>JARHVA010000812.1:2945000-3590000 GCA_037957365.1 Torreya grandis | reverse complement strand
GATGACTAATCTTGGACTTATGAATTACTTTTTTGACATGAAAGTCCATTAAAATAAAGATAAAGTATTCATTTGTCAAGCCAAATATGCCCAATACATGCTAAATAAGTGCAATCTTCATGATTTTAAACTAGTGGACACTCCAATTACATGTGAATAAAAACTAATGAGAGAGGATGAGAATATTTTAGTTGATGAAAAAAATTTAGAAGCATGGTGGTAGGTTTGATGTATCTCACGATGATAAACTCAATCTTAGTTATGAAGTTTCACTAGTTTTTAAATTTATAGGCAATCTATCACTCAAACATTTGCAAGAAATGAAAGAAATTCAAATATATGAGAAGTACATATAATCATGGTATTCATTTCAAACCAATAGTTTATTAGGTCTAATTAGATACACATACTTAGATTAGAGAGGATTTCTTGATCATGGGGAGTCAACTTCATGGGGTTGTGTCACACTAAGAAGTGGGTTCGTTTCTTGGACTTCAAAAAAACAAGCTACATTTACATTATTCTTCATTGATGTTGAATATACAATGCTTACATCAACTTTCACACAAGGATTATGGTTGATAAAAATCTTAGTTGATTTCAGAGAGGTTTAACTTAAATCAATACAAGTTATTTGTGATGACAATGAGGTAATATAATTGTCCAATAACCCAATTTTTCATACTAAAACCAAGCATATTGAACTCAAACATCATTTTATCAAATAATTCATCAAAGATAACATTTTGTCTTTGAGAATGTGAGAATTGTAAATCATTTTTTTAATATTTTCATCAAGGTATTGTTGAAGAAGATTTATGGAAGATTCAAGGAGATGATAGACATTTTTACTATTTGCATCAAATCAAATGAGGGAATGTTGACTATGATGTCAATATGGACACTTGATTATTAATGTTAAAATTAGTTTATTTGGTGTTTTATTAGTTTAGGAAGGCTATTTACTTCAATTATGTCATAGATCAATTATTTGGTCAATTTTAGATATTTTCCAAGAACTTTCTAAAAAATTATAATGATATTACTTCACCCAATAAGCAGAAATACAACAATAGATCACAATGATATGGAAATATATTAAAAAATATGAATAATAGATAAGCCACTTCGATGGGGCAACCTCCCAAATGCTTGAAAAAATAAATGGATACTCTGATATGATGATGAACAACTAACTTTACCTCCTATTTATAGTCTACCAAGGCCATGGACTACCCATAGGTTGACCTACTAAGCATATGAATTCATAGAGAAATGTAAAATAATATGTAAAAGTGTTATGCAAGCCATAAGTCGGCTACACATATACTTAGACACACCAATGGTTAAGGGCATAGCATGCCCCTCCCCTTCAAAATATTATACTCAACATTGAAGCAATCTCGAATGTTATTGCATGAAGGCTTCATCCTCCCAAGTAACATCTTCAAAAGGCAAATTCTTCCATTTGATCATATACTCTTTAATCACTTTCGACTGTAGCTACTTAGTGCACATTTGAATGACTACTTCACGATCAAGAATAACCCTCCCTTCCTCATCTAATTCTAGTAACTTGGTTTGAGTGGTAACTCTATGTACAATGACCTTATTAAGTCAACATACATGAAATATTGGATGAATGTGAGTGGATGGAGGAAATTCCAACTTATAAGCCATACTACCAATTTTTTGCAAGATCTTATAAGGGTCATAATATTTGAGAGACAACTTTTTATCCTTTTTCTGTTAATTCAAGGACATCTGCTTATATGGCTACAAGTGAATAAATATCCAATCACCAGTTTCAATATGTCTCTCACTCATGTGCTCATTTGCATGTTGCTTCATGCGATTCTAAGCTAAAGTTACATTTTCATGCAAAGTAAAAAGGACTTCCTATTGATGTTGAAGGTGTTCTTCCACTACATGCACCTTTGGGTGGGCCTTCAAGGGTGAAATGAGGGATGGAGGATGGTATCCATACAATCTCATAAAAGGAGAAATTTTGGATGAACTATGCACTAAAGTATTATACCACCATTCAACTAGGGGTAGTGACTAAACCCATTTATCATGTTTATCTGACACAAAACAATGAAGGTACCCTTATATATACTTGTTTACTACCTCAATTTGTCCATCAGATTGAGGATGATAGGATGAGCTATGAGCCAATTGGGTTCCCAAACATGCAAATAATTTTATTCAAAAATTTCTAGTGAATATGGGATCTCAATCACTGACAAGAATCTTGGGAGTACCATGCAAATTATAGATTTTATTGAGAAAGGTAGAAGCTACTGGACTGGCCACCAATGGTTGAGATAAAGATTAAAAATGAGCATACTTTGTGAGTCTATCCACAATAACCATGATAATATTTTTACCTTTAGATCATGGTAACCTAGTAATGAAATCCATAGACACCTCTTCCCATCATTGACTAGGGATGGATGGCTAAGGGTTGTATTGTTGCAAGACCATACATTCAACCACATATTTTTGTACATCTCTCTTGAGTCCTTCCCCAAACAAACCCTTCTTGACTCTATGATAGGTTTTCAAACAACTTGAGTGACTGCCAAGTGGAGATGCATAAAGTTATTGAAGGATTTTATGTTTGAGAAGATAATTTTGACACAAATATAATTTATCTTTGTACCATAATGCATTCCCCTTCCATGTAAACTTTTCAATCCCATCTGAACCCTGCTATAGATTATGAATCAATGCATGGGTATTACTATCATTCTCTCATTCTGACCTTGCTTCCTCAATCTAGTCTCGCACATAACAATGCCTCAATTGGTTCATCTTGCATGGATAGTGTATTAGCCACCACATTTTCTTTTCCTTTCTTGTAGACTATTTCAAAATAAAAGCCTAACATTTTATTTGCCCATTTTTATTGTTCTTTGGAGGATAACCATTGTTTTAAAAAATATTTGATGCTATCATGATCAATGTTTACTTGAAAGTGACAATCCAATAGATAAGGTCTTCATTGTTTGACTGCATGTAGAATAGCCATCATTTCTTTCTCATGGATGGGTTTGAGTCAATTTTTACCCTTTAATTGATGACTTTCAAAGGTAATGGGCCTACCTTATTACATGATTACTACACCCATACCATATCCAGATGCATCACATTCAACCACAAAAGTTTTAAAAAAATCTGGAGTAACCAATACCAAAGTGGTGCATAGAGCCATTTTCAGTTGTTCAAATGTCTCGGTAGTTGTATTAGTCTACTGAAAGGAGTCTTTATTCAACAAGGAAGTGAGTGGTGATAAAATACTACCATAGTGTTTGACAAATCTACGATAGTAACTAGTTAGCCTCAAAAATCCCCTTAGTTGCTTAAGTGTCTTGGGAATCTGCCACTCCATGATGGCTTGTATTTTTTTAGGATCAACTTTTACTCCCTTAGGTAATACAATATGACCCAAATATTCCACTTCCCAGACTCCAAAAGCACATTTGGATGGTTTAACATACAACTAATGTTGCTCGAGAACTAAGAGTACCTATTTCACATGCTGCAAGTGGTCTTTCCAATTTTTGTTGTAAATGAGGATGTCATCAAAAAACACAAGTACAAACTTTCTCAAAAATGGCCTAAAAACTATATTCATCAAAATCTGAAAGGTGGATGGTGCATTTGTGAAACCAAAAGGCATGACCAAAAATTCATAATGGCCTTTGTGAGTATGGAAAGTTGCTTTAAGAATGTCCTCACAGATCTAAATTTGATGATACCCAGAATGAAGATCTAATTTGGTAAAATGAAAAGCATCATGCAATTTATCTAAAAAAACATCGATTAAAGGAATTAAAAACTTATCTTTGATAGTGAACTTGTTGAGCTCTCTATAATCTGGGCACATCCTCCAAGTTTCATTCTTTTCTCACACCATGACTACTAGAGAAAAATATTCACTTTATCTATGGTAAATGGTTGTTGCCTCCAACAAATCTTGTACTATTTTTTTAATTTCATTCTTTTGGGCATAAGGATATTTCTATGGTCTGATGTTGGGTGATGTACTTCCAAGAATGAGTCTAATGGCATGATCATGGGTATGACTAGGAGGAAGACCTTTTGGCATGGGGCCAAAAATAACTAAATGTTGATCCAATATTTGTTGTAAATCAGGGTGGGTAGACTCCTTAGTTTGTTGAACATCAATGAAAAACAAGCACGCCACAAATCTTTCATCACTTTTTTTTAGCATCTTAGTCATCTAATGTGAACTAACCACTTTTGGAGATTTAAATCTTAATCCCCATAGTTCCACTGGCTTGTCTTAAGAATGAAAGTGCATGAATAGTTCTTAGAAATTCATCTCAATAGTACCTAATGTGGTGAGCCATTGTACTCCCAAATTAATGTCAGTCCCACCCATAAGAATAGCAAACATAAGATAATCTAGCAAATGGTCCCCTATTGCTAACTTAATACTATGGCATTTTCCCAAATAATTAAGTGTGCCACCATCTTCAATCATGACTTGAAATGCTGGGGTTGGGTAGATGAAACAATTCAAATGAGCAACCAACTTACTGTTGATGAAATTGTGTGTACTCCCTGAGTCAATCAACACCATGACCTTTTGTTTCTTAAGGAAATCCCCGCCACCTTAAGAGTCTAAGGAGTAGAAATACTTGCAAGGGCATGGTAAGAGATAGCAGGTTGAGAATCTACAACTTCATCATCGGGTCCTTCAAAAACCTCACCAAATGCCTCCTCATCTTCTTCATCTTTGTCAGCCCCTTCAATATAAAATAACTTCTTTTCAGCACATCAGTGACCTTTGCTCCATTTGTTGTCACAACCATAACACAACCCTTTGGCATACTTCTTAGTTCATTGTAGTGTCAATCTGGTAGGTTGAGGCAATGATGGAGTTGGGAAGGTGGGTTCCCAACTAGTAGTGAATTGACAACGTTTGATCATCTCTTTTTTTTGCTAAGTATGCCCTTGGTATAGCTTCAGATACAATTGTGGGGTTAAACATGAGAACCTTTAATTGAATACTATCTTTTATTCCACCCAGGAAAAAGTCAATCAGATTTGCCTCAATGATGTCTTCCACATGTAAAGATAGATTCTGAAACTAATGAATATAATCCTTCACTATTCCTATTTGTCACAATTTGGCTAACTGGTTGAAGTAGTTTTCATAAACATTATCTTGATAGTGAGACATCAGTTCATCAAAGAATACTGACCATGTAACAGGAGCACCAATCTTCTTTAGAGCACACAACCAACGATACCAAATGAATGGCTCAGGTTCCAGATGCAAAGATGTCACGACCACCTTTTGAGAGCTAGGAGTTTGGTGTAGATCAAATAGATTTTCAAATTGAGTGATCCAAGTGAGTGGATCATTACCATCAAACTTGTGCAAGTCCACTTTTGCAACATCAGTTTCACCCCCATATTCGCAGTATTAGTGTTGAGAGGACCAAAAGGAAAAAATGGAGGGTTGTTGAGTGGAAAATGAGATGAAATGTTAGCCAGTTGTGTTGTGATCTGTTGTCACTGATTGCTTATGCCATTAAGCTCCCCTTACATTGTTGACATTTGAGTTTGGACTTGCACATCCTTCTCATCAGGGCATGTAGATTCAATTGAATTTGAGAAATCATCTCTGAAGACATTATATCAGAGGTTTCAGACTCCATGTCATCCCCTAAAGGAGTTTTATGGGTGTCTTTCCCTTTCCACCGTCTACGAGTGTTAGGACCAGCCATAAGAAGGCTTGATGGTGAACCTTATTTTACCCTGTTACCCAACTTTGACCATGAATTTACAAACTGTGAGCTATGGAGCGAATTTATGAAAAATCTTAAAATGGTGATAACTTTTGAAACACATATCCAAATGTGTTGAAATTTTAATGGAAGCTTACTTGAATGATTTTGGAACTCCAGTAAAAATATTGTTGATAAATTCATAATTGTTTGTGAGATATATCCAAATTCCAAGATCTAAGGTTTTTGACCTGATTATGGCCCAAATCGACACTCTGATACCACTTGTAATGATATTACTTCACCCAATAAGCAGAAATACATCAATAGATCACAATGATATGGAAATATAGCAAAAAATATGAATAATAGATAATCCACTTCGAGGGGGCAACCTCCCAAATGCTTGCAATAAGAAATTAATACTCTGATATGATGATAAACAACTAACCCTGCCTCTTATCTATAGTCTACCAAGGCCATGAACAACCCATAGGCCAAACTACTGAGCATATGAGTGCATAAAAAAATGTAAAATAATATGTAAAAGGGTCATGCAAGCCACAAGTCGGTGACACATTCCTAGACATGCCAATGGGTAAGGGTGTAGCAAAAATAACTAGAAGTGTTTGTTAGAGTGCAGTCCACTGAATGTGTACTTAACTAAGGTCAAACACTTATCCATTCACGCACAAGAAATGTGGCGTAATGGTTCATTTTAAAAATTTGTTTTGCATATTATTATCTTTGATTTTTTATTACAA
Organism: Torreya grandis; assembly: GCA_037957365.1. Taxonomy (NCBI): domain Eukaryota; kingdom Viridiplantae; phylum Streptophyta; class Pinopsida; order Cupressales; family Taxaceae; genus Torreya; species Torreya grandis. The sequence goes on along the minus strand of JARHVA010000812.1, from coordinate 3,583,471 downwards.
GTATTCACAAAAGAAAAGTAGCAAGCTTAAGAAGCTTAATTTGAAGTTAGTACATATTTTATCATCACACTTAACAACACCAATAGATTAATAACTAGTAATTTTGGGACAAATTAGATAATTTATAGCTTCAAAGTCATATTTAAATCAACGCTGATTTGCCCTTCCTCCACACATTCAAATCATAGGCATTCGCATAGTCGCAACTGCTTTTCCACTCTTCATCATCAAGGGGGTAAAGTTTGTTTCCACCTTGTAAAAAATTTATTGTTGGCTTATCCTCGCAGAGTTCACCTACGCAAAAAAGTGGTCTACTTCGAAGTGTTGTTCAACCACCTCCTAATTGAAACATTATTATTTCTTTGACTCTCCCAAAACTTATTCAAGACAATTAGATAACCCCTTATCCTCCTTTCTCTAAACCTTCTTCTTGAAGTGCCTAACATCCCAATGATAATATACGCTACCTCCTTCTAAAACTACAAACATAATCTTAATTAATTACAATTTATTTTGATGTCATTTTAAATTACTCCCGTGCAATGACCAACATTTATGTTAATATGAGACGGTTACTTTTTTGTGACATCAAGAATGGGTCGTGAATCTCTGAAATTAAATTGCATATATTCGATTTCATTTCAATGAAACTATTTTAAAAAAATCAAATGCCAACAAAAAAAAATATATTATTTTCAAATACCAAATAAGTAATAAAAAAATATGAATGAGGGACCTCCCAACCCTCATATGATGGGAGACGATGTTAAAAATAATAATATTATTTAGTTAGGAACAACAAATTCCCCTTTTTAAAAAAAAAAAAAACTGTAGAAGCTTCTTTTAACATAAAATAGGAAAGTCCTTCAAAAAGACAACGCTGTTGTCTTTCCCTAAAAGCTATATCCCAATATATCAATCTCCAAAATCTTCCTGTGTTAAGCAGCGGCCATTACCAACTTGTTGCATGGCTTTGTAGCTTTATTCTCATTAAATGACGCCTTGCCTTCGTTTTGGGTGTCTTGAGAACTCATTGCTTTAGCTTCTACAAACAGCTGCTTGGTCATTTCATTCAGATCGGTAACAGCTATCTTTGTCCTGTGAAATGTCATATCCCTCTCAACTATTCTGTTATCTAGATCAACTATGTCTTCACTTATTACTGCTTCGTGGGGACATTCCGTCATATCCACAATAGGATCGTCAAATATTTCTCTTTCGAGCAAAGATAATTCATTACTTTCTTTGAGATATTCATTGCTAAGATCTGCAAGATTTTTCAATGCATTCATGGCAGCTTCGGCTTCTAATTTGGCGGCTTCTAGCTCAAGTTTCTCCAATGCCAATTCCCCCAAAGTTTTATCCCCTATTTTATTCTGCACAATTGCGTACAACCCATTCAGACCGTTTGCCTCCTGGATCACCTCCTCCCGCATCTTCATAATTTCCTTTTCTCTGCTTTCAAACCTGTTCACAAAAGCTTTGAATTCCTCATCTTTCACAACCAAAGCTCTCTGCAAATCCATAAGTTGTTTTTCTCTCTCTTTGAGAAGCCCGTTCACGGATTTAACCTCAGCTTCCATTTGCTGGTATTTCTTCAAATCCTCCTCTCTTTTTTGCAAAATTTTCTGAATTTCAAACTCCTTTTCTAGCAACGCTCGCTTTGCAGAAAACAGGTCGCAGTTGGTTTGAATGTGCAATGAATCTTCGTCCATACTCAGACTTCTACCGTCTGTAGCCGCACCCACAAGGGTGTTTGTTAGCTCAGCTATGTTCTCCACCATGTTCTCAGCCTGAGACAGTCTGATCTTATTTTTGTCCAAGTCAAGCTGCATCACATTCATTTTCGTATCTTTCTCCTCCAGCAAACTTGTTGCCTTGAAAAGATCGTCTTCTTTAATCCCCATAAGGTCTTTCAAACTGGAGATTTCTTCGTGCAACTCTTCAATATATTTCCGAGCAGAATGGAGATCGATCTCCTTGTCCTTCAACATAGCTGCTATTGAAGAAAGTTCAGACTTCAGTTTTTGTATTTCCAGCCTAACTGCAACCACTTCGGACTCTTTAAGCCCTAGCAATGTCTTAATCTCTGAGAGATCACCAGATTTTTTCTCTAGTTGGATTTCAAGAGACTGTGCTCTCTGAATGCTCTCCTGCAGATGGGTTCTGTCTATTTCCAGTGCTGCCGTCAATTCCTCCACTGCTCGTCTCTCACAACACAAATCATGTTGCAGCACATTATTTTCTTGCTCTGCAAGCATGAGTTTTTCCCTTTCATTCTCAATATCTAAATGGGCATCTCTCAACTTCTGCTGGTAATCAAGTATCGCATTTCTCTGTATAAAGATCTCCTGCTGCTGCTCTTCAATTTGGGTTTGTTGGGCAGCGAGTCTGTTCCGGGATTTTTCCAGCGATCTCTGAGAACGACCCAGCTCCTCTTTCACAGCCGACAGACTACCTCTTACTCGCTGCAAGTCTTCATCGGCAACTAAGGCTATTCCTTGATATTTACAGATTTCATGGACAAGTTCTTTCGTTGTTTGCTGGGCAACCAGCGTTGCCACCCACCGTTCCTCAAGAATATTCTCTGCAATCTTAAGCTTCTCCTCTTCCTCCTCCCTCTTCTTCTGGGACGCCAACAGATCATTCTCCCGCTCTGTCAATAGCCTCTGCATCTCTGTGATCTCGCCCTGCTGTCTCTGAATAACAAGATTTGCTTCACTCAAAAGATGATCTTTACACCTAAAATCTAAACCCACCTGTGCCAGTTGCTCGTCTTTTTTCTGTAACTCTCCCCTTAACATTTCCAACTCCCTCTCTTTCGCTGCCAAGGCCTGTTGGGCACTAAATACTTCTCCTTCCCTTTGCCTAAGACAAATTTTTATATTATCCAGTTCGCAAACCAGGACGCCATAATCATCTCTGGATTTCTCCAACTCTTGTTGAAGCTTGGCCTGAAGAGCAAGGGTATTGGCAGTATTTTTTTCCCTGCGCGTCAAATGATTATGAAGCCTCCTTACCTCCCGTCTGCCCAAATCCAGAGCCATTTCTGAATCCCTGAGTTGGTCTTCTTTACTTTTCAGCTCTTCCACAGCAGCCGTTAGATCGGATTTCAAATTGCTTTTCAAATCAGTCTGATGTTCAAATCTGTCCGTCTGTGCTAGCAGTCTCTCCACAGCGGGATCCATCACGGCGTTGTCGTTATGCCTGACTGGTCTGTAACCGTTTACTTTACCTCTGGATTTATCCAAAACTGAACTAACCACGAAAAGGCATTTGTGCTTCTGGAAGAAGGGACCTCTGTGAAACTTTGCCTGCAAAAGCCATGTTCCAACACAGTAAGTCTGAAATATCCAACCGCTCTCAGACAAAATAAGAGTTAAAGAAGGGAGTAAGTACAAACGAACCTTAAAATTCCGGTCAAATCGCACTAGTCCAAGTCCGGCAGGAAGGAAAGGGGCCGACGCCATTGCCACTGTAGTCTGTTGGTGTGTTAAAGAAAATCAGGCAGGTATTGATATGATTGCAGTGTTACAGCGGACGCCCGTATAAACCGACCAAATGAGCAGTTTGGCACACCTCATAGATGTTGTGCGGGTCAGACCCTGGAATCGACGATATATTTTTGTAGGGTTGAGTCGGTGGTCAGTGTCAGTGTCAGATGGAGCGCAAGACACATGACAAGCTTTTCGCATGACAGCACAAGACACATGACAAGCTTTTCGCATGACAGAGGATAGATGGCCTAAAGTTGTTTTTAGTGATACACTATGTAAGCGAAAAAGGACATGGATGCAACAAAACATCACATGGATGAGTAAATGAAATATTCAATTCAATATGTGTCCCACAAATAATAAAGAAATAAAAGTCTTTGTTATGGAGAAATTTTACAAGAGAAATTGGGGAAGCGAGATCGGGAGGAAGAAACTATATTATATAAATGAGTTCAACCCCACTTGTGATCAACTCCAAAAAGCGTACATAGGAGCCAACATTTCTTGGAGGGCTAAAATTCTTATTGCTCAGCTGAGAACCAACTCTCACCAACTTCGTTGTGAGACCGGGGGTTGGAAGAGGCCAAAGGAGGCTTGGGAAGAGAGAATTTGCAGATTTTGCAATTTTGGGAAAGTAGAAACTGAACAACGCTTTATTCTAGAATGTGAGGCCTACAAAGATAGCAGAGATAAATTTGTGGATACTATATGTGACAGTTCTTGGCATAACCTATTCAACAAAGAGCACATTGAGCAATTAGGGGGGCTCATCATCATCGTACACAAGAAGCGAACAGTGCTACTTAAATCTGCTTGAGTTGTCTTGCTGTCCCATAGGCTATTTTTAGTCTCGTGGACGTTAAAATTATTATTATTATTATTATTATTATTATTATTATTATTATTATTATTATATATTCGTGACTTTGTTGTGGGCGCCTTTGAAGAAATGGCACCGCCCGCACCGCTTTTAATGAGGGCCATATTATTTTTCCTCCGGCGCGCCTTGTCTCTATATTAAAACTAAGAAAGTGGTCCTATGGAGTATCTTCCTTAAAAAAATAGAAGGTATGGGAAACTCCTAAGCCCTTTTCTTTCTGTTTTTTTTTTCTTCTTTCTTTCTTTCTTTCTTTTCACTTTTTTAAAATTTCTTTCTAAAAATTTCAATTTATTATAATTTTCATTTTTCATGGAGTCATCTTTTCATTAAAAATAAGAGTAATGATTCTCTTCATAAAATTTTTACGTAAAATTTAATTTAAAATTATCTCAAAGATATAAATTACTTTACAAAGAGTGTTATTTGTTATTTTAGTGGAGAGTTTTGTAAATTGAAAGTGTGTAAATTGATAATGATATTTTATTTGAAATTTATGGCTGTTAATATCATTTCTTCTTTTGTGCATGAAGTATTAAACAACAATAATTCAGTATATTTAGTAGATATAATTGTGAGAAATAAGGTGGATGAACATCTTGCTTCATTCCTACTCCTTGCTCCTCTACCCCTACGGTGGATGAATGTCATACTTCGGTGTCGATGGATTGCCACTGCATCTCCTCCTCGCCCTCTTCTTCCCGAGCTCCCTCATATGCTGAGGTGGTGGCAGCGTCTCCCCCTGACATGTCTGATGCTTTTAACCCTGAGTTCCATTGGGTTTATGCTGCCAGAAGAAATACTTGCAATCTATTTCATGTCTACTCCACCTTATGCTTGACCTTTCTTCCCCCTCCGCTCCATCCTTGTTAGTTTGTTTACCTTATTTTGTTCCTCCTCCCTCGGTCAAGTTGCAGCGTGCAGGAAACCTTCTCTTTGAGGCCCCTCATTCCCCTATTGACTTCCCCCTCTTCCTTCTGGTCAGGAGACATCCCAATCATTTTTTATAACTCTGCCCTTGAGTTTGTCATCTTGGACTCCTCCATAGTGGACTTAGAAGCTGATGTTAGCAGCAAAGCTATTTTTCTCAAATGCATGAGTTCCCACCCCTCTACTGAGGGACTTTCCCAATGGGCACAATCTTCTTGGAGGGGTTTGGTTGTCCCTTCCTTCTCTTCGGTCGGGTTTGTTATCTTCCTAATTACCTTTCAAAGATCTTCAGATCGAGATTTTGTTTGGTGCTTGAGGGTGTGGTTCTTCTGTAACTCTAGTTTTTTCCTTATTCTCGTGGTGTCCTCTCTTTGACCCAATAGAAGTGAAGATCTCTTCAGCACCCCTATGGATCAGACTATACTGTTGACCCAATTTTGCCCCTCAGGCAAAATCTCGGTCACCTCCTACACCTGCTTCACAGGACCAGTCATTTCAGGGTGCAAGGTCCACTTTCAGGTCTTGACAGCGCCGTTGCAGAGAATAGGCAGCAAAGGACAGAGTCTTCAGACGTTCGCAAGAGAAGAAGGGGAAAAAATAGAGTGTTCGACACTTAGTCAAAAAAGAGGCAAAAAAAATGCAGAGGGCGGCGGAATCGCCGCCCACTACAAGGGCGGGTAAAATGAGCCCGTCTACGAAGAAAATGCAGAGGGCGGCGAATTCACCGCCCACAACACAAAAAAGCAAAGACATCGGCCGACGTCGGCAATACTGCCGTCGTCGGCACCTTACAGAGACCGACGTCGGCAGAACTGCCGACGTCGACAGCACAAGGGCAGGCACAAAAACCAGAAAAGCCCGCTCCATGGCGGTGAAATGAAAAAGCCCGCCCCATGGCGGTGAAATGAAAAAGCCCGCCCCATGGCGGTGAAATGAAAAACCCCGCCCCATGGTGGGGAAAGGGAAATTGCCGCGCAGAGTATAACTCTACCGACGTCGGCAGCTTACTTTAACTGACGTCGACAAGATTGCCGCCGTCGGCAGATTATCGGCCGACGTCGGCAGGTATTCCTACATGAAGTTCATGCAAAGGGCGGCAAAATCGCCGCCCACTATAAGGGCGGAAAAATTCCCCTGCAGTGCACAAGAAAAAACCTGCCCAGCCGCCAAAAGAGAAGACCAACACGCAAAACGAGGCAACCAGCATGGTCTTAGCAGACTTGTGACGTCATCAATAGTGTTTTCACACTTTTCAATGAGACTTCTCTTGGCTCTTCTGCTATAAATATGAGGACTTAGTCATTTTTGAGAATCTTCCTGACTTTTGTAAAGAGCACTGCTCTGCAAATTTCCCACCTGAATCAATAAAAATACAGTTCTTACCTCTATTTGGATGGATCTATCAGTGTATGCATTGAATGTTAATCTGTGTCCAGTCATTGTCTCTTGATGCTCTCACAGGTTCAACACCAGCAAACCTGTGATCTACGAAGCGCCGCTGTCTGCTGCTGCCAGGAGTAGACTTCTGTTTCAGAGGTATTGAACAGGTGAGGTCACTTACAGTGTGTGTTTCTCAGCACCTTGGTGAGTCCCTGTTTCTTGTGCTTCCCATAAGAACCTCCCTGTCATCCCAGAGACCTGGTCTTTTCTGCCAGATCTGAGTGTATGTATGTTTTTGTCTGATCCTGAGAGTGGATGTGGGAAGGTCACCTGTTTTTGGTGTATCACCTCTTTTAGAGTAGGCTGTTTGTTTTCAAACTTTTCTCTCTCTTTTCACCCCCCCCAAGTGTATACCTATATATTTATATTTTTGCATTACCTGAAACAAACAAGATACATCAGAGGGAACTAGCCCATATCTAGAGACTCTCCTCTCCTGCTTCGTCGTCCCACAGGCGAGAGAGGGGTTTCCATGTTGCGGGGAGAGGGCAGGAATCCGTGTTCCTGCCGCTGGGTGCACTTTCCAGCGTCAACAGTTCTGGCACGCCCGGTGGGACCGCAATTTTATCAAGTATTTAACACAGTAGTATTTCAGGATTGATGTTGGTCCTGCTATAGTGATTTTCAAAGATTTCCAGCATCTGGCGACTCCACTGGTAAGAGCTCAGTTCTTTTTTTAAAGACCAGTTACTTAGCTTATATGCCAAAATTTACCACCAGGTCAGCTTCAAGAAGGGTCCCCTTTGAGTTCGTTGAACTACCTTTAAACTCTGCTAAAAGACTCAGGTTTGGAAGAACTCACCCTTATCCACTGATAAATCCTCCTAGACCTGTTGCTAGGAACACCAACCCAGCTCAGCCACAAATACAACCTGTTCCAGCCATGGCCTTGCCTTTTGCAGCTTTTCGTGGTGAAAGCCCTTTAAACCTCCTACGCTATGATCCGATCCCCGGAACAGCTCTAAAAAATGTGCCTTTTTTTGATGGAGTGGGACCTATTACAGTTGTTGAGCATATAAAAAATATTGCCAACCTTTGCAATATTCATAATATAACAGAAGAAAATATTGCCATCAGACTGTTAGCCTTGTCTCTGAAAGGGAAAGCTCTCGACTGGTACGTCACCTTGCCTGTGGATTCCATACATTCTTGGAACGAATTGGGCACTCGTTTAACTGATCGTTTTGGGGAAAAAAGTGATGGCCTCTCTCTTGCTGAGCAGCTGACAACTATAAAAAGAGCTCCGCATGAATATATGCAGGACTTCAATACGTGGTTTCAAAAGACTTGGGATAGAATTCCCATCCTGGTAAGGCCGACCCCCAGCTACGCTTTCTTATACTATCTAAAAGCATTAAATAGTGACATTGCTATGATGATTCAATCTATGGGGGGACACATACTGCCAGCTGCGTATGACATAGCCATTGCGGCCGAAAATTGCTTGATTCAAGCTGGGAAAATCGCCCCTAGACCTCACATGCCACTTTTCCCAGAACCGCTGCCCCCAATTCAAGCAGTCTCTCCTATAATTGCCCCCCTACCCGTCATTGAAAAGCCAACTGTTGTTCCATCCAATGAATTAAGTGAAGTTAAGGGCCTGTTGCAGAGCATGTCAAATGAACTTGTTGCCCTTAAAAGGCAGCAAGCTCAAAGCCACAAGCCAAACCAGAGTTATCAAAATTATGGCCATGCCCCTAGACCCCCCTTTCAAAATTATAACCAAGGTCAGGGGCAGCTCACTACAACTAGGCCTTATCAAAATTATAACCCAGGCCCTCCTTCGTCATCTAAAGCCATGGTACCTATACAGAACAATCTAGTGCAGGAGCAACCAGGTTGTTCAAACATGGGACAAGGTCAAGAGCAAGCTGTCCACCCGAATGACATGATAAATTTTTTCCAGAATTCGGAAAATCAAGGTGCTGATTTTTCTCAATTTTTTGAGTTCCCAGCTCAAGCCAGCACAAGCAACAATCAGACTCAGCGGGATTCTACCCTGATAAATCACGAAGAGGGCGAGCTCTGTGCAATTAATCATGGAGGCGCTGCAGGCAATCATGTTGATTGCGTTGCGGCCAATACGAGATTTAAAAGAAGAGCAGTTGGAGAAGTGCAGGCTTCCTCTCGGACATCAGCGAATCTTCCACCACACCCTTTTCAAAAGGCCCCAATTTCCGGTGAACCATCTGTACCCCCAGCTCCTCAGTCTAAAGCTCCAGCCGGGATCAGCCCAAAGGAAAACGCGAAAGGAGTCAGTCCCCAAGTTAATATAGTTGATCAAATGAAGAAATTGCATGTGAGCATTTCTCTATGGGATTCGTTGTCTCTTCCGGGACAAAAGGAGGTATTGAAGAAAGAATTGCATGAGCTAGATCGCCAGGCCATCCCAACAGACACTAATAATGTCCTAATGATGAATGGGCAGCCTTCTGATCCAGGTCAGGTAAGAAAAGAAGAAAAGACTCCCCCTTTTTATGTATCTTTGATCATTGGAGATTTCTTAGTACATAATTGCATAATTGATAGCGGGGCCAGCACTTCAGTAATGCCTAAATGCATTGCTGATAAGATGGGGTTAAAGTACGAAGCAATGAACAAAGGAGTCTTACAACTAGATGGGACACCCGCCAAGACAGTCGGAGTCCTGAAAGGATTGAGTTTAACATTGCATGCCTGCCCGACATTCTCAATCCCTCAAGATATAGTGGTAGCAGACGTTCCTCTATATTTTGCGATCTGTTTGTCTAGGGACTTTACGTCCAAGATAGGTGGTTATCTAGCTGCAAATTGGTCATACCTGGTTTTCAGAACCAAGTATGGGACCAAAGTGAAAATTGAATCCGAGCCACTCTATAAGGACCACCTAGAGTCCTATTCACCCAAGGCAGTGAATGTCAGTTATACTATCATTGATCCAGAAGACTCTCAAACAGACAAGTCCTCATCTTCTGCTCTTGAAGGAGTCGCAGATCTACTCTTGGATGAGTGGGGAAGCGATAACTTTGAACACGATCCTTATAAGTTTATTGAGGAGGCAGACCTTGGCGTCTATTGCTTGCATGAAGAGAGTGCCGTCATGCCCAATATAATGAAGGAAAATGAAGAAGATCTTGGCCTGTGGCAGCTATATTTCGACGGTTCCAGAAGCAAACTGGGCGCTGGTGGTGGGGTAATGTTAGTCTCCCCTTCTGAAGAAAGGTACTTTTCAGCTTTTCGTTTCCATTTCTCTTGCACATGTAACGTTGCAGAATATGAGTCTTTGATTCACGGACTTGAGTGGGCAAGAAAGAGAGGGATCAAAAAATTGCAAATCCTGGGGGACAGTGAACTAATAGTGAACCAAATCAGAGGCCTGAACCTGACCAAGAACTCCTTACTGAAATCTTACAAGCACAGAGTCTGGGACTTGATGGAGGATTTCCTTGCTCTTAACATTACCTCTATCCCCAGGGAACAGAATAAGCAGGCTGACAGATTGGCAGCTGTTGGTGCCCAATTTGATGTTTCAAAAGAGATAAGCAGGGGTTGTAGTTCGCGCCATTTAAAAGTGGTGGTCCGGCCTTCAATTCCAGACAATGTTACAAACTGGCAGGTCTTCGAAAGCGACCAACAAATAGCCCTTTTCCTAAAGAAGGAAGCTGAATTTGCGGTCCACAATCAGGCAAAATTGCAGCAGCAATATGGAAATCAAATTGTTCAATTGAAGAACAATAAACTCCCTAAGGGTCTGATCACACTTGAAAGTATTTTCAACGGAGAGGACCAACTAAGAAATGACAAAGCATGCATCACTACCAAAGAGGAGAATTATGAAAAAGTAGAAATCTTCAAGGATAAGTTGCTGGCGCTTGGCAAGGTCTGCACGTTTCAAGAAAGACAAGCTTTCATCCTGCTGTGCCAGGAGTTCGCTGATATTTCTGCCTGGAACTATAGCGACTTGAAAGGCTTCGATCCAAGGCTCGCCCAACACACCATTGAATTAGAGGAAGGCGCAAAACCTGTCACACAAAAGCAGAGACCTGTTAACCCGATGGTCGAGCTCCTTATGCGGAAAGAATTGGCCAAGTTGATTGAGTCTGGCATTATATTTCCAATCAAACATTCCTCATGGTTGGCTAATTTGGTTCCAGTTAGAAAGAAAAATGGGGAGATCAGGCTGTGTGTCGACTTTAGAGACCTTAATAAAGTCTCTTTAAAAGATCATTATCCCCTTCCAAACATGGAGCAGATCCTTCAAAAGGTAATTGGTTTCGAACGCTTCTCCCTCCTGGATGGCTATTCGGGATATAATCAGATTCTGGTGCGTGACTGTGACCAATACAAAACAGCCTTCACCACTAAATGGGGAACGTTCGCCTACCAGAAGATGCCTTTTGGGCTATCCAATGCTGGTGTTACTTTCCAGCGAGCCATGGACATGGCTTTCAGTGGTTTGATAAATAGAAACATGCTGGTGTACCTCGATGATATAACAGTTTTCTCCAAAGAGGCAGGACAACATATGAAGCACCTCAGGGAGATTTTTGAGAGGTGCAGGGAATTTGGCATCTCCCTAAATCCAAAGAAATGTGTATTCGTGGTTCATGAGGGGAAACTTCTTGGCCACATTGTGTCCAAGGAAGGTTTGTCTATTGACCCAGAGAGAGTCCGCTCCATTCTGGAGATGTCCCTACCGAAGCACAAGAAAGCCCTACAGAGTTTCTTTGGCCGAATAAATTTCATTCGGAGGTTCATTTCGAACTTTGCTGAAATAGTTAAACCCCTAACCTCCTTGCTAAAGAAGGGTGAAGAATTCAAATGGACAATGCCAAGAAAGGATAGCTTTGAAGCTATCAAACAGGCTTTGACCCAGGCTCCCGCTCTGATCAGCCCCGACTTCAACAAAGACCTCAATCTCTATACCTTCAGTAACGGAGAAGTGATATCTGCCATGCTTACCCAAGCAAACAGTGATGACCTCAAGCAACCACTCGCTTTTTTCAGCTAAGGGTTAGAGGACTTCGAAACTAGGTACACCTATGTAGAGAAGCAAGTCTTGGCAGTAGTGCACAGCCTGAAGAAATTTAGATATATGTTGTCGAACAGCAGGATCCATCTCATGGTTCCACATCCTGGTGTCAAGGATTTTTTAACCAATCGAGACTTAAATGAGAAAAGAGCGGGATGGATCACCAAGGTAATGGAGTACGACATAGACATCAAAATCACCAAGTTGGTTAGAGGAAGGGGCCTGTGTGAACAGCTAGCCACAGATTTGAGACAAAGGGGTGAAGACAGCTTGCTGATCCATGACGTAGCCACTGCAGAAGAACCAGCTGTCATAAGAGATTGGACACTAGACATGAGGCGTTTCCTTCTTACGGGCGAATGTCCACAGGGTCTCGATAGGGCCGGAAGAAGGTATTTTAAACTTCAGTCCCTTCCCTATGTTTTGATTGACGGAGTATTATTTAGGAAGGATCTCTCTGGGGTTCTCTTGAGATGCATTGACTCCAGTCAGGCTGACAAGGTATTGGCTGAGTTTCACAATGGGCCAGCAGGTGGCCATTTCGCCCCTAAGACCACAACAGCAAAAATAATGAGAGCTGGCTATTTCTGGCCCACTCTCTTCAAGGATACCCATGCCTGGGTAAGGAAGTGTCAGAAGTGTGCACTCTTTGACGGAAAGCAGCGATTGGCTGCCATGCCCCTACAGCCCATTCAAGTTGAGCAACCATTCATGCAGTGGGGCCTGGATTTCATAGGGATGATCAACCCTCCCTCTAGCGCCGGACACAAGTGGGTCCTGACTGCTACGGATTATTTCACCAGGTGGGTGGAAGCCATTGCTTTGAAGGAAGCAAATGAGAGCGCAGTCTTGGATTTCTATGAGGACTTAGTGACACATTTTGGGGTCCCAGCCACTATAATCTCAGATAATGCCTTGGCTTTTCTGGGAACCAAAACTAGTGAATGGGCACTAAGGTATGGTATATACCTCAGCACTTCATCAAATTACTACCCGCAGGGGAATGGACTGGCTGAGTCTACTAACAAAAATTTGATCAAGATTATAAAGAGGACCATGGAAGAAAATCAGAAAACTTGGCATGCCAAGTTGAAAACAGCTCTATGGGCCGATCGAATCACTCCAAAAAGATCAATCGGAAATTCTCCATATACGCTTGTGTATGGAAGGGAAGCAAGGCTTCCTATCTCACTCGAATTGCCAGCGCTGGACCTCACACATCAGTTGCAGCTAGAAGAAGGAAGCAGCATGGAGGTCAGATTATGTGAACTAATGGAGCTCCAGGAGGTAAGGAACCAGGCCATGGTCTCTATGATCAGTCGCCAGCATCAGGTGAAAAAGCATTTCGACAAGAAGTCTTCGTCAAAGAGTTTCGTCGAAGGAGACATTGTCTTAAAATGGGATGAAGATAGAGCTAAGCCTGGAAAACATGCAAAATTTGATGCCCTCTGGAGTGGTCCTTACATAATTACTCAGTGCAAGCAGCATAATGCGTTCTATCTCTCCAGGTTGGACGGTGAAGAATTGCGTATCCCAGTCAACGGGATACACCTGAAGCATTGTCACTAAATTTTGGTTCCGCCGTACATAGTTTCCCTTGTTTTCTTCCCTGTTTTCCCTAAGTGCAGTTTGCACAGTTAGTTGTTTTTAGTCTTGTGTGTTTCCCTTGGCAGTGGGGGTAATTTCTGTATTTTTGATTTTGGAATCTTCAAAGTTGTGAACTTGCTTCAAAGTCACCATCCGACTCCGCACCCAATGGATATATAAGGCAACTGGGTTCTAAGCATAGCAGGCACGCTTCCCCCGTGAGTCGCCAATTTGTTGACCCAATTTTGCCCCTCAGGCAAAATCTCGGTCACCTCCTACACCTGCTTCACAGGGCCAGTCATTTCAGGGTGCAAGGTCCACTTTCAGGTCTTGACAGCGCCGTTGTAGAGAATAGGCAGCAAAGGACAGAGTCTTCAGACGTTCGCAAGAGAAGAAGGGGAAAAAATAGAGTGTTCGACACTTAGTCAAAAAAGAGGCAGAAAAAATGCAGAGGGCGGCGGAATCGCCGCCCACTACAAGGGCGGGTAAAATGAGCCCGTCTACGAAGAAAATGTAGAGGGCGGCGAATTCACCGCCCACAACACAAAAAAGCAAAGACATCGGCCGACGTCGGCAATACTGCCGTCGTCGGCACCTTACAGAGACCGACGTCGGCAGAACCGCCGACGTCGGCAGCACAAGGGCAGGCACAAAAACCAGAAAAGCCCGCCCCATGGCCGTGAAATGAAAAAGCCCACCCCATGGCGGTGAAATGAAAAAGCCCGCCCCATGGCGGTGAAATGAAAAACCCCGCCCCATGGCAGGGAAAGGGAAATTGCCGCGCAGAGTATAACTCTACCGACGTCGGCAGCTTACTTTAACCGACGTCGGCAAGATTGCCGCCGTCGGCAGATTATCGGCCGACGTCGGCAGGTATTCCTACATGAAGTTCATGCAAAGGGCGGCAAAATTGCCGCCCACTATAAGGGCGGCAAAATTCCCCTGTAGTGCACAAGAAAAAACCCGCCCAGCCGCCAAAGGAGAAGACCAGCATGCAAAACGAGGCAACCAGCATGGTCTTGGCAGACTTGTGACGTCATCAATAGTGTTTTCACACTTTTCAATGAGACTTCTCTTGGCTCTTCTGCTATAAATATGAGGACTTAGTCATTTTTGAGAATCTTTCTGACTTTTGTAAAGAGCACTGCTCTGCAAATTTCCCACCTGAATCAATAAAAATACAGTTCTTACCTCTATTTGGATGGATCTATCAGTGTATGCATTGAATGTTAATCTGTGTCCAGTCATTGTCTCTTGATGCTCTCACAGGTTCAACACCAGCAAACCTGTGATCTACGAAGCGTCACTGTCTGCTGCTGCCAGGAGTAGAGTTTTGTTTCAGAGGTATTGAACATGTGAGGTCACTTACAGTGTGTGTTTCTCAGCACCTTGGTGAGTCCCTGTTTCTTGTGCTTCTCATAAGAACCTCCCTGTCATCCCAGAGACCTGGTCTTTTCTGCCAGATCTGAGTGTATGTATGTTTTTGTCTGATCCTGAGAGTGGATGTGGGAAGGTCACCTATTTTTGGTGTATCACCTCTTTTAGAGTAGGCTATTTGTTTTCAAGCTTTTCTCTCTCTTTTCACCCCCCCCAAGTGTATACCTATATATTTATATTTTTGCATTACCTGAAACAAACAAGATACATCAGAGGGAACTAGCCCATATCTAGAGACTCTCCTCTCCTGCTTCACCGTCCCACAGGAGAGAGAGGGGTTTCCATGTTGCGGGGAGAGGGCAGGAATCCGTGTTCCTGCCGCTGGGTGCACTTTCCAGCGTCAACATATACCACCTGCCACCTTTCATGCAGAAGGAGTTACTCAAGCGGTTGGTCAACAAAGTGGGTTCTTTCATTAAAATGGACGAGAGTTCATTGAATGACAAATTTGTGAGAGTTTGCACTCTCGTGGACATTTTCAAGCCCTTCTTCCATTCGGTAGTGTTGTCTTCTTCGAGGGGTAGGTGGACTCAATACCTCAACTACGAAGGTCTTCCTTTTTGTTTCTTTTGGTGCAATATTTTAGGCCTCAAGGGAGCACGATGTTCTTTAGTTGTTCATTCACTTCCCTCCCCCACCTCAATAGGTGTGGAAGAAGAAAGTGGGCTCCCCCAACCAAGTTTCCAAGCAGTGCTCTCTTGAGATTTCTGACCAGGTTATGCCTTCCCCTCTTTGTTCCCCCTCCCATGGAGCCCTCCATTGCTTTGCTTGCTCCCCCTTTGCAACTTGCCCCTCCTCCTTTGCCCCCCTTGTCTAAACTTTTTGCAATTGTTGTGTCCCCCCCTTTTCAGCCTGGTAAACACAAATTTGATGTCAGCTACACTATGAAGAAGAAAGGAAGACACTCCAAGCAAATTTTTTTGAGATTAAAGGCAGAAGACTTGGTGCGCAGTGACTCCTAATGGACGATGAATGACCTTCTCTCAAGGCACAGGAGAAAATAGGGTCTCGCTTGTGGTTGAGGTTATCGACCTGGTTGTAGGCCAACGACGTCATTTTCAAAATCTTTTTGGATGACTTTTGCTTTTGTTTTGTCCTTTCTAGGCTTTCTATGGTGGATTAGCTGATGGCTTGTTGAAGTGTCTAGATTCCTGTTTGGTTCTTGTACTAACTCTTGGCTGAAGTCTGACTTGTTCCCCTAGTGGGAGGTGCCTTATTAGTCTTAGTAGTTGTTGTTTGCTTCCAATCACATTTGTGTTTTCGCTTTGTTTAAGGGACTAGGCCCCTTGTTGTCTTCTAGTACCGGTTCATAGCTTTAGTCAAAAGCGTTTTACCTTATCCAATAAAAATTGTGGGAAATGAGGTGGTGTGTTCTTTCATACGATGTGGTTATACATTGTGTGGAAAAGAGATGTTCTATTTCAAGCTGAGCTTGAGCAATGGTGAAGTGGTAGGGAAGGGCAAGGCCATACAAAACATGAAAACAATGAAACATTTCAAGGTAAGTTGGGCGTGATGGTGAGGGTCAAGGACAAGGTATTTTTAGGTGATGAACTCAAAGAAGCCCATGCAGATACATGTGCACAATTTAATGACATGTCACATATGTCAATGCAGTTTTTAGTTTTTACCAAAATAATTCAATTACCAAATACATGATTGAAACATGTGTCATCTCAATAAAAACAAATGTTAAAATTCAATAGCACTACTAAAAAATATAAAGAGTGCACCAGGTTTCAATTTAGATGAGTCTAAAACTAAATAAATGAAAATGTTGATTGCTTTAACTATGTAAAACTAAAGTAGACAATGCCAAAACCAATTAGACAATGAAGAAAAAATGAATGCTAATATAATATAGTATAATAAAATAAAAGTATAGTATGTTAATTTAATAGTATGAATATATATCCAAAAAAATAGACATATTTTAATTACTCAATTAATTATATATTAATATCATAAATTTATATTATTTACTTTATTATATATATATATATATATATAAAATTGAGGGTTAAAAAGGGACCCTCACCCATAGTACAGTTCAAACAATATACCTCATAAGCCTCGAATAAACATCCACGAGGGAATGAGAATTCAAAAACCATCACAACCGGTACATTACAAAACAAAACCAGAGTAAACAATGATTACCAAAGAGACCAAAAAGGAGCAACAACCATGCAAACACCTGACATGCAAAAAACCAAACTGAGGCCATAAAATTTTT
Organism: Torreya grandis; assembly: GCA_037957365.1. NCBI lineage: Eukaryota > Viridiplantae > Streptophyta > Pinopsida > Cupressales > Taxaceae > Torreya > Torreya grandis. Next base: position 3,566,456 of record JARHVA010000812.1, on the reverse strand, counting down.
TGGATTACATGAACCAACTACAAACAAGAAAGATCAAACTGAGATAGACCGCTCAAGGAGAGACTTCCTAGTTCTCCTCATCGTCCAAAGAACCAGCCTACCCAATAACACCAACATTCACCGCCACCTCCTCCTGTGATGTTGCTTTTAACACACTAAAGGACACACCAAACCCTGTCCCCCTTTACATTATTCAAATCCAAGCCCACACCGGCCCTTATAGTCACTGCTATCACCGAACCAAGTGGGAGTCCCCAACATCCACCATCATGGCTGGAGGTGGCAAGACTCTACCACCCCCAAATAGTCTAGATAAAAGGTGAGCTACATCCTGCACTTAGGTAGAAGAGCACAAGATCATTACCAATCCAAGTGACAAAAGAGGGGCATGCATTGTTGCCACATCCACCATAGGAATTATTTTACACAAATAAGCCAGAACCTTGATGACCCCCTGAACCTATTCCACAAAAGCTAAGGCCATTACCAAATGACTTTTTAATGTCCCCAAATGGGACAATTAGGCAAAGTTGGGGTTTTCCAACAAACCCTTATGTAAATCTGAAAACAATATGAAATCTACCCTAAAAACCAACAAACATTAATAGAATTAAATGGCCAATCTCCAAGCAAAAATGCTCCAATTAACCCCAAAAATTACTGAATGTAAAACTATAATTAAATACCTCTTTGTGGCAAGATGGAATGGCAATGTGATTGGAATTTCTCTTACAATAATTTTGATTTTTATGATGTAGGTACAACTGCATTTTATCCTTCCAACTACCTTGAAACCCTTGTACAACTCTCTAATATTTATGCCAAAATCCTTGTAATTTATTAATGCTTCCAAAGAACATAATAGAGCTACAAATAGTCTAATTAGCCCTTCCAAAGAGGTCACCACACTAGGAAAAATAGGTAGAATCAAATCTAAAAAATAAACCCTTGATCTAACCCATCAACAAGCCTCCAAGTTTCCCTAAATCAAGTCGCCACTCTTGGGAAATTATTATAATAATTTTCAAAATATTAAACAAGCAATATATTATTATTTTCTTCAATATTAGAGCCCAAAAACACTCTAAAAACCCTCCTAAGTGAATTGTTTCATTAGGAAAATTAATATAATTTTTTTTTGAGTTATTTACCTATTTACCAACCCTCAATTCACTCAAATTTAGCTTGCAAATGATTAAAAAATTATAATAATAATATTAAAAATATTATTATTTACTTTGACCTAATTTTAACTACTGAAAGCAAGTCCAAGTATGCCCTAAGGCATTCGCCCCACCCTCCAAGGAAGTCGCCAAGTTTGGGTAGTCTCCTTGCTGGCCTAAGGCGATTCACTCATCTTCTTTAACCTGCAAGTTGTAAATTTTCAACTCTCTATTGAGTTTGATTCAATCCTCAATGAAGGTGGTGATCCAAAACACTTTTGTAAGTCCAATTGCATGCAACCATGACAATATAAAGCACAATTACAACCTTTGAATAGAGATGCCTTGAATGAAGGAATGGAGGTTTTCATCCCTAAAACCTTAGCACACTTGAAGGTTTTCATCCTCAAGTTGTGGTGAACAAGCTTGACATACTTGATCAATGATTTAATAATTTAAACATGTAAACCTTTCAAATGAACCCTCAATTTCTCTTTATAATCATCCCCAAGAGTGGCACCCAAATTAGAAGGATGTGAATTTTGAATCATAAGCAATTTTACCATTTGAATTTCATTTTTGAGAGGTTAGGTTCCCATGACCCTTAAAGGTCCCATACTTAAGTGAAAATTAGATCAAAAATACTTTTTGCATAACTCAATTGAAAATTAGAACACTTAAGTAACTTTTCATCTTTTTGCTCTTTGAATCACCTCCTCATCATTCCCCTTTCTTTCTTTCCATTAACCTTATGGGAACAAAACCAAGCTAAGGTTTTATAAACAATCTATGCTAAAAAGGGGACATCATAGTCCTCCCTACCCAAAATTGCTTATTCTCGAGCAATTACAAAAGCCATGGGGCTATGCCCACATTCTCAATAATGCACTCACCAACTAAAATTTCTTCCCATTAAAAATAAGCTCTAATTTGTTTTCCTAACTTGATAAACCTATACTTTGGAGGCCACCCCCATGAGCTAAATGTCAGGAATCTAGAACATAAAGCTCTGATACCACTTGTCAGGAATCTAGAACATAAAGCTTTGATACCACTTTGTCAAGATTAGGAGCACAATTGATTACCTTTGTAAAAGCAACTAAACATGGAATTTAACCAGAAGTAATATGTAACTAGAATTCATAAATAACACAGAATATGAGAGACAATACCCAATTGTATTAATACTCATCCAAAAATAAAAATACAATAAAGAAGATGCCACACTCTTCTTACACCTCTGAGGCTTCCCACACCTCTAAGACTTCCAGTAATTCTCCTTCAAGAGTTCTCTCTCACTTGCCCAATTACAAGCAAACACAAACAACTCATATACCGAGTTGGTGTTTCAACCAGTCAATAACAATATTGCCAGTACATACAAGTACGCAACATACTCCACGTAGATCTTCTTTGATCTTGCTCTTGTTGTGTTGCTGATCTCCTTTGACCTTGCTACCCCACAGATCTCCTTTGACCTTGCACACACACACACCTGTAGATCAATTGACCTTACTTACCCATGAAGAACCCTTGTGATTCTCTAAACCAACACCCCTGTGGATCTTTTACAAGATCTTACTCTCCCACAAATCTACCAGATCTTAACACACTTGGTACTATGGCACTATGAGGAGCCAACCTTGCTCTCTCTATCTAACACCTTGGAGATCCCTGCTTTGATCCCTCTCTTGGATAGAACTCTGATTCTATAGAACCAATTCCACTGAATCCTTGAGAGTCTACACCTTTACAATACAACCCATGAGTCTCTTAAATAGATCCCATGCCAAACAATAATTAGAAACACAACTCAAGACTAAAATTAGCCTTTAACATGCAAACAACCGGTTCGTTAACAAACTGTTCATTGAACCGACAGTTCTAGAACTGCACAGACGACCGACATCGGTCGTTATCTGTCTGGAGGTGACCGACGTTGACCGATCCATGACCGTTGTCGGTTGCCCTGTCCACTAAATATGACCAACGTTAGTTGGCCTGCCGACGTCAGTGACTGTGACACTCAGCAACCCTCCATGTTTGCATTTGGGTGAAGCTTTTAACTCCACAGCCTAACAATCTCCCACTTGGAAATAAACAGCTGCACCTATACCTGTACCTGTACATCTTCTAATTTTGTTTCCCGGCTTGTATCCCTCTTCAAGCTCAATCTTGAAGACCAACCACCACAGATTTTGTGGTGCTTCTCCTGTCATCCAAGTAACCTATCATATCCAAATCTACATATCCATGTAGAGAATTCCCTGACCCTGCATAGCATGAATCCCTGCTGTCGGTCCCTCTCAGATACCTGAGAATCCACTGAAGTGCTCTCTAGTGCTCCTTCCTTGGATTGGCCACAAACTTGTTGACAATTCCCTGACACCACCGACTTCTTTGATCTGCACATGACCGATGTTGATGTCTACCTGTTCAACGCTGATTCTCACCTGACCAACGCTGGTAATGTTTTTTCTCCTGTGAGTGATGAATTTTTACTCACGAGCTCTCTTTGGATCAAAACCTTGTCCAAACTGCCCTGCTCAGAGTTATCTAGCCCCATCCGCTAATCTCTATCCATCATCTCCTCCATAAATACCAAGGCTTTCCAATTTTTAAATTTGTCAAACATGTCTGTCTTTCTCTTAAGAACATGCATCTCCTTCTTGCTCATGTGACCAAGCCTACAAAGCCACATCCTTGCAACAGAAGAAGAATTAGTAATACAAATAGGTAGATAAAGAGTACCTACTTTCTTACCACCAGTTAATTCAAGTGCATCCACTGTGAGAGTTCCTATGCATCTCTCATCACCCAACCTTCTTGAAGAAATTAGCCTCATCTTCAAAATTGGGACCTGCATGACATCCTTCAACACCCATGTGTTGGTCATCTGCAATTTCAGCTGCACTTCCCCTTTGCCAATACTTTGACAAGGCTCACCAACCCCTAAATAAATCTTTCCAAAGTCTCCTTGGACTTTAACATGGAAAAATACTCTATTTGGGGCTACATGGAAAGAGGCAACAGAATCTATAATCTAAGATTCTACTTTATCTAGGGAACATATAAGAGCATCCTGTGCATTAATACCTACAACAATACCTGCTTCTTCATTCCCTTTATGCTGATTCGCTTTCAACCAACAATCTTTCTTTTCTTGCCCTTTCTTTCCATAATTCAGTAATTGAAAATTCTTGCCATTGAATTCCTCCATTCTTAGTGTACTTTCTTCTGCCATTGCTATACTCCCACTCAATTAGAAACCCCTGAGAGTGACCTATAATCAAACACTAACCTGCTCTAAACCAGGCTTTGATGAACCTGCAACCTCTCTCTGACAAACTTGCCCACCTGGCTCTGATGAACCTACACCGAACCAACACCCTGGCTCTGATACCACTTGTCAGGAATCTAGAACATAAAGCTCTGATACCACTTGTCAGGAATCTAGAACATAAAGCTTTGATACCACTTTGTCAGGATTAGGAGCACAATTGATTACCTTTGTAAAAGCAACTAAACACAAAATTTAACTAGAAGTAATATGTAACTAGAATTCAAAAATAACACATAATATGAGAGACAATACTCAATTGTATTAATACTCATCCAAAAAGAAAAACATAATAAAGAAGATGCCACACTCTTCTTAAACCTCTGAGGCTTCCCACACCTCTAGGACTTCTAGTAATTCTCCTTCAAGAGTTCTCTCTCACTTGCCCAATTACAAGCAAACACAAATAACTCATATACCAAGTTGGTGTTTCAACCAGTCAGTAACAATACTACTAGTACATCCAAGTACGCAACGTACTCCAAGTAGATCTTCTTTGATCTTGATCTTATTGTGTTTCTGATCTCCTTTGACCTTGCTGCCCCACAGATCTCCTTTAACCTTGCACACACACACACCTGCAGATCAACTGACCTTACTTACCCATGAAGAACCCTTATGATTCTCCAAACTAGCACCCCCTGTGGATCTTGTACAAGATCTTGCTCTCCTGCAGATCTACTTGATCATAACACACTTGGTACTGTGGCACTATGAGGAGCCAACTTTGCTCTCTCTATCTAGCACCTTGGGGATCCCTGCTTTGATCCCTCTCTTGGATAAAAATCTGATTCTACAGAACCGATTCCACTGAATCCTTGAGAGTCTACACCTTTATAATACAACCCATGAGTCTCTTAAATAGATCCCATGCCAAACAATAATTAGAAACACAACTCAAGACTAAAATTAGCCTTTAACATGCAAACAACTGGTTCATTAACAAACTGTTCATTCAAATGACAGTTTTGGAACTGCACAGATGATCGATGTCGGTCGCTGTCTGTCTAGAGGTGACCAACGTCGGCCGATCAATGACCATTTTCAGTTTCCCTATCCACTGAATATGACCAACATCGGTTGTTCTGCTGATGCCGATGACTATGACACTCAGCAACCCTCCATGTTTGCATCCGGGTGAAGATTTTAGCTCCACAACCTAACACTAAAGGTGTCATGACCACCTTTAAAAGACTCCTCACGTCCCCAAAGAAATAACATATGCCATATTGGTTTGCCTTTGATGAAACCTCTCATAGTTATTAGTGTGCCCTCAAAAGGTGTTTCCAAAACTTAAAAAGAAGTAGTAATGAGATCACCTTGAAACATACTTTGAATGAATGTATCACATAGAAGCAATCTCCCTTGAGCATGTCTCAAAACATGTGGCATGCAATCTCCCTTTGATTTCCCTTTATCAAATCCTTCATGCATATGAAGAACATCAAAGTGATCAAATAAAATCCTGAACCTACTTACAATATAGAATTGTACTTCTCTCATGCCTTCCCATTCTTTATCAATCCAAAAGTGTGCCTCATCAACATTTTTAGGACATACCGTATGTAGGCTAGAATTTATCAAAAAATAGATTTTTTACCTTCCACAGGCTACTGTACTTGTTCCTTAATTCAAAATTTTTAGAGTGGTTAATTTCAAAATTTATCTTGGCATATATCCTCCCAACCATGGGTTGTAGTGTGCCCCTAAAGTGCAATTTTTTAAAATCTTTTTTGGTGGTTGGAATTGCCTTGTTGCCTCAAATAAATTTGAGCAAAAAAAATCAGAATTCAAACTCATTTTTCCAGATCTCCCCCTTGGTTGCCATATGTGAAATAAGTTGCCCTTGATGCCCAAAAAGGTCCATAGGTAATTCTAAATTATTCTAAATTTTTTTGCCAAGTAATAGGACCATTTTTTCTTCTAATTTGAACCTTGTGAATAGTTGCTGGCAATTTTACCCTGCTCTAAAATCAAGAAGGGTCTTGTGCTCTTTATAACACCCACATTTTTATTCTTTCAAGATGGAATAGGGTGCTTCCCAAGGCAATTTTTGGGCTTCCCTTGGCAATCAAGTTTACTTTCAACCTTCCCAAAACATGTATGACAAAAATACGAATTTATTATGCTTACCAATTGCCTTGTAGAGTGTTCTAACTAGGAATTAAGGGGCTAAATTTGATGTCTTGTGGTAGCCTTAAATTCAATCTTCTTCATGCTCATGAAACATCCTCTTATCATGCTATTTGAAAAATAAGAAGGGGCCTATTTATCACTCAAACCATGCAAAATGACCTCATTACCCACCACTTTGAATTTCAACTCCATGGTTTGATAGTTTTGAGTGTACTCACCAAGTGAGAGCAACCAATGAATACCAAGGACCATATTGGTCTCCCCAATGCCAACCACATAAAAATCATCCTCTACCACATGCCTTTTCAAACTAAGACTAATATTTGGAACCTTGGTAGTATAAGGGATGATGAACCCATCCACCATTATGACCCTAAAATCTTTGAACTCTACGGGTTGTAGGCCACATGATGTCACAAACCTTCTATCAATGATGTTGTGGGTTGCCCCACTATCAATAAGTATGGTGAATGGCATACCCTTCAATAATGCATTCACTGTAAAGGGATAGTACTTAGTAGCTCTTGAAAATGATGCCAAAGTTCCACTCAACTCTTGTTCTCCCTCTATCTCCAATGTACCTCCTCATAGGTGGTTGTCCCAATTTCCTCCTTCTCATTCTCCTCTTCGACAAGTACCTTAATGTCGTGTACTTGCCCTTTACCATATAAATTATGGTCATTGTCCCAAGGATCCTTACATGTGAAATAAAGTCCTTTCCTTCTCAACTTATTTCTTACATCAAATCTACTTTGTGGTAACTCCTTCTGCTGCCCCAAACCTAGTTGGTTTGGTCTAATTAAGGGACCCTCATGATTGGCCTTTGGAGCCCCTATATAGTTGCTCCTTGGTTGCCCCAAACTTCCACCTTTTTACTTCCTTATAGGTGGGAAAAAAAGTAGTCATTGACTTCCCCAAATGTGTGAATCTTCCCCTTGGAGTAGATGAATCCAAATCATAGGCCTTTTGGATGGCCTCTCTCAAAGAAGGTGGATCAAATGCCTTGACCAATCCCCATAAGGTTCAACCAAGCCTTCAACAAACAACACCACCAATATCCTATCTAATATATCAATCACCATGATTGAAAGTCTCTAAAACTCTTTAATATAATCATCCACTGAGACCCTTTGTCTCAATTGAGCTAAATCATGGAAATGAAGTTTTAGATCAGCCCTATCAAATATCTCTATCAATATTTTGTTGAACTCCTCATAGGAGTGTATGTGTTGGTTTCCCTATGTGATATAACCATGACACCACCAATCATGGGTTACTCCCTCTAAATGTAATATGAAAAATTAATTATCCTCCCCCTCTACCATAGGTCAAAGTGAAAAGATGTCTACCTTCTGAATCCAAGCCCTTGTCAAGTTCTTCTGTGACCCATCAAAAGTAGAAAGTGATAAGTTCCCCAATGCATGTTAGAGATATCCTTGGATTCCCCTGTTACTCTAACTAATCTTGGGTCCACTCTATCCATGTTGCCAAGTTGAAAACTCAGAAAAATTCATAGCCCCTCTCAATTTCATGAATAAAGTAGCATGCTTATCCATCTCCCTCTCTAACTCCTCATGTGGGATAGATAACCCCTCCCTCACTGGTGTGGGCTCCTCCTTCTAAATGAGTGCAAGTTGTATGGGCCTACATGTAGATGATCCATTCCTTAAAGGGGTATATGTAAATTTGCCTTGCTCCTTGAAGCACCACTATCTCCATTGAGTAGATTTAAGCCACTCATCTCACTAAGGAAACAAATACACCCTTCCATCATGACTATGATCTGCTCCAAGACTAGGAATATCTCTCAAGCCTCTCCTCAACTATCCTATCTCTCATCTCCCTCTTTGTCTCCTGGTGGATCCATGTCACCCATTACCTATTCCTGCTCTAATGGCCCAATTGGTGCAAGTCCTGCTTTCCTCCTACTCCTCCTCAAGTAATAATTAAACTCTTTATTTCCATTCATGTATCAACAACCCTTCACACCACAATATAGGCAAGATATGGCTTTGATACCACTGTAATGTTACCAAATGGGACAATTAGGAAAAGTTGGGGTTTTTCAACAAACCCTTATATAAATTTAAAAACAATCTAAAATCTACCTTAAAAACTAGCAAACCCTAGCAAAAATAGATGGACAATATCCAAGCAACAACACTCCAATATAAACCCACAAATTTACTAAATGTAAAACTAAAATTAAATATCTCTTTGTGACAAGATGGAATGTTGATGTGGTTGGAATTTCCCTTGCAATAATTATTATTTTTATGATGTAGGTACAACCATGTTTTCTCCTTCTAACTACCTTGAAACCCTTGTAAAACTCTCCAATATTTATGCTAAAATACTTACAATTTATTAATGCTTCCAAATAACACAATAGGGCTGAAATTAATCCAATTAGCCCTTCCGAAGTGGTCACCACACTAGGAAAAATAGGTAGAATCAAATTTGAAAAACAAACCCTTAATCTAACCCTTCAATATCCAATTAGCCCTTCCGAAGTGGTCACCACACTAGGAAAAATAGGTAGAATAAAATTTGAAAAACAAACCCTTAATCTAACCCTTCAATTCACCTCTAAGTTCCCCAAATCAAGTCACCACTCTTGGTAAAATATTATAATAATTTATATAATATTAAACAAATAATATATGATTATTTTCTTCAATATTATGGCCCCAAAACACTCTAAAACCCCTCCTAAGTTAATCGTTCTACTAGGAAATTAATATAAATAATTTACCTTTTTACCAGCCCTCAATTCACTCAAATTCACCTTGCAAATGATAAAATAATAATAATAATGATATAAGTATTATTTTTAATTTTGACATAATTATAGCCACCGAAAGCAAGTCTAAGTATGCCCTAAGGCATTCTCCTCACCTTCCAAATAAGTCACCAAGCTGGGGAGTCTCTTTGTTGACCTAGGTTGATTCGATCCTCTTCTTTGACCTGTAAGTTATAAATTTCCATCTCTCTACTGAGTTTGATTCAATACTCAATGAAGTTGGCATTCCAAAACACTTTTGTAAGTCTAATTTGAATGTAACCCTTCAAATCTGAAGCACAATTACATCCCTTGAATAAAGCTACCCTAAATGAAGAAATGGAGGTTTTCATCCCCAAACCCTTGGCACACTTAAAGGTTTTCATCCTCAAGTTGTGGTGAACAATTTTGACATACTTGATCAACAATTTAATAATCTAAACATGCATAACCTTTCAAATGAACCCTCAATTGCTCTTTATAATCATCCCCAAGGGTGGCACCCAAATTGGAAGGATGTGACTTTTGAATCATAAGCAATTTTACCTTTTGAATTTACTTTTTGAGGGGTTATGATCCCATGATCCCTAAAGGTCCCCTACTTAAGTGAAAATTAGACCAAAATTACTTTTTACATAACTCAACTAAAATTTATAATACTTAACTTTTCACCTTTTTGCTCTTTGAATGGCCCCCTCATTATTCCAATTTATTTGTTTCCCTTATCCTTGTGGGAACATGATCTGGAGTTCAATTTAGAAAAAATTTTCAAGTTGTGATGAAACTAATTGCATAGTGTAGATCTCATCGAGAGTTTTTTGACACTTTTCATGGTTTGCAAAATGGACACCGTATGCAAAAGTTATAGGCCGCTGAAGTTCTGATGTGACAAGGAGAAATTTGGTGTCGCAAGATGACGTGGTGCAATGTGGACATGCCAAGTGGACCATTCAGGGGGTGACACATGGTAGTCAAATATAAGTCCAAAAATTTGGATGATATTTGTCTTTGACAGTGTGTATAGATTAAATTACATGTTTTAAAGCTTTGTAAATATTTCCTTGGTAATATTTTAATTACCTTTTTCCCCAGCCACATGGGAGAAACCAGTACTTGCCATGCCACATCCAACACATTGGAAACTATGAGAAATGAACTCCACGTCCATCTACCTCATGGAACGTGAGAAGAGGGCAAGGAGCTTAGCATGTATGCTAAGATTGGTGTATTGACCAACAACCCAAGTTATATGTTTGACACATTAATAAACAACCATGCTATGTTTGACACGCCAACCAACTACCACGCTATGTTTGGTGCCTTGAGCCCACCAAAAGGGGGCGTTGACATTATTTAAGCTAGCTGCCAACCTATTAAAAGGACAGAAGGCTGTCCCATTTACTAATGTGGGACTAAATGATAAGCTAAGCACCTAAATAGAAGGCTGGAGATTTGAACCCGTGACCTGCCCAGTAAAAAAGATAAGCCTTGACCGCTTGAGCTGCTTGTTCATAAACAATATAAAAGCCATGAAATTCTATTTGAATGTAACCTTCGTAGGATTGTGTATTTATTTTTAAGAGGCTGAGGCTAGTTTTAAGTTTGGAGATAGCTAGCTAATGGGATTTTCTCCAATATTCGACCTTATACACAGAAGGTAAGCCTTTTTAATTATGTTTTGTAATAAAAAAGAGAATTTTATTATTATTATTTGGATATACCAATAGTTTTATTGAAGGCATTAAACACATTTCGGAAGGGGATTGAAAACTGAGGAAGGATTATGTGTGACCGAGCTTGAGTATATCAACGAAGGTGGAATTCTTGGATAGAGATCAGGCCTGAGGGAAGTTGTGTAATGTTTCAAGAAATTTGTAAGCCATTTGTTGAAAAAATTTAATAGAAACGGTCCTCAATATTGGGTGGACCCAGAGATGTAGACAAAAGGTGCTAAACTCCGTTATCAATGTCAGATGGTAATATTATCTTATTTGCATGATTTTGATTCAATTTTCTAATTTTTAATTAATCAAGAATTACATGCAATTTTTTAAAATTAGACAAATTATGACATTTGATATAAATCAAAAACATATTTAATTGGTAAATGGAAGTAACAAGTCTTTTGACAATTCCAATCAAACTCAACAACTGAGAACACTTTTGCCAAATAATTTTCAAGTTATTTTGAGTATTTCAAGAAATTGTTTTAGTTTGAGAAATTCAAAATCCGTAGTTTTAAATTTCACTTTGAGTTTATCAATGTAGTTTATAGATCAAATTGGTGTCATAGCAGTTAGAATGTAGGGTTTGCTTCTAGTTGTGTGTTGACAATTGCTTCTAGAATAGTTGGATTATTGGTTTGTAGATTGATTATATTACAATGTGTAGTGTGGAATCAGATGTTTGCAGGAAACCATGGGCAAGTTGTCACAAATTGAGGCCATCAAAGATGAAAATGCAATCTTGAGATGCCAGAAATTTGCACTTGAATTTCAAGTGGCAAAGTTAAAATCAAAGCTTGAATCTAAGGATGAGCTCTTGATTAGATTACAATGTGGTGAGTGTGAAAAGGTAAATCATTCTACTTCAGATCTAGAGACTATGACTGAGTGCACTGTAAATTTTTCACCACAGGAATCTTCATCTTCTTCTACCATTTCAGATTCAAATTCTAGTAATATTGTTTTTGGTGATTTTGAAAGATACACTAAGGGCATGGGATCTAAATTGTTGTTTAAAATGGGTTATAATGGAGGAGGACTTGGTAGATATAGCCAAGGTATATCTAACCCAATTTAGGTTGAGCATCAACCTCATCATACAGTTTTGGGTTATACTAGTTTGCAGGTGGATGATGGAGAAGTTTCTTCCATGGCTAAAGGAAAACGAGCTTCCAATAGCGAAGGTTCTAGGCCCGTTTAAAAGTGTAAAGGCATAAGAGGTATTGAGATTCCACCTCCTGATTCTTACACTAAATCTTCTGATCCAATTGATACTTTTAAGAAGTTTGGATATAATGTACAAAAGATAATGTAATCATTTCCATGCACTTTTTGTGGGATGAATAACCATAGTGCTAATACTTGTTGGAAATGAAATGCTATGTGTAAGCAGATTACATGTTTGAAAGATCATTCTCATGTTAAGTTGGCAATTGGTAAAAGGGGACCCTCACCTAAGAAGGATGTTTGCACTCATTGTAAAGTGAGTGGACATAGGATTGATAGATGTTTTAAACTTCATTCATCTTCACAATCAAGTAATGTTAAAACTAAGATGATTTACAAACCTCTCACTAAGGTTAATGAAGCTAATTCAATCCATAATGTAGTTGACAATACAACCCAGGATAAGGTCAAACCTACAAGTGAAAATCCATTAAAGAGGTTAAGTCAACAACATTTTCAAATACATGTGGCAAATTCCTAATTGATAAAGTATGTAATTGATAATGAATTCACAGAGACAATCAATTTCACTAGGAAGAAAGAATTGGTTAAGTGGATTATCACTACATTCTTTTTGCAAAGCATGGTAAGAATAACCTAAGGGAATGAACAAGATTTGATAGATGTAGATTAGAGTTGGTGGGAACACTTCCAGACAGGTTAACCATATGAAGTTTTTCAATTCTCACTTTTTGATAACTCTAAGTTTTTGATCTCCAAAATATACTATATGGGTAGTCTAATAATGGATAAGACATTAACTCATTTGAAATAGTTGGGGATATAGTAGAGTGATGTTGTGAGTTGTTTCCTTATAGTATTTGATAGTTAGATTGCTATTTTGAATGTATCTATTTTGGCACAAAGATGTTTAGATGCATTTTTTAAGACCCTTTGGGCATGTTTAGATGATATGCAACATACACTTTTGGTTGTTTGCATTTTCTTAGCATTGTAAGTCCCATTCAGGGAAATGCATTACAACATGCCTACAATATTAATTGTATGTTCTCAGCATTATAAACTTGTCTTGGCAATTCACAGCTTTACAGGATGTGACATTTGGACAGGCAGTTTGATATATTGTAATCACTTTGGTAGTTGTAGATTCACTTACTCATGCCTTTTGGATTAGGCATTTTTGTAGTTAGATTATGAATCATTTTAATGTAATTGTTTATATCTCTTGTTATGATTGGGGCCTGTGTGATGTGATGCAGTAGACCAGTTATAAGTTTTCAGGTGATAGTCAACTTTTGGAGACCAAAAGCCTCTTTGTAGGGAGGTGTGATCTAGAGTTTAGTTCAATTTTTTTTCCAAGTTGTGACGAAACCAATTTCACAGTGTAGAGCTCATTGAGAGATTTTCGATGCTTTTTGCAGTTTGCAAAATGGACACCGTATGCAAAAGTTATAGGCCACTAAAGTTTTGATGTGACATGGAAAAATGTGGTGTCACAAGATGATGTGGCACAATGTGGACATGCCAAGTGGACCAATCAGGTGGTGACACATGGCAGTCAAATGGAAGTCCAAAAATTTGGATGATATTTGTCTTTGACATCATGTACAGATTAAATTACATGTTTTAAAGCTTTGTAAATATTTCCTTGGTAATATTTTAATTACCTTTTTCCCCGGCCACATGGGAGAAACCAGTACTTGTCATGCCACATCTAATGGATTGGAAACCATGAGAAATGAACTCCACATCCATCTACCTCGTGGAACGTGAGAAGAGGGCAAGGAACTTAGCGTATATGCTAGGATTGGCGTATTGACCAACAACCCAAGTTATATGTTTGGCGCACTAATAAACAACCATGTTATGTTTGGCATGCCAACCAACTGCCACGCTATTTTTGGCACCTTAAGCACACCAAAAGGGGGCATTGACATTATGTAAGCTAGCTGCCAACCTATTAAAAGGACAATAGGCCGTCCCATTTACTAATGTGGGACTAAATGATAAGCTAAGCGCCTAAATAGAACGCTGGATATTTGAACTCGTGACTTGCCCAATAAAAAAGATAAGCCTTGACCACTTGAATTGCATGCTCATAAACAATATAAAATCCATGAACTTATATTTGAATGTAACCTTTGCAGGATTGTGTATTTATTTTTTAGAGGTTGAGAGTTAGTTTTAAGCTTAGAGATAGCTAGCTAATGGGATTTTCTCCAATATCCGACCTTATACATAGAAGGTAAGCCTTTTTAATTATGTTTTGTAATCAAAAAGAGAATGTTATTATTAGTATTTGGATATATCAATAGTTTGATTGAAGGGATTAAAGCACATTTCAGAAGGGGATTGAAAACTAAGGAAGAATTTTGTGTGATCGAGCTTGAGTATATCAGCGAAGGTGGAATTCTTGGACAGAGATCAGGCTTGAGGAAAGTTGTGTAATGTTTCAAGAAATTTGTAAGCCATTTTTTGCACAAATTTAATAGAAATGGTCCTCACTATTGGGCAGACCCAGAGATGTAGGTAAAAGATGCCAAACTCCGTTATCAATGTTGGATGGTAATATTATCTTATTTGCTTGATTTTGATTCAATTTTTTGATTTTTAATTAATCAAGAATTACATGCAATTTTTAAAAATTAGACAGATTATGACATTTGATATAAATCAAAAACCGGTTTAATTGGTAAATGGAAGTAACAAGTCTTTTGACAATTCCAATCAAACTCAACAATCGAGAACACTTTTTCCAAACAATTTGTAAGTTCTTTTGAGTATTTCAAGAATTTGTTTCAGTTTGAGAAATTTAGAATCCATAGTTTTAAATTTCACTTTGAGTTTATCAATGTAGTTTACGAATTAGAACAAAACCAAGTTAAGGGTCTATAAGCAAGCTATGCTAAAAAGGGGGACATTATAAGCTTCCAATTCCCTAAAAATAGAGAGTAAAATGAAGCCAATTATCTCTCTACTTAAAAATGAAAGATCAATTTGACTCTTGAGAGGGAATCCTGCAATTGATTTTGCCAAACCCACTCAGTAACATTGTGTAATCAAACCTTTAGACATAAATTTTACCAATTCTTTGTCAACTACGAATCACATGAGATTTCTAAGAAATAGTGACACAAGATCAAAATTTACCTTGATCCTATGGGGCATTTCAAGAAAGACAGAGCCCACTAAATATTTGATAACTTCTATGACCTGGCTAGTTTGCACCATAAAAACATGTTTGATTTGAACATCACTTATAGAGCCTTCAAAAGACATACCCTGTAGCTCCAATCACACCCTAACCAGTGGTTCACTAAGAGCCAACTGTAAAAATATTCCATTATTCAAAGAGTCCAAACTTGTGGGCAAAGAATTTCACAACAATAAGAAATCTCCCAAAGGCTAGGCACACGAATATAGCTCCCAGACGATTAACACCTCATTGATCCCTGCTTGACATGAACTATCCACTCAATCATCGCTCCTCATGAATGCCACATTTATAATAATGATTAGCACTACCAAATGAAAGATTCAGCCAAAAGACTTTCAAGACATCATACAAAGGCCCTAAGGTCTTAGCAATTTGATGTAAAGGGGGGGCCATAGGCTAAGTCCCCCATTTGTTATCACTAACAAATTCATCTACTTGTTTAATGCCTTGATTTTCCAAAAAAACACTTCCCTATTTTCTTCACAAAAATAATCAATTGCCTCCCAATGAGAAAAAGAACTCAAATTTTTCCAAGACTAACCTAAATGTTTTCAAAGTGTCAAGCATATGCATGTATATTTATCAAATCTTAGACCAAAACCATGAAATTTCCTTTGATAATCACCTTTGAGATAACATATTGGACCACAAAATTGATCCTCAGTGAGAATGTTTGGGCCTTTGCCTCATTTTTGGTCCCATCAATTAATTTGAATGAAATTGCCTGAATTAGGGAACCTACACAATCCTAGATGATATAATAGCCCTAATACTTTGTGGTTACCCTGAGCTGCCCCATCAAAATAGATTTTGAAAACTACTAGGGGAGGAGGAATCCAAACTACATTTTCCATCTTGTGAGTTTTGTTATCGAATACTGTAGACCCATTAACACACACACACACACACACACACACACACACACACACACACACACACACACACACACACACACACACCCACACACACACACACACACACATACATGTATGCACGTATGATTATTATTATATATTATACATACCATATCTAAAAATTAATATTAATATATCATGATATTATAAATTACTATTTAACTATATATATATATATATATATATAATAAAATTATGTTAGGTTGTGGAGCTAAAAGCTTCACTGATGCAAATAGAGGAGGAGGTTTCAGGAAGGTTGCTGAGTGTGTCAGGCACCGGCGTCAATTAGGCCCACCGACGTCAGCAGGTATGAGACAGGAACCAATCGACATCGGTCAGTAGTCGGCCGGTGTTGGCGACCCCCAAGCAGACAGGGACCGACATCGATCACCTGTGTGGTTCGACTGCGAGTATATTATGGGCAGTTAGCTAACGAACCATGTGTTTGCATGTTGAGAGCCAATTTTAGACTGAGAGCTACGGATCTAATTATTTTTTGCATGAGATCTATTTAAGAGACTCATTGATTGTATTGTAAACTTGTGCTAGAGAGTAAGAGAGCAATATTATAAGCTCCTTCTGTGTGTGAGGTGAGCAATGGTGTGTTCCTCCTAGTGCCACAGTACCAAGTGTGGGTGCTAGATTGGAGAATCAGTAGGGTTCTTCATGTATGTATGATCTTGGTCATCAGGTGAGCATGGCTTCTATAGGAGATCTACATGGTAAGTAAGATCATTGATATGCAGGTGTATGTGTGTGCAAGGTCAAGGTTCACAGGTGTGCAGAACCAGATTGATTTGCAAGTGTGTAAGATCAGAGAAGATAGCAACACAACAGGGAGTAGAATTAGGTGGGATCTACTTGGAGTACAGTGTGTACTCAAAGAGAGCAAAGAGGAAGGCAAGGAAGATCCTTCCATAAGTAAGGTCCATTGAGGTGCAGGTTGTTGCAAGTTTAGGGGAGATCTACTTGAAGTACGTTGAGTACTTGTGGAGTGCGTGGAGCACTTGTGGTGTGCGTGGAGCACTGGAGGTGAACACCAACTTAGTGTTTGAGTTAGGTGTTGGGACCTAAGAGAGAGAGCTTTGAGGAGAGAATTACTATTCACTTGAGGTGTGGGAATCCTCTGAAGAGGTGGTGGAGAAGAAGTGGCATCTTCTTTATTGTATTCTTTTCTATATGAGTATTAATACAAGTTGTGTATTGTCTCTCATATCATGTGTTATTTTTGGATTCTAGTTACTTGTTGATTCTGGTTAATTCTGCATATTAAGTTGCTTGTATTTGGTAATCAATTGTGTGCTTCCAGTTATTCATATCCCAACACGTGGTATCAGAGCTAAGGTTGCAAGAAGCGGTTTTATGTTTGGTTACAGGTCACTCTCAGGGGTTTTTGATTGAGTGGGAGTAGAGCAATGTCAGATCAAAGTAAGCTAAGAATGGAGGAGTTGAAAAGCACAGATGGTCACTTACGGTCCTATGGAAAGAAAGAGCAGGTAAAAGAAGATTGTTGGTTGGTAGCAGATCAGCATGAAGGAACTGAAGATGCAGTTGTTGCAAGGGTTGTTGCACAAGATGCTTTGGAAGGTTTCTTGGATAAAGTTGAATCTTGGATAAAAGATTATGTTGCCTCTTTCCATGTAGCCCTAGGGAGAGGAGCTGGTGAGCCTTGCCAAAGAATTGGCAAAGGGGAAGTGGAGCTAAAATTGTAGGCGGCCAACACATGGGTGTTGAAGGAGGTCATGTAGGTCCCAGGTTTGGAGATGTGGCTAATTTATTCAGAAAAGTTGGGTGATGAGAGATGCATGAGAACTCTCACAGCGGATGCACTTGAATTAGCTAGTGGTAAGAAAATAGGTACTCTTTATCTACTTGTTTATATTACTGATTCTTCTTTTGTTGTGGAGACGTGGCTTCGTAGGCTTGGTCACATGACCAGGAAGGAGATGCATGTTCTTAAGTGGAAGATAGATATATTTGACAGGCTTAAGAACTGGAAAGCCTTGGTGTTTATGGAGGAGATGGTGGACAGAGACCAGTGGATGGGCTGGATACTTCTGAGCAGGGCACTTTGGACATGGGACTTGATTCAAAGGAGCTCGCGGGTAAAAATTCATCACTTACAAGAAAACAAAGGTACTGGCATCAGCAGGAAAACTGACATCGACAGAAGGTAAGACCGATGTCGGTCACAAGGACTGACGTTGACAGTAGGAGGACACTGACGTCGGTAGAGTTGGTAGTCAGGACAGGCATATGAACTGACATCGGTCGTATGCAGACTATGTGGTGATCGAGGTCGGTCACTGTAATAAATTTTGGGTAGATAGCAAGCTATCGAGGAGTCTCAAATGCCCATATGGAGGACTGAAGACGTAAGTAGGCCTCAAATTTGTTGTTCCTCTTCTTTATACTAGTTGCTAATTGTAGAGTAGGAAGGATCCAGGAAACAGTGGGAGTGTGACAGGTATATAATGCAAAACCAAGCTGAGACTTGGTAGGGTTGCTAGCAAGTATGAAAGCATAGAGATGAATGGATACCTTAGTTAAAGAATAGAGAAAATAGACACGTGAGACGGAAGACCAAGTCATATGGTCTTGAGGAAGCTGCAGGATAGTGGTACAGGGTTTGACAGGTGGAGGACAAAGCACGGCTTTAGTCAATGCCAGTGTAACCATTGTGTTTGTCTTACCAGGGGGATGATGAGTCATGACATCATTCTGTTACTGTATGTGGATAGTATGCTAGCTATCAGGTTTGTACATATAGGGTTTTGTTGAGTTAAGGGTAAGATTAGTTCAGTGGTTTGCTATAAATAATTTGGAGCAGTAAAATTCTTTGGCATGGGAGACATGGAGATCACAGGTTGATTTTGTCCCCAGTGGGAGCTGATGTGAATCAGGTATTGGCGAGGTTCATTACGCAGGATGCAGAATCAGAGCACACTAAGGGCTGGATAGTTCAGTGTCTAAAATCACATGAGGTCTGGTATAGAACTGAGTTTGCCCAAGCAGTGGGTGTTGTCAGAGAGTTAGGAGCCAATTCAGAGAAGTGAGTTCTTAGGTATTTGAGAGGGACCAGCAGCAGGGATTCATGCTACTCAGGGTCAGGACTTACTTACATGGGTTTGTAGGTCTGGATGTGGTAGAGTACTCAGATGATAGGAGGTACACCATAGGTTGTGTGGTGGGTTGTCTTCAAGATTCATCTTGAAGAGGGATACAAGCCATGAAACAAATTAGATGGGGTACAGGTACAGGTACAGTGCAGCTATTTATCTCCAAGTGAGAGATTGTTAGGTTGTGGAGCTAAAAGCTTCACTGATGCAAATAGAGGAGGAAGTTTCAGGAAGGTTGCTGAGTGTGTCAGGCACCAGTGTCGGTCAGACCAATCGACGTCGGTAGGTATGAGACAAAAAGCAACCGACGTCGGTTAGTAGTCGGCCAGCGTCGGTGACCCCCAGGCAGACAGGGACCAACGTCGGTCACCTGTGTGGTTTGACTGCGAGTATATTATAGGTAGTTAGCTAACGAACCATGTGTTTGCATGTTGAGAGCCAATTTTAGACTGAGAGCTATGGATCTAATTATTGTAATTAGATGTCTAATTATTGTTTGCATGAGATCTATTTAAGAGACTCATTGATTGTATTGTAAACTTGTGCTAGAGAGTAAGAGAGAAATATTATAAGCTCCTTCTGTGTGTGAGGTGAGCAATGGTGTGTTCTTCCTAGTGCCACAGTACCAAGTGTGGGTGCTAGATTGAAGAATCAATAGGGTTCTTCATGTATGTATGATCTTGGTCATCAGGTGAGCATGGCTTCTATAGGAGATCTACATGGTAAGTAAGATCATTGATATGCAGGTGTATGTGTGTGCAAGGTCAAGGTTCATAGGTGTGTAGAACCAGATTGATTTGTAGGTGTGCAAGATCAGAGAAGACAACAACACAATAGGGAGCAGAATCAGGTGGGATCTACTTGGAGTACAGTGTGTACTCAAAGAGAGCAAAGAGAAAGGCAAGGAAGATCCTTCCATAAGTAAGGTCTATTGAGGTGCAGGTTGTTGCAGGTTCAGGGGAGATCTACTTGAAGTACATTGAGTACTTGTGGAGTGCGTGGAGCACTTGTGGTGTGCATGGAGCACTGGAGGTGAACACCAACTCAGTGTTTGAGTTGGGTGTTGGGACCTAAGAGAGAGAGCTTTGAGGAGAGAATTACTGTTCACTTGAGGTGTGGGAAGCCTCTAAAGAGGTGGTGGAGAAGTGGCATCTTATTTATTGTATTCTTTTCTGTATGAGTATTAATACTAGATGTGTATTGTCTCTCATATCATGTGTTATTTCTGGATTCTAGTTACTTGTTGATTCTGGTTAATTCCGCATATTAAGTTGCTTGTATTTGGTAATCAATTGTGTGCTTCCGGTTATTCATATCCCAACAAATTATTAGTTATTTTTTATTAGGTGATGGCTTTTGCCCAGAGCTTGAAACAAGTATGGGACACAATCAGGGTCCAAATCCCATTTTATTAACCACAGAATACCACATGTACTAGGTATAACTAGATAATACCAACTATACCACCATCAACCACTAACAATCCCAATGTTCACACTAATGACCACAAATAACTCTGATAGTAACACCAATGATCATTAACAATGCTAAAAATCACACCAACAATGGCCACAATCAACCTCATATACCATTCCTAATATTTGAATCTAGGTGGGACTTGAAACAACTAAACTACTTAACCAACTCATCCTGATCTCATTGATAATAAAATTATTATTATTATGTATATATAATATAAATTTTAATATAATTATAAATAAATAATATTATAATATTGTATATATATATTAAATAGATTATTATATATAATAAATTATTAATATTAGAAATAATAATTACACTGACAAGTGTTCCTAAGGGGTGGCGGCGGCTTGGGAGCTATAATGGTGTGACAATGTAAGCATTTAATAATTTGAATGCTAACATTATAAAATAAAAAATAAAATAATTTAATTGTTTGAAAGCCGACATGATTAAATAAAAAATAGAACAATAAACACGATGGTTTAAAAAAATAAAAAATATATAAATACAAACATATACAAACCAAAAAAATAAAAATGTAGAGTAAAGGGAGAGAAATAAAAATTAAAGAAGAGCAAAAAAAAAGGTAAATTGAACTATCATTCTATATTGTACAGATAAAATACAAACATTTTACATTTAATGTTTTAAAGATTACTTATTTTTTCATTATTTTCCCTATACAACTTCCCTCATTAATTTTAATGTGAAATTGATTTCCATTTGATTGACTACATTATATTACAACATCAAAATTAATAAATAAACAATCATATTAGCACGTCATAGTTATTAATAATCATAACAATGAAATTGTAAAAATAAATTATCATAAAAAATATTACATCATAATAATAGATAGATAATATATAGATAATCATAATTAATTTATGAGTAATATATACATTTTATTGTATTAAATTTATAAATAATTAGATAATCATAGCTAATTTATAGATAATATATAGATTTTATCACATCATATGTATAAATAATCATAATTGATTTATGGGTAATATATAAATTTTACTGCATCATATTTATAAATAATTAGATAATCATAACTAGTTTATAGATAATATATGGATTTTACTTCATCATATTTATAAATAATCATATGATAACTATATTCACCCAAATCTACTCACCCTAATAATTCTATTAATTTCTGCTAACTTAACCCATAATCATGTTTCATAGTTAAATAATTAATATCCTAGTTCCTACATAAAATTTCCTACATCCCATGAACCTCACTACACTCTCACAACCAATTAATCACCCTCATTAACTCATTAACTAAGCCTACTTAGCAACTAACCTACTCATTAGTCCACTTGCCATTTTAAAATTCATTTTATTCACCTACCCATCTACCACCCTACTAACTTAGCCTTTCCTACACTCGTACTCCCTAATGAAGATTCTAAAATTGGAGAATTCTAGAATATCCTCTACTTTAACCCTTTTCCTCTAAAATCCTCTATTCTAGAGGTTTTTAAGAAATTAAAAATTCCTCAAAAATTGCCCAACCATTGATCTCAATAGCTCAAGATTAAATATGAGCCATTGATATTCCCTTCCATGGCTTATATAAGCAAGCCTTACCTCAATGAAAAACTAACTTGAAACTTGGAAGTCTTGACAAATTTGAGAGCCATAAACATCCATTATACTTGCAACCATCATTCAAGAATTCCCATAGCCTTGTCAAAGTCACCAACAAGCTAAGAAGCCATTGAAGCCATTATCAAGCTCAATCAAGCAATCCAACAATCCACTCACTTTCCACTTAAATCAGTTTGGTAATCTTGGAGAGGAGTTCTAAGGGAAAAAAGGATGGTAAGTGATTCCATTGTAAGTGTTTGATTGTCTCTTTATCCTCTCCTTTGATGTTGTTTACATTTTTGGGTTTTTATTATTAAAAATCGTAATATAGGGAATAATCCAAAGTAAATTCAAACATTGGTGACCATAGTGGGAGATACTCCCTAAATATAATCTATTATGCTTTTTAGAGGTGATTTAATAACTTATAGGTGTAACTGGATGAGAAATAAAGGCTAAAATTAACAAAATCATCACGTACAGGTGAGTTGTGATATTGACCTGGTATTAGCGATATTACAGTCATGGTATTGTAATTATTTATATAATATTGTGCTAATTGTAGTTTTAACCACTAACGGTCTTATTTATTGATAAGTTATTATATTTAGGCAATACTGCTACTTTGAAAGTAGTGATATTGCCCTGGTGATAGTGATATTGCTTCTCTAATAGTGGTTTTACAAGATTTCTGGGTTGACCCAACATAAATTCTTTTCTATTGCTTTCTAACACTCTGTGTAGTTCCTTTTGCTTATTTTGTGTTTCTAGATAAGGGTTATATATCTTGTGTGCAAGAAAATAGGAATGATCAAAATCTTAGTATTTGACTGCTAGGCTACGTTATCACTACTTTGAAACTCACGGTATTGACCTGCAAGTCATGATATCAATATTGCAAGTTACATTATTATTATTTCTATCTAAAATGGTAAAGGTTGCCTTATTAATCTTTGACTTGCAAGTGTAATTTGATCATTCTCTATTTTTAGAAAAATCATTAATCATACAATCTCTTTGGCAAGTCTGTTTAATTATTTTGGGTCTTAATATATATTTGGTCTACTGCATTTTGAAAGGGGTGTTTTGGTGTAACTTTTTGTGTGGTGACTGATAGGGAAAGTATAAAGAGGATCATTTTCAAGCTAGACATTGTTATTAACCTTTTGATGTCTACTATAATACTACCATTCATGAATGTGTGGTTTTGATTTACAAGTCACAATATGGTTCTACTATTAGCGATATTGTAATTTGATAATTTTTGGGGTTGCTTAGTTTACTATCCTTAGCTGATAAAATAGATTAAAGATAAATCTGATAAAAATACATTTCTATTTTGAAGATTGTGTGTTGGTTATCCATTTTTCTAGAAAACATCTTGGTGTAAAAGTTGGATACATTGTTAAAAAATTTAATCTACCATAATTGTCTATGGATTCTTCTTAGGCATTTATATTTCATAAGTACCTGGATAAACTGTCATAACCATTATGCATCTACATTGGTCAAAAACTGGAAATTTTAAAGTTCTATATCTTTTTACAATAACACTAATCTCATAATAGTAATATCACTCTGACAATCACAATTTTTATTTAACTATTGCCATTTTGTAGGAATTGTTGACTTAACCATTATGGTTACCTATTTGAAGTAATATCGTAACTTATGATTAGCAATTTTTCTTGACAATTGTGACATTATAGTTTTTAGTTGTAATTTTTGTTTTAAACTAACTAGGTATTCACGGTTTTGTAGGGAAGAAGTGGTTTTGCCTTAGATCAGACTACTAATCCTTTTTGTGCAGGACCTCTCAAGACAAATACACCCAATTTGTTTTCTTAACCCTTTTTCTTGTAGGAAAGAAGCCTAAATCTTATAAGTTTATCTTTTTACTTGTGTATATCTTGTGTTGTGTAATTTAATTATTCATTTTCATTTTTGTCACATAGGTAATTAATCAGGAAAATTAACCATGCCTGCTTATTTATTAGCCTATTGAGTCTAAGATAGTACATGACATATAATTCATCCCCATACATGCACTTAGTCATTAGGGGTTGGTGTCATATATTTCATCACCATGCATTTGAGCAAATTCTGTGTTCTAGTAGTGTATAGAAATTAGGGGCAGTTGTCTCTAGGCTAATCGGTTGACCCCATACAGGTCATCTGTGAAGGGGAAGAGTTAATTCTATGAACCAAGCATTAAAAAAAACTCTATATGGATTTGGACCCCACCATACCTAGTGTATATCTAAAACTCTTTTATAAACCTTTGTGTAAACCTAGCTTAACACCTATTAACCATAATAGGCATTTCACTACCAGAGTTAGGATAAGCTCTTAAGAGCCATTAAGTGCAGATGGGGTCGAGAGGGTTCAGTTGATTCTATAGTGTGTCACCAAACTACAACCTCACTCATGAATCCATTAGATATTTAGAACATTGGGTTACATACCCATTCAATTGATTAAATTAGGATTTGTGACTAAGTGTGTTTGTTTGTGTGTTATGTTTAAACCCATGTTGTTTATGAGCTGAGTTGACCAAATCCATTTTTATCACAAAACACCTAGAGACCCCTAAGATAAAAATCATTCTAAAATCACACACAACATCCATTGCATACCTTCCAATCACATCTTTGGATACAACAATATTCTAAAAATCAAATCTTAGTGGTCACCCATCCTTCTAATCTTCATCACCATCCTTTGAATAGGTATTATCAACATACATAACCTTAACAAGATTTTAATCTAGCACCCATCACTTCATTATCATTGCCTCTTCATACCTAACACCCATCCAATCATCATCTTGCTAGTGTGAAATTTAATTGATGACTTCTTTTCCTTAGTTTCCTTGCTAGATTGAACCCTTGTAAGGTTTTGGATTTTGATAATTCTTGGTGATACATCCCTCTAAATTCAAGATCAATGCATATCCAAATCATCTTATTTGACCATTATTAGTTTTGACTTCTAGACAAAATTAGTATTCAAAGCCACATCCTCTCTCATCACCCTACTTTAAAAACACACCTAATTTATTTTCTTACATCACCCTCATCATCTATAATGCCCATGTAAACCCATGCCCAATCTCTTAGAATGGGATGAGGATCCAACCAAGAGAATGACTTCTTAGGAAACCTAGATGACTAAAACTAAGATCATGATGATATGCATAGTGACATGTGTAGATATCCAATTCCTAACACTATTTATGTTAAAATTGTCAATCTTACTTGAATTGTACTCAAATGCACAATTTAGACCAAAATCACTAAAAACACACTAAATAGTTTGAGATTGTCATATATAAGTACTAAATTAGGCTAATGTATCTCTAAATGGGAAAATACATTTTATGTGATTCCTAACTTTGATCAATTCATTTCGAGTCAAAATGATGATTTTACTTTTCTGTGCATTGGATCACTCTTTTCTTCTAATTCATTAGTACATGTTACATACCTTTGTTATTTTTGTGTTGACAATATTCTAAATGTGATAATGGTTTATAT
This sequence comes from Torreya grandis, assembly GCA_037957365.1. NCBI lineage: Eukaryota > Viridiplantae > Streptophyta > Pinopsida > Cupressales > Taxaceae > Torreya > Torreya grandis. The sequence goes on along the minus strand of JARHVA010000812.1, from coordinate 3,540,244 downwards.
GCATTTAAAATTGTCTTCTAATTCCTCTTGAGTTAAATTACGACTCAATAATATGACTTTCTGACCATTTTGATTAATTGTGAATCAATTTCTAAAGAAATGCACTAAAATGGATTAATCTTGTTTAAGCTAATTAATTCAAATCAAGAGCTTAAGGGGATTTTTCATGGAGGTTATTGATTATTTCATTATTGAAAATTGATTCTGAATATCTGCATCACCTAGTGACATGATCTATGGGGTGGCATCCTCAAGCCATAAATGCAATAAATATCAGGATTATGGACACCCATGCCTAATTAATGCCTCTTCCTCCCAAATCATTATGAGGATATTTATAGATTTAATTGCAAATATTAGATTAATTCATGATAACACATCTCAATATTGATATATATGGTCATGGTTGATCCTATCCCATTTGGAAAATATATAAATATAAAGACTCTCACCCTCATTTTAAAGCTAGAATATTGTAAACTTATAATACATAATTATCTCCATAACCTTTCTTTGTGTTGATCATTGTGTTTTATTTGCAAGCTTCATTTGATAGGCATAGATTAGATTTATTATCTTGAGCCTAGGTTATGCATAATGATCTTGAGATGATGGAGGGGCCTGGTATCTGTTGTTGGCAAAGACAAGAACACTAGATCAAGGGGAAAAACATGCTTGGAGCCACTCTTGGATGGTGAATCACTTAAAAAAGTAATTGGTATTTGCTTTCTTTCAATTATTATTCATTATCATTTGTAAACCCCATTGAAATAGGTTGGCCTAGTTTGTTAAGTTCTTTATGCATTATTTGTGTTTATATGACTAATATTTGACTAACCAACTTTGTAATCCAATTTTACATCTTGACACACCCAGTGGGACCATAGAATCCATTCAAGTAAGGAAAATATTATGGAAATTTTACATTTTCATCTTAGTCATTATAAAGTCCTTAAACATCATTTTAAGCTCATTTTCTTGTGTTTCTAATGTTTTTTGTGTACACACAGGTTACACAGTGACCATCGACGGTTCTTAGTGACCGATGTTGGTTAGGTCAAACTACAGTTGACTAGGTTGTAGGGGAAAATATGGTTGAAAATTTACATTTTGAGCTTTTATTCAAGTTTTTTTCTAATAATTTGAGTTTTATAAGTCTCTGGTCTAAACATAATATTGATCTAGAGGATTATATATTAGAGAGTTTATCCTAAAAAATATTTTGAAGCATAATTTTTTTGCCTTTAGGTTGATAGGTGATCATTTTTAGTTGTTTTCAATTGATAATGGTTAGATTTTGATTGATGATAGTCTTGCAGGAATCAACATTGATCAATAGTGACTGGCATCAGTCTCTATGTTTTAAAAAAAACTTAGACCTGAGAGCATGTTTTCCAAAGTTACTTATCTCAAAGCAAAAAATGCTTCAAAGCTAAATATGACTATCTAATTTTTTATGCAAGACCAATGTGGAAAGTGCTCATTTTGAGCTTAATTAAGTCTTTTTAACCTTCTTTTGGTGCTTAAAAAAACTATGAACTTTCCTTTGGTGATTTAAAAGGAAAAATTACATGTTTATGTTGAATGTTTTATGATTATTTTTCAAAAGTTTTTACAAACTAAGGCCAAGGGGCCAAAGAACATCACCAAACACTTCAATTCAGTACTTAAAACCAAACTCACTTCAAATTTTTGTTTTGTATAAGTCATCCATCACTTGTTTTATTAAAATTGTTTGAGCTAAAAAGAATTTGCATGTGTATTCTCTACCCCATCCCCTATAGGGAACTTAGGTGATCAAAAACACTATTTCCATTGCAAATTATGCCTTTGTTCAAGGCATAAAAAGAAGTTGTCTAGGCTCTCCCCAAAACTTGCATGGTTGGGGTGATCTGAAAACAACCTATAAAGCCTTTTTATTTAGATTTTATTTCATGAATTTTGGATTGTGAGGGGGATGTCATTACCTCCAATGAGTTATTTAGGAAAGATTTGACCTAGGGATTCATCTTCTAACATCATTTTCAATCTCTCTCCATGCGGGGTATATAAATTAGGATCACCCCACCTAGATAGTGGTTTGAGTAGTTAAACCATCTGCATTAGTGGCAAGTTAGCTCAAAATGTATGATCATTTTGGACATCACACTACACTGAGTAATTGACAGATGTAGTGGCTGTGAAAAGGACAAGACCTTTTCACAACCAGTAATTTGATGCATATCCAATTGATGTGTTTGATTTTTTTATATGCAAATGTGAAAGTTTGTACACATGGGATCAATTTAGATAGTCATAAACTTGTAGAGTTTTAGACAAACCCCACTTTACACAAAAATATTTTGATGTGAGGTGTGCCCCAAGGTCCATGTCACCATATTATCACTTGAGAGAAGGGGGTGTAAAATACCCTACTATATAATGCACTTTTACTTTGGATAAACACTTAATTTTATCTCAAGTACACATATAAAGATGGACTTCAACAATATCATGCAACCTTGTCAGTTTTAGAGCTTTAAGATGATTACTTAGTTGTATTGGTCTATTTTATATTTTTTAGCTTACTTGGTCATTGATTTGAGTCAAAACTTGCTTGTAAAAAAATATCATAACCAAGCACATTGTCCATAATTTTTTGAATAAGGAGGCATTACGCTGTCTAAGTGAAAATCAATCTTTTCCTTGTTCAATTTTATCATCTCAAACATTGTGTCATATCATCTAATTGGTGCAATTCTATTTCCCATTCGAGTCTAAAACACTTTCAAAATTTTCTTAAGTCTTTCATTGATAGTTCAAATTTTAAATTTTACTTTTCTAAGTTTATAAGGTTGATGTGTTAAACTGGATTCACCATTTACACTTGATTTGAGGGAACTTGGGTTCAATTTCCATTTGGATTTAAGGCCATTTATAGACTCATCATCCATTTTCATCATTGGTGAACTTAGGCCATCTTGTGTATTGCTTGCACTCTAAGCTTTAGAACAACATTTTATACTATTATTCCTATTACCATGTGGTGGAATTATGTTGTCCATTTGGTTCTAGTTTTATACTTAGGAAGTCTTGCATATTTCCACATCATGAGTTTCTTGGTTTGTATTGTACTTCATAATTCAAAGGGTTTTCTTATAGTTTACTAGTAGCAACTCATCAAAGTTGAATTGGTTTTTATGGTATGGACATATCTCTAAATCTAGGCTTTGGTGTACTAGTTTTCACCTTGGATTTTTGAGCTTCATACCCTCTTCCAAATAATATTATTTCAACTTTACCCAAGGTTGAGTAAATTCATAAACATCATTCTTTTATCTATGCATGGTTCCATACCACCCTTCTTTTATAGTCTCTTTGGCACCTTAGTCATTTATTTGGAATAAAGATCAAAATCCATACCTTGTTTAAACATTCGCACAACATTGTTCCAAATCTAATCAAACATATAGAAAAATCCTTTCTATACATGACTCAATGGTTCACTCATAATGGGGTTTCTTATGGCCCTAGCAATAAGGAAGAACATTTTCTATTGTCTTTGGGGATATTCCTACAACTATAGGATCCGAGGAAGAATATATGGAATACCAAGAGTGCCAAGATGAAACATTCCTTAGGTTGATAGAATATGGTGTTAGACTACCCTCAAATTTTTCTATGGAAAAATTACACACCTTAGTTAGAGAAGGATAATAACAATGAGAAAGTTTTCATAAACATTGCAAACACAAACATACCTTATTCTTATAACAAGGGTAAGGAAACACTTGTAGAATCAAAACCAACCAATCAAGATCTTGTCACCAAGATTAATAAAATAAGTCAATGGTATGTCGATCAACTTATCACAAATTTAACTAATTCTCTCATTGTTACTTCAATCCATAATGAAGCTTCCAAAGAATAAGGAAACATGATTGAAACTATGCAACAAACATTGGTTGAGAACACAAAAATGATTGATCAATGAGTCTTAAATGAACAAAGCAAGACATAATAGGTTGTGAAAAATGTTTTGCTAAATATGAAACACACATTTTTAATCATAAAGAACCTCTTGTCACTTTGTAAACACAGAGACCCAAACAATAAGTTTGAATTGAGGAGATCCCTCAAGATAATTTGGCTAGTTCATCTAAACCAACATGTATAATGGTGAATAGATAAAGGACTCCCCAAAACCAATATAACATGGTTGATTCAATGTAGTCAATTCCTAGGAATCAATCACTTACTCAACTCAAAGAGTGAACCAAAACCAACTCAAGGATCATAGGGTATACATCCCTACCAAATCCATGTAATAACAAGGGCACATACCACCCCAACAATAATAATAGGGGCACATACCACCCTAACTGCAACAACAGGGGCACATACCACCCCAACCATAATAACAAGGGAAAATTCCACCCCAACATTAAAAATATGGGCACATACCACCCTAACTACAACAACAAGGGCATATTATACCCTAATAGAAATAGGGGAACATACCACCCAAATAACATTATGTTTCACCCACAAATGCACCAAACATGCAAGAGTGGAATTCTATGAAAGAGATCGTGACATGATTGGAGACAAATAATAGAGTTAAGAAATAAAAGTTTGATGAGATATGACCATATATATTTGATTTATCTATTCTCCAAATTCCCTTTCCATCTCATTTTTAGGCACTAAAGTTTTATAAATACAAAAGAAAGGGGGACCCATGTGAACACATTCAGGTATTTTTTGTATTATGATAATAGGTTGCTTATAGTAGTGTGTACTTACTTTGATTATTCCTATGAAGTTTAGTGGGGCAAGCTATAGATTGTCTACTTCAATTACCTAAAGGATTAGTTGTGGTTTAGAATGACTTATCTAAAAAGTTTCTTAACCATTTATTGTATAACATTGAGCATGAATTGACTGTTGTTGACTTGTACAAATCCAAACAACATGATGGAGAAATTTTCACTACATACAGAGATGGAGAGCATTAGTGGGTCAATTTCAACATAATTTTATAGATAAACAATTATCAATCATATTTTCATAGGACTTACATCCCAAGGTTGCACACAATATACAACTAGTTTATGTTAACTCATTTGAGGAAATTATCGACAAAGGAGTATAGATCAAAAAGGCTCTTATTGTTAAGGGCCTTGCTAATATTTTTGCATAGGGTCGGAATATGAATCAAACCCAATCATAAATTCAAATAGTTTCACAAGATAAGCTTAAGGATTTTAACAAGAACAAGAACATGGTTGGAAATGGGGTGACTGAAGCAAGGCATGTAAAAATGGTGTATGCTTCAACAACCCTAAATGTACATTTAGCTCCTCTTAATCCACCACCTAATTTGTAGAGATAACCTTCACTAAGGACAAACCACAGTAGTTTCAAGGTCTTTAGCAAATTGGGAGAACCAATTGAAATGGTATTCCAAAAGCTCATAGTAGCTAGCCTAATCATATGGCTAGTACCAAGGCCATATGGAATGATATTAATTCACCAAATGAGTAGATATATAGTATTATATCACAATTATATGGAAATATAGTAGAAAAGATGAATAATAGATAAGCCACTTTGAGGGGGCAACCTCCCAAATGCTTTTAATAAGAATGAATACTCAAATATGATGATGAATAACTAACCATACCTCCTATATATATTCTAACAAGGCCATGTGCCACCCATAGGCTGACCTACTAAGTATATGAATGCATAAATAAATGTAAAATAATATGCAAAAGGGTTATGCAAGCTACAAGTCAACTACACATATCCCTAAACATGCCAATGGTTAAAGGCATATCATGCCCTTCCCCTTCAAAAAAATGTTGTCCTCAACATTGAAGCAATATCAAATGTTGTTGCATGAGTGATTCATCCTCCCAAGAAGCATCTTTAGAAGCCAGACTCTTCCATTTGATCAAATACTCAATAATCAATCTAGATTATAGTTATTTAGTGCATGTTTAAAGGACCACTTCATGATCAATAATAACCCTCCCTTCCTCATCTAATTCTAGTAATTTAGTTTAAGTGGTAACTCTCTATCCAATGAACTTCTTAAGGTAAGATATATGAAATACTAGATAAATGCTAGTGGATGGAGGAAATTCTAGCTTATAGGCCACACTACCAATTTTTTGCAAGATCTAATAAGAACCATAATACTTGGGAGATAACTTATTATAATTTTTTTTTTGCTTCAAGGAAATATACTTATATGGATACAAATGAACAAATACCCAATCACCAATTTCAAAATGCCTCTCACTCTTGTGTTGATATGCTTGTTGCTTCATGTGATTCTGGTCCAAAGCTAAATTTTTAGGCAAACTAGCAAGGACTTCCTATTGATGTTGAAGGTGTTCCTCCAATGCACATACCTTTGGGTGGGTCTTCAAGGGTGAAGTGAGGGATGGAGGATGGTATCCATACAATGCCATAAAAGGAGACATTTTGGATGAACTATGCACTAAAGTATTATACCACCATTCAGCCAAGGGAAGCTATTGAAACCATTTATCTTGTTTATCTAACTCAAAATAATGAAGGTACCCTTCCACACACTTTTTGACTACCTCAATTTGTCCATAAAATTGAGGATGATAGGATGAACTATGAGCCAATTGGGTTCCTAAACATGCAAATAATTTTATCCAAATTTTACTAGTGAATATGGGATCTCAATCACTAATAATAATCTTCAAAGTACCATGCAATTTTTGAACTATATTGAGGAAGGAAAAATTTAATATATTGGCCACCAATGGTTGATAAAAATAACAAAAATGAGAATATTTTATGAGTCTATCCACAACGACCATGATAAAATTTCTACCTTCAGATCGTGGTAACCCAGTAATGAAATCCATAGATATCTCTTCCCATCATTGACTAGGGATGGATAAGGGATATAAAAGACCTAGGGTTTTAATGGATTCACATTTATTTTACTGATAAACCATACATTTAGTCACATATTTCTCTACATCCCCCTTGAGTCCTTTCAAAAAAAAAGTCCTTCTTGACTCTATGATAGGTTTTAAAAAACCCCAAGTGACCACCAAGTGGAGATGCATGAAGTTATTGAAGGGTTTTTTGTTTGAGAAGAGAATTTTGACATAGATATAATAAGTATTTGTACCATAACGTATTCCCCTTCCATGTAAAATTTTCAATCCCATCAACACCCTACTACAAATTTTAAATCAATGCATGGGTAATACTATCATTCTCCCATTCTAACCTTGCTTCCTTCAACCAGTCTACTTGCCAAATGGTCATGGCACATAACAATGCCTCAATTGGTTCATCTTTCCTAGATAGTTCATCGACCACCACATTTTATTTTCCTTTCTTATAGACTGTTTCAAAATCAAAACCTAACAATTTCATCACCCATTTTTTTAATTCTTTAGAGGATAACCATTGTTCTGAAAAATATTTAAGGCTATCATGATAAATATTTACCTAAAAGTGATGACCCAATAGATAACATCTCCATTATTTAAATGCATGTAGAATAGCCATCACCTATTTCTCATAGATGGGTTTGAGCTGATTTTTACCCTCCATTTGACAACTTTCAAAGGCGATAGTCCTACCCTCTTGCATGAGTACTGCACCCATACCATATCCAAATGCATGAAATTCAACCACAAAAGTTTTATAAAAATCTAGATTAGCCAATAGTGGGGTGGTGCACAGGGCCATTTTTAGTTGTTTAAATGCCTTGGTAGCTATATCAGTCCACTAGAAGGAGTCTTTATTCAACAAATAAGTGACCGGTCTTGCAATACTACCATAATTTTTAACAAACCTATGATAATAATTAGTTAGCCCTAGAAATCCCCTTAGTTTCTTAAGGGTCTTGGGAATCTTCCACTCCATGATGTCTTTGATTTTTTTAGGATCAAATTTTACTCCCTCATGTGATACAATATGACCCAAATATTCCACTTTTCAAACTCCAAAAGTAGATTTGGATGGTTTAGCATAAAACTAATGTTGCTCAAGAACTAAGAGTACCTATTTCACATAATGCAAGTGGTCTTCCCAATTTTGACTATAAATAAATATGTCATAAAAAAACACAAGTATAAAATTTCTCAAAACTGGCTTAAAAACCATATCCATCAAACTCTGGAAGGTGGATGGTGCATTGGTGAGACCAAAAGGCATGACCAAAAATTCATAATGGCCTTCATGAGTATGGAAGTATATTTTAGGAATGTCCTCCTCACAGATCTAGATTTGATGATACCCAGAGTGAGGATCTAATTTGGTAAAATAAATAGCACCATGTAATTCATTTAAAAAATCATCAATTATAGGAATATGAAACTTTTCTTTGATAGTGAACTTGTTGATTTCTCTATAATCTAGGCACAGCCTCTAAGTTTTATCCTTATTTCATAACATGACTACTGGATAAGAATATTCACTTTGGCTATGGTGAATGGTAGTTACCTCTAACATCTCTTGTACCATTTTTTCAATTTCACTCTTATAGGCATAAGGATATATGTATGGTCTGATGTTGGGTGGCGTAGTTTTAGGAATGAGTCTAATGGCATGATCATGATTATGACTAGGAAGAAAACCTTTGGTATGGGTCCAAAAACAATTGAATGCTCATCCAATATTTGATGTAATTCAATTTGGGTAGACTCCTTGGTTTGTTTAACATCAATGGAAAACAAGTGTTCCACAAATCCTTTAACACCTTTTTTCAGCATCTTTTTCATTTGATGTGAACTAACCATTTATGGAAATTTAAATCTTAATCCTTGTAGTTTCACTGGCTTGCCTTTAGAATAAAAATGCATGAATAGTTCATGGAAATTCATCTCAATAGTACCCAATGTGGTTAGCCATTTTACTCCCAAAATAATGATAGTCCCATCCATATGAATGATAAACATAGGATAATCTAGCAAATAGTCCCTCATTGCTAACTTAATACTATGGCATTTTATAGAATAATTAATTGTACCACAATCAACAATCATGAGTTAAAATTCTAGGGATGGGTAGATGATACAATTCAAATGAGCAACCAACTTACTATTGATGAAATTGTGTGTACTATCTAAGTTAATCAACACTGTGACCTTCTATTTCTTAATAAAACCTACCCCCTTAAGAGTCTATGGAGTATAAATACCTGTAAGGGCATGATAGGAGATAGTAGGTTAAGAATCTCTAGCTTCATCCTCAGGTCCTTTAAAACCCTTAATATATGCCTCCTCATCTTCTTCATCCTCATCATCCCCTTCAATGTAAAGTAACTTCTTTTTAGCACATCTATGACCTTTGCTCCATTTACTGTCACAACTATAACAAACCCTTTGACATGTTTCTCCTCAATTTGTTGCACTATCAATCAGGTAGGTTGAGGCCATGATGGATTTGGGAAGGTTTATTCCTGACTATTAATGAATGGATGGCTTTTGATCATCTCTTTTTATTCTACCAAGTGTGCCCTTGGTATAGCTTTGGATATAGTTGTGGGGTTAAAAATATGGACCTTTACTTGAATACTATCTTTTAGTCCACCCAAAAAGGTCAAACAAATTTGCCTTAGTGATATCCTCTACACATAAGAATAGATTTTGAAATTGATGAATATAATCCTTCATCATCCCTATTTGTCATAGTTTCACTAATTGGTTAAATTAGTTTTCAAAAACATTATCTTGATAATGAGAAATCAATTCATCAGAGAATATTGACCATGTAACAGGAGCACCAGTCTTCTTTTTTTAACACAAAACCAATGATACCAAATGAATGGCTCAAGTTCTAGATACGAAGATGCCATAGACACATTTTGAGAGATAGGAGTTTTGTGTAAATAAAATATATTTTCAATTTGAGTGATCCAAGTGAGTGGATCCTTACCATCAAACTTGTGCAAGTCCACTTTTGGAAACATTGGTTTTACCCCCATATTGGAAGTGTTAGTATTAAGAGTAGGAGGACAAGAAGGAAGAAATAGAGGGCTTTTTAGTGTTAAATGAGATGAAATTTTATCCAATTATGTCATGATTTGATGCAACTAATTGTTCATGCCATTAATCTCCCCTTGTATTGTTGATATTTGAGTTTGGACTTGCACATCCTTCTGCATTAGGCCATGTAGGTTTGACTAGATTTGAGAAATAATATCAGATGATTTAGAATCCATGTCATCCCCTAAAGGAGTTTTAGGGGTTTCTTTCCCTTTCCCCCATCTGTAGGTGTTAGGACAAGCCATACAAAGTTTTAATGGTGAACCTTATTTTGCCCCGTTGACCCAACTTTGACCACTAAGTTTTTTATTATATATATGTCTCAAATCACAAATATCAAAGAATATACCCAAACCAATTTTTTCCAAGGTTTCCACAAATATAACCAAATTTTAAAAATTATACAAATTTTGAGCTATGGAGCAAATTTATGAAAAAACCTAAATTGATGATAAATTTTGAAAATTAGATCTAAATGAGTTTAAATTTTAATGAAAACTTACTTGTATTTTTCATCTCCTGTCAAAAAATTACAAAGAAATTCTCACCCTTTTGCAAGATATATCTAAATTTCAAGATCTAGGGTTTTTGCCTTGATTATGGCCCAAATCGACACTATGATACCACTTGGAATGATATTAATTTACCAAATAAGCAAATATATAGTAGTATATCACAATTATATAAAAATATATTAGAAAATATGAATAATAGATAATCCACTTCAAGGGGGCAACCTCCCAAATGCTTTCAATAAGAATTAATACTCAAATATGATGATGAATAACTAAACCTACCTCCTATATATAGTCTAACAAGGCCATGTGCCACCCATAGGACAACCTAATAAGTATATAAATGCATGAATAAATGTAAAATAATATGAAAAAGGGTTATGTAAGCTATAAATCAACTACACATATCCTTAGACATGCCAATGGTTAAGCACGTAGCACCATTTCCCCAAGATCAATTGAAACTAGATGTACAAAGAGAATGAATGGTGTAACTTTCATCATGTTATTGGTCATAGTGCTTATTGTTACATCTAATTATGGAATATTATTGAAGATATCATTAAGAGTGGTGAAGTTTAGATTAAGTTGGCCCTAATCAAGACACTGATCAGGATATGGGAATCTACAAGGATCCCTTTCCTCGACATAATCAACCGCTACCAAGGATAAAACCAAGGATAAAGTTAGAATAAAAATTATAATTAGGGTCAAAATAATAATCAACATGAGCATAAACATGATCATAATACTCATACTAATAATTTGGGTTACAACAATATGCTTTATGACTATAATAACATCGTGGGACATATTTTTGCAACCTACATTACTACTGTTACTATCAAACCATGTGAACCATCTCATGCTCCTCATAGTATGGGACCTATTATTATAGGGTCAGTACCCTCTCGCTCTAGTAATACCATGTTGAGTTTGCACAATTCATCTATGACTCCATTTGTGCGGGTTATTATTTTTGGACAACATCCTTCTAATTATAATGGCTCCTTGTCATCTCAAAATTATAGTAATGCAACTAGATGCCTGTGAGTCACCCTTCAAGGCCCTTTTCCATTGTCTTCTAATTATATTGGTTCCCTACCACCTCTAGGTTATACAATCATGACTAGATGCTCATGAGTTACTCTCTAGGGCCCTTCACCTACTTCTTCCATGGAACCCAATGTGAACATTATGCCAATAGATCTAAAGTTGATTACTATGCTAGTAAAAACCAAGCCATCTCACCCCAATGTTAAAAAACCATATAGCCTATCAAAATAATTGAGTGCACAAATTTCTATTTTGGATCTCTTATAGACATATGAAGTCCATATAACTATATTGAATAATATTTTATAATAATCCACTATTCCCAATGATATAAGTCCTGAATAGTTCCAGAATCTTTGTGGGACATTTGTCTTCATTTTGTCAAATCATATTTGATAAAAAAGGCATGTCTACACTTAGAATGAGCCATAATAACCCATTGTACATTGAAGTAATCATTGAAAACCATAAGATCAAGTGGGTTCTTATATATAATGGTTTGAGGCTAAACATCATATCTATTAATCTGGTATAAATATTAGGCTACACTAAAAAAGATATTCATCTAGAGATGATCACCATCAAGGCTTACGATAATGTCAAGAGGGAGTCTGTTGGCACTATTTGGTTGTCAATCATTGTTGGGTCTATTTCCCAGCACACATTTCTTCATATTATGGACATTGAGTTGCCTTATAAAATAATTCTTGTTCATATTTGAATCCATTAATTATAGGCCATTCCATCCACTTTGCATAAAATACTTAAGTTTCCCCATGATGGGATCAAGGTTACTATCCTTGCTGATCAACAACCTTATCAATATTACAAACATCTTAAGGTTGAGTTTTGAAATTATAACTATTGTCTAGGTTCTGAATTCATTACAAATAAGAGCAAGGCTATAGTTTTATGTCCACCTCCATCTAATTATATCAACCTGAGTGATATTTCTTCTACTTCAACTAATCCATTTCCTATAACTCTTTCAAATCATGTTGTTATTAAAGATGTGGGCATTTCCACATATAGTCTTAAGGATGCCTTTCATGTTTCAAAGTTTCCTAAATATTTAAAAACATTTGGTAAGCCTAAACCTCCAAAGAATCCTAATGGACCCAACATGATTTCGAGACAAAAGAAGAAACAATGAAAACCACCTATGGTTTTTTTACCTACAATTATGCCAAAGAAAGATCGAGAGTCTTTTATTGAGGGAGACTAGTTATATTTTGAAGTCCTTATTGATTGCTTTCAGAATACAAAGTATTATAAACCTAATCAGATCATGGATCATATTGATTATATAAGAAAAGGCCTTGGGCCATGAACACAAGGAATCTTGGAACCCTTATCAATTGGAGTACCTAATTTGACTCATGGTATCATATTTTACCACCTAGCGGTGACCTCATAAATTTTGATAGTGATTCTTTTGAATTGACTAGAGATAAGACTCCTTGTAGTGACATAACATCCCATTATATCCTTTTTAATGAGCTTGATGACATGGACCTATTTGATTCTAATGCCATTTTGAACTTAACTATTGGAGCTTCCTGTCTTGAAGCAAGATCTACCATTGGAGCTTCCCCTACTAAAGTATAACCCTATATCTTTATTAGAGCTTCGCATCCTAAAGCCAAACCTCATTGTTTCCTATGCCTTTGTCATCCCAAACTCATTGATTGGGACTAATAAAATTTGTTCATATGTCTTGATGATTTTAAAAATGAAGAATCAATTGTAGAATACATGGGCCTATGAGATGGATTTACTATTGGTGATAAAAAATAAGGCTTTGATATTTCATTGGATCCTTCTAAATACTTTATAGATCAGACAAACTTTCTTGGTCATAATAAAGATAAAACATCAATATCTTTGGGTGGAAACCTCTTTGATGTGCTCGTCGATCAAGAAAAAATTAAATAAAAAGACAAGCCTTTGAGTGAAAACCTGTTTCAAGTGCTCTCAAGTGGGAACATTTGCTTATCCCCTCAGGATACAGAAGGTCCATCTAGCCTAAGTTCTATAGCTAGTACAAGAATCTCTTCAGAACAACAATAAATGTTTGAGCATCTCACTCTTGAGTTTCCAGATGTTTTTTCTACTTAGCCTTTACCTGAGATGGTAGATTCTGGTTCATCACATTATCTAGAGCTTTGGGAGGAACAACAAAAAGATGTAATAGAAGAAGATGATCATGGCCATACCTTACCTACTGTCAGGATCTAGAAAACAAAGCTCTAATACCACTTGTTAAGAATCTGGAGCACAAAGCTCTAATACCAACTATCAGGTTCCTCCTTAGAGCACAATTGATTACCTTTGTATAAGCAACTAAACATAGAATTAAACCAGAAGTAACATGTAACTAGAATTCAAAAATAACATAGAATATGAGATAAAATAAAATCTTGTATTAACACTCTTCTAGAAGGAAACACAATGAAGAAATCACACTCTTCCCACACCTCTTGGGCGTACAGTAATTCTCTTTCCCTCAAGAGTTCTCTTTCTCTCAATCAATTACAATCAACAATCAACTCAATACTGAGTTGTTGTTTCCTCCACCAGTCAGTGACAATCAACCCAATGGTTATTGTTGCCTACTGCCAATCCACCAATAAATCTCCTTGATCTTGCTCCTTATTGTGATGTAGATCTCCTTGATCTTGCTACCCCATAAATCTAACTAACCTTACACACACACACCCACAGATCTCCTTGATCTTGCACACTTGTAGATCAACTGACCTTGCTAACCATGTAGATCTAACTAACCTTACACACACACACCTATAGATCTCCTTGATCTTTCACACCCTATAGATCAACTGACCTTGCTTACCATGTAGATCTCCCTGATCTTGCTACTTGCAGATCAACTGATCTTACACTTGGAAGGATCTTGTCCTTGCCTTTGCAAGTCCTTTTATCCTTCAATTAAAATATAGCACCATGGGTCTATTAAATAGATCCCAAAATAAATAATAATTAGAAACACAGACTCAAAACTAAAATTAATCTTTACATGCAAACTAACTATCCATCTAAAATTAGACTAGTTCTAGAAATGCATGCAAATGCACACACATAAAAGTTACCGACGTCAGTTCCTATCTGACAGATGCCGACCGACCCCTAACCGATGTTGGTTACTATGTATGCTGAATATGATCAATTTTGGTTGGCCTGACTGTCATCGGTTACTCTGTAACTTAGCAACCTCCACCATTTGCATAACAGTGAAGCTTTTAGCTCCACAACCTAACAATCTCCCACTTGGAGATAAACAGCTACACCTATACCTGTACCTATACATATTCTAATTTTAATTCCTATCTTGTATCCATATTCAAGTTTAATCTTGAATACCAACAGAAGTTGAGTGAAGATTCAACTTTTCCTTTGTTCCCAGCTTTGTTAACATTTCTACAAGGTTCTTATCCTTGCTAGCCTCTGTGATTGCAACAACCTTCTGCATCTTTGAAATCTAGCTAACCACCATACCACCAATAGTGAACACATATCCTATGGTGCTTCTCCTATCATCCAAGTCACCTACCATATCCAAATCTACATACCCATGTAGAGAAATGCTTGACCCTGCATAACATAAATACCTGCTGCTAGTCCCTCTCAGATCCCTGAGAATCCACTGAACTACTTTTCAGTGCTCCTTTCTTGGATTGGCCATAAACTTGCTGACAACTCCCACTACTTGGGTAATATCAGGTCTAATACTCATATACTCAACCTCATCATGTGATTTAGGACACTGTTTTGTGAACTATCTAACCATAGGTGTGCTAACTGGTTCTGCATCCTGCATATTGAACCTCTCCGCTACCTTATTCACATAATCCTCTGGAGACAAAATCAACCTGTGACTTTCCATATCTCTAGAAATACTCATGCCAAGGATTTTCTTTGCTGCTCCTAAATCCTTCCTGGCACACCTTTGAACTAATTTTACCTTTAGCTCAACAATCTCCTGTATGTGTGACCCTGCAACAAGCATATACACTACATACAGTAACAAGATAATGTAGCTAATATTATCCAACCTGGTAAAATAAACACAATGGTCACATTGACATTGACTAAAGCCATGCTTTGTCATACACCTATCAAACCTTAAACACCATTGTCCTATAGCTTGCTCAAGACCATATAACTTGGCCTTCTATCTCACCTGTCCATTCTCTCTTTTCTTTAACCTGTGAACCTATTCATCTTTTAGTGCTTTCATTCCGACTGGCAAATCTACCAAATCTCCCATTTGGTTCTTTCCCAAGGAATCAATTTCCTCATTCATGCCATGCTCCCACTATTTCTTGGATTCTACTTGCATTACCTCTTTAAAACTTCCTGGTTCTTGACCATCAGTGAGCAACAAGTAGTGTAAAGAAAGGGAATAATGAATTTGAGGCTTATTTACCATTTCAATCCTCATGGGAATTTGAGACTCCTTGATAGCTTGCTGTCTACTCAAAATCCATTTTAACAGTGATTGATCTCAATCACCTCTAGCTGACCTCGGTCTGCACCTGATCGATGTCAATTCCTCCTAATCGCTGATGTCAGTTCCCTGATCGACGTTGATGTCCACCTACCTGACATCACCAACTTTGGTCTGCACATGGTCGACATCAGTTCCGACTTGATCGATGTCAGTTCTCACTTGACCAATGTCAGTAACTATGTTTTCATGTGAGTGATGATTTTTACCCGCGAGCTCATTTTGGATCATAACCTTGTCCAAATCAACACTGCCCTACTCAAAATTATTTAGCCTCTTGAGCTGATCTTTGTCCATCATCTTCTCCTTGAAAACTAAGGCTTTCCAATTCTTAACTTTGTCAAAAACATTAGATTTTCTCTTTATGCAGTACTATGATCCTCTAATAGAAGCTTCTTTCTTTGTTTACCCAGTTTCAAGAAACCTCACTTTCTTCTGTTGCTTACAGAAATCTTGATCTATGATTTTCAAATCTGAAAGCTTACCATTTGACTTAAGAACATCCATTCCCTTCTCACTCATGTGACCAAGCCTATAGAGCCACATCTTTGCATCTACATCTGAAGTAGATAAAATAGAAGGAGAATCAGTAATACAAGTAGATAGATAAAGTGTACCTACTTTCTTACCACATGCTAATACAAGTGCACCCTTGGAAACTTTCCAAGATTCCACTGTGAGAGTTACTGTGAAACCCTCATCACCCAAATTTCCTACAGAAATCAAATTTCACTTTAGGACTTGGACATGCATGACATCGTTCAACACCCATGTGTTGCCATTCTGCAATTTCAGCTACACTTTCCCTTTGCCAACCATTTGACAAGGCTTACCAACCCCTAAATAAATCTTTCCAAAGTCTCCATGGACATAATCATGGAAAAATACTCTATTTGGGGTTGCATGAAAAGAGGCATCAAAATCTAAAACCCAAGATTCCACTTTATCCAAGGAAAATATAAGAGCATCCCATGCAACAATACCTGCATCATTTGCTTCTTTATTTTTTTCATGTTGATCTTCTACCAACTAACAATCTTTCTTTGCATGCCCTTTCTTTCCACAGTACCATAATTGATAATTCTTGCCATTGAGTTTCTCCATTCTTAGCTTACTTTCTTATACCATTGCTATACTCCCACTCAAATAGAAGCCCCTGTGAGTGACCTATAATGAAAAAACACTAAAACGCTCCGAACCAGGCTCTGATAACCTTCAACTTGATAAATCTGGCTCTGTGAAACTTCACCCTAGCTTTGATACTACTTGTCAGGATCTAGAACACAAAGCTATGATACCACTTGTCAAGAATCTGGAGCACAAAGCTCTAATAACAACTATTAGGTTCCTCCTTAGAGCATAATTGATTACCTTTATATAAGAAACTAAACACAAAATTAAACCAGAAGTAACATGTAACTAGAGTTTAGAAATAGCATAGAATATGAGAGACAATACAAATTTGTATTAACACTCTTCCAGAAGGAAATACAATGAAGAAATCACACTCTTCCCACACCTCTTGGACGTAAAGTAATTCTCTTTCCCTCAAGAGTTCTCTCTCTCACAATCAATTACAATCAACAATAAACTCAATACTGAGTTGTTGTTCCCTCCACTAGTCAGTGACAATCAACCCAATGGTTGTTGTTGCCTACAGCCAGTCCACCAACAGATCTCCTTGATCTTGCTCCTTGTTGTGATGTAGATCTCCTTGATCTTGCTACCCCACATATCTAACTGACCTTACACACACACACCCACCGATCTCCTTGATCTTGCACACCTGAGATCAATTGACCTTACTAACCATGTAGATCTAACTAACCTTACACACACACACCCATAGATCTCCTTGATCTTGCACACCCTGCAGATCAACTGACCTTGCTTACCATGTAGATCTCCCTAATATTTCTACCTGTAGATCAACTGATCTTACACTTGGAAGGATCTTGTCTTTGCCTTTACAAATCCTTCTATCCTCCAATTACAATACAACCCCATGGGTTTATTATATAGATCCCAAAACAAACAATAATTAGAAACAAAGACTCAAGACTAAAATTAGTCTTTACATGCAAACTAACCGTCTGTCTAAAATTAGACCAGTTTTAGAAATGCATGCAAATGCACACACACATAGGTTGCCGATGTCGGTTCCTATCTGACTGATGCCGGTCGACCCCTAACCAATGTCAGTTACTGTGTATGCTCAATATGACTGATGTTGGTTAGCCTGACCGATGTCGATTACTCTGTAAATCAGCAACCTCCACCATTTGCATAACATTGAAGCTTTTAGCTTCACAACCCAACACCTACAATTTTTGATGATGGATCCACACTCCTCATAGAAAACATAATAGAAATGAACCTAGGAACCTATGAGGATCCCAAAATTGTTTATCTTGGAGCTTCCCTTACTGAATTAGAATGTGAACATATTATATCCATCCTGAGGGATTATATTGACATCTTTGCATGGGCATACTCTAATATGCTGGGCTTAAACATGAATTTAGTTGTGCATCACCTTATTATCCATCCCAATGACAAACTAGTTAAGCAAAAATTGAAGAAGATGCATCCACACATCACCCTATTGGTTAAATAAAAACTATAAAATTTGCTAGGAGCAAGTTTCATTAGACCATTGGATTATTCTAAATGGATTTCAAACATAGTCCTAATGAGCAAAAAGACCCTAGGTATATGTATTTGTACCGCTTGTAGAGATATCAAAAAAGTGTGCCCCAAAGATGATTTTCCTCTACCAAACATAGACATGATCATTGATCAACTATTGGGTAAGAGATGTTGTCCTTAATGGATACAAATAGATTAAAATAACCCAAAAAGATAAAGACAAGACTATGTTTACCACTTAGTGGGGAACATTCTATTACCATGTCATGCCATTTGGCTTGAATAACATTGGAGCCACATATCAGAGTGTCATGACTGTTATCTTCCATGACATGATGAAAAATATTGTTGAGGAGTATGTTGATGACATACTAACAAAATCAAGAACAAGAGCTGGACATCTTGACATTCTATGTAGAATCTTTGAGAGGCTTCATGAATATAAAGTCCACATGAATCCTAAGAAGTGTGTCTTTGGAGTCACTTCAGGGAAATTGATAGGTTTCATTGTGTCATAAAGAGGGATCAAAGTCAACCTTTATAAGGTTAAGGTTATTATAGAAATGCCTCCACCAAACAATATTAAACAACTATGAAGCTTGAAAAGAAATATCCAATCTATACACAGGTTCATTTCTCAATTGGTAGATAAATTTCACCCATTTACCCATATTTTTAAGAAAGGGATCATGTTTCAATGGGATGAAGATTTTTAGATAGCATTTACAAAACTCAAGACATACTTGGCCAATCTTGAGTCCACCAACACTTGGATGACCACTGCTTCTTTACATGTTAGTAACATAGCATGCACTAGGGGCACTCTTGGCCCAACATGTTGATCAAGTTAAAGAACATGTAGTATATTATTTAAGATGCACTCTAGTGGCTTATGAACATAATTATGCACCTATTGAGAAGGTGTGTTTACCTATGGTATTTTATACCCAAAAGTTATGACATTATATTCTAAACAATAAAATTATTGTCATCACCAAAGTAGATCTTCTCAAATTCTTATTATCCAAAGCAGATATTCAAGGACACATGGCTAAGTGGGTCATGATCCTAAGTGAATTTGACATTGAGTATAAAAATAGAAAATAAATCAAGGGACAAGTTATTACTGATCAACTTGTAAATTCCCTTATCAAAGACACTCAACCACTCAAATTCAAATTTCTAGATGATTCTATTATGGTAGTATAACAAGCATTAGAGGAACCTGAATAATGGAAGATATATTTTGATGGATCCTTTACATCCCATGGAACTGGATCTAATATATTGTTGATTACACCCTAGGGTTACTTGATTACCAAAGTATTTTATATACAATTTCGTGAACAACATGGCCAAGTATGAGGCATTTATTACAAGGATTCACCACACTATATATTAGGATATTTAGAGTTTAAAGGTTTATGGTGATTCCTAGTTGATCATCAACCAAACCACTGATCAATATCAAACTAGAGATGACAAAATTGTTCCTTACAAGAAAATTATTGATAATATCAAACTTCATTTTAAATCTTTATAGTTTGTATAAGTACCAAGGACTAGTAATAGATGTGTTGATGCAATGGCAAAAATTGGGTCAATGATACAAATTGATGGTGGAGATAAAGAGTATCAGTTTATGATTGAAAATATTCTTTAGCTTGTACATATTATACTAGATTCAGAAAGGGTATGTGTCATTGTTGGTCCCAATCCCCCACCTAAATTACCATGGTTACAAGATTTTTAAAACTACTTCCATGATCACATTTTCCCTACTGACCTATCTAATAATAGATAAAAACTCTTCCTTCACAATTTATCATGTTATACCCTCATTGGAAACATTATTTATCATAAAGGCTATGATGTAATGCTTCTTCATTGTTTATCTTTAGGAAAATTCAAGCTAGTGCTGAGGGAGGTTTATGAAGGAATGTGTGTGGCCCACACCAATAGTGTAGTCTTAGCAAAGAAGCTCCTTAGAATAGGCTATTATTGGCCAAAAATGGAGATAAATGTTTGCAATTATGTAAGAATTTGCATTCCTTGTCAACATGGAAAATTGATACACACGCCTTTACTACTACAGTCGATCACAACACCATGTCCATTCTCTACTTAGGGCCTCAATCTCATTGGAAAAATACACCCAACATCTTCAGATGACCATAAATATATTTTAACTACTAATAATTAATTTACTAGGTGGATCAAGGCCATTCCTCTCACTTATGTCACTAAGAAGTAGATAGCTAAATTTATCCATTACCATATCATCTATCGATATGGCATCCTCGCTTGCCTTATATCCAATAATGGTAGATCCTTTATAAATAGAGATGTCAAAGACCTTTGTATAAAGTTCAATATCAAGCATAAAAAATAAAATCCATATAACCCATAAGGTAATGAATAAGACAAGGCATCAAATAAGACCATTATATCCATTTTAGAGAATATTATCAATAACGTTGGCTATAATTGGCACTTACAAATCTTTCCTACCCTCTAGGCTTATAAAACTACCCATCAAACCCCAATATGAGCCACTCCATATTACCTTGTTTATCACACATAAGCTATTATCTTGATTGAGATCGAGCTACCATCATTATGAGTATTGTTGGAGCATATTGAAGATGATGAGGACTATAGAGTCTCAAGGTTGTAAGAGCTAGAAATTCTCAATGGTAAATGTTTAGCTGACCTAAAAAACTTACAAGCCTATCAGAATAGATTGTAGAGAATCTATAATAAGTGCATTCTCCCTTGGGAGTTTAAGATTGGTGATTTGGTCTTGAAAGAGAACCAAAAGAACACAAATGATAAATGCATGAAAAAAGGTAAGTTTCACCCTAATTGGTTTGGACCATATGTTATCATAATGAACTATGGATCAAGGGCATATCAATTAGCTAATCCAAATGGTGAAGCACTTCTAGAGCCCATGAACATTGTACACTTTAAGAGGTTCTATGCATAAAAAAATTTGAACCATTATATACAAGACCCCTTACTTGGGAATAACTTGTGCTGAAGTTATTTTATCCTACCATTTTATAATACTCTGGATTGATCTCACATGAGCCTTATTACTTTCATGACTCTAGACATGAAATATTTTGGACCATTGGTGATTTGAACACATTTTATCCTACCCTATACAATTATCTTTGAGAACCATATTATTTGGACCATCCTCCTCAAGAACCTCATTCTTTATCCCACCTTGGACTACCCATATATTGGAACTTATTCTTTAGACTATTCTCTTTGAGAACCATATTATTTGTTATGTCTTAGGGCTTGTTGTAACCTAAAACTCTTATCCCTCGACCAATTATGATCTTGATTATGTCTCATCAGCATTATGAACACCTTTAATACTAGTTTTACAACCCATTTCAATGGGAATAGTATTTCATAGCTTATTTTATATACAAGTGAACAAGGACACATTTTCAACTCAGGATCTTTTTCTACCACATGGTTCTTCATATTGATTTCATGCTGCACACTATGACCCTATTCTTTAGACCATTATCTTTGAGAACAATATTATTTTATATGTCTTAGGGCTTGTTTTACCCTGAACACTCTTATCCCTTAACCAATTATGATCCTAATTATGTCTCATCAACATTATGAACACCTTCAATACTAGTTTTACAAACTAGTTTAGTGAGAATAGTACTTCATAGCTTCTTCTACAGACAAGTAAACAAGGACATTATTTCAACTCAAGATCTTTGCCACCACATGGTTATTTAGATTGATTTCATGCTACACACTATTATATCATTATTTTCTACTTTTTTGTGAACATTAATGTATTTTTTGGATCCTTGCTCTCACTAATTTTTGAGCATGTGCCATTACAACAAACTTAGCTATTTATTAGAAATTCTACTCTCAAACAAGCATCTCCTTGATTATTTGGTCCCCTTTCTACATATTTTATCCCAAAAACACTAGAAGTATTAGAAAATGATCCACAAAAGAACAAAAACATTGTCTTACACTTTTTTATATTCTAGTCTCTCAAGCTCTTACCATTTTATAAGTAACCATCCCACTAACTTGTCACTTTGCAAGTCATTCTCTAACTCTCTTATCATTTTGAAAATAACCATCCTAGTGACTTTCCAGTTTTCAAGTCATTCTCTCATGATCTTACCATTTTACAAGCATCTTGTCCCACACACTTGCCATTTTTTAAGATCATTCTTCCTCATCTCACTAGTTTGTTATTTAAAAGACCATTCTCTTTTGTCTCATTGATTTTATTTTCTTCCCATTTCTTCTACAATAATAATCATATGTTCTAGTCATCATCCTTTTTCATCTATCACACTTATTGGGAGAACTAAATTTTACCTAAAGTTCATGTTGGAACATGCATCTATAGATCTATGTAGGCAACTTCCTCTTCTGTTGTATATCTAGAGTCAGTTTGGCCAACCCCTTCTTTTTCTTCTCTTTCCCCATTTATTTTGCCATTGTTCCTCTTTAATTAGGGAATAATTTTTGTGTCCTTTTTCTTTGTTATGGTGTGGTGAAAAGTAATGCCTCTATTACACATGCATGAATAATTATGTTTAAACTTCACTAACTTGGTTTTTGTTTGCGTGTGTTTATTTGAGTTTTATTGGTGTATTTTTGTTTTTTCTTGGTGTTTTTTATGCTTTCTTGTCTCTTCATTAATTTCTTATCCTTTTCTCCTTTTATTACTTCATATCTCACCTTGGTCTTGTGTTTCCCTATTTTATTTTGCTCTTCTCTTTTGTTTTCAAGAACATCTTGATGGTCCACATGGATATTGATTCTTTTATATCTTGATCTCATGTTATTAATTTATTCTTATTTTATTTTTAAACATTATTGTTCCTACTTGAATCTTGATTTAAGTTAGGTTCATTTATGTTTATATATTTTTTATCTTTGCTTTTTCATTTAAATGTAAATAACTGTAACTTTGGTTTTGGTCATTATTTTACCATTATCCTTAGTTATAGGTATTCACATTTAAACCAGATCCATGCACTTGAAATACCATGTCATTATGAGTTATTCATATTTATGATGTCTAATTTATTTTTCTATAGCAAGCACTTTATGCTCTAAATTCAAGTCTTAATGTCAACACAACTTCGATTAACAAATATCAAGATCACTATGCATAAACTAGGCTCAATAGGTTTAAAACATGACTCTATGCTTAAACATGCATCCCTTAGCATACATCACGAGTATGATCAACTCTTAGTCAATTTTTATCATCCCTTGTTACATTCTCTCTCAATTTTGGGTGAACTACATTGGTTTGAAGTTCATTTGGACTATGTAGGCAATGCTCAATTTCTATTGAGGTCAGCTCGACCTCCTTCATTCTTATTTTCATTTCTTTCATCCCTTTGTGTAGCTTGGTATGCCTAGTTTTTATGGCTTTCAAGACCATTACACCATCACATCTATGTTTGTGCCCACTCATCTTTAATCTATGTTTTAGGTTATATCTTTGAGATAATTACTTGCTAATTTTCCCAAGCTAGGGCACAACATTTAAACTGATTATCAAATATAAATCATACCTACAAGGGAAATCCAGTATTTATTCCTTATGAATGATCAAAATTAGCCCTACTAGGGCAAAATTGTCTTATCATGATCAAATCTACCGTACTGGGGCACCTATTATTATAATATTTTTGGAGACCACATTCTCTTTTTCATCTAATTCTAAGTTCTCCACATTACTGCCCATGATGGCACTATTTTAGTGTGTAACTCATCTTAGGATTAATCAATGCCATAAGTGTGTAGCTTGCACTCTCAAATTGGGTGTGTTTAAAGTGTATCACTTATATGTTTGGATTGAATCCTTCTCATTTCCCCTATCTTTGGGGCCCATTGTACCTATAATTATATTTTGATCATTGATGGTAACCATTCTTACAAGTATTATCTCATCTAGACGTGATCTATTCCATGGGTTAATTTCTCACTTTCCTTCTCTTTTTGAGAGTCCATCATTCTCTTTCATCTTAGTATGTCCCATTGAGGAGGCATCATGAGCCATTCCCAAATTTCTTATTGACAAATATTTTCTTTGACAAGATGTTTCTTTGCTTAAATGTCTCACCATGTCTTCTCATATAGGGGCACAATGTAGACATCTAATTCCTAATACTATTTATGTTGAAATTGTCAATCTTACTCAAATTGCACTCAAATGCACAATTTAGGCCAAAATCACTAAAAATGTGCTAAATGGTTTGATATTGTCATATACAAGTGATGATTTAAGATAATGTATCCCTAAATGGGGAAATGCATTTTATATGATTCTTAACTTTGATCAATTTATTTTGAGTCAAAATGATGATTTTACCTTTTTGTGTTCTAGATCACTTTTCTTCTTCTAATTTGTTAGTACACATCATGTACCTTTGTTATTTTGTGTTGGAAACATCCTAAATGGGATAATGGTCCATACACATCTAACATTAAATTCTAATTCCTCTCAAGTCAAATTATAACCCAATAATATGACTTTTTGACCATTTTGGTTAATTGTGAACTAATTTCCAAAGAATTACACTAAAATTTATTAATCTTGTTTAAGATAATTAATTCAAATCAAGAGCTTAAGTGAATTTTACATGGATGTTACTAATTATTTCATTATTGAAAATTGATTCTCAATATTTGCATCACCTAGCGACATGATCTATGGGGTGGAATATTCAAGCCATAAATGCAACAAATATCAAGATTATAGACACCCATGCCTAATTAATGCCTCTTCCTCCTAAATAATTATGAGTATATTTATAGATTTAATTAAAAATATAATATTAATTCATAGACAGACATCTCAATCTTGAGATGTATGGTCATGGTTGATCCTAGCCCATTTAGAAAATCTATAAATAGAAAGCCTCTCACCCTCATTTTAAGCTAAAATATTGTAAACTTATAATGCAGGATTATCTCCACAACCTTTCTTTGTGTTGATCATTGTGTTTTATTTGAAATCTTAATTTGATAGGCATAGATTAGATATATTATCTTGATCCTAGTTTATGCATAGTGATCTTGAGATGATGGAGGGGCTTGGTATCCATTGTTGGAAAATATAAGAACACTAGATCAAGGGGAAAAACATGCTTGGAGCCACTCTTAGATGGTGGAATCACTTGGGAGGTAATTGGTATTTAATTTATTTTTATTTTTCTTCATTATCATTTGCAAACCTCTTTGGAATAGGTTGTCATAGTTTTTTAAGTTCTTTATGTACCATTTGTGTTTATATGACTAATGTTCTACTAACCAACTTTGTAATCCAATCCTTCAACATGCACCCTCTTGGAGGAGAAAAAGACTGATTCACAAATAGTTTTTTACATAGAGATGAAGTTAGAGCATAATTTGATCAGTATATACATGAAAACCATGACAAAAACTTAGCTCAAGTCATTAGAATAAGGAGCACACTCCCCCTAGTTTTGATTGTAATATTTTACAACACCTAGTCCACCCATCCACTCAGCCTAACACTCCCCATAAACATGTCCATAATAATCAAGCACTTGAAAAAGATGACCTTGTGGACCACAAACAAGAACCTAAAGACTAAGAATAACAAGGGCCTCTTCAAAATAACTGCATCAAGGATAATAGGAGACAAACACCCCTTGAGGATTGATTGGATCAACTCACACAATAAATCAATTCCTTATCCTCCAAATTCCTTATACAAAATCAAAGACCATCCTCTCCAAGACAAAATATCCATAACTATAATACACTACACACAAGTCATGCCCAGAATTCTAATCCCCTTGTGAATCCATCCTTTTCACAAAAATGGAAAATGATGAAGGAAACTCTACAATAGATTGACCCTCACATGCAAGCGATTAAATATAAATATGAATATTTTTTCTCTTCTCCCTTAGATATGAGTATTTTTAAAATCCCTTTCCCTCCTCATTTTGAGGTACCCAAATTTGAAAAATATAGAGGGAAAGGATATCTGCATGATCATGTTCAAGAGTTCTATGTGGCATTCCATGAGGTTGTATATAATGATGCCTACCTCCTAATTTTTTTTCCAAAGAGTCTCATAGGACCAAAATTAGCATGGTTCATGTATTTACCAAAGGGATCCATATCCAATTTCAAAGAATTGACCAAATAATTTATGAGACATTTCTCTTTCAACATTGAACATGATGTTTCCATTATAGACCTCTACAATACTAAAAAAAGGAATAGGGAAAATTTTGCCTCTTTCTTATAATGCTAGAGAAGCTTAGCAAGTCAATTCTAATGTATAGTTCTGAAAAAAGAATTGGCCAAAATATTCATTGACAACCTTAATGTAGAATTAAAATATCACTTGAAGTTACAATGTGCCAAATCCTTTTATGAGATTATTAAAAAGGGGATCCAAATTGAGAAAGCACTCATTGAAAAGGGAGCAATCAAATTATACACCCAAAATGAATAAAATCAAAATCAAGACAACTCTTTTTTAGGTAAATAAAAAATCTTCAATAAAAATGAAAACGTTGTGGGAGATGAAGTTATAGATTCAAAACAACATATTCAAGTAGTAGAAAAGAGGACTCCCATGAATCAGTAAAATGTCTCCTCCATTAGAGTGTCATCGGGTAAACCAATGCCTCAAATAGGAAAAAACCTCTTACCAGCCCTGGAGTGCCTATTAAAGTGGTCCTTTAGTTATTAATCATAAAAAACATGATTACTCTCCTTGATATCTAACCTTTGGATGATAACAAACCTTGACCTAATTGGTATCATAAAGATGAATTTTTTCAATATCATAGAGTCAAAGGTCATGATTCAAAAAAATGTATGTAGTTAAAACACTATATTTAGGTTCTCATTGAAAAATGAGACACTGAAGTAGAGGGGGAGAACACTCCTAATCAATATAAAAACTAGTAGCTTGGTATTTATCATGATTTTTTACCCAAGCATGGTTAGAAACAAGGGAAACCACCTAGAGACCAGGGTCAGGCATCCACTTCCAATCATATATACCATCATGCCATCCTCTACCACTATGTCAATATCATCAAAATCCATAGCCCCTAAGATCCCACTCCACTATCATCCACCATAATAAAGATCAACCAGGCCATAACTGATTATATAGTTTCTACATGATGCAATAAAATTATAATTACTAGGGAACCACCAAAGGACCCATCTACATCCACATCTCAAAGGGTCAATATATCCAATAAAATCATTGCATCTTCCAACAAGCCTTATGATATAATCCAACAACTTGAGAAGACCCCCACTTAAGTTTTACTCATGGATATTCTCAAAACATCATCTATGCATCAGGAGATCCTTAATCAAGTCTTGAATGATCTAAAAGTCCCCTAAGATATTGAAACTAGTCAATTTTAAGCATTAATATGTCACTTATCTCCTTCACAATAGATAACATTTAGTGCCTAAGACATGCCTCCCATTGGTTTGCAACATAATTATCCATTATTCATAGAAATTTCCATCTCCAACCACCACATCCCTTAGGTATTCATAGATAGAGGGTCTACACTAAATTTGTATAATCTAGATTTCATAAAGAAATTAGGGTATTTTGAAACATCATTGGGGCCTACTCTAATCATGATTAAAGCATATGATGATAATAAATGACCATCTTTAGGCACCATTTATCTTTCTATTACTTTGGGATAGTTTATGCATCAAACCTTCATTCATGTTGTGGATGTTGATTTGCCATATAATCTACTTTTGGGTCATCCATGGATCCATGAAATGTAAGTAATCCCTCCCAATCTCTACCAATGCCTAAAGTTTCCTCACTCTAGCATGGAAGTCATAATACCTAGGGAAATCAATATTTTTTTTAGATTCCAAATGGGTCAATCTCAACCCACATGCTATTATCCTATTAAAATCCAACAACTACCAAATATGTCCACCCCCATGATCTAGTTCTTGCTTCTAATCCATTACCAGATGTCACCCACATTAAAATCACATTCATAGGCTATGGGGAATATGAATATAAAACCTTTTGTGTAGTAGATTTACCTCTTTCCCCATGTAATTATGGGTCCCTAGCTATGAGGAAGGAAAATACTATCAACTATCAATTTAGACCAACTACCTTATCCAATGTGGGACTATTGTTAGAAAAATATATTGATGATCTTGATGAATCATGACTTATTCCAAAAAATGAGGCCCTTTCATTTCATAGATAGAAATATCCCCAAATCTAAAAAATACTATAGAATATGCATGATCAGGGGAAAGGAATAGGGAGACATGAGCAAGGTAGGATTGAACCTATAATAGTTCAATAATGTCTACAATATCTTGGTCTAGGGTACAAAATTCTTGACATTGATCTAAACAATATCATTATGGATACTACTTCAGTCCATGAGGATATTTTTTCTAACAAAAAAGTTGAGACAAGATATGTTTATAATCTTTATAAAGAGCTTGATGCCACTAACCTTTTCCATGATACCAATATCACCACCATTGATATATGCTTCCATTACCCTTCATTAATAGACTGGGATCAACAACATGAGCCATCCTTAGTCTTTATGAGATATAAGTAGGGATTTATGTAATAATAATAAAAAACTAGTAATAATAAATTGAAATGGCATTATTAGTGTCTTAAAATGTTTCTCTCAATTTTTGCTCATTTCTTAATTAAGGAAGAAGGTAAGAAACTAGTAATAAGGGTGTGGTAGAAGAACCTGGTTGTTGTGCACACATGATCTAGATGAGTGTGAAGAGATCCTTTTGTCTTGGAAGATTGACCTAGAGATAAGAAATCACTTATGCAAAGGGGTTTTTAGAAAGATAATAAGGTAGACTACCTAGCATGTGTTAGATATATGAAGCATTAGTTTGCTAGGGGCTATCAATCCACTCTTTGATAAAAATTAAGTTGAAATAAATATGAAATACTTGCATCAAATAATAAAAAGAATTGAAATGAAATATAACAATAAATAGATGCTTGATAATGAAAAATAAGATAAATATAACAATATCAGGTCAATACTAGTGTTAATGTAGGTTATGGTAGGTTCAAAAAATAGGTGAGGTTTTTATGAATACGTAGGGACATAAAAAGTAAGATTTGGTTGGGGGTAAGGGGTTGGAAATAAATTGATGTTATTTCTTACCACAATGATCATCAATGATTGGGATGAATATTAGAAATTAAGTTAACCATTAGTGGTTGGATGACTATTGATGGTTGAGGGTGATCATTAGTGGTCAGGGTGACCATCAGTGATTGTTGTGGGTTTTGGATGTGTTCAAAAAAGGGTCTAATTCAAGATATAGAATGGGTTAGTAAATAGTCTAGGATTTTTAAGGGTTTAGGAGTTAGAAAGTAAGATGTAGAAAGGTCTAGTTAGGGTAGGGAGGTGAAAAATCCAATAAACAAAGCTAAATTATAAATATACTTATTACTTGCTAAATGGCTGATGGTTGATAACTAGAGTAATTTTGGTAGAGTAATGATACTTTACCTCAAGAGTAATTTTGACAAAGGTTCAGATCTCTATTGTAGTTATTGAATTGCTATAAAGAAGATTAGATGGAAAAATTGAATACCTGTGTGTAAGAATACTTGATTATGGATCCCATTCACCTCTTAGTCCCCTCCTTTATAGGTAAAGAGAGATGGAGGATAAAAGGTTCCCTAGAAGGTTAGGCTACTAATTTTGATGCTTCAAAATGCATTTGCAATGGGTAAGGTGGCCATATTAAACTATGCCATGCTAGCTTGTACATAAATAGAGTTTGTGATAGAATGAGGAAGACATGACCATTGATGGTCATCCTAATTATTGGTGGTCATGTTGACTATTGACAGTTGAGGGTCTAGAGGTAAAATAGGTCAAGGTGAGTTAAAAGGGTTTGGTTAAGGGTCAATTAGTGTTTTAGTGAGTTTGGTTAGCTAATTAGCTAACTTGACTCAATGTCTGATGGGTTGGTTAGTGGGTCCATAAGGGTTGGTCTTGAAGCATTTTGATATTTAGAAATGTTGTGTACAATTTTCAAGTGTTTATATTCTTCCCCTTTTATTAAGTAGCTTTAAATTGAAAAATTACAAAACAAAAAATAAATTACTAGTCAAAGGTCTAGTTTCCCCAAGCATGGGAGTAGGTGTTCCCCCTCAGACTGAGAGTCAAAGAGATGAAACTGAAGTTGAGTTAAGGTTTGATAAGAGGTTTATGGTGAGTCATGAGGTTGGTGACATTAAAGGGTTGGGTATTTAAAGTGTAATCATATACATAAAATGAAACTAAGTGTGATAGTAAAGATCATGCATAGACTAAATTACCATGGGAAAAAATAAGGTTGGTTTTAAAAGGACTAGTGATGGGGTAATCAGGCCACAATGTTAATCATAGTTGATCAAATTAGTCTTATCAAGTCTCCTAGATAGGGTTAGTGTTTTTGTGGGTATTTGAGGTAAGAAGTGATCCTATAAAAAACATAAATGGTATGATTGTGCACTAGATGGTGCAAAATTTAAATGTTCAACATGGCTAGGTTAGTTGGTGTGATAAAAAAGGACCAAGGCAAGGTCATTGTAAAATATGTGATGGTTCAAGCCAAAATGGCCAATGTTGAGGTGGATGTGGTTGGGTGGTTGGTTGGTTGGTTGGAGAGGGTGTTCTCTAAAGGTTCATGGTTGGTTTATAGAGAATATGGGATCTCTAAAGTGGCACTAAGGTGTAGGTGCTTAAAATTCAAAAAGTGATATCCTGACCATTGATGGTTAGGGGGAAACCCTAAAAGGCTAGAGGATAAAAAGTGAAAATAGAAAATCATTTCACTTTTAGCTATTGACTTCTCTAACTCCTATGTATTTTTGAGTTTGGAATTTACATAAGAGTATTGATGAAGTGGGGTTGAGGTGTTGACTAGGTGATTACTGATTAGTTGATTACTGGTGAGGTGGTCTAGAGGATGCATGGTAGATGAGGATGTGGCCAAGAGGTGGGAGCTAGGATTCCTCCTTAATAATGGTTGAGAAATGAGGTAGGTACTACCTTGAATTTAATAGGTTATGTTTATTTTGATTAGTTTATAGTTTAATTATGTTAGTTAATGGTTATTTTGATAGGGTTTTGGGATTGCCTAGTTTTTAGCTTAGGTCTATTATTTTTAGTTGAATTAGCAAATGAAAATTGAAATGGAGAATGTAGGTAGGTTTAAAGAGGGTCAAGATAGGTATAATGATATGTTTATTAAGGGTGAGAATGAAATTTAGGATGGTTATAGGTAGGGGATGGTTAGGTTTTCATCATTGATGGTCATGCATAGTGACTGTCAGTAGTCATACCTTACCGTCAGTGGTTGTATTTGACTGTCGATGGTTAAAGGGATAGCCAACCATTCATGGTCATAGTGACTATTAGTGATTGACTAAAGAGTTGTGTGTGTTGATGAAAAAGGTTTAAGGAACTACGTTAGAAGGCTTGAATAAAATGTAGTGTTTTTGATAAAATATGAAGGGTAGTGTTGAGTTTTAAATGTTTTTAGGATTTAGAATGTTAAGGGTAACATTAGAATAGGTTGATAAAGAGGTGGACTTAATAAAAAGGGTGGTTTAGGTTGAATGAATGAAATGAAAAGGAGGTTGTCCATGGACAAAGTAGTTAAAATAAAAAGCTAAGTGCATTTTAAAATGATTTTGTAGGCATGAGATCTAATCCAAATGAAAGATCAGGTCCCTTGAATGTTTACATAGATCCATTAGGGGAAGATTAAGGATGCCTAGAGGCATATGGAGGAGGGCAACCTTTACATGCTGAAGTAATTCCTGCATGTGCCATGAGATGTAATGATGATCATGGCTCTCATTGAGAGATGGGATCCATTCATGAACACACTTATATTATCAATGGGAGAGATGACCGTCCTACTAAAAGATGTACATATGATTAAATGACTACCCATTTAGGGGGATATGATATATCATATTAAGAGTGAGGAGAGAGATGATCAAATGGAGCTCCTCTATGGTGATGATCAGACCTTGGCCATATGGCATGATGATGGCTTTAGTTACAAGCCATTGTATCAGAGGGCTAGAGATGAGAGGAAGTTGATGATGATGATGGCATTTTCATGTTTTGTAGTGCCATATTCAAGTAGTGGGTGGTTTCTATACCTACTATTAGGTGTTTTAGTGGAGATGTTACTTGGGTAGATATTTTTTAGTTAGGCACTAGTTTTGCTAGTTCAAATATATAAAGAGTTATGGGGGTTTTGAGTACATCAATAGTATGGCATCAGTTTGGGGTTTGTGTTTCATTATTGGGCCCATGAGCATATTAGGGTTTTGAGACTGATGGGGCTACCATGGGAGGGCTATGCCCAGATGGACTTTAGAGTGGGTTTCATATGATAGAGGGGTGACTACATACTTATGAGATCTAGAGGAGGTATGAGGGAAATTGATTAGCTTAGGGAATTGTTAGAGGCCCTGGTGGTTGGAGATGTGGTCTAGAGGCCATATGTGGGATTTTTGAAGTAGTCCCACTACACTCAAAATATTTTGTCATTACAAAGTTGAAGGTGGAATTATGGAAGGAGAGAGGGTGAGATTGAGCTCATCTCATTTGATAGAGTTCATAGGTGGTTTAGCTTGGTACAGGGGATCTTAAGTGCATTATCAAGGTATAGGAGGGAGGATAATAAGTTTTTAATTCCTAAGCCACAACCCAAGGAGGTGGTTTTTAATCACAAAGAGCTGTTAGTTAGAGCAGAGATTGATGATTCTAATTTTGTTGATGGGTATGTAACATGGTTTGAGGCCTTATATGCAATAAGTAATTTTGGATGGGATGATGGGGGTCAATAGGCCATAGATGTGGACCAAGTTGGTAGGGGTCCATAGGTGTAGCTATAGGGAGGTGACCCTAATGGATAGGTAGGAGTGGTACTAACCATTATATAGGCATAAATCATAGTGTTATAGGGATAGGTGGCCACATTACTGGGCCATATTATGGAATTAGAAGGTCAAGTTATGACTATGATATGGGAGAGGGACCAAGCTATGAATTTACTAGGCTTGGTGACTTAGGAGAGGGAAACCCTAAGACAGAGAGGAGTAGTTGCATCACCAGTGGGTCCACAATAAAGATCCTTATGGCATGATATTTGGCCATCATTAAGGAGCTATGATATTACAAGGCCATAGTTTTAACCTAGATGGGGTGAGTATAGATCCATCTTGGTAGGTGGTTCAGGGGTAACAAATCTAGGTCAGTGGGCTGCTTCAGTGAGTGGGTAGGTAGGCACCTCAAGAGGGCAGGTACCAAATGGTAGTGGTGCCATAAGAGGGGCTAGTGGTAGTGGTACCTTGGGACATAGTATATGATATGATATCATGTATAGATATAGATGTACATGATTTTGATACTAGCCTACTTGCCAATGTAGTGAGATGTATATTTTTTAGAGAGAGATGCACATGATGACATGTACTATTTATTTTGATGGCATGATATATATGATGTTTATGATGCTCATGATGATATATCAATTTGTTTTTTTATGGTTCATGGTTCTTGGATGTTTATGCTTTATGAGATATGGACTCATTAGTTTAGGCATGTGATGATTATGGATGATGTTTATGATGAGTGGTTATATGTGATTATGATGATGTTTTATTTTATTCATGTATATGATGTTTATGATTATGGTTAGGATGTTCAGTACATGGTGATGATGTTTATTTATTTGCAAAAGACAAAAAAACCCAAAGTTAGATTTGGCTTAAGGAATGTAAGCCTTTTGAATGATTTGCATTAGCATGCATTGGTTGATAAAAGGGTGACTTGATCACATTGTGTCAATTAAGCTCAAAGTCCCTTGATTTTGTATATGGTACAAAGGGGAGATGGGTGGTAGGTGATATGAAGGTAAAATGGGTGAAAGGTAAGGTAACCTTATGTGGGTTAGTTTTCCCCTTCTATAGGTGACCTAAGAACCATAATAGACAATTCCATGTCATATGTAAGATGTATACTGATTGATGTGGGAAGTCTACTAATGCTATATGTGAAAACTGATTGTAGATTTCTTGGAATAGCTTATTTTGATTTTGATATAGGATTGTTTGTTGATTCATTCTTGATAGGTTTGTGAAGCTGATCGATGTGGGAAGCTTTAAATGATCGCTTTGACAAATTGACTTAGCCATTCTTCAAGGGAGTGGTCTATGTTTATGTTTGTTTATTTGGTAGTTGTCCTTCAAGGAAGTAGTCTATCTTTTTAAGCAATTTTAGATTTTTGGTAGCTATCCTTCTAGGGAGCAGTCTACATGTTAGAGATATTTGACCCAAGTGATAATTTGGTATCCTAAATTATTTTGATGCTAGGTTAGAAATGGATAAGTTTATTTAGGATTAGAGGTTTACCTTTATGAGGGTAAAAACTTACAACCCAAGAGGTTAATGATAGGTGAGAGGGGTGGTTTTGAGAGACAATGACCATAGGATTCCATCCAATTAGGGATAAAAACTATCCATGA
Source organism: Torreya grandis (assembly GCA_037957365.1). Lineage (NCBI taxonomy): Eukaryota > Viridiplantae > Streptophyta > Pinopsida > Cupressales > Taxaceae > Torreya > Torreya grandis. The sequence continues at coordinate 3,504,850 of JARHVA010000812.1, read as the reverse complement.
GAACCATGCCATGGGTAGAGCTATGGTACCCAAATTTAATATTAGGATATGACTATGATGGTTAATCAAATGATTCTATGTTGTAATCAGTTATCCTCAAAGGGATACGATGATGGTGAAAATATCATAAATCAAGGGATAATATTAAGTTAGACAAGAAGGTGAATTTGATCTTCATTTAACAAAAGAAAGGAAGCAGATGCAAAACATTGAGAGGCTCAAGTTTTGGTTTTCCTTCAAGGGAGGACAAATGGTAAGATCCTAATCCATACTTGTGGGTTATGACGTAGGGTTCAAGCCAATTGAAAGTAAACTTGCCTCAATTGATTTTCTCCATATTGGTCACATGTTGATTTTCATTTAGGATGAGGTCTCTAATGTTGAATTCTCATTCTTTTAGGTGTTTTTTGTAGGCATGCTTGATTTGTTCTTGGTAGACACAAAGGTGGTTAAGCATTGCTAAGTGTCATTTTTCAAGTAGATCAAGTTGTGATAAATGCTCTTGATGATAGTCACTCTAAAAAATGATGTCTTGTAAGGATATGTAAAGAGAGGGAATTTGGGTTTTGAGAGGCAAAATTTATCCTACTCCAAAGACTAGAGAGAAAGGGTAGCACTTGTAGAGGTTCAAATGTTAGTGCGATAAGCCCATAAAATAAAATGGATGTGCAAGTGCCAATTATGACTAAAAGTATTGAACACTTTGGTTAACATTTTGTTGATGATTTTGTTAGAGGATTATACCTATCCATTTTGTTATGGATGGTAAGTCGAGGACAAGATTAACTGGATGTCAAATGCATGACAAATACCTTGGAATTTTTTATTTTTGAAATATTTTCCATTATCAGTGATGATCTTATGGGGAACACCCAAATGATAGATTATATGATTATTGATGAAGTCAATAATCTTGTTAGCATTGGTCAAGATGTGAGGAATAACCTCCACCCACTTGGTGAAATACTCAGTGGTGGTGTTGATGGAGTGATGTTGCTGTGAAGAATGAGGATTAATTTCCCCAATGAGATCTAGTCCCTATTGTGAGAAGGGCAAAAAATACTTTGATAATTGAAGGCCATGGAATAGTGCATGATGTAAATTAGCATGTTTCTGACATTTAACACATTTTTTCCATAATCAAAATAGTCTTGGTTGAGGGTGGGCCAATAGTAGCCAAGGTGAAGGAAACATTTAGCGATAATTAGACCATTAAAGTGTCCATCATAGATTCCATAATGCATTTCCCTGATATCATGGGAAACTTCATGGTTGCATAGATAATGGAGAAGGATGTGGTTAAAACCATGTTTGTAAAGGATTCCCCCTAGTATGGTATAATGAGAGGTACTCTGAACAAAGGCTCTTCAAGCATTCCAAGAGAGGTTGGGAGGAATGATGTTAAGGTTGAGGTAATCAAAGGATTACTCTTACCATATGTCCAATGGAGATTTCTCCACACTAAAAATGGTAGGGAGATTAGATTGTATATAAGAGGGTGTGATAAAATGATCAATAGTGACAAAGAGTTTGGAAATGGTAGGTTGAGATGGTATCTTGGAATTAAGGGAATATATTATATCTGAAAAATTATTGGTAGATCATGGAATAGATTAGATAAGGTAATGACCAAATGATGCTAAGAGTACATCTATGAGCTATTTATAATTTTTCAAGAGATCATTCTTACATTGGTAGGATTTATTATCCTAGTTGACCATAATCTGAGCATCACCAAAGACATTGATCATCTTAACTCCTAAGGCTAGAGCAGTTTGAAGACTTACTACTAGGGCTTCATACTCAACCATGTTGTTGGTACACTAAAAATAAAGTTTGAGAGAAAGAGGAAGAGGTTCACCATTGAGGGGAATGAGAATCTCAGATAGCCCCACCTCATTGACACTTTGAGCCATCTAAGAACATGGCCATTTGGTAGGTGATGTCCTCTTGAGAAAGAGTCATGATGGACTCATCTAGAAACACAAGAGGAAGCAGTTGGTTATATGGAAAAAGATATTTAGCTAATTTATTGGTATTAAATTTCCATTAAATTGACTTTTATTAGAGGAACTCAAGGTCAAACTCAGTTAAGAACATGAGCCACTTATCCATAAGCTAGTTTTGGTATTATTTAGAGTGCATGTATTTGAGTGGATTAGTGTTAGTGATGATGAAAGTTTTGTGATCAGGTTGGTAGTGACAAAGTTTGGTAGCCAAAAAGACTAAGACAAGGAAAAGTTTCTCAGAATGGGTGTACCTAGTCTCATAATCTATAAGTGTTTGACTAATGTAGTAGACAACTTACTCTTTGTTTTGTTCATCACGATGAGTGAGCATTGCCCTTAAGGAATGGTTAGTGGTGGATATATAAAGATAGAAGGGTTGGTTCTCTTTAGGAGGGATATGAATGGGTGGAGAAAGAAGGTATAATTTGAGTGAATCAAAGGATTTTTGATAGTCTTTAGTCCATTTAAAAGAGGTGTCTTTCTTGAGAAGATGGTGAAAAGGTTGACATCGATCAGATAACTGAGAGATGAAGTGATAGATGGATTAGAGCTTCCTCTATAGTATATGGAGTTACTTAAGGTGGGTTAGAGGTGGCATTACAAGGGTTGATATGAATTTGGTAGGGTCTAATTTTTTTCCTTGAAGAGAGATGATAAATCCAAGAAGCTTTCCAGATAGGACCTTAAAAACACATTTCTTGGGGTTGAGTCAAACATGGAAATGAATGAGATGCTCAAAGATAATTTTGAAGACATTGAGATGATATTTGTGATATCTGGATTTTCCAAGGAGCTCATCTACATAGTCCTCTATGATTTTTTGGATAAGATCATATAATATGTAGGTCATCACACGCTAGTAGTTTGCTCCAACATTATTTAAACCAAATGGTTTGACCCTATAGAAAAAATTTACCTAAGGGGTGATGAAAGAAGTCTTATATTTATCCTTGGGGGAAATCAAGATTTGATTATATCCCAAGAAACCATCCATGAGAGATAACATATCGTGGCTAGCTATAAGATCAACAAGTTGGTCAATGTTAGGTAAAGGGAAGTCATCCTTTGGACAAGCAAGGTCGAGGTCTTGAAAGTCAATAAAAAGGTGAATTCCCCCTATGGGTTTGGTAATGGGGTAAATATTAGAAACCCATTGGGGATATTCGATGGGTTAAATGAAGTTAATGAATAAAAGACATTGAAGCTCTTCTTTGATTAGAAGGGTGATATGAGGGTCCATTCTATGAAGCTTTTATCTAAGGGGCTTAGCATCAGGATGGATGATGATGTTGTGAAGAGCTATGGAAGGGTCAATTTTAGGCATATCCTAATAGTATAAAGAAAATGATATTCTTTTATAAAGGAAGGAAGGGTAATCCTATTGATGTAAGGAATCTAAGGATTGACCAATATTTATAATGTGAGGGTTATCTTGAGTACCCAAGTTGACATTGATAATGGATTCATTTAACATGGTTTGGTTTTTAAGAAGGGATTTGTGGATAGAATAATCCCCTACACCAAGATAGGTGAGAATGGAATCATTGTCCTAGTGTTTGATGGTGTTGATGGTAGATGAATCATTTTCTACTATTTTAAGATGAATCAAAGGAAAGGTTTTAGTTTGGCCATCCTTTTGATAGGTCAGGGGGCCCAAACTAATGATATTGACTAAAAATACATTAGGAGGAATGAATTTGAAATACTCAAACTTAAAAGGAGATTGGGTTGGTGAGGATGGGATGTATTCCTTAATGGTGGTGATGGTTTTGGGTGAATTGGTGGGTTCTTATGGTGGTATGAACCCAAGGCAAAATAGCTCATGATGTTTTTGGGTTTTGATTGAAGGTAACTCATGAGGAGCATGTTCATAACAGTCAAGACCAAATCCTTTCTAGTCACACATATGAAGGTATAGTTTAGAAAATGTAGGTTTATCCAAGAGAAATCAGAGGTGAATGGTCAGATAGAAGAGGTGGTGGTGGAAGCAAGAAGTGGATGAAATTTTTTCCCATAGATCAAGCTAGTTTGATGGTTGGGTAACTTGAAAGGAATGATGGTTCTAATATTGAGAACATAGGTAGGATTGTGTTCAAGGTTCCCATACTCTTGAGGAGTAGGTAAGACATCTAAGGCTAAAAGATGATACTCTCTGAGTAAATTTTTTTGGAATGTTGGCTCCAAGGGGTCCTATACATGGATATGAGAAGAAGGGATAGATGAGCTAGTTAAAGCTTCATCAATAGTAGCGGTGGAGTTGCTATTGGTTAGTGGTAAGGTGTTATTGTTTTATTTGGTGGTGAAGTGGATGAGTGAGGAAGAAGAACATCACTGGGTTGATATGTCATGTTTTAAGATGTAAAGGGACTAGGGTTAGTTGGTATGGTGATGACTTGACCCTCATGTTCAAACTTGACACAATGATGTAAGGTAGATAGGACACAACTCATGACATATATCCAAGGGCATCTAAGTAAGACAATGTATTAAAACTTGCCTTATATAACATAGAAGAGTTTAGGAATTATGTAAGGTCCCAAGTGGATATGGAGGCTGACTGCCCCTAAGATAGTGGCCATAGTATCATAGAATGAGTGCAGGACCATTGTAATTTCTGACATGATATTATTTGGCAACTTGAGTTGGTCATAAGCATGAGATGAGATAATGTTAATAATATATCCTCCATTAATCATCACCCTTTTGATGTAGGTTTTATTGATGTATATAATGATGAAGAGGGGAAGATCAAGATCCTCAAGATGGATAGAATGTGAAAAAGGTAGAAAGTTGAAGGGCTATGACAAAAGATGCAAGAGGTTGAGGGTTGTGGGGTTGGACTTATATAGATTACAAGGAATTTGTCAATGCTTGGTAGTGATGGGGTGAGGTGTTGATTAGTTCATATAGGCTCATCTTCACCGGTATCTAGTGAAACTACTTTATAACTACTCATTGGATATATTTATAAGGGCTAGAGGTAGGGGCACCCAAAATAGATATTTTGGGTTTTGGTGAAGGTAAAGGTGAAGGTGAAGGTTTTTGAGTTTAGTTGAAAGGTTAAGGGGTGGAAGGGTATGTCTATGGAATGGATACTTTGGCCTTTTTCCTTATCCTTTTGTTGGTCTTGAGATTGGGTAACCATATGGATAGTGTGGATGGGGGAAAGTGTTTGGCTAGATGGCTTCTTTAGTTCCTCCTCACTCTTGGGTAAGAGTGGGGTAGTAGGTGGATGTTGGATGGGTTAATTTGGTGGTTGGGATTGTAATGGGCTTAAGGGAGGTTTATCTAGATAATAGATCATCCTAATCCCATAAGTTATGGATAAGTGTTTGGAGAGCTTTTCTATTCTCTATGTCATGTTTAGGTGTCCTATGGTATGAACAGATCAAACTATCATTGAACCAAGATGGTTTGGGACTTGAAGGGTCAAAGGGTTTGATAGGTGGTACATTTAAGGAAGAGGTTTACAACAAAATTTATAAAATGGTCTAATAAGATTTGAGTAAAGGTGTTGAACGTGGTGGGATTTTTGTTTTTGTGGTGGGAGCCTTCTTAGAAGTAGGCTTCACCACGGAAGGGATAGGTGGTGGAATGGTTTTAGTTGGGACTGCTTGGTTTTGGTTGGTTTTATGGTGGATTATTTGGATGATGAAGGTTTGGATATAAGTGGGAAGGTAGAGGTAGATAGGTTAGTTAAAAATGATGGAGAATTTGATGATTTGGTGGGGGTAAGTAAAGGTAAAATGAAAGGAGAAGGTTTAGTTTGGGTAGTTGTGTGAGGGTTCATCTTCTTGGTAGAAGGATGTGATATTAGGATGCTTAAAGGATGGGGTCCTAAGATAGAAGGTAAGTGGGAAGGAGTTGGTATGGCTCTGGTTTGAGGTGGGAGTTTGGGTGGTTGCACCTTCTTAGTTGGTTTAGTTAAGGTTTTCTTTCATGGACTAGATGGAGTTAAGTCTAACTTCATAAATGGGTGAGCAAGGTTGGGTGTAGGATTTATTCCTAGATTCTTGATAGGTTTGGTTAAAGAGGTGTAAGGGGATTTGATAATTTTGGATGGAGGTGGTTTAGATGGTTCCCCTATGGTTTTGGAGGATTTGGTGTTTGATGAAGGGATTGAGGTAATGATAGGTTTGATGGTGGTTGAAAGTGAGGTTAAAGGTTCATGTTTGTTTTGATAGGGAAGCCCAAGATGGTGCTAAAATGTGGCTCTATCAAGATTGGGTTGGGAGGAGAATTTTAGGCTTTGGACTATTCTAGAGAAGGTTTTTTAAACTAGTTTGATTTCTTGGTCATTGGTTTCAAAGATTAAATCCACAAGTTGAGGTGAGGGAATCATTTCTTCACCTTTATCCTTGATGGAAGGTTCCAATATTTGAGAGGATGTTTCCCCCATGGGAGGATTAGATAAGGTTATCTCTTCTTTTAGGATGGTTTTTAAAGAGAGAATGGGATTTTCTATGACAGGGGAGGAAGGTGTGATTGCCTATAGTGAATGAACGAAGGTGGTTTCTTCTTTGTTTGAGTATCCAAAATAAGGGTGGGTAATTCCACCACTTTAATAAGTGGAGTGGGGGAAGATGTAGTTGAGACAATGGTTGCCTCCTTTGGTATTTTTATCAAAGGAAATAGGGATAAGTCCATGGTCTCATCAAGTAAAGAAAGAGGGGTTATTGCTTCCTCTATTTGGATATCCAAAGGAATAGAGGATGGTGAGTTCACCACTCTCATGAGTGGAGTGGAGGAAGAGGTAGTTGAGGCAATGGTCTCCTTAATGATAGGTTCACTGATAATAACATTAACCATATGGACCTCATGAGCATGAGATGATTTTGGTTTTTTGATTTCATGGTATTACTGCTCATATTTTAACTAGTTTAATATATTTTAATAAAGATAATATTTTAGGTAGAGAAACTAGGGATGGTGCAAAAATGTTTCTCTCAATTTCTACTCATTTCTTAATTAAGGAAGAAGGTAATAAACTAGTAATAAGGGTGTGGTAGAAGAACCTAGTTTTTATGCACACGTGATTTAGATGAGTGTGGAGAGATCCTTTTTATATTATAATGATGACCTATTAATAAGAAATCACTTATGAATAGGGGTTGTTAGAAACATAGTAAGGTGGACTACCTAGCATAAGCTTGCTAGGGGACTGTCAATCCACTCTTTGATAATAATTAAGTTGAAAGAGATATGAAATACTTGCATCAAATAACAAAAAGAATTGAAATGAAATACAAGTAGAAATATATGCTTAATAATGAAAAATAAGTTAAATATAGTAATAACAGGTCAATACTAGTGCTAATATAAGTCAAGTTAGGTTTAGAAAATAGGTGAGGTCTCTATGAATAAGTAGGGACATACAAAGCTATATTTAGTTGGGTATAAGGGGTTGTAAACAACTTGTTATTTTTTTCCACAGTGACCATCAATAGTTAGGATGACCATCGATGGTTGAGCGTGACCATTAGTGGTCAAGGTGACCATCGATGGTTGTTGTGGGTTTTGGATGTGTTTAGAAAAGGGTTTGGTTTAGGATGTAGAATGAGTTAGTGAATAGTCTAGGATTTGTTAAGGGTTTGGATGTTGGAAAGTAAGATGTAAAAATCTCTAGTTAAGGTAGGGAGTTTAGAAATCTAGCAAGCAAAGCTAAAGTACAAATATATTTGTTTCTTGTTAAATGGTTGATGGTTGATGGATGGAGCAATTTTGGTAGAGTAACGGTAATTTTCCTCAAGAGTAATTTTGGCAAAGGTTCATATCTCTTTTATAGTTTTTAAATTGATAAAAAGAAGACTAGCTAGAAAGCTTGAATACCTATGTGCAATAATGCTTGATTATGGATCTCGTTCACCTCTTACTCCCCTCCTTTTATAGTTAAAAAGATAGAGGATAGAAGGTTTTCTATAATGTCAGGTTGCTGATTTCAATGCTTTGGGATTTATTAGCAATGGGTAAGGTGGTCATATTAAATTATGCCATGCTAGCTTTTACACAACTAGTGTTTGTGTTAGAATGAGGAAGACATAACTGTCAATGGTTAGCCTAACCATCAATGATCATGATAACCATCAACAGTCAAGGGTTTAGAGGTAAAAGAGGTCAAGGTGAGTTAAAAGGGTTGGGTTAAGGGTCTAGTTAATGTTTTAGTGAGTTTGGTTAACCAAGTAGCTAACTTGACTCAGGGTTTCATAGGTTGGTTAGTGGGTCTAGAAGGGTTTGTCTTGAAGCATTTCAACATCTAGAACCATTGTGTGTAGTTTTCTAGTGTCTAAATTTTACCCCTTTTTATTATGTGGCTTTGAATCAATAAGATGAAAAATAAAAAAACTAATTTCTAATCGAAGGTTTGGTTTCCTTGAGTATGGGAAGAGTTGTTCCCCCTCAAACTAGGAGTCGATAAAGTGAAACCAAAATTGAGTTAGGGTTTGATAAATGGTTTATGGTGAGTCATGAGGTTGGTGAAAATAAAGGGTTGGGCATTTGAAGCACAAATATGCATATAAAATGAAATTAAGTAAAATAATAAATATCATGCATAGACTAAGTTACCATAGTTTGTTAAAAAATAAGGTCATTTCTAGAAGGACTGGTGATGGGGTAACTAGGCCATAACATTAGTCATAGCTGATCAAGTTAGTCTTATAGGGTCTCCTAGATAGGCTCATTATTTTTGTGGGTATTCAAGGTAGGAAGTGCTCTTGTACAAAACACAAATGGTATGGTTGTGCACTAGGTGGTGAAAAATTCAAATGTTCAACATGGAAAGGGTGGTTGATGTGGTCAAAAAGGACCAAGATAAGGTCATCACAAAATATGTGATGATTTGGGCTAAAATGGCCAATGTCAAGGTGGATGTGTTTGGGCGGTTGGTTGGTCAGAGGGGGTGTTATCTAAAGGTTCATGGTTGGTTTATAGAGAATAGGTGATCTTTGAAGTGGCACTAAGGTGTAGGTGCTGAAAATTCAAGAAGTTATATCTTGAATATCGATGGTTAGGGGTCATAAGATCAAATGTTGGTGGTCACCCTAACCATTAACAGTTAGGGTAAAACCCTAAAAATCTTGAGGATAAAAAGTGAAAAATATAAAATCATTTTCACTTTTAGTTATTGACTTATCTGACTCCTATGAATTTGTGAGTTTTTCATTTATATAAGAGTACTAATGAAGTGGGGTCGAGGTGTTGACTGGGTAATTACTGATTGGTTGATTGTTGGTGAGGTGGTCTAGAAGATGTAGGGTGGATGAGGATGTATTCATGTGGTGGGAACCAAGCTTCCTCCTTGATGATGATCAAGGAATGAGGTAGGTACTACCTTGAATTTGTTATATTAGGTTGATTTTGATTAGTTGATAGTTGAATTGTGTTATTTAGTGGTTTTTTTGATAGGGTTTTGTGATTGCCCTAGTTTTTAGATTATGTCTATTATTTTTAGTTGAATTAGTAGATGAAAAATGAAATGGAGAATGTAGGTAGGTTGATAGAGGGTCAAGATAGGTATGATGATAGGTTTATTGAGGGTGAGAATGAAATTTAGGATGGTTATGGGTAGGGGATGGTTAGGTTTTTGCTACCAACAGTCACACATAATGACTGTCAGAGGTCATACCTGGTTGTTAGTGATCATAGTCAACCATTGACATTTAAAGACCAGAGGTTAAAGGGCCAACCAGCCATCGATGGTCATAGTGACTGTTGATGATCAACTAAAGATTTGGGTGTGTTGAAGAAAAAGGTTTAAAGAAATAGGTTAGAAGGTTTGAATAAAATGTAGTGTTTTTGATAAAAAATGAAGGGTAGTGTTGATTTGTAAATGTTTTTAGGATTTAGAATGTTAATGGTAACATTATAATAGGTTAATTTTAAGTTTATCTAGGTTGATAAAGAGGTGGATTTAATAAAAATGGTGGTTTACGTTGAATGAATGAAATGAAAAGGAGGTTGTCCATGGGAAAAGTAGTTAAAATAAAAAGCTAAGTGCATTTTTAATGATTTTGTAGGCATGAGATATGATTTATATGTAAGATCAGGTCCCTTGGATCTTTGTGAAGATCCATCAAGGGATGACTAAGGATGACTAGAGCTATATGGAGGAGGTCAGCCTTGACATGATGAAGCACTTCTAGTACATGCTGCAAGATCAGTGATGATCATAGCCCTCATCGAGAGATGGGATCCAACCATAAACACATTTTTATTATCGATGAGAGAGATGACCATCCTACTAGAGGGTGTACATAAGATTACATGGCTACCCATTTGGGGGGAATTGATATATCATATTGAGAGTGAAGAGAGTGATGATCACATGGAGATCCTCTATGGTGATAATCAAAGCTTGGCCAGATGGCATGCCAATGGCTTTAGTTATAGGTCATTGTATTGATAGCTCCAAGAACAAGAGATAATAATGAATAAATTACATTGAAAATAGGTTTACACACAAAATTGATAAAATATTATTTCATTATTTTTATTACAAGGAAGGTGAAAATCTTTATAAGCTTTTCATGTGAGGTGGTTATAGAACCAACATTATTGTGAACCAAAAATCCCACTAATAAAATATAATAAACTAAAATTAAATACTAAAAAAGTAACTTTGGATCAATAAAAATTAATCCAACAAACTCCCCCTTGATCCAAAGGGGTATAAAAAGACTAAAGTAAAGAACTGTGAGTCATCCAAGTAGACTCTGCTATAGCTACAATTGGTACACTCTACATCTTGGACTGATCCACAACCTGATTATCCCCACACTACAGTAGAACATAATCACGTACTATCCAACTACATCGATCCTCACATAAAATTCATATAACAAATGACTCCCCTCTATATTGTGTATGTCATATCTCAAATTGATGCCCAATAATCACCAATATCTCCTGCAAGAATTTACTCAACACTAACAATATTAGCAACATAATGCTGACTCGTATCATAACCACTAATGGGTGATTGAAAGCTAATATGAAATATATTCTCCCACTATTATATGAGAGGTGAGAAGATGTGTAGCAAATAAACTAAGTATAAAGCACAAAAATTCTCCACATCAAAGATCATATCAACACTAGATTTATGAAAGCAAAGTACACAAGCCAAAAAATGCTACTGCATCAATCCCAATCTCGAGCCTAGAAATTCACACAAGATGGGTGTGTCACCATATAAAAATATATAGTCATTAAATATGGAGGAAGAAAATTTGTAGTCATCCCATCCATTAGAAGAATATGTAGAAGAATAACCAGAAGAGGAACTAGAAGAATGACCAGAAGGACTGGAGTGACCAACAATGTTTGCTTCTACCTTATGTCAATGTCGAGAGGACTTCCTTTTGGAGGGGAACTCTATAGAGAAATGTCCTATGCCACCATAATTAAAGCATATTCTCTCACATCCACTGAAACTAGAGGAAGAATAGCCATATGAAGAAAAATGTTTATGCTTGTTCTTGTGTCCATGTGAATGTTTGTGGTGATGCTCATGCTTTAAAGAACTAGAATGATGTTTATGCTTAGGAGAGCTTGAATGATACCTATGTCCAGAATGATGCTTATGTCTCAAAGAAATAGATTGATGCTTATGCTTGGAAGTGTGCCTTTGAGAGTGTCTCTATTTCTCTTTGTGTCTTATGTTGGGATCATACAATGGATATCCTATTTTGGAATAGTGTGCCTCCTCAGTAGATTTATTTTTTGAAAATTACCACTCATGTTGAGCGATCAACTCACAAATGGAATCAAAAGTATATTTTTTAAGCCTATCACTAAGCTGTAACATCTCCAAAAAATTATTGTAGCTAGGGCTAAGACCATTCAAAACAATATAAATGAGCATTTCATCATCAATTTTCTCGCTAGTAGTGTCATATTCTTATTTAAAATTCGTAATGTGTGACACATATTCTAAAACATCTTCATCATTAGAGAGTTTAGTGTTGAGTAACTACATAAGAAGGTCAATTTTCTTATAAATAGGTTGTTTACCATACAAGTATTTTATAGTTTTGCATGCTTTCCAAGCTTCAGATTTGATGGCTTCTATGTGAATTATAACTTGAGCACTACAAGTTGATTTAAATAAATCAAGGGCACACTTGTCACATTTATGAAATTTTGCAAGTTTTGTGGCTTTGGTGAGCAATGTTGGTTTCTTTTCAACTACTTCCCATAAGTCATTGAAAATTAATGTGTTTTTCATGTTCATTGACCATTCCTTATAATTTTTAGGAGTTAGGTATCTAGAAATGAGGCTCAAAATTTTATCCATGATGTAGAAAAAAATGAAAAGTAAAGAATTTTATTGAAGTTTTGACTTTACCTTCAAAATAGCTTCCATTTTACAAATGATCCAAGGATTTATGATGGAGTTGCATTTTGAAGGTGTCAGTTTTGACCAAAAATGCACCTTGATATATCATTTAGAATAAATTTATTAAAAAAATCATATAAGAAAGCTTAAAAATAGAAATTTGATCATTCCAATGTATCTAAAATGTAAAAAAAACATGAAGATCACCTAGTCACATGACCACCTTTGTAGATGATAAGATGTACAACTAGTGTTACAAAATTTAGGACTTACACCCTTATGTCTTCATATGAATAAAAAAAGATTCTCAAAAGAGAATATTCCTCCAAAATATTCTCAAAAGAGAATATTACTCCAAAAAGAAAGACTTGAACCTTTGACCTCCCCCTTTCAAGCTATTTCACAAAACTAGGCCTTCTAAGTGCTCTATAAGCATTTACAAGTCTATAAAGAGAGAAATTCCAATATAAACTTGATTTTTTTCTCAATTAAAATAAACAAAATATTTGGGTGAGTAAATTTAATTTCTTTCATGAAATTAATTTTCCAAGTGAAAGACTCAAATATTTCAAGCTTTATGTGGGACCATCCAAACCCTAATATTTGACAAACTATAATAAAAACCTTTGCCAAATAAAAAAAACTTTGCTCAGACTTCCAATGTCATAAAAAAGATATCCAATGCCATGGCTACTGATAATTTTTTTGGAACTTGATGTTTACTCCCACAGACTATATAAGATCATACAGGGTCGTATGCATACATTAATGGATCAATTTAAGACTTTTAGAGAGGATTTTCACTAAGAAAATATGATTTTTGATGAATCAAGATGTTATGGAGGCTGTACTTCTACATATGTGGGTCGTAAAAATCAATGTATCATCTTGATTCTCCTCCTAGATGCATTTGGAATTGAAAAAATGTCTTCAAGAACTCAAGAACAAATCAATAGCTGAGCATATCAACTTTCATGAAGATGAAAACCATTTTATTCAAACATAGGAAATATACAGATTAAAAAAGATATAAAAATGTAGATATGGGCCGTACAACTCAAATCTGGACTCTATAAAACCTCACAGATGATTTTTTAATTGACAAATGATCCTAAGAGGCTTAGAAATATGCTAAAAACATAGAAAAATGATTGAAAAAAGTTTGGATCCATTTTTATCATTTCATAGAGACTTCTAGGTTTAAAAAAGCCATACAAATGGCATTTGGATATATTTTAGGGTTTTAAAAATAAGTCTAAAACATTTGAAGGTTTAAAAAATCAATCTAAAATTCTTAAAATGGAGTTTGGATGCACTACTAGGGAGCAGACTGTACAAAACTACACATAGGCCATTTTCTCCAAAATTTTACTATGAAACTATTTGAAAAATTAAAATTTTTAATATTATTTCAAAGTTTCAACTTTAAACCAACCAAAGTTTATTTGACAGGCATAACATTTTGGAATTATACGTGAATGAATCTTTCACCCCTCTTGCTTTTCACCCCAAATTCACCATGTTCTGATACCACTGATAGCTCTAGGAATGAGAGATAATAATGAATAAATTACATTGCAAATAGGTTTACTTAGAAAATTGATAAAATATTATTTCAAGATTTTTATTACAAGGAAGGTGAAAAGATTTATAAGCTTTTCACGTGAGGTGGTTATGGAACCAACATTCTCGTGAACCAATAATCCCACTAACAAAATATAATAAAATCAAATCAAATACTAATAAAGTAACTTTAGATCAATAGAAATTAATGCAACATATATTAGAGGGCCAAAGATGAGAGGTAGTTGATGATGATGATGATGATGGTAGTGTCATGTTTTGCATTACCAAATTTAAGCAGTGGGTGATTTCCATACCTATTGCTAGGTGTTTTAGTAGAGATGTTTCTTGATCAGACAACTTTTTGTTGGGCACCAATTTTGCTAGTTTAGATATATAGAGAGTTATTGGGGTTTTGAGTGCATCGGTAGTATGGCATCAGTGTGGGGTTTGTGCTTCATTGTTGGGCCTATGAGCATATTAGGGTTCTAAGAGTGATGGGGCTATCATGGGAGGGCTACACCTAGATGGAATTCAGAGTGGGTTTCATGTGGTAGAGGGGTGACTAAGCACTTATAAGAGCTAGAGGAGGCGTGAGGGACATTGATTGGTTCAAGGAGGAATTAGAGGCCCTGGTGGTTAGATATGTGGTCTGGATGCCATATATGGGATTTTCAAGGTGGGCCCACTATAATCAGTATATTTTGTCATTATAGAGTTAGAGGTGGATTTATGTGAGGAGAGAGGGTGAGACTGAGCTCATCCCATTTGACAAAGTTTGTAAGTATTTCAAATTGGTACAAGGGATCCTAGGTCTATTCCTAAGGTATAGGAGGGAAGATGTTAAGTTTTTTCTTCCTAATCCACAGCTTGAGGAGGTGGTTCTTGATCGTAAAGAGCTGCTAGTCAGAACAGAGATCGATTATGACAATTTTATTGATGGGTACATAGCATTATATCATGCCTTATATGTAGTAGATGATTTTATGTGGGATGATGGGGGTTGGTAGGCCATGGATGTGGACCTAATTAGTGGGGGTCCATAGGTTTAGTATAGGTAGGGGGACTTGATAGACAAGGAGTGGCACCAGCTACTACATAGACACAGATCATAATGTTACAAGGATAGGTGGCCACATTGCAAGGCTAGATTGTGACATTATAAGGTTAGATTGACTAAAATAGGGGAGAGGGACTAGGCTAAGACTTCACTAGGCTTGGTGACCTAAGAGAGGGACACCCTGAGATAGAGAGGTGGAACAACTACATCACTAGTAGGACCACTAGGTAGTATCCCTATGACATGGTATTTAGACACCATTGAGAAGTTATGATATTACAAGGCCATAGTTTTGACACAATGTCCATAGGAGCCCTGATGGGGGGAGTATAGAGACAACTTGGTAGGTGGTGTAGGGGTAGTGAATCTAGCTTAATGGGTAGGTAGGCACCTCAAGAGGGTAGGTAATAGATGATAATGGTGCTATAGGAGGGGCTAGTGGTAGTGGTGCCCTTAGGGCATAGTATATGATATGATATGTTGTATAGATATATATGTACATGATTTTGATACTAGCCTACATGTTGATGTAGTGAGATGTATATTTTTAAGAGAAAGAGATGCGCATAATTATATGTACTATTTATTTAGATGACATGGTGTATATGATATTTATGATGCTCATGATGATATATAGATGTAATTTATGGTTCATGGTTCATGGTTTTGCTTTTGATGTTTATGCTTATGAGATGTGGACTCACTAACTTAGGCATGTGATGATTATGGATGATGTTTATGATTATTGGTTATATGTGATTATGATGATGTTTTTTTAATTCATGGATATGATGTTTATGATTATGGTTAGGATGTTAATTGTGTGGTGATGATGTTATTTATGATGAATTATTGTGATGCTTATGGTAAATGGTTATTGTTCTTATGATTATGATGTTTAAATTATTTTTAAGATGTTTTTGATAAATGGTTATGATCATGGATATGTGACATGGTTATGGTTTATGATTATATATGTGATGTAGTTTATGATGTTGATGTGGTTACACATAAAGTAAGTTAGATAACAAGACTAGATGTGGGAAAAGAACTAGATGAGAATTATAAGACAAATGTCTAGATAAATAGATGAACCAATTATGAGAGGATGATGAAAAAGGCATGATACTTCTTTTTTGACAAAGAAAAAAAAAGACAAAACCTAAAGTTAGATTAGCTTAAGGAATGTAAGCCTTTTTAATGCTTTGCACTAACATGCATTGGTTGATAAAAAGGTGTTTTGATCACATCGCCCTTGATTTTTATATGGTACAAAGGGGAGATGGGTGGTAGGTGATATGAAAGGTACATGGGTGATAGATAAGGTAAACTTATGTGGGTTAGTTTGCCCCTTTTATAGGTAACCTAAGATCCATAATAGACAAGTTCATGTCCTATACAAGGTGTAAACTGATTAATGTGAGAAGTCTACTAATGTTATATGTGAAAGCTGATTACAAATTTCTTGGGATAACTTGTTTTAATTTTGATATAGGGTCATTTATTGCTTTATTTTCATAGGTTTTTGATGCTGATCGATGTGGGAAGCTTCAAATGATTGATTTGAAAAATTTACCTTATCTATCCTTCAAGGGAGTGGTCCAAGTTTAGGTTTATTTAGTTGGTAGCTATCCTATAAGGGAGTAGTCTATCCTTTTAAGCAATTTTTAGATATTGGGTAGCTGTCCTTCTAGGGAGCAATCTATGTGATAGAGATATTTGACCCAAGTGATATTTTTGTATCCCAAATTATTTTGATGTTAGGTTAGACATGGACAAGTCTATGACTATGATGGTTAGTCATATGGTTCTGTGTTATAATCAATTATCCTCAAAGGGAAAAGGATGAGGGTGTGAGGAAGATTAAATTATCATAAATCAAGGGACGAGCTCAAGTTAGACAAAAAGATGAATTTGATCCTTTTTAACAAAATAAAAGATGCAGATGTGAAGCATTGAGAGGCTTAGGTTTTGGTTGCCTTTAAGAGAGGATAAATAGTAGTCTCATAATCCTACTTATGGGTTATGATGTAGGGTCCAATACAATTGAAAGAAAACTTGCCTCAATTGCTTTTATCTATATTGGTTACATGTTGATTTTCCTTCAGGATGAGGTCTCTGATGTTGAATTCTCATTCTGTTAGGTGCTTGTTTTAGGTGCACTTGATTCACTCTTGGTAAACACAAAGGTAGTTAAGCACTGCTAAGTGGCATTAATTGAGTATCTCAAGTCATGCTAGATGTTCTTGATGATAGTTGCTATTAGAAATGATGTATTTCAAGGATATGAGAAGAGAGGGAATTTGGATTTTGACAGGCAAGATTGCCTCTACTCCAAAGACTAGAGAGAAAGGGGTAGTAGTTATAGAGGTTTGAATGCTAGTACAATAGGCCTATAAAGTGAAAGGGATGTGCAAGTGCTAATATTGACCAAAATCATTAACTACTTTGGTTAAAATTTTGTTGAGGGTTTTGTTAGAGGCTTTCACTTGTCCATTTGCTTATGGATGGTAAAGCAAGGAAAATCTTTACTTGATGCTAAATGTGTCACAAAGACCTTAGAATTATTTAATTTTGAAATATTTTCCATTATCGATAATGATCTTATAGGGAACACTGAAACAATAGATGATATGATGATTGATGAAGTTGACTATCTTGTCAGCTTTGATTAAGATGAGAGGAATATCCTCCACCCACTTGGTGAAATACTCAGTGGTGGTGATGATGGAGTGGTGCCACTGTGAAGAATGAGGATTGATTTCCCCAATGAGATCTAGTCCCCATTATGAGAAGGGCCAAAAATACTTTGATAATTGAAGTCTAAGGGCTAATGCATGATGTAAATTAACACATTGCTGACATTTAACCCACTTTTTTACATAATCATAATAATCTTGGTTGAGGGTGGGCTAATAGTAGCCAAGACAAAGGATATATTTAGCAATAACTAGACCACTAAAGTGTCCCCCATAGATTCCATCATGTGTTTCCTTGAATAGCATGGGAAACTTCATGGCTACATAAACAATGGAGAAGGATGGCATCAAAATTGTGTTTGTAAAAGATTCCCCCTAGTATAGTATAATGATAGGTACTTTGAACAAAGGCTCTTCGAGTATTTTGAGAGAGGTTAGGAGGAATGATGCTGAGGTTGAGATAATCAAAGGTTTTCTCATACCATATGTGTTTCTCTACGATTTTCACTTTCACATTCAAGAAGGAATTAAAAACTAAGAAGAATGGTCTAAGGCTTGTATGTACCTGGATGAAGTCTGCGCACTGTTATCCAGATGTCGTGAGAACTCCTCTTTGGTTGTGGAGGATGACACCTACAAAAGAAAGAGACTAAGACAAAAAAGGCGTTAGATGAGGAGATGGTGGGTTTCCAAGCAAAAGCTTGATCTTGGAAGTACAAAGACTTCCTTGAGAGATGTCAACCTACTGATTGATAAAGATAATGCCTGATAAAAGGTAGAATGATAAAATACTAAAATGATTAAAGACTGAAAAGGAAATGGAAGCAAAAGCTTACCTGAATGCTACTGTCAGCCTGGTCACAGTTGCTAACGTCAGTTAGTCTGCCGACATCGGTTGTCAAGGTCTATCGACGTCGGTTAGTTTGTCGACATCAGTGGGGGCAGTGGTCTCTGTGGCTAGCGTCGATCAGGGCAGTAGTCTTTGGATGAGGTCTGGTTAAGTCTTGATGGGTTTCAGGGCTGTGGATGGGTCTGAGAAGGAGTTTGGGCCTTGTTAATGGTCTGTGCAAGGGTCTGAGAGTCTGGTTGGAGTTGTAGAGGAGTCAAATGGATAGAGTGTATGTTTTGAAAAGGAAGATGGAGGTGATAAGGATATAGGAAGGCCTCTCAGTGTTTCTAGGAGGGAGTCAAGTCTGGTTTAGATAATAGATAGATTAAGGAGAGAATACTGAAATGAAAATAGTAGCAAATACTTACCTCATACCTGCTGGAGAAGGAATGTTGCAAACTAGTTGTACCTATCATTGATGCTGTTGGTGTGGAAGTCCTATTGTTGTTGTAGAAGACTGATGCAGAGTCCCTGCTATTGCTGTAGCTGGTGTAGAAGCCCTATGAGAGAGAGAGAGAGAGAGAGAGAGAGAGAGAGAGAGAGAGAGAGAGAGAGAGAGAGAGAGAGAGAGAGAGAGAGAGAGATTTGAAGGTTGGTGGATTAAAGATTTTGGGGGGAAGGATTGGATTGAAAGATTAAAAAGACAGATGCAAAGATTGGAAAATGGGATCCGCACTCCAGAGGTGGAATGTAGTTATGAAGGAAACCAATGCTGGCAATATGACCGACGTCGGTCGATAGTTGACCGATGTCGGTGGTTGGAAGGCAGGTAAAAAGGCTAAAAATAGCCTTTCGTCTATTTTTCCAACTATCAGGTCAGCGAGTCTGAGGAAGAAACTGTTGAAGGTGGTTAAATGGATGTGAGAGAATGAAATGGGGATCTAGGCATTAATATTGGCCATGTGGGGAATGAAGGGAATCTAAAGAAGGGTATCTAAGGGTGGTGAGGTGGCAAGGAGAGGGAATTATTAACTTAAAATAAAATAATTATTTCAAATTAATAAGACATAGGTTAGGAGTGTCGAAGTGGATGAAGGGGACCAAGGGGGGAGGGGACGAGGAGGATGACCAAGGGAGTAGACACGATTTCAGTGTCTACATTTGCCCCTTTTTGTCTTGTTGGTTGTTCTGGATGAACTACAAGACAAAAATTGGGCGTGCCAGAATGTTTTTATATGATTTTTGATTTCACATTCAAGAAGGAATTAGAAACTAAGAAGAATGGTCTAAGGCTTGTATGTACCTGGATGAAGTCTGTACACCATTATCCAGACATCGTGAGAACTCCTCTTTAGTTGTGGAGGATGACACCTGTAGAAGGAAGGGACTAAAACAAAGAAGGCATTAGATGAGGAGATGGTGGGTTGCCAAGCAAAAGCTTGATCCCAGAAGTACAAAGACTTCCTTGAGGGATGTCAACCCACTGATTGATAAAAATAATGTCTAATAAAAGGCAGAATGATAAAATACTGAAATGATTAAAGACTAAAATAGAAATAAAAGCAAGTGCTTACCTAAATGTTACTGGCAGCCTGGTCACAGTCACTAACACTGGTTAGTCTGCTGACATCGGTTGGTCAAGTCTGCCGACGTTGGTTATACTATCGACATCGGTGAAGGTAGTGGTCTCTGCGGCCGGCGCCGGTTGGGGTAGTAGTCTTTGGACAAGGTCTAGTCAGGTCTAGATGAGTTTTAGGGCTGTGGATGGGTTTGAGAAATGCTATGGGTCTGGTTGAATGGTCTGGGGGTCTGGGTCTGAGAGTCTGGTTGAATGCTCTGTACAGGGTCTTTGCAGGTAGAAAGAGGGACCAAACAGAAGACAGAGGCAACAGGGAGATAGGGATTTGGGTCTGGTCTGGTGATAGGAAGTGCTGAATGGGAGCTAATAGCTAATACATTTCTAGACTGTGGAAATGAAATAAATGAAACATTCTTAGCTCATACCTGCTAAAGAAGTATTGCTGATGCTTATACCTGTTGTTGATGCTACTGGTGTGAAGACCCTATTACTGGTGGAGTGGCTTATGTAGAGTACCTATTGTTGTAGATTGCTATGTGCCTGAGAGAGAGAGAGAGCTCTGAAGGTTCGCGGATTGAAGATTGAGGAGTGAAAGATCGGATTGAAAGATTGAAAAGATGGATGCAAAAGATTGGAAAATGGGATCCACACTCCAGAGGTGGAATGCAGTTATGAAGGAAATTGACGTCAGTAATATCATCAACGTCAGTCAACAGTTGACTGATGTTGACGGCTAGAAGGCAAGAAAAAGGCTAAAAATATCTTTTTATCCATTTTCCCAACTGCCGGGTCAGTGGGTCAGGGGAAGAAATGGTCAAAGGTGGCTAAATGGATGTGAGAGGATGAAATGGGGGTCTAGGCATTAATATTGGCCATGTGGGGAATGAAGGGAATCCAAATAAGGGTATCCAAGGGTGGTGAGGTGGCAAAGAGAGGGAATTATTAACTTAAAATAAGATAATTATTTCAAATTAATAAGACATAGGTTAGGAGTGTCAAAGTAGATGAAGGGGACCAAGGGGGGAGAGGACGAGGAGGATGACCAAGGGAGTAGACACGATTTCGGTGTCTACATTTGCCCCTTTTTGTCTTGTTGGTTGTTCTGGATGAACTACAAGACAAAAATAGGAGTTGATTACCCTAGGTATGGGATAGGGTTGGTTGCACCGATGTAGGATCAAGTATTCCCACTCAAAGCAGGAGTCGAGGGAAGGGAACCTGAAGTTGGGTGCTGATTTGACAGAGAGTGGAAGAAAATGGTGAAGATGGAGTGTGAACGCTATAAAAGTCATGATTGCATGTATACCACTTCATGGGATGGTCAGGTCAAATTATTGTGGGTTGAGGTTAAGGAGTGCCAAAATTGAAGTAATTAGGCCCCAACATTTGGTCGTAGCTGATCGAGTTATTCAATCTAAGCTGTAGCTGCAATGGTCATCGTGTTCCAGGTATCCCAGGCTCAGGAAGTGCTCCTAGAAACACGAAAATGTCACAAGTAGTGCAGATCAACCAGCTTGCGATCCTATACTTGTGAGGGTTAAAAATAGTCTACAGATAGTTTTTCTAACCAGTCATGAGGTAGCATACATGCAAAAACAACCAAGGCAATGTTTGTCTTGGAAGTGGTCAGAGTCGATGGAGATAGGCATGATCTCCATGGTCATTTGTCGAGGTGGATGGATGGGCGAAGGAATGTGGCCGAGCTAACCTCAGAAGACATCATGTGATCTGAGTGTTGCCTACATAGCCCCTATCGTTAGGGCCTCAGGCCAATGTAGTTCTCCCTAAAAGGGAGGAATGGTCAAAGTTATGGATTGTTTTGGTTGAGGTCAAGTCATGGTCAAAGGAGAAGAATATGGTTTGTCCATCAGGTAGACGAACAAACGAGGGTGGTCGAGCTAACCCCAGAAGACATCGTATCATTTAAGTGCTACCTACATAGCCCCAGTCTTAGGGCCTCAGACCAATGTAGTTCAAACTAGGAGACAAAGAGGTCGAGAGTTGGTCTAGTCATGAGAATGGTCTAGAACGTCTCATATGTCTGAGAGAACATGCTTGAAATGATTAGGAGAAGTCAAAAGTTTTTCACCCCTAACAATTGTCCATATTTGGTGATGGACATATGCCAAATATGAAATGAGTCTATTTATGCTTCAGCAAGTAATGGTTTATGCTTGACATAAATTGAGAAGTCCATAGTTTCCATGTGTATTGGTGTCCATAGAAACTAGTGCAGATAGGTCTGAAAAGAGGGTTGAGCTAATTTGATAAATGACAAATGATTGGATGTGACTAAAGTGTAGAGAAAAAGTAAAAGGCATATTCACCTTTTCATTGACAAGGACCAAAATGATGGCATGGATAGGGTTTGTTTAGAACAAAAGCCCCATTTATGCATTACGTCGTTGACCATACGTTGATGTTAAAGAAGTAGTCAAATCACTTGACATTAAGTGAGCTCAAAATCCCTTGAGTATGTTAGGGTGATAAGTAGGATTGTGTGATATGAGAGGATGAGGTAACCCCTTTTGTGGTAGGAATAACCTTGCCCCTTTTATAGGTGACCCAAGAACGACTATAGGCATGTCCATGACTTGATAGCTTGCCCGTCTTTTTTTTTGGGTGGATTGATCGATGCGAGAAGTCCATGTAGGGATGTTGTTTTGCTTGGTGGTCATATATATGAAGCTAATTGATGCGGGAAGCTTTAGAATGAGTGTTGTCTGTAGCAATATTTAGTCATAGCCATCCTTCAAGGGAGTGGTCTATATTTTTGCTTTATATGCTTTTGATATGACTTTGGCCTAGCTGTCCTTCAAGGGAGCAGTCTAGTAATACATCAATTATGTAGCTGTCCTTCGAGGGAGCAGTCTACATTTAGAGTTTATGACCTTTGATATGATAGGTATCCCATTTTTGATATGTTTTGTTGACTAAAGTTTTAGCCATGGACGAGCCTCTAGAGGTTTAAGGGTTCCCTTTTATTAGGACAAAGCATTCATGCTTGACAAAAAGGGTTGACTAGTGTTGGGAAACAGGGTTGAAAGGAATAGGGATGACAATGATAGGGGGTTGCTCAAGGGACGAGCTCAAGTAAAATGTCAAGTGATCGAGTACTCGACTAACAGTAGAATGGTCGAAGATGCAAGGCATAAAAAGGGGCTCAGGTTTTGATAAGTCCTTGGGCCATGCTTGTGCATTATGATAAGGTCCGAGTCAATTAGGAGCAGACTTGCCCCATTTGCCTCTTCAAGATTGGTCACGTATTGATGTTGGATGTGAAGTTGGTTGATATGGTCACTGATTGGTTGAGACTGGTTGGATGTTTTGATAAAAAGGTTGGTTGAATGTTTGGGTTGAATGTTTGGTTGAGGTCATGATTGATGATTGGTTAGTGTCTGGTCGATGGTTGGGTTGAATGTTTGGTCGAGGTTGGGTCGAGATTGGTATTTGGTCGATGATTGGTTGAAGATAGGTTGAATGTTTGGTCGAGGTCAGGTCGATGCTTGGTTGAGGCTAGGTTGAGGCTTGGTCGAGGTTTAGGATTAAAAGAGTGATTGATATTTGGTCGAGACTGGGTTGAAAGGTTGGTCGAGGCTTAAATGAATGTTGAATTCCCACAGCAGCTAAGGAGAATATTTGACAAATTGGGATAGGTCAGTTGAGGCTTGGTGGTCAGATTGACTGTGTTGATGTCGAATAAGGGGGTTAAAGGTGGCAAAGGGACCATAGTCTGGTGTGGAGATCCTGATTTAGGTGATGAGGTATGAGAAGCATGGGTCAGTGTTGATGATTTGTCAAAGGGGTGGTCAAGAGGATCCTTGATGAGAAGGGTATCCTTTCTTTGATGTTGATGAGTGACAGCTTTAAGAGTGCAACAACACTCAGTGTCATGTCCTAGAGTGTGATGATAGTGGCAAAATTTAGAGTTGTCAAACCAAGATGGTCTTGATCGGAGAGTCGATGAGTGGGGCAGTGTTGAAGGCTTGTTGCTGATGTGGTCGCGAAGAAGGGAATCTTTCTCCAAGCATTGGCGAATGACAACCTTGAGGGCACAACAATGCTTGGTGTCATGCCCAGGCGTGCGATGATATGCACAAATCTGAGTGTCATCGAACTAGGGCAGTTTTGGTTTGAGAGATTGATATGGTTTAAGAGGTGGGAGACTGATGCGAGATGACTGCAATAATTTCCATAACAGTAAGGCATAAGAACCTGCTAATGGGTCTGAGCGTCTTGTTGCAGTGGGGGTTGATGACTTTGGTTTAGGAGGTGTTGAAGGCATTAGTCGTACCATCATTTTCGTGGGTGGTGGAGATGGCACTTTGGTGATGATAGGTGTTGGATGCTTGGGAGGAAATATATGTCTGATGGGTTAAGGGGATAATGGAGGCGACTTGCCTCTGTGAAGTATGGGAGTAGGAAGCACTCCTATTAAACTGGATGGATGTAGGCCCGAAATTGAAGGTAATGATGAAGGTGGGGGAGGAGTCCTCCAGTGTGGTTTAGTAGTCTTCTTTGGTTTGGGTTGAGGGCCACCATTATGCGAGGCGAGGTTAGATATGGGTTTGGGTTTAGATGTGGATGGAGGTGAGTGAGATGTAGCAATCTCAGGCAAAAGCAAGAGGAAATCGTGACTGGGTCTTCCTTGGTCAAAATGGGTGAAGAGACTGGTTCTTCTCTTGGTGGAGAAGAAATAGGAGAGTGTGGCTCCTCAAGAGGACATGGGGTAGGCATGATGGTGCCTTCTATTTGTAGTTAAGGAGTAGGCAAGGTATGGTCCTCCATTGGTAGGAGGAAAGATGAAGGTGGGGCTATTGACATAGGTATGGTCAAGGTATCCTCCAATGTGAGAGAGGTGGATGGAGGATTAATAGGAGAAGAAAGTTCTTCATCCTATGGAGGAGAAATAGGGGAAGAAGGGTCTCCCATCTGTGAAGGAGGTAGGTCAGGGACAAGAGGTGAGACCGTGTTGACCGTGTGTATATCATGCTTGTGGGAGCTATCGGCCATGGTCTGGACATTGTTTTGGGTAGGTGGATGATTAGGAAAGGGTTGTTTAAAGATATCAATGTGTTGATTGGGTGGGGCATTTGGGTTGTCCAAAATAAGATCCCCCTTGTCGATCATGTCTTGGACTATGTTTTTGAAGGTTCAGCAATTGTTGATGTCATGGCCTTGGATGTGGTGAAAGTGACAGAAGTCGGCCTCCCTATACCATGTAGGGAGGGCTTTTGAAGGGTCGAATTGAGGTGGTTAGATTGGAGGGAGATTGAGAACCCCCTGTTTGACAAGTTTTTCCAAAACAGAAGCGTATGATTCTCCAAGTGGAGTGTATGAACGCTAGATATATCGTTGTTAGAATTGTTTGGTGATGCTTTGAGATGTTGAAGATTGAGAGTGATTAGTTGTTGTCGAAGATAGTGATCTAACAACCACAGTTTTGGCCACTCCTTTGGACTTGGAGTTGGTAGAAGAAGGTCTAGAAGAAGAAGGGTCATTGGCTTTTGTGTTGGTATTACACAATTTGACCTTATCTTCTTCAATGGCACAGAGTTCAAGCTTTTGGGCCATGGTGAAAGCTTCGTTGAAAGTGTGGAATGTTTGAACCCATAAGGTAGAAGAGATGTGCCTGGAACATGCTCGAGAAAAGAGCTCGATGAGCTTAGGTTGAGGCAAGGAGAAGGAGAGCTGGTTAATCAAGCCTCTCCAATGGGGACAAAATCAACTATTGATTCATCATCAAATTGCCTGATGGAGTAGAGGTCTGTGATCGAGACTTGTTTGGTGATATTGATAGAAAAATGGTCGAGAAATAATTGGGCGAGTTGAGTGAATGAAAAGATAAAATGTCTAGTAAGAGAGCTATACCAGTCAAGGGCAGGGCTAGAAAGTGACATGGGGAACGTGCGTAGAAGTAACGCATCGTCATGGGCTATGAGGTAACAAGCATGTCTGAATGCTTGTATATGTTGTTGCAAGTCTTCCTTACTCTGGAAGCGAGTAAATTTAGGAAGCTCCCATTGGTTTGGGTATGGTTGGATCAGGATGAAGGGATGAATGGGTTCGTTACAAATTTGCTCATATGAGAGGGCATTACGTGAACCAAAAATAGAGGTCTTGAGACTAGACATTTTGTCCATCAACATTTTGATGAGATCTACTGATGGATTGGTGGATGGGGTGCCCCCTAGGTTATAGGGTGCTTGAAAGGTGCTAGAGGGGGAATATGACGTAGTTGGTTGTGCTTGTAGGGGTGCAACATATTGATAACTAGTCGTTGGGATAGAAGTGGAGGCCAAGGGTGGTTGTGTCATGAAGGTAGAAGGCATAAGTTGACTAGATACAACCAAAGGTGGTTGCATGATGGCATTGGAAAAAGGGGAGGTAGACACTCTTGCATTTATGGGTGCAAGAGTGTGTAGGGTCGAGACAATCAAGTTCTGGTATGATGTAGAACTTGGTTGAATTACGTGTGGTTGAGGGGGTAATGGAACCCCAATGGAGGTTGATCTAAAAATAGATGGGGAGGCCAAACTTTGTGTATTGGCCATGGTCAGGTTAATGGTTGAGGCAATAGTTTGAGTCATAAAAGGCTGTGTAGCGAATAGTGTTGATGTCATCACCACTTCACCCGAAAGGTCTCGCATTGGGTTTCTTGCGAGATAGTTTTGGAGGGATTTGATATTGAGGTCCAAGAATCTTTTGAAATCTTGGTCCCCTTCAGGGACAATAGGGGTCTGAGTCGAGGTCGATCGAGTAGGAGTTCTTTCGGTCTCTGAGTGGAACTCCATTATAGGATTGGTTATGGACAGGGAAGGTGGAAGTGGTTGATGCCTCACTTGGTCAACAAAAGTCATGGTTTGACTGTGTGTCAAAACCATTCAAGGCAAGAGGGGTTAGGTTTTAGAAACTGTGTTTTTTTAGTTTCAAAAACTCAGAATGTGATTTTGGCAGAAAAAGGGGTCGGGTTTTAGGCTGCTGTTTTGAAAAAAAAAGGACTGTGACAGTGACCGACGTCGGTTGAAAAACTGATGTCAGTGAGAACAAATGGCTGACGTTGGTCAGATAATTGATGACAGTGAAGAAATGTTGCCGACGTCGGTGGTAAAGCCGATGCCGATTACTGTGGTTTCTAGAAACTTAGAAAATTTGAAGATTCTTGGAAAAAAGGAAGAAGAACGTCCTCACTAGCTCAAAAAAAATAGATGGGAACAGAAAAGATGAAGAACACAAGTAGATCCTAAGCATTAAATTCTAAGAATAAACTTTTAGAATCTTGTTGGCTTATGCTTTAAAGTGATGTTTGGGAGGTTGGCTGTTAGAATTGGTCTTAGAAGAAGTTGTCTAAGGATGGTTTCATGTTTGTTTAGGTGCTTAAGAGTTTGGGTTAGGTCCTGTACATGGCCTGGTGCTAAGGAGCAAGCTCCCCTCACTTCACGAGCCCAGTGATGAGCTGGTCTCGCTTAGCCAAAATATACTTTCCCTAGAGATTATCCTCTGCCAGAGAATAGAGTGGGCTTTCCCCTTGGTGGTGAAATCTAAGTAAGATTGTCAGGATGGGTAAGGTATCCACTTGGGGATGAAATCCCAATCGGGCCTTGTCTTAGGTAAGTTTGATTTTTGATTTGTGCAAGTGATTCGGTTGTGTAACATAAAGTTGACTATGATTAATTCATGATGCGGTTGTTAATTACTAGATGTGGACTAAGAAATGCAAGCAGGCAGAAATGAAATGCAATGTGTTTTAAGCTCAAGTTGAAATGTTAGTTCAGATGAAAACAAGTTGAGAAATGGTTGAAGAGTATGACTTTTGACTAGTCTAAGATGCAAGAAAAGAAAGAAGAGTTCTTTTTAATCCTGCTTATGATGTCTTTTGGAAGAGAGAGAAGAAAGAGGTGAAAAGGAGAAACCTAATACACCTATATGAAAAGAAAGAAAAGAAACCCAAGGAAGATCCTATGGTCCCACCAGGTGTGCTAGAATGTTTCTATATGATTTTCACTTTCACATTCAAGAAGGAATTAGAAACTAAGAAGAATGGTCTAAGGCTTGTATGTACTTGGATGAAGTCTGCGCACCGTTATCCAAACATCATGAGAACTCCTCTTTGGTTGTGGAGGATGACACCTACAAAAGAAAGAGACTAAGACAAAAAAGGCGTTAGATGAGGAGATGGTGGGTTGCCAAGCAAAAGCTTGATCTCGGAAGTACAAAGACTTCCTTAAGGGATGTCAACCCACTGATTGATAAAGATAATGTCTGATAAAAGGCAGAATGATAAAATACTAAAATGATTAAAGATTGAAAAGGAAATGGAAGCAAAAGCTTACCTGAATGCTTCTGTCGGCCTGGTCATAGTCACCGACGTCAGTTAGTCTGCCAACGTTAGTTGTCAAGGTCTGCCGACATCGGTTAGTCTGTCGACGTCGGTTAGTCTATCAACGTCGGTGGGGGCAGTGGTCTCTGCGGCCAGTGTCGGTCAGGGCAGTAGTCTTTGGATGAGGTCTAGTCAGGTCTGGATGGGTTTTAAGGCTATGGACGGGTTTGAGAAGGAGTTTGGGCCTTGTTAATGGTCTGTGCAAGGGTCTGAGAGTCTGGTTGGAGTTGCAGGGGAGTCAAATGGATAGAGTGTATGTTCTAAAAAGGAAGATGGAGGTGATAAGGATATGGGAAGGCCTCTCAGCCTTTTCAAGAGGGAGTCAAGTCTAGTTTGGATAATAGATAGATTAAGGAGAGAATACTGAAATGAAAATAGTAGCAAATACTTACCTCATACCTACTGGAGAAGGAATGTTGCAGACTGGTTGTACCTATCGCTGATGCTATTGGTGTGGAAGTCCTATTGTTGTTGTAGAAGACTGATGCAGAGTCCTTGCTGTTGATGTAGCTGGTGCAGAAGCCCTGAGAGAGAGAGAGAGAGAGAGAGAGAGAGAGAGAGAGAGAGAGAGAGAGAGAGAGAGAGAGAGAGAGAGAGAGAGAGAGAGATTTGAAAGTTGGTGGATTAAAGATTTTGGGGGGAAGGATCAGATTGAAAGATTGAAAAGACAAATGCAAAGATTGGAAAATGGGATCCGCACTCCAGAGGTGGAATGTAGTTATGAAGGAAACTGATGCCGGCAATATCATTGACATCGGTTGACAGTTGACCAATGTCGGTGGCTGGAAGGTAGGTAAAAAGGCTAAAAATAGCCTTTCGTCCATTTTTCCAATTGCCGAGTCAGCGAGTCTGAGGAAGAAACGGTCAAAGGTGGTTAAATGGATGTGAGAGAATGAAATGGGGGTTTAGGCATTAATATTGGCCATGTGGGGAATGAAGGGAATCCAAAGAAGGGTATCCAAGGGTGGTGAGGTGGGAAGGAGATGGAATTATTAACTTAAAATAAAATAATTATTTCAAATTAATAAGACATAGGTTAGGAGTGTCGAAGTGGACGAAGGGGACCAAGGGGGGAGAGGATGAGGAAGATGACCAAGGGAGTAGACACGATTTCGGTGTCTAAAATATGTCTGATAGAGATTCCTCCATATTACAAATAGTAAGGAGATCATATTGGATATAAGAGGGTATGATAAAGTGATGAATGGTGATAAAGAGTTTGGAAGTGGTAGGTTGAGATGGTATTTGGGAAGCAAGGGAAGCCATTATATTCATGAACTTATTGGTAGATCATGGAATATATTATATAAGGTAATGATCAAATTATGATAAGTTTACATCTAATAGCTCTTTTTACTTTTCAAGATATCATTCTTACATTGGTAGGATCCATTGACCTAGTTGACCACAAGCTAGGAATCATTAAAGACACTAATCATCTTAACTCCTAAGGCTTGAGATATTTAGAGACATATTACTAAGGCTTAATACTTAGCCATGTTATTTGTACACTAAAAATCAAGTTTTAAAGAAAGAGAAAGATGTTTAACATTGAGGGGAATGAAAATAACTCAGACAACCCCACCTCACTAACACTTCAAGCCATCGAGCAACATGGTCATTTGGTAGGTGATGTCATCTTGAGAAAGAGTCATGATTGACTCATTTGGAAACACAAGAAGAAGAAATTGGTTATCTAGTAAAGGAGCTTTAGCTAATTGATCGATAATGACTTGCCTTTTAATTGACTTGTATTGGAGGAAATCAAGGTCAAACTTATCTACGAGCATGAGACATTTAGCCATACATTGGTTTTTTTTATGGTTTAGAGTGCATGTATTTAAGTGGATTAGTGTTAGTGATGATGGAATTTTTATGATTGAGGAAGTAATGATAAAGTTTGGTAGCCAAAAAGATTAAGACGAGGCCAAGTTTCTCAAAATGGGTGTATCGAGTCTCATACTCTATAAGTGTTTGACTAATGTAGTATATAATTTTCTCTTTGTTTTGTTCATCACAGTGAGTGAGTAAGGAATGGTCAATGGTGGATATATAAAGATAAAAGGGTTGGTCCTCTTTAGAAGGGATAAGAACATGTGGAGAAATAATGTATTCTTTGAGTGAATAAAAGGCTTGT
This sequence comes from Torreya grandis, assembly GCA_037957365.1. Lineage (NCBI taxonomy): Eukaryota > Viridiplantae > Streptophyta > Pinopsida > Cupressales > Taxaceae > Torreya > Torreya grandis. The sequence continues at coordinate 3,474,258 of JARHVA010000812.1, read as the reverse complement.
TGATAGTACTTAGTCCATTTAAAAGATGTGTCTTTCTTGAGAAGATGGTGAAAATGTTGACATCAATATGATAATTAAGAGATGAAGAATTAGATGGATTGGAGCTTACCCTATAGGCTAATAAGTTTATTAACTAGGTTAGAGGTGGCATGTCAAGGATCACTCTGACTTTGGTAGGGTCTACTTTGATTCCTTGAAGAGAGATGATAAATCCAAGAAGCTTTCTAGATAGGATCCCAAAAACACATTTCTTAGGGTTAAGTCAAACATGGAAATGGATGAGATGCTCAAAGATAATTTTGAGCATGCCAAGATTATCCTTGTGATATTTATTTTTATCAAGGAGGTCATCTACATAGTCCTCTATGATTTTGTATATGAGATCATGGAATATGTAGGTTATTGCACACTGATAGGTTGCTCTAATGCTCTTTAAACCAAATAGCATGACCCTGTATCAAAAGGTTCCCAAGGGGTGATGAAATAATTCATATGTTAATCCTTGGGGTCAATCAATATTTGATTATATCCTAAGAAATTGTTTATAAGAGTTAACATCTCATGGCTAGTTGTAAGATCAACAAGTTGGTCAATGCTAGGCAAAGGGAAGTCATCCTTTAGACAAGCAAGGTTGAGGTCATGAAAGTTAATACAGAGGAAAAGTCCCCTTATGGGTTTGGTGATGAGAATAATATTGGAAACCCATTGGGGATAGTCAATGGGTTAGATGAAATCAACTAACAAGAGGCATTGAAGCTCTTCTTTGACTAAAATGATGATGTGAGCGTGCATCCTAAAAAGCTTTTTTTGATAGGTTTAGTGTCGGGATGGATGATGATGTTGTGGAGAGCTATGAAAGGGTTGGTTTTGGGCATTACTTGATAGGACCAATAAAATTTTATGCTTTGGTCATGAAGGAAGGATAATCATATTGCTCTAAGGAATCTAAGGATTGACCAATCTTTACAATGTGAGGGTTATCCTGAGTACCCAAGTTGACATCGATAGTGGATTCATTCAACATGGTTTGGTTCTCAAGAGGAAGGGATTTGTTTATAGAAGAATCCATTAAACCAAGAAAGGTGAGAATGGAATCATTATCTTGATGTTGGATGGTGATGATGGTAGGAAAATCATTTTCTACCATTTTAGGATGAATTAGAGGAAAGGTTTTAGTTAGGCCATCCTTTTAATAGGTCATGGGGTCAAAACTAATGATATTGACTAAAAAAAGTGAGGAGAAATGATTTTAAAATCCTCAAACTTAAAAGGATATTGGGTTGGTGAGGATGGGATGTTTTCCTCAATGGTGGCAATGGGTTTAGGTGAATCGGTGGGTTCTTCTGGTGGTATGAACCCAAGGCCAAATAGTTCATGAGGTTTCTGGGTTTTGATCAAAGGTAACTTGTGGGGTCCATGTTCATAATGGCTAGGGCCAAATCCATTTTAGGCATAACTATGAAGCTATAATTTATCAAATGTAGGTTTTTCCAAATACGAAAAATTGAAGGTGAATGGTTGGATAGAAGAGGTGGTGGTAGAAGCAAGAAGTGGATGATCAAGTCCCCCATAAATCAAGTTTGTTTGATGTTTGGGTAGCCTAAAAGGAATGATGGTTTTGATATTGGGATCATAGGTAGGATAATGATCAAGGTTCTCATACTTTTGAGAAGTAGGGAAGGCATCTAAGGCTGAAAGATGATACTCTCCTAGTGAGAGACATTGAAATGTTAGTTCCAAGGGGTCCTTTATGGGGATCTAAAAAGAAGTGATATATGAGCTAGTTGAAGCTTTATCAATGGTATGGGTGAAGTTTTTATTTATTGGTGGTGAGGTGTTGTTTTTGTTAGTTGGTGGTGAAATGGATGAGTGAGGAAGAAGAACATCATTGGGTTGATGTGTCATGTTGTAATATGCAAAGGGACAAGGGTCAACTAGTATGGTGATAAATTGACCCTTATTTTTGAACTTAACACATTGATGCAAGGTGGATGGGACACAACTCATGGAATGGATACAAGGGCATATAAGTAAGACATTATATTAGAAATTACCTTCTACAACATAGAAGAGTTATAAAATTGTGAAAGGTCCCAAGTGGATATGGAAGATGACTATCCCCAAGGTAGTGGCCATAATATCATTGAAGGAGCAGAGGATCACTATAGTTTCTGACATGATATTATTGGGTAGCTAGATTTGGTCATAAGCATGAGAGGAGATAATGTTAATACTATATCCACCATCAATAATCACCCTTTTGATGCAATTTTGATTGATGTATGCAGTGATAAAGAGGAGAAGATTAAGATCTTCATTATGAACATAAAGTATTTTTGAATCCTTGAAAGTGACAATGATGGAAAGTTAAAGGGCTCCAAAAAAAGATGTAAGAGGTTGAGGATATTAAGTTTTAACCTCTATAGATTTTAGGATCTCTATCAATGTTTGATGGTGAAGGGGTGAGGTGTTGATTAATTCATATAATCTCATCTTCACTAGTGTCTGGTGAATTTGTTTCAATACTACACACTGAATAGATTCATAAGGGTTGGAGGGAGAGGCAACCAAAATGGATATTTTGGGTTTTGATGAACATGAAGGTGCTTGAGTTTGGTTGAAAGGTTGAGAGGTGGAAGGATATGTCCATGGAATGGACACTTTAACCTTTCCCTTGTCCTTTTGTTGGGCTTGAGATCAAGTAACCATATGGATAGTGTGGATTAGGGGAGGTGTTAGGATAAAAGGTTTCTTTGGTTCTACTTCACTCTCAGATGAGAGTATAAGAGTAGGTAAGTGCTGGATAGGTTTGTTTGGTGGTTGGGTTGATGATGGGTTCAAGAGATGTTTATCTAATAATAGATCATCCTCATCCCATAAGTTATGGACAAGTGTTTGGAGAGATTTGTAGTTATTCATGTCATGTTCAGGTGTCCTATGGTATGAACATATCAAACTGTCATTGAACCAAGATGGTTTGGGACTTGAAGGGTAAAAGTGTTTTATAGGTGGTAGGATTAAGGAAGAGGTTCATAACAACCTTTGTAAAATGGTGTAATAAGATTCAAGAAAAGGTGTTGGAGGTGATGGGTTTTTGGTTTTTATGGTGGGAGCCTTCTTATAAGTAGGCTTAATTATGGAAGGTATAGGTGGTGGAATGGTTTTGGTAGGTGGTTTTGGTTGGGATTGCTTGGTGTTGGATGGTTTCAAGGTGGATGATTTAGATTATGAAGGTTTGGAGATAGGTGGGAAGGTAGAGGTAGATAGGTTAGTTAAAATGATGAGAAGGTTGATGTTTTGGAAGGGGTAGGTAAAGGTAGAATGAAAGGAGAAGGTTAATTGTGGGTAGTTGTGGGAGGGTTCACCTTCTTGGTATAAGGATGAGATCCTAGGATGGTTGAAGGATGGGGTCTTAAGATAGAAGGTAAGTGGTAAGGAGGTGGTATGGTTTTGGTTCAAGGTGGGAGTTTGGGTGGCTCCACCTTCTTGGTTGGTTTGTTTAAGGTTTTCTTTGGTGGACTAGATGGGGTTAAGTCCAACTTCAAATATGGGTGAACAAAGCTAGGAGTACAAAGTATTCCTAGGTTCTTGATAAGTTTGGTTAGAGATGTGTAAGGTGATTTGATAATTTTAGATGGAGATGGTTTGGATATTTCTACCATGGTTTTAGAGGGAGAAGTATTTGATAAAGGGATTAAGGTGATGATAGGTTTGATGGTGGATGAAAGTGAGGTTGAAGGTTCGTGTTTGTTTTGATAGGGAATCCCAAGATGGTGCCAAAAAGTGGTTCTATCAAGATTGGGTTGGGAGGAGAATTTTAGGATTTGGACTAGTTTAGAGAAGGGTTTGTAAAATGGTTTGATTCCTTGCTCATTGGTTTCAAATATTAGGCCCATAGGTTGAGGTGAGGGAATGGTTTCTTAACTTTTGTCCTTAATGAAAGGTTCTAAGATTTGAGAAGATGTTTCCTCCTTGGAAGGAGTATATAAGGTGATCTCTTCTTTTGGAATGGTTTAAAAAGAGAGATTATGTGATTTAATGATGGGGAGGAAGGTGTGATGGCTTAAAGTGAAGGAACAGAGGTGTTGGATTCCTTTGTTTGGGTGTCTAGAGGAATGGTATGTAATTCCATCACTTCAATAAGTGGAGTATGGGAAGAGGTAGTTGAGGCAATGGTTTCCTCCTTTAGTATTTATATTAAAGGAGAGGTGGGTAAGTCCATGGTCTCATAAAGTAAAGAAAGAGAGGTGGTTGTTTCCTCTGTTTGGGTATGTAAAGGAATGGAAGGCAATTCCACCACTTCAATGAGTGGAGTGGAGGAAGAGGTAGTTGAGGTAATGGTTTCCTCAATGATAGGTTTACTGATAATAACATTGATTGTATAGACCTCATGAGCTTCAGATGATTTTGGTTTATTGCTATCATGTTTGGTAAAAGGGGCATGATTAGGAAAAGGTTGCTAAAAGATGTCAAGGGACTGATTTGAGGTTACATTTGGATTATATAATGCAAGTTATCCCTTATCAATCAAGTTTTGGACAATGGTTTTGAAGGTGTTACACCTTCTAAGGTCATGTCCAATGACATGGTGGAAAGCACATAGATCATTCTCATTATACCAACCAGATGTAGGGTGAGAAACATCAAATTATTAGGGAGGTTTGATAGGGGGAAGTTGTATGATGTTGGATTTGAGTAACTTATCCAAAATTGAAGCATAATACTCCCCTAATGGAGTATAAAATTTTAGGGTATCTTAGTTTTGATTTTGGGTTTGTTGATTAGAGGATTTAAAAGAGTTGGTTTGGTTAGGTTAGTTGACAACCAGAGGGGGAGAAGTTTTAAAGACCTGCATGTTTGTGGATGCATTTGGTTTGGTGTTAGGATTATTATATTGGTTAGTGGTTTTGGATGAGGAAGGATCATTAGATTTGAAACTAGAATTTTTATTTATTAGTTTCAATATCCCATCATCAGTGGCTCCGATTTCTAGTTTGCATGCCATGGTGAAGGCCTCATTAAAGGTTCTAAAAGTTTGAACTTGTAAAGTAGGAGAGATATGTTTGACACAACCTCAAGAGACAAGTTCAATCAACTTAGGCTGGGGTAAAGAGAAAGAGAGCTGGTTGATAAGACCACTTGATCTAGCTATGAAATCAATAATTGATTCATCATTAAATTGCCTGATGGAGTAGAGGTCAGTGATAGAGACCTTTTTTAGATATATTTATTGAGAAGTGATCTAAAAAGGTTTTGGGAAAGTTTGGAAAAATAAAATATGGAGTGCTTGGTGAGAGCACTATACCAATCTAAGGTTGTTATAGATAGAGAATTGGGAAAAGTATGAAGGAGAAGAACATCATCATATGCAATTAAATAAAAAGAATGGTGAAATTCTCTTAAGTGTTGTTGGGGGTCCTCCTTGCTTTGGAACTTAAAAAACTTGGGTAGATCCCATTGAGGAGTAAGGCTGGATAGGAATGGATGGGTTATTAAGTTCATTTCAGATTTGATCACAAGATAAGAAGTTGTGAGCCCTAGAGATAGATGATTCTAGGTTGGTCATCTTGTCCATTAAGATTTTGACCAAATTTGATTAAGGTTGAAAAGCTTCATAATTATGTGGTAGGTTTTGTTGAGGTTGGGTGGATGCAATATATGAATAAGTGATAGAAGTTTTAGAAGATGCCACATATTGGTATGTGGTCATTGAAGGTTGGGATGATGCCACATAATGATTAATGGGCATAAAAGGTTGGGTAAAAGGTGCTATGTATCCTTGTGGATTAGGAAAATATTGGTAGGATGTCATGGGTATTTTTTGAGGTATTAATATGGGTTGATTTGGAGGTATGGAAGGATTAATTGGTTAGGGTTGAGTGGTAACTCTAGTACTAATAAGTGGAAGGGTAGGAGGTATGGAAAACACCAAATTTTGAAGTGGGGAAGAAATTTGTGGATTGGTGGTGATAAGGGGAATGGTGAAAATAGGGGTAACAAGAGGTGAGTTTGCCCCTATGTTGGAGGTGTTGGTTGGTGTAGGGGGTGTTTGGTTATTGGGTGGGATGTTTGATTGAGATTGGGTGGATAGTATATTATTGGAAGAAGATGCTTGGGTGATCATAGGTTGGGTGGAGGTAGTGCCAATCATAAGATGGGGTGGCATCCCATAAGGTGGATCTGTAAGAGGAACCGAAGCAATAGGGGTGTAGTGAGATAAGGTGTCGAGGTAGTGTTGGAGGGCCATGGGGTTGTTATCAAAACTATCTGAGGCATGGTAGGAGGGAGAGAATGATGAGGAAAACCTCAACATTTTAAGTATACTCCATAGAGGAAGAAGAAGAGGAAGGTGGTTCTTGGTTGGTTTGATTCCTCAACTATTATCTAATAAAGACCATGTGAGGAATAGAATGGAAATGATGAAAAAATCATAACTCAAAAAAAAAAAAAATATCTCAAGGTAATCAAAACATACACTAAAGTGTATTTAAAAAACTTAAGATTCTTTTTATATCACTTTTGGCTTATGCCTTAGAAAGTGTGAAGAAGAACTTTGGTTTGTAGATCAGGTAATAAGGAGGAAGTCAAAGGTTAGTTTTAGGTGTTAAAGTCTCTTAAAAATTTGTATTGAAAGTTAGTACATGTCTTGATATTGGGGCTTACTCCCTCACTTCACACATTACAGTGATAAGGGTGTTGAGTGTTAGCCAAGATATACTAAATTTTAGAGTTTAGACTCAACTAGAGAGCTGAGTTTTAGTTTACTTTCTTAGTAATGACATCTAAGTAAGATATCCAAAGGGTAAGGTTTACTGATAGGTGATTACAGACACCTAAAATTGGTTTCTGATAACCTCCAATTAGGATCTTGGCCAATTTCCACCTAAAATGCACAATTTGGCCTAAAAAAACTAAAACATGCTAAATAATGTGAAACTGGCATATTGAAGTGCTAATTTTGGCTAGGGTATCGGTAAATGGGGCAATATAATTTATGTACCAACTAACTTTGATCAGTTTATTTCAAGTCAAAATGCCAATTTTGTATCGAGGTGCTCTGGACTGCTCTTTCCTATCAAATCTTTTGCACAAGACTCATGCCTTTGTTATTTGTTATTGGAAACATCCTAAATGGGAATACACATCTAATGCATCTGATGTGGACTTCCAATTCCAATCCAGTAAAATTTAGGACTAATAACAAGGCATTTCAATCAAATTGAGTAATTTTTGCATAAAGTACTTGATCATGCTTAAGAGCTAATTTACCCAAATCAAGGTCTAATCAAGAATTCTATGGAATTTTTTTGGAAATGAATATTGAATATCTACATCATCAAGTGACCTCATTTCTTGGGAAGACATCCCTAGGCCATAAATTCCAAAAATATCATGATTCATGCCTCCCATGCTTCATCAATGCTTTACATGATGCCCTCTATGCCTCTTAATTTCCCCTTCTTCTAATTTCATGATGAGGATAATTACAAACTTAATTCCAAAAACTGAATTAAACCTAAACCACACATCTCAATATTAATATGGATGGTTGAGGTTGATTTTGATCAAATCTAAAAATCTATAAATATGAGGCCTCACAACATCATTTCTAAGCTGAATTTATGAAAAGTTATAATGCAGGATTGGTTCCAAAAGCTTCATGCAACTAGTGTTACCATGCCAAATTGATTCCAAGCCAAGCCAAGCCATAAGCCAAAGGTGCCAAGGAGAGATGGAGGTAGCCAAGCTTCCATTATCAAGGACTTCATGAGCACAAGCTGAGTAAGCCACTACTACAAAGGCATTTGGAGCATCTAAGGAAGGTGAAAGATTTTTTGTATTTAATTTTTTGCTTTTTTTTGTGCTTGTCATTTTATTTTGTTAACTAAGCTCTCCCTAGTATCTAGGCATAGAGATGTTATTCTATTAGTGTGTTTATTTCATTTTTTTTAATTTTGGAACTAACACCATAATAACCATCTTCTCTTGAGTCAAATTTCTAGATCACATAATGACACACTCGATGGGACTAGACACATCCTACACCGAAAGGAGATTATTTTGTAACTTCAAAAAATTCATTGAGCCTTTAAAACTCTTGCAAATTGATTTTCTAATTTTATTTTGCCATGATTTTTACACAATAATTGATATTAGTAGAAATACTGACATTAGTTACCTGGCTTAATTGATGCCAGTTAGATTAATTGACATCAATCAAAAGAATTGACATCGATTAGATCTCAGTTGGCCATAACCAATGTGGATGGTATTAACTGATGTCAGTCACTATGTTTTTTTAAAAACATAGACCTGAGACCTAATTTTTCAAAAAAATTAATTTCAAACTTAAAAAGGCTTCAAAGCTAAAGGACATGATAACAATTTTGCTGCAGGACCAAGTAGGATATTTGATCAAAACATGTTTAAATCACTTTTTCATTCTTAAAATTTGATTAGGAACTTTGTTTTGGTGTTTAATAAAGAATTTTTAGGTGTTTTTGATGAATGTTTTTTGAATTTTTCAACTAAGACCAAGGGGTCAAATGAACACCACCAAAATTTTCATTTGGGTCTAAAATTGAACACACTTGTCAATTTTTTTTACAATAGTTGTTTAATTAGATTTTATTTGGAAAAAAGAGGAATGTTGTGTGTATGCCCTTACATTTTTCCCCTATAGGGAACCCCATGGAATCAAAAGCACCATTCCTATTGTAAGTAGCCTATTTTAAGGCTTAGAAAGAAAGTCATCTAAATCACTCCCCAAAAACTTGTCAAAGTTTGGGTGATCTTGAAAATGACCCTAAAGTCTTTCTACTCTCATGTTTTATTTTTTTATGAATCTTAGCTTGTAAGGGGTACTTCATCACCTCACACAAGTTCTTTAGGGAAGCTTTGACCTGGGGTTTTACCTCCTGGCATTGACTTCATTTGGATCTCTTAGAGTTACACATAGGACATAGTGGCACTTTGGACATTGTACTACATTGAGTGAACAATAGGATGTAGTGGTTATAAAAAGGACTAGACCTTTTTGTAACAAGCCAAATGATACGGACCCAAAATCCATGATTTTCTTTTGCATTGTTTGACATGAAAGTCATTATGTAATTGATTCCCCTAGATCATTCAAAAACTTGTTAGATCTTAGACAAATCCCCACTTGCTATGGAAGTATTATTGGTGCAAGGTTCACCTCAAGGTCCATGTCATAGTACTATCATTTTAGAGAAGGGGGGTGTAAAAACCCTACTATATAATGCACATTTACTTTTGGGTGAATGCTTGAAATCCTTTTAAATGATGTATATTGATGGATTCTAATAGTACTAAGAAACCTTTTTAGTTTAATATCTAAGAGTGATTAATTAATTGGTCTTATCCTAGATTAAAGTCTTGTTTGGAGTCAAAACTTGGTGTAAACCAAAAATCCAAGCCAAACGCATAGTCCAAATTTTCCTTTGAATAAAGAGGCATTATGCTGCCCATGTGAGATCATCCATTTGCCTCGTTCAAAGTTCATGAAAATATTGAGAGTCATATCATCCAATTTGGCATAGATATGCTTCCCAATTGAGTCTACACCTTTACCAAAGTTTAAGTCCTTCAATTATAATTAAATTCAAAATTATACCTTTACAAGTTCATAGGGTTGATGTGTTAAGTGGGTTCACCATTTTCACTAAACTTGAGGGAACTTAGGTTTAATTTCCAATTTGGGTTGAAGGTCATTTAAGAGTCATAATATTATTATCACTTGACAGACTTAAGCCATTTTGTGCTAAACACTTGCACTTTCAGTCTATGCACTATAAAATTTTTAGTCAAGAAAGGTAGTGTTATGCTGTCTTACTTGTGATAAATTATCTTTGCCTTTGAAAGTTTTTGAAGAAAACTATTTGTCACACCTTTTGTGTAGTGAAGCATCATTGCACTGCCCAAATTATTTCAAACATTGTTTCATAGACATTCTTGCATAGTGTTTCAAATTTATTATTGCATCTTTAGACCAATCTGAGTGTACTTTTGTAATATTTTGTCTAAAGCACAGTTATACTATTCACCTTTGTCTAGCTTGTTTATCAAAAAAATTAAGTTTTATACTATTTTTTGTGAGAAAGCAAACTATTGTTAAAGTGCCTTTTATTTCATACCTTATACCTAGTTGACCAAGTTCATGTCCAAGAATCAAATGCCCAATGTTTGTTAGAAGTGTTTCAAATCCATTAGATTAAAAATTTCATTTATTTTCAAAGTCTAGCTTTTGATGTTGTTTGGCCAAGAGTCCTAGCACATGCCTTGTTTGAGCCTAGATTTTGATGCCACATTTGGCCAAAAGACCTAGAAACTTTTAAATTCATAGATTAGACTAATTTGAAACACTTTAACCTTAGAGTTTGGCACTTTTATTTTTCAGTCCATTTAATTGCTTAAATTTGTGTGAACAGTGAAATGTTAAATATTTTATGCTAGCTTGTTTCCTCACAAATATTTGAATAAACCTTTCGATCCTTTTGACAAATCTAGACCAAGTTGAAGCAATTATTTGTTTTAGATCATATCCTTTTTAGAGTTTGTAGAAATCTTTAACCTTTTATCACCAACCATTGAATATGGATCGCAACATGCATTCCTACATTCATAGTGGACTCATGTACAATCCAGGGATTAGTAATGTAGTTACACAATAAGAAATGGTGCAAGACCCCTATGCAAATAACATTGCTTATGAGATGGATTCTTATCGCTATTATAATACTCAATTAGGGGCACATAGCCAAGATCTATTGGCTAACTATTTAGTTAACACACCACCTTACATAGAACATGACCAAGAACAAACCACACAATACTTAGCTACAATACCTATAGTGGATGAGCCAGTACTTCAACTGTCATATTATACTAATACAGCTTCCACGTATGATCCATTTTTGTTTGAGTGACATTTGTTAGAGAACAAAAATGAGATTTTGGTTAGAACCATTGAGGTAGGGGATAAGTTTCTAGTAAACTTCCCATATGAAAATTTACCAAGTCTAGTAAGAGTGACCCAAAATATCATTTATGATCAAAATGCTTCTTTTAGTAATCCTATGGCTCTAGTCCAAACAATGTACCAAGATCCTAATATATCTAATCAAAGAAAAAACATCATGAAAGAGCACTTTAACCAAATGCAGACAACATATCAAACATATCTAAATCTAACACATGATTTCAATCAGATGAACATTGTAAGTAAGCCTCTCATTGACCTAGTTACTTCAACAGGAGTGTTGATGGAATTAACTAGATAAGAGGAGCTGAGTTCTAACCCATTTTTACAAACTACTTTGATAGATAACTGATACATATGCCAGTTATTGAAGAAGTGTCTTTAGCTTCTATACTGAATAGTGAGCCAAACATTGTAGATAATATTCAAACAGTGTCCAATCTTGATCAAAGTGGTACTAATGTGCAAACAACTAGACAATAATATGTGCATGTAGTTAATCTTATGAATAGGTCATCATACCAAGGGATAGGAGTTTCTACACCCCAACCTCAACCAACTAATTCCTAAACTATACAACCTATGGGGTTAGGTAATCAAACAATGACAAATATCACACCTCAATGACATAATGTGATGAATCCTACTCTCCCTCAATAGGTAGCGAATGGTATTCCAAAATAGTAGACACAATCTAGTGTATCAACACAACAGAGGATGAATACATTGCCACCTCAATTAGGGGTGACTAATGTACCACCTTGCTAGGTAACGATGAATATACCTCTTTAATTGTAGACTAATATGCCAATTCAAAACCATGCAATGACTAGTTATCAATGTGAAAATAATGGTCAATAATAGATGCTAAATCTACAACATGTTTTCACTTCTTCATAGGGATTCATGCAACAAAGAGGTCCCCATGTTTCTCAAGTACCTACTAGACAACTGTTGGTTTAAAATGTGCCACAAATTCAGAGATAAGGTCTTGGTCCACAAGTTATTACTCAAGAACAAGGTTCGATTAGTCAACAACATGCCCCTTTTCAACTATAACAGGCATAATATAGTTATATCCCATAATTCTAACCACAAACTACTCCATGTCAAACATTTATCACCAACCTAAACTAGAATATCATGCAACTAAATGTGTAATTTGATGTACATCCTAATCCATGTATGCATATTCGTGGTCCATTCCCAAACCAAACCAATACACCCAAATAGGTATCTCCATCATACCCTGGTCCAAGTGTCTCACTTGTGACCTCTTAGCCATTTACATAAACTAACATTTTCTATCAAACCAATACCCCTTCTAGTTTCTTATCGTAAGAATTACAACAGACGAAGGATGAAATTGTTGTCATTTAGGTGGGGAAATAGATTAAAAAGTTCAAATTGGATGACATGTGTTCTTATCCATTCAACATGGAGTATTTTCAGATACCATTTCCTTTAAGATACGAACCACCCAAATTTGATAAGTACAAAGGGAAAGGTGACCCTAAGGCCCATTTGATCAAATTCTTTGTCGCATATCAACCAGTGGCATATAGTGACATATACCTTTTGTTGTTGTTTCCAAGGAGCCTAGTTGGACAAGCCTTGGAGTGGTTTTAAAAGTTGCCCAAGAATTTATTAATATACTTTGATGATCTTTATAATAAATTTGTGTAGCACTTTTCCTATAATCTTAAACATGAGCTTTCATTAGTAGACTTGACACAAGCAAAGCAAAAATCTAGGGAGAGTTTTATGAGTTATTTATAGTGATGGAGAGCCCTTGCAAGCTATTTCACCCATAGTTTACTAGATAAACAATTAGCTACTGTGTTTAACAAAAAATTTCATAGTGAGATAGCCTATCATTTGGAGCTATAATGTGTGCATACGTTTAAAGAGATCATTGATAAAGGTTTGTTGATCAAGAGAGTGCTCATCAATAAAGGAGTCATCAAGCTTAATTAAACTAATGAAAATCAAGATACCAATCATGAAAATGACCAACATCCCATCTAATCCCAAGCATCACAACTGGCACAGGCCAATAACCATCAAAGACCAAAACAATTCAACTACAATAGGAATATTATGGGAAATAGAGTAACCAAATCTCATCATGTCCAAATTGTGAAAACTTCATCTACACCACACCTCTTCAGCTTAATCCTACCTAACATCCTCTCCAACCAATATTTCAAGCACACCAACCAAAACCTGCATAACAAATACAAAAACCTTTACCATTACAAACCCCTCCTCCTAAGAGAACCATGCCTGCACATCATGTCTTTAGTGACCTAGGAGAGCCCATTGAATATGTATTTCACAAGCTTTCTATTGATAATCTGATTAGTTGGCCTATACCAAAGCATTATTTGCAAGACATTCCTTACAATGATTGGTACCAAAAAAATGAATTTTGTGACTATCATTAGGTCAATGGGTATAATTTATGAAGATGTGTCCAAATCAAGCATTTAATTGAAAATATGTTGGATTATGGGGAGATAAAATTAGATAATGGTGATTCCAATTCCAATCAAACTCTTAGGATTTATCAAAACCCTTTTCCTTGACATAAAAATCAACAACAACAATAATGGCCAGTGTAACAGTAAAATCAATAGTATCAAAATCAAAGGCTGAACTAATAGAATCAAAAAAATTAGTAGTATAACCCATAATGACAAAACAATGGACAAAACCAAGGTCAAAATGGTAAAAACCAAGAAACCTACCATGCATTTTCACATGAATACAATAGGGTTATAGGTCATATTATAGGGAATATCATTAATACTATCTCCATTAATCCCATACCGAATACTAATAACTCTAGACCATTCCTAAACAATAATATTTAGCCAAATCACATGGATAATCCTTATTTGAACTAGGAATGCATACATTCTAACCATAAAACTATGAATTCTACTTTTGGATCTTATAACGATAACTTATCTTTGCCACATGACCACATACAAGTGCACTGACAAATAAGACTTGTCCTATTTGGTCCCACACCATTCCCAACATCAGTTAGCAATAATGGTCTAGTATTTAATCCTGATTGTTCAATCATAAATTGAAGGTAAAAGATTAGTATCCTAGGCCCATAACCATCCACCACTTGCCTATCATCCAACCAACCATTCAACCTTGGAATAAACCATTCACTACTAACCAAGACAAGAAGTTTGATATTGTGGAACAATTACATAAGACACTAGCACAAATTTCTATCTTAGATTTGTGACAGATATCAATAGTCCATAAGAACATCTTGAATGAGTTTTTGACCCAATCCACTATTGATAGTGACATATCCCTTAATAAATTTCAAGCTTTTGTTGGACACCTAGCTCCAACCCAACAAGTCACATTCAACCAAAGTGATATGTCTTCCCTTGGCCTGCTCCATAATAACCCATTATACATAGAATTTTGTATCAAATGACATAAATTGAAATGTATCCTTATCAACAATGGATCTAGCCTCAACATAGTGTCTCTCAAGCTCATAAAACTTCTTGGGTACAAAATGATAGATCTCTAGCCATAAATAATAACTATCAAAGCTTATGATAATCAGGAAAGAGAATCATAGGGAACCATTAGTTTACCAATTATCATTGGGCCTTTGACCCATGATACCCTTTTCCATGTGTTATATCTTGAGTTATCATACAAAATTCTTCTAGGTAGGCCTTAGTTACATGAAATTTGTGTAGTTTTGTCAACACTGCACCAATGTATCAAGTTTTCCCACTCAGGAATAGAAGTGAATATTTCAAGAGATTTACACCCATATAGGTACTAAAATCATCTTGAGGATGAGTTTCAAAGCTATAATTATGAGTATGGTATGAATCTAAGTTCCAAGAAAGATATAAGAAAATCTATACTTATTGATCCTTCATCAAATAATTACATAGATCTTAATACTTTAGATTCCCTTTCCCACATGCCACCTCCTAAAGCTTCTAATCATTTCACCATTTCAGATAATGGACCAAGATAATATGTGACCCATGACACATTTCACATTGCTAATATTCCTCATAATTTGAAAACCTTTGGGTGACCTAAGGTCATCCCACATATGCATTGGCAATGAAAGAAAAAAGATAAGGGACTTATCACTTTTGTACCAACGTCTAGCATAGGACTTGACCCCCTTAAAAGGAACAAATCATGGTTATATAATAATGACCAAGCTAATTATTATAAAAATACAAAGTATTCTATTCCTAATAGGATCATGGAGCCTCAAAATTATGAAGGAAGAGGCCTCAGACTGAATCAACAAGGAACCATCAAGCCAATTTTGATGACTAAGTATGAAAGACCTTATAGACTTAGATTTAAACTACCTGGTGGTGACCCCACATATCTTATTCAAACTCCATCACCAATGACTAGTGATGATGATGCCAACACGAAGCAGAGTATGATCATTACCTCACCTTTTATGACCTAGTTGAAACCATTTTTTTTTATAATAATGCCATTTGTACCTTTACCCAAGCCATTCATAATAATCCATTGCCATTGTATTATCCCTAAATGATAGATTAAGACCAACAAGAATCTAGTCTACTGATTGATGAGTTCCAAAATGATGAGGCATTCTATGATTTCTTAAGCCTTAGAGACAATGTTCCATTGGAAGATCACAAATCAAGATTTTTAATCACATTAGATCCTGTAGCCTATTTTGGAGAGTGAGTGAACACCCTTAGCCAAAAAAAAATAAGTAAAACATTGAGGTCCCAAAGTGAAAACCTCTTTTAGGCACTTTCTAAGTAGGGAAAAAGTAAAGATAAAGGGTAGTCTAGTGGTGAAAACTTGTTTCAGGTGCTATTAGATGGGGGTATTCATTATTATTTGAATTTAGACTAGGGGACCACTAATGATGAACTTGCCTACAGATCTGAGTTCAATTTTGAGCAACAATAAGTATTTGATCAAATTTTCCAAGAATTTCCAACTATTTTTTTACATGGCCAAATATCCCATTAGGAGACTTAGATTCATCATGCCTAGGAGATGTTAAAGAGCAATTCCTAATAGAGGACCTTGACATAGTCCAATAGTTCAAGTCATTGCCTACTATCCTAGAAGATAGTTCAACCCTCCTAGTCAAATATACAATAGAGGTAAACATCGAGACTCTATCAGACCTAAAATGGATAAAATTAGGTGCATCCCTCACTAAGGAGGAACATGACATTTTTATATCTCTATTGAGAGAGTTTGTGGATATATTTGCATGGGCCTATTTTGACATGCCAGGATTAGACCCCACCTTGGTTCTGCACCACCTTGTGGTTAATCCTAATGCCAAACCAATCAAATAAAAGTTATGTAAGATGTATCTTCACATTGATGTATTGGTAAAGAAAGAGTTGGAAAAACTCCTAGAAGCAAGATGTATCTGATCCATTGACTACTCAAAATGGATCTCTAATGTAGTACCTATTAGCAAAAAGCTTGAAATAATTAGAATTTATACTAATTTTTGAGAGATCAACAAATCTTATCCTAAAGATGATTTTCCATTTCCTAATATCAATATGATCATGAAATCCATGGTAGGTTTGAAATGATTTCACTCATGGATGGATTTTCAGGATACAATCAGATCAAAATAACACCAAAAGATCAACATAAAACAGCATTCATGTCTCCATGGGGAACATTTTGCTATCAAGTGATGCCATTTGGCCTTAATAATGTGGGAACTACATATCAAAGAGCCATGACTTTCATATTCCATGATATGATGCATGATATTATTGAAGACTATGTCGATGACATATTAGGAAAATCCAAGACCAGGGTCGACCATCCAACAGTGCTGCGTAAGATATTTAAAAAACTATGAGAGTATAAATTTAGACTCAATCTGAAGAAATGGGTGTTTGGTGTGACTTCAATAAGATTACTTTACTTCATCATATATCATAGAGGTATTGAAGTTGATCTAGCTAAAATCCATGCTATCACTGAGATGCTACCACT
The DNA here is from genome assembly GCA_037957365.1 of Torreya grandis. NCBI lineage: Eukaryota > Viridiplantae > Streptophyta > Pinopsida > Cupressales > Taxaceae > Torreya > Torreya grandis. Next base: position 3,457,220 of record JARHVA010000812.1, on the reverse strand, counting down.
AACCAATTTAAAATAACTCTATAGTTTACAAGGTAAGATCCAATCAATCTGATGTTTCATCTCTTAATTAGAAAATAAGTTCCATCCATTTACACATCATTCAAATAAAGGAGTTGCATTTCACTGGGATGATCACTTTCAAACAACTTTTTAACAGCTCAAAGATTATCTTGTCAATCTACTTGTTTTATTACCTCCTATACTATGAAAGCCATTCTTATTATATTTATCAACTACTAACCATGCTCTGGGGGCACTCTTGGATCAACATAATGATAAAGGAAATGAGCATGATATATACTACCTAAGTCATACCTTGGTTACATATGAACATAACTATGCACCTATTGAAAAAACTTATCTAGCCATGGTTTTCATAGCTCAAAAACTATGTCATTACATGTTGAATAATAAAACTATGGTCATTTAAAAACTAGATCCACTTAAGTATCTAATATCTAAAAAAACTTTGGAAATTAGAATGGCTAAATAGATCATGCTTCTCAGTGAGTTTGACATAGAGTATTTCAAGCAAAAGGCAATCAAAGGACAAGTTATTACATATCAACTTGCTAAAACACCTCTCACAGACACCTAACCACTCACATTTCAATTTCATGATGAATCTATCATGAACATCATGGACACAACCCTTGAGGAGCAGCCCTAGAAGTTGTATTTTGATGGCTCATTCACTATGCATGGATCGAGGGCAGGCCTATTTTTTATTACACCATAGGGGGATCTAATCCCTAAATCATTCAAAACCAGCTTTCCTTGTACAAATAACATCATTGAATATGAAGCACTTGTTGCAAGACTTTGACAAGTAGTGCATTGGAATATATCTCATCTTCAAGTTTATGGTGATTCGTAGTTAACATCAACTAGGTCATAGATCATTTTTAGACCAAAGATGACAAGTTCGCTCCATATAAAGCCATGGTTGACACTCTTAAAAAGAAAATTTCCAACATTTAGTTTGAGCATATACCAAGGGCTAGTAATAAAACTGTAGATGCCATGGCTACCATTGGCTCTTTGATTCATCAAATAGATAAAGCTAGAGAGTATTATTTCCTCATCAAGAATTTGTCAGCACCAGCTCATGAACCATCAATCATCGCCATGATTTGTGATATTATTGGTCATAATTCTATCTAGTACTTAGACCTTTAAAACTACTTTTGTGACCAAATTATACCACCTAACTTATCTTGAAAACAAACCAAAGCCTTCATTCATCATTCCACTCATTATACTCTACTTAGATCCACCCTTTACCATCATAGTTTTGATGGAACTCTTCTTTGATGTTTAATTTTGGTAGAGTCTACATTAACATTAAGAGAATTTCATGGAGTGTGAGGAGCCCATTCTATCGGGGTGGTCCTATCCAAAAATGTTTTGCATACTAGTTATTATTGGCCCATAATGGATGTAGATGCCACTACATATGTAAAGAAATGTGACAAATGTCAATGGCAAGCTAATCTGATTCATGCCTCGACAAAAAATATAAAATTGATGTTGACACCATGGCCATTTTCTACATGGGGACTTGACCTCATTGGGAAGATTAACCCCACTTCATCTGATGGCCATAAATATATCCTTACCACCAGTGAACATTTCACTAAGTGGGTTGAAGCTATACCCCTCACTTGACTTGAAAGAAAATTTCCAAATTCATCTTCAACCATCTCATCTGCCGCTATGGTATCCCCTCTGACATTATATCTGATAATGGAGGATCATTCAAGAACAAGGATGTAAACCAATTATGTACTAAATACAAAATCACCCAACATTTTTCTATAGCATATTACCCTCAATGTAATGGCTAGGCTAAGGAATCGAATAAAACCATTATCAATATTCTCAAAAAGATTGTCAATTATGTCGATCATGATTGGCACGTCTAGATATTCCCTGCCCTTTGGGCATACTATACTAATCATCATAGCCCCACATGAGCCACTCCATACTCATTTATGGTACTGAATCCATCCTTCCCATTGAGGTTGAGTTGCCTTGACTATGTATCTCTTTCAAGCATGTCCTGGATGATCATGAGTATCGATTAGCTCACTTGTAAGAGATGGATCTAATTGATGAAAAACACACAACCATGCTTAATAATCTTCAAGCATATCAAAATAGACTCAAAAGCCACTACAATTGGCATCTAAAGTATCAAAAATTTGAAATTAGTGATCTTGTTCTTACAGGAAACCAAAAGAATACCATGGCCAAGAAGAAACATAAAGGGAAATTCAAACCAAACTAGATAGGGCCTTTATCATCACTATTGACTATGGATCAGGAGCATATAGGTTTTCCACATGAGATGATGATGAAATTTTAGAGACAATGAATATTATTCATCTCAAGTGGTACTATGCTTGAATGCTAAGGTGTATTATCTATAAGGACCATTTTAGTTATACCATTTTATCACTATTCCTCTTTGTACAAAAACCACCCTTATTTGACTTCTTTCTCATATCCACTTTTCACTTTTGACCTATCAACCCAGTGTGTTATAAAAACCTAGCCTATTTGACCTTATTTTTTATCATTCATTACATAGTTTCAACATCAAGGTATCTGATTAGTTCATTAGTTAGTTCAAGTATTTCAGAAAAGGAGCGTATCTTGGGATAATGTGACAAATTTTTTGGTAGTTGCATCTTTTGTTTGTTAGTCTTTTCTTACCACCAATCTTGTTACTAATTATAACCACCTTTGGGAAAATTAGTACCATTAATCTATGTTGTTGTGTCTTAGTAATAACCACCTATGGGAAAACTAGGGGAAACACTAAGCCTTGACATACCAACTTACCACTTTCTATGTTATACTGTGTGTTTTTACTAACTATGCCTATTTTTTTTGAATTGACTAATGCACTAGTCAAGTTCCTCCACTGTAAGGGTATAACTACAATGACTTAAGGTCCTACTCTAAGACTATGTAGGTAGTGCTAAATGCTTGTTGAGGTTAGCTCATTCACTCTTTTACCCACATTCTCACCTTTTACAAGCAACCTAACCCATGCTCTCACCATTTTATGAGCAACATATGCCACACTTTCACTATTTTATGAGCAACCTAAGCCATGCTCTTTCCATTTTGTGAGCTTGAACCATTTAGTGTCTCATCATTCTCGATTGAGTTGTGATACTCTAAAACACTTCCAAAAACATTTCAAAAAATCATTATAAAAGAATAAAAACTTTAACCACTTCTTTGCCTTAAGGATTATGGGAACCCTTACTAAGTTACAAGCAAATCACTTGTCATTTAGTTTCCCTATCCATTTTGGATTTTTCTCTTATGTACTTGCCATTTTGTAAGATTATTCCTCTTCTTCTATCATATCCATTCTATTTATTTTCCTTAGTTCTCACATTCTTCCCATTCCTTGGGAGAACTACATTTGGCTTGAAGTTTTTTATTGGACATTACATCCATGGAACTATGTAGGCAACGTCCACTTGCCTAGTGCATATGGAGATAGCTCGGCCACTCCATTCCTTTTCTTCTATTCCCCTATTTTATTCATTTATTAAGTTGTCACCTATTTTCTAGGGGTAATGTTCATAGGGTTTATATTGCTTTGTTTGTTTATCTATTTCCACTTATTTTATTTGTTTGTCTACCTATTTGTTTGCTTTCAACACTATTGGCTTGATTCAATTTATGTGTGTTCATTGGTTGATTCCTTGTCTACACTTACACATGAGTCTATCCATATTCATATGTTTACATTGTCATCATGGTTTCTATCATTGGTGCATTATTTTATATTGAGTATTGGATTATGGGAGTCAGTCCTCATGCATATTTTAGCTAAGTCCTCACGATGTTATATCATGATGCCTACCAACATGTGCTACAAAAAACCTCAACTTTAAGAAGTCTATTCAATAAATGGTGGCATCTCTTCAGCATCAACATCCCAATTCCATCCTAATAATATCCCAAATAGAGTAATTAACCATAGAATAATTTCAACCTTTATTATTTCAGATGAGCATCTCCCTACTAGTAGGTTATTTCAATTCATCATTACCCTCTATGTTTAGTTGTCATCATCCTTGACCAAGTTTATCATGTTTACCATAATCAGAGTCCAATGATTATAACCACATATGGACAAAACATTACACACCATCCCACCTACATTTCTCAATGATTATAACCACCTTTGGGTAAATCATTGTGTTGTCACCACTTTACTTCTTCTACCTATACAAAGGCATGTTATTATCTTGTTTATCTATCCTAACTAGGGTAGCTTCATCTTCTCAATGATTATAACCACCTTTAGAAAAATAATTGTGTTAGCATACCACATTGCCACTACTGAGATATAATGCTTATAGCTCCCTTTGGGCAAATCATTTCACGCCATACCACTTACATTCTTAATGATTTTGACTAATTTTTTAGTATCATTATACTTTCACCCCACCATCTTCATTTTTTTAGTCCCCTTGTTTTGCTCTTTCTTTTCAAGGGACTATTTACTAACCTATTTATGCCAACCATTCCCTTGAGGGGGCATCATATATTTAGTTTATCATCATTGCAGTTGTAGGCATATATGACCTTTTAATTCTTTGAAAAGATGTTACTGTGCTTATAGCTTGTAATGCCTTCCCAAATAGGGGCAAATTGTAGACACCTAAAATTAGCCATCGGTAACCTCCAATTAGGCTCTTGGCCAATTTCTACCCAAAACATACAATTTGGCCTAAAAACATTAAAACATGCTAAATGATGTGAAAATGACATATTTAGTGCCGATTTGGGCTAGGGTATCCCTAAAAGGGGCATTATAATTTATGGGCTAGCTAACTTTGATCAGTTTATTTTGAGTCAAAATTTCAATTTTGCACCTAGGTATTTTGGATTGCTCTTTCCTATCAAATATTTTGCTCAAGACTCATGCCTTTGTTATTTGTTGTTGGAAACATTCTAAGTTGGAATACACATCCAATGCATCTAACTTAAACTTCCAATTCCAATCCAATCAAATTTAAGACAAATAATAAGGCATTCTGATCAAATTGAGTAATTTGTGCATAAAGTGCTTAATCATGATTAAGAGATAATTAACCTAAATCAATGCCTAATCAAGAATTCCATGGAAACTTGTTGAATAATTATTTTTGGAAATGAATATTGAATATCTACATCATCAAGTGACCTCATTTCTTGGGAAGACATCCCTAAGCCATAAATGCCATAAATATCAGGATTCATGCCTCCCATGACTCATCAATGATTTCCATGATGCCCTCCATGCCTCTTAATTTCCCCTTCTTATAATGTCATGATGAGGATAATTACAAACTTAATTCCAAAAATTGAATTAATCCTCAACCACACATCTCAATCTTGAGATAGATGGTTGAGGTTGATTGTGGTCAAATCCAAAAATCTATAAAGAGGAGGCCTCACAACATCATTTCTAAGCTTAATTTGTGCAAATTTATAATGCAGGTTTGGTTCCAAAAGCTTCATGTAACTAGTGTTACCATACCAAATTGATTCTAAGCCAAGCCAAGCCATAAGCCAAAGGTGCCAAGGAGAGATGGAGGTATCCAAGCTTCTGTTGTCAAAGACTTCATGAGCACAAGCCAAGCAAGCCACTACTAAAAAGGCATTTGGAGCATCCAAGGAAGGTGAAGGAATTCTTGTATTTGATTTCTTGCTTTTTTGTTGTGCTTGTCATTTGATTTTGTTAACTAATCTCTCCCTAGTGTCTAGGCCTAGAGATGTTATTCTATTAGTGTGTTTATTTCATTTTGTTTTCATTTTGGAGCTAACACCATACTAACCATCCTCTCTTGAGTCAAATTCCTAGATCACAATTATGAAATCCTAGTTGGGCCTTATATCAATTGTTTTGATGTGTTGATTGATTATGTGGTTTCATATAGTGTGTGATAACAAGATTGAAACTATGATTGATTACTTTGCTTTTAAGTTAACTAGATGAACTAAAAACATGCAAGTAATCAATATATGCAAGGTTTATTTTATACCCAAAAGAAATTTTGACTTTAATTGTAGGAGCATAGAATAAAGGAAGAAAAGGGAACCTAGATGCTACTATGTCCCACTAGGCATGCCAAAATGTTTCTCTCAATTTTTGCTTATTTCTTAATTAAGGAAGAAGGTAAGAAACTATTAATAAGGGTGTGGTAGAAGAACCTAGTTGTTGTGCACACATGATTGAGATGAGTTTGGAGAGCTCCTTTTTTTGTCTTGGAAAGATTAATTGTAGATAAGAAAGTACTTATGTAAAGGGGCTATTAATAAGATATTAAGGTGAAATACTTAGTGTGAGCTAGATCCAAGAAACATGAGCTTGTTAGGGGGTTATCAATCCAATCTTTGATAAAAATTAAGTTGAAAGAGATATGAAATACTTGAATCAAATAATATAAATAAATGAAATGAAATACAAGAAGAAATAGATGATCAATAATGAAAAATAAGCTAAATATAACAATAATATGTAAATACTAGTGTTAATGTAGGTCAGGTCAGGTTTAAAAAATAGGTGAGGTTTCTATGAATAGGCATGGACATAAAAAGTTAGATTTGGTTGGGGAAAGGGGTTGGAAATAATTTGATGTTATTTCTTGCCATAATTATTTTCGATGGTTTGGATGACCATTGGTGGTTAAGATGACCATTAGTAGTTGGATGACCATTGATGATTGAGGGTGACCTTATATGACTTACATGCCCTTATTTTTGATACATCAGCATGGTGGTAGTTTACTGAATCTCCTTCATATCTACCAAGTCATCTAACACATTCACCCCTGATCACTGAAGCCCCATTACTTTACTTATCCTCTCCATATTGATCTTCATGTTATGGCTCATGAAGTGGATGTAGTCCTCATGGATGCTTGAGAGGTAGAACCAAGTTTCCTCAAAAGGCTTGCCAAAGGATGACAATTTAAAGAGTTGAAAAAGGCCAGCCTTATCTAGCTAGTTCTTAATGGATGAGTCATAGACCACTTGATTCTTAGTGTTAGTGGTCTAGACTTGATAGTTATTTTAAAACTCTAATTCATTGCCCAATTGATGATGGTTATAGTAAAAAATTATTTTATTTGAAATCTTGGAGACCTAGTTCTTTGTACGCAAGATGAACTCTAGGTACTGCATCTCTTTTATTAACAAAAATGGAGGGGGGGATGCTGGGGAATTTTGTGATGAAGAGGCCTGTGACTTCTTTCCTTTCTTCACCATCTTTACTTCTGTGCTTTCTCTCAATTCTCCTTCTATTCCTTCCCTCAAGACTCCTGTGCACTACACTTCTATTTTCTCTTTTAGTTTTCCTGAAGCCTCTTCTCATATAGGGAACCAAGCTCCTTATCTCACCTCTTCTTCCTTTGGTATGGTTAGAAGCTTTTCAAGTCTCTTGGCATTTTTATTTTATTGCATTACCCTTCATGGTGCTCAAAGGTTAATCCATGGCCATCCCACATTTTGAAATAAGTATGTGGTGGTGATCCAACAAGCTTAGGCTCTCGAGCTTCATGCTTCAACAATGGTAAAACCTACAACCTGTAAATTCAATAATTTCCATGCCTACACACAAGTCTAAACTTATAAATCTCTCTTCTTTGTCTTAGAAACAACCATAATGTCTTTTCCAACTTTGCAACCACTCTTCTCTACTTGGTTTTTGAAGGAATTTGATTATATCATAGTTGCTAGTTCACCATTCATTCTTAATACTCAAAGTTTTAAGCAAGGTAAAGTATAAAATGGATTTTTCAAGCTTATTTATAGGCCATGCGAGGGGGTTTACCTCCATTAATTTTTTCCCTCCCCTTGTCACTTCTAAGTATTAATGCATATCTTTTAATAGCCTTCATACTTCAAATTTTGTAGCAAACATTTAGTGCCTTAACCAATTTGTCCCATCATTTTAGTCATATGATTCTCACCATAATTAACCTTATTGCATTTATTTTCCATCCTTTCCCATATCTTTCTTGAAAGTGGATGACAACAGTGTCCCACCTTTATGATAAAGTAGAAGGTAACTGTCACCCAAATGGTGGGAAACTTTCAAAATGCTTTCAGGGTGTATTGAATGACTCCCGTGCCCTTAATCACTTGTGTTCCATAGATGACTTTCATGCCTTATGGTACTTGCATACCAACTTATCTTATGTCTTATATTCATATGCATGATGCCTTACCCCACATTAAAATGGTTTATGGTCCTCCATGAAAACACAAACACACTCAAAATTACATTAAAGAGTTACGTGCCTCAAGGGCTACACTTTTTATTGAAATCAATAAATTCTAACCTAATAACATTAAGCCTTATTGAATAAAAAATTTGAATTAATTAGAATCAAAATACAACTAAATCCAACTCCTATTATAGTGTCCTAGGAAGAATTATCCATCCATTCACTTTAGCTAGTAAACTCTAGAAGGTCAAATGCTATGAACTATAAATGCTCCATCCCAATGGATGTGGATCTTCCCATGGTGACATGCAAATTTGGAATCATATAGTAGAACTTTCATGCCTAGAGAAAATAATTTATTCTTTAGATGGTTATCATGCCATGCTTTCTATTTATGTTTCTCAACATCCTGAGTCTAGTGGGTGAGGAACCAAGCCTCATCTAGTTTCATCAAATCATCAAGTTGAGCTTTCAAAGAGACTTCATCATCTAAGTTTCCCACACATGCTATCTGAAGAGATGGAACCAAGAAATCCACTGGCATGATAACTTCCTTTCCATATACTAGGTTGAATAGTGTACTTTTGTTGAGGTGCTTGTATGTAGTTTGATAGTCCCATAATACTGTAGATACTCTATCATCCCAATCAGTCCAACCAACATTACAAATTTTTGTCAAAGTGGTATTGAGTATCTTATTGAAGGCTTCAACTAATCCATTGTCCTATGGGTGGTATGGTGTCCTTTTGTGGTCAATGATCATGAATTTGGGTAACGAGATATGAATCATCTCATTCAATAAGTGGGTGCTATGAGCATTGGTAAAGCTTAGGGGACATCCAAATCATGTTATAATGTTCTCTTAGATGAATCATGCAGTATTTGTTATAGTGAAGTCCTTTTTTAGCATTAATTTAGCATAGTGCATGAGGTAATTGATTACTATAATGATGTATCGAGAGCCCATTCATCATCTTGCTGGAGTGATAGGCCCCATAAAGTTGATTGCCCATTTTTTGAATGGTTTTTGAGAAGGAATAGGGCACAATGACATAGAATCTCTTCTATTCAATTTTCCTATGCATTGCCAAACTTCACATTGCCTAATATAAGCCTTTACATCTTTGAATATAGTTAGCCACTAGAGTCTAATGAGAAAAACCTTATGTGCGCTATCCTCTCTAACATAATGTCCTCCAAAAATAAATTCATAGAATTCTTAGAGCACTTTAAATCTCTCATATTACATTACACAATAATGAAGCACCTCATCATGATCTATCTTATAAATATCTCTTGCTATAGTTGATAAGGTGCAATACAAACTGTAAGTTTCTTTTTCTCTTGTGAAGGGAGTTAGGCATGTAGCTAGTGTTGAGGAATGCCATAACATCCTCTAACTCTTCAGGTACCTGATCAACTCAAAAAAACTATATGTCAAGAAGATCATCTTGTATGGCATGTGAGGGTTCTCCATTATTAATTTGGGATAAATGATCAAGTCGATATTTTGTCCTCCCAAGTTTTACTATTATGGAAATCTAGAATTTTTGAAAGAGTATAATCCAATGACAAATCCTTCCATGTAATACTATCTTGTTAACAAGATACTTTAAGGCCTCATGGTCTGTATAGAATATAAATGGAGTGGTCAAGAGGTGCTTCCTAAAATTTTATAGAGCATAAACCATGGACAAAGCTTTGCACTTGGTGGTGGTATAGTTCCATTCTATGGATGTCAACTTTCTACTAGCAAAGTAAATCAAGTGATCTAAGTTTTTGTCATCTATTTGTTCAAGTATTACACCCTCTACCATCTTATATGTATCAACATAGACATGAAAAGTCTTTGTCTAATCAAGAAATTATAAGATAGGAGATGTAACTAACCTTTCTTTGAGTGTTTCAAAAGCTACCTTGCAAGAACTAGTCCATATAGACTATTCATTATACTTTAATAGCTCTTCTAGGGGTGCTACAATCTTGGCATAACCCTGAATGAACTTTTGGTAATAACCCATGTATCCTAGGAAGGCACACACCTCACACTGAGTCTTGGGTGTTAGTAAATGGAGAATAATGGAGACCTTGGTTAGATCCACTAGGAGTCCCTTCTTACAAATGATATGCCCAAGAAGTACACCAAAAGATGTCATGAATAGGTAAATTTTCAAATTTAGGGAAATTTACAACACTCAATGCTCAAGTATGAGTCTCAGATTGTCATAATGGTACTTGATCAACCCGTATATCATCTATCCATCTAAGTAGACTTGGAGAAACTTATGGATAAAATCTTTAAAAGCCTTATTTACTATTCATGAGAACACCATCAAGGCATTTTTTAAACTGAAGGGCATGATAGTATAGGCAAAAGATCCCTATTCCATAGAAAAAGTAGTCTTGGGTTGGTATTCCTTATCTATCTACACTTGGTGGTACCCAAAGAAACCATCTATGAAAGAGTATACTTCACAATCAACATCACCTAATATTTCCTTTGTGAAAGGTGTTTGGAAAGGATCTATCACACAAGATGCATTTAGGACATGATAATACACATAGATACAAATATGCCCATCCTTATTGATATTGATTATCATGGGACTTACCCATTTAAATTCATCAATGGGAGTAATTACTTCAACACAGATCATGCTATTGATCTTCTCTTTCACGTGTACCTAGAGGTTAAGATTCATTCTATATGGATGTTTCTTCACAAGGTAAACACTATCAATAATATTTATGTGTGTCTTCCCTAAAAAAGGGTGAACCCCTTTAATTTTGATATAATTCCTCAAAAATACATCTTAATACTCTTTTAGAAACTCAAAAATATACGAGATCTTTATCTCTATCCAATAATTTCCAATTATAGCCATCTTAGGCTCTTGTTCAGAGCCAATGTTACATTGGATAATTTGAATGGGCATTTGATAAGGGTTGTCCATTAGAGAACTTGTGTCCCAGATAATTCATGAACCAATACTTGTAGGGATATCTAGATGGTTAGTAAAGGGGTCAAGTGAAGTAGATCCTTCACCTTCATCCACTTGGAAAATGAGTTTGTGCTTTCCCAGGTAGATCTCTTTACAACATTCTTCATTAAGAACTATCAATGGTTTATGAACTAATTATGTGAGAGGCTTAGTAAATAAATGAAAGGGTTCTTCATGTTCTTGATGAATATGGCATAGGTGGTCTTCAATAGGACTTGGATCTCCAATGATTACTTCATGCATGGATTGAACGATGAGGCACAATTCCATCTTTGGTGAAAATTAAGAAAGCATCGATGTCATATTCTCATTTAATAACTACCAAAACCTTGTTTTGATGTGCCTTTCTTCATGAATATATCAAGCCCACACTTAAGTGTGCAAATTTCCATAGAACACATGGACCCAGAGGTATTTTGGTAAGAATGTTCCATATAGTCTCAAAAACTTCAATGTGAGGTTCAGGGGATTTCACACCACTATAACTAAGTGTGCCTCTTATCTTATTATCATGGTGAAATCTATGATGTAGAACAACTTGCACTTGATCTCAATACAAAAGGAACTCTTTATGAGTATGCCACCATGTGATAGTAATACCATAAAAAATGTGATCTAAAGACCTCATCTAATCATTTTTGGTATCATATAACTCTTTGAGGCACTAGATAAAGTTACACACCTCTATTTGTCCTTGGAATCAGAGAAATTCATCAAGTCTCTCCAGCGATGGTCCCTCTAATGGACCTCTCATTGCTAAACGCATGAGGCACACAAACTTGTGATGCTTAAGAAGCTAGTGAAAAATGATTTCTCTTCTATTTATGGCATTACATAACCTTCTAGTGAGATAATAGTTTCCATATGACCAATATTTGAAAGCATTACTTATAGTATCCAATATAGACTGATTGTCCATCCATTGAAGAATACCATTTGGAGTTAGATCATGTTGATCATCATTTTGAGTAGTATTATTATAGAAATTGTTGATGTCTTCATCAACTCTCATGGGCTTGATATAGGAAGGTCCCTATACTTGGTCTAAAGGTATTACTACATGCTAATCGATATTCTCAAAAATAGTGTATTGGTTTTTAAATTTCAAATATACATGATTCTTATATCACCAAGGCCTTCATAATAAGGTTAGATAGTCATTAGCTTATACCAACTCCAAAACCTCAAAATTTTCTTTGAAGGGAACCCAAATTATGTCAATGGTGGCATTTTTTAGGACTCCAATAGGATGTGTGATCTGGGCAATAGTTCAAGTGAAATTCAGGCGATGGTCCTACCCCAATTGGTGGTGGAACTTCTAGGAGCCATAAATTTTGAACCATAGCTCTGATTGACTCCCCATTTGAACCATTGGAAATCTAATAATGGGGAAAATGTGATGAAATGGCATGAGATATTATTGGTGGGTTTTAACCTAAAAAACCCAATGGAAGTGCCCTAAATTTCAATTTTAATAGTGCTATCTAAAAATAGTAATTTCTCAAATTCTATTTTGTTGTAAATTATGAAAGTCAAACCACTTCTTCTCCATCAATATTGGTGACCTTCCACATCCTCCTGCTACCTTCAAAGTATTTATAAATGTAGATGTAAATTGAACAAGATATCAGACATCTATCTTTAGAGATAAGAATATGTTTGAATTTACAATCTAATGAGTAATAAAACATCTCTTCTTAGAGAAGTCATTGTTACTATTTTATTTTCATGTTCTTGAAATATATTCCAACCAAAAATTTTGAGTTTTGGATCAATGTGCTCGAGTCTTATTTTCCATGAACAAGACATGAGGAAAGGGATGAAGGGTTGGAATAGACATTTTTTATCAAACATCTTTAGTGAGAACATAAACTTTTACACTAATATCTACTAGAATATCCTAGATTACCCATCCATTGATGGTAGCATTAACTAATATTTCTCCATCTTCTAGGGAAGAGGAACTAGGACTTTCTTGACATCAAGCATGATTTAAATAGTGATCTTTACTTTGTCAATTGAGGTGATGGTAGAATTTGTTTGGTAGGTAGGATTGACCTTTAATCCAAGCACTGAGCTAGGGAATAATGTCTTCATTAAGCATACATTTACATAATTCTAAAAAATTATCCCACACCACCGAGGGTTCAACTTCCATTTGTATTATGATGTACTATGTGACATCCTTATCCTTGAGGTATTGAATCTCACCTTGGAGCTCTGACACAAGAGACATGATATCCTAAAGGACATCCTTTTGTTACTATGTATTAGGGTACTTCCTTACCCATGGTTCTTCTTGATGTGCCTTCTCGATTGGGTTGGTTGTGGATTGAGTTTGACCCCCACTATGAGTGGTGATATTTACTTACTGCACTATGGGGATGGTCAATCATGTGAATTATTATGGTTTGTCTATACAAATGATGTTGGTACCCTTTTAATTATGGTCCTTAGTGATGGATGCATATAGATTAGGATACTCTTCCAATCAATGGTCCTTTTTGTAAGAAGCATAAGTTATATACTTTGGGTAATCCCTTTGATATTGGTCTGGTGAACTACAATTTTAATATGATTTTGGGGTTGAAACTGACTACCACCTCATCCTCATCCTCTCTCTCACCCATGGTAGCCACCATTGTCTTGAGTATTGGTGATGGAGGTTTGGCATGTGTCATACACTCAAGCTTCATGAATATCACTGATCAATTAACAATCATTGATGTCATGTGTGTAGGCATCAAAAATCTTATAATACGTAGATACCTTAGTGTTTGTATCTTATTGAAAAAGTTGAAAAGAATGGACATAATGATCCTCATGAAAAATCTCACAAGTTTGTTTTAATAATTCATGGATGTTCTTATACAAGTAGTTATTCCTTGTATGCCCTTTAGTCTCACAATCGGTACACCAAACACCATTATGTGTTTCATGTGCATCATTTGCCATCAAAATTTCATGTTGTGATTTTATTGATGCTATCTATGCCTCCATAAAAAGACTAATCCCAGTATCCATACTTCTAACTACTTAATCACAGAGGATAGATTTTAAACCCTCACATGTGCTTATGAAGGTTCTTTATGACAAGGTCAGTCAAAAAGGTAGCAATAATCTTCCCACAAATAATTGTTCATGCTGAGTAAGATTGATTTCAAATGAAAACTTAGAAATAAAGGTTTTGAATCATTCATAATATTCACATACACTCTCTATAAGTCCTTGCTTTATGTCTTTTAGTACTACTATACTTTGCTTCTCAAGCTCAGGAATGTCAAATTCCTACAAGAAGACTATTTTGAGCTAGTCATAGTTTACTGCTACTTGCTGAGGGTTAAATTTGAGATATCATTTATGTGTATGCTCTAAAAGTATGGTTACAAACTATATTTCATTTTGATAAAAAGGCATGACGCCACGTGTTCTCCAAATTAATTCACACTTATAAACATGCTCAGCTACATTCTCTACCCCATAGTATCTAGGTAATTGCAATGTCATCTCATATTAGACTATAGTGGGTTATGGTTAAGTAGGTGGCATTTGGGAAGACCCACCTTTAGTTTTAGGAGGGGGTCCACTTCCTCTAGTGCCTCCTAATCCTCCTTCTGTGCCTCCAGTAGTAGTGCCCATTGGAAGAGGCATGGTAGAGGTTTGATTTCTCAAGTTTGGGCCTATATTATAGATTTGAAGGATAAATCCACTAGGCATCCCAAGCTATGCCATATAATTACCTTGAAGAGGGAAAGATAATGTAGATTCTAGATGATTGCCTAAATGCCTAATTTTATTCTCCCTTACTTATTCAATTTCTGACTCTATACTGTCTAAATCCCAATTCTATATATGTATTCTATTTGATTCAAAGGCATGCGTATGCACTATGGTAGGGGAGCCTAGTTGATTTGTACTTGGTTCCTCTATTTTTTAAGTTTAGCTTAGTTATCCTTCTCAAGATATAAGTAGCAAAGAATGCAGCTTGAAAGCGATGGGTTCTTCATATGTATCCACCTCCCTATGACTCTTCACAAAACTCCTTGAGGTTTCTCGATCTCTTCCCATGTGTATTCTATTTGATTCAAAGGCATGCGTATGCACTATGGTAGGGGAGCCTAGTTGATTTGTACTTGGTTCCTTGATTTTTTAAGTTTAGCTTAGTTATCCTTCTCAAGATATAAGTAGCAAAGAATGCAGCTTGAAAGCGATGGATTCTTCATATGTATCCACCTCCCTATGACTCTTCACAAAACTCCTTGAGGTTTCTCGATCTCTTCCCATGCCACTAAATCCCATAATCCTCTTTGAGATTCATTATACTTCCATTTCTATAATGCTCACTATCTTGATACCATATTTAACCCATAATCCTCAATCAACCACTAGTCTCCCCTTCCAAGTATGCAACTCATGCACAAGATATTTTAACCTTCCATGGGTAGAGTTTCTAATCCAAGGTCAACACTTAACTTCTTAACTTTGAAAGAAAATAATGAGAGGTAGCATCCCCTTGGCTCTTGTATAAATTAGAACTTTGCCTCCTTAGGACATGAATAGGTGGTCACTATGTACTCTAAAATGTAGCTATTTTGAACACCTCTCCACCAATTATTACATATTCACATCTAGGGAACTCCAAGTCATGCTAAACTCCTCTATCATTCAAGCATATATGATTGCATTCATCCAAGATTTCAAGATTGTTCCTAAGCATATGCTAAGATCCAAGAATGCAAGAGCACTGGGAGCTCAAAAAATAAAGTTTCATATAAAGAGATATAGAGATTCTACTCTATCCACTATAATGTAGAAATTCTTGGTTTAAGATACAAAATTGCAAAGTGTTCTTTGACACTGGTAACCCATTCTTTGATATTCTCTAATGTAATATGATTAAACATTTCCTATGTTTGTGCTCTAATTATTTCAAGTCCTAGTAATGAAACCAAAATGTCGTGTTCTTTTAATTAATTCCACTACAATGTTGAAGCTTTCTCCCAATAAGCTAGTGTGTTGGCCCTATCACGTGAGAGGTGAGTCTTGTGTGCCCACCTGAAGTGTACAGTAAAATACTATTTCTCAAAGGCTTTAAAGTATAATTTTATATGTTTGTTAATTTCTCATAACACAAATATTGAGTTTTTCAACACCATAAATATACCTCTTTTATCCATATTGTTTCAGATTTAACTACTACGATAACTAGGATC
The DNA here is from genome assembly GCA_037957365.1 of Torreya grandis. Taxonomy (NCBI): domain Eukaryota; kingdom Viridiplantae; phylum Streptophyta; class Pinopsida; order Cupressales; family Taxaceae; genus Torreya; species Torreya grandis. Next base: position 3,440,759 of record JARHVA010000812.1, on the reverse strand, counting down.
ACCATTACTATTCAACAGTTAGAATAAAATAAAAATATACTCATGACTTACAAATAAAATATATTAATTATTCAACACTTATAATGTTCATGAATCATCACAATATATTACAAACACTAACTATTCATTGATTACTCAATAACTTATAAGACCGAATGTTGTATCTATTCTCCAAAGGACCACACATGCAAATGATTACAATAGGGGTTTTTATAAATTTTTCCCCTGATCAAGTTTTAAAATTATAAATATCATGGACAAATGGCACACAAAATCCCAAAATGCTAAGAGTCATGGCTCTTATAACTAGTTTCTATAATAGAATTGGGCCTCTACACCCTTAGATGCTTGCTCTATGTTATGTTCTAGTGGCCAAGTATTTTGTTCCTTGTAGGCTAGTATATAACCTCTGATCGATGGGGTCAAAGTTTCCTACTCGATTTTTTCTTCTAACTTCTCCCACATCCCTCATGCTCTGCTTCCCTCATTCTCCCATAGTCTTCTACTTCTTGTTTTGAATCCTCTATTCTTGGGTCCTTATGACACTTTCTACCTTGATTGGGTCCTCTCACATTGGGTCTCCTATGATGTTGTCCTTTCATACCTAGTAAGTTCCATGCCATGATACTCGTACTTGCCATGACCTTCTTGTGCTATGCTGGTACTTGCATAAAAATAGATAATGGTCCCTTATGCCATGTACCAAAAATGGAACAATAACTGTATAAAATTTAGGCGTTAACACATTTAGATAAGGCACAAATGCAAGTAAAGAGTGATTTTGGTCACTTGAGTTCCCTAAAGGGGACAGGGGAGAGTATACACACATCCCTCATTTTATGAAAAAATAAACAAGTATAAAAGATCTAGCATAAAACAAATAATTGATTACTTTAATGCACCAAATGGAAGTGTTTATGAATTTTTTTTGGCCCCTTGGCTAAAGTTTTAAACTTGTATTAACATTCACAAAATAAACTTAAGCATAAACCTCTAAATTCTTTTTAAGCACCAAATGAGAAGTTCAAGACTTAAACAATTTCAACTTTATGCTTTTATCCAGCTTGTATCTCTCATTTTTTGAGGGTTTATGTCTACCTTGAAACATAAATACAAATGAGAAAATAAGATTTAAAAACTTTCTCTCTTGTTTCTCTATTTTTTTGACACAAAGAATGATGTTGATCCACAGGGACTGATGCTGGTTATGATAAAATTGATGTTAGTTACAATATAATTAATGTTGATTGACTTAAAACTAATGCTAATTACCATTAAGCCCAGAGGAAAAACAAAATGATTCCACAAAAAATGTTATTATCCAAAATAAGCATAACAATAAAAAAGTCTCTAGATCTTACAAGAAAAGAACTAGACAAAGACTTTGCAAGTTATAAAACCAAGAATAATAATCTACAACTTTCAAAAAAACTTAAAAACCAACTTTTTATATAATGTTATAACCTACACAAGGACCAATTCTAGTTAGGATAGGAGTGATGTCAGTTAGGGTAAAAATTGATACCAATCACTCTGTAAATTATGTGTCATTAGAAAACATAAAAACATATGAAAAAATGAAATAAAACTTGATTTTTATAGATTTTAAATCATTTTTTTAGAAGATTTAGTAATTCCAAATTAGTCTCCTTACTTGTATGGGATGAATAGTCCCATCAAGCATTCTAAGATGTAGAGATGGAATCCAAAGTGAGTTAAATCAAACATTAGTCAAGAAAACTCAAAAAATGCACAAAGAACATAACTAACTAAGCCAAATCCTTCAATGGGCTTTGAAAATGTAAATTAAGAGATATTAAAAGAAGGAATTGATCCAAAACTCATAATTTTTGGTTGAAAAATATTTCAAGAAAAAAAAAACACAATAACAATGAATTCTTTGAGAATATATGTTTTATTACTCAAGATCGCAATACAACTATATGCTTATCTCTAGGAAGAGATGTCTGATTTCCATTTTGGGTTACATCTTCATTTATACACATTTTGAAATCATGGAGTGGATGTGAAAGGTCACCAATCTTTAGGGAGATTAAGTGGTTTGACTTCTATGATTTAAAACAATATAGAATTTGAGGAATTACTATTTTTAGAAACTTACTATTTTTAGACTGCACTATTAAAATTGAAATTTGGGGTACTTCCATTAGGTTTTCAAGGGTAAAAATCCATTAAGCAGAGATCCATGACATCTCACCATTTTATCCTCATTCTTAGCTTTCCAATGGTTCAAATGGTGAGTCAATTGGAGCTACAGTGCAAAAGTTATGGCTCGCAAAAGTTCCATTATCAATTAGGGTGGAATCATCACCCGAATTACCACATGAATTATTGCCTGGATCATTCCTCTCTCTTTGAGAATTAATGGTCCCAATTACATAAATTTTCCTCATCAAGTGTGGCAATTATGTCTTGATTTTATTCTCTATGAGCCACTCACCCTAGTGGTTAAGCTGGCCCTTTTTGACCACTAGATAAAGCATCCTCTTATTGTCTTCATCTAGGTGTCCACAATCTGATCCTCCTCCATTGGAGCAAAAATCTATGGATCAAGATCATCAATGTCTAGTTATTTTGATATCACTAAAGTGTCTAATAGAGATGGATGATATGGTTTGAGGAGCTCCACATTGAATATTGGATGCAGACCAAGGTACGCTGGTAGGTTTAACTCAAAAGCATTTTCTCTAACTTTTATACTAAAGTTGTGAAAAGTATAAATCTATCCATGAAGCCTCACCCAAATCCATACAGTATTGGATGGTTTAACCCAGGGAGAGACCTCTATGTCACCCATTAGTGTCTTCTTTCATATGCCATAAAAGCTTTCCAAGATGAAGTCTTGTGTGATGTGGTCAATCTAGATGTTTGTGATGTACTCCTTGGTCATCCATTCATGTATGATTGACATGGAATCTATGAATCATGAACCCAAAAAATCACCCTCACTCTTGGAACATGGTGTTATAGGGTACTAGAGGTACCACTTCCCACATCTATCTCCCTGATCAGTGCCAAATAATGTAAGAGATTGGTAGAAAAGACAAAGAAATTCATTCTCATGGTGGTCAAACCATAAAAATCTAAGAAGGCCAATGTTGCAATCCTGACTACACAATCAACACAACAACATAAGTAGATGGTAAAAATCATTGGAGAATATGATGACTTATTCAAGTCACCCATAGGAGTTCCACTACATTTCTAGGTAAAATATTCTATCGGTTTGATCCCAGGATCACCTTTGCCTAATGGTCTTATGTATCATAGATCCGTTTTGGAGAATGATGTTATAAAAAGACATAATCAAGAATTGATCCAAAAGGGTCACATCAGGCCAAGATATTCACCCTGTGGCAGGCCAATTGTCTTGGCACCAAATAAAAATGGAACATGGAGGCTTTGTATTAGTTATTGAGCCTTAAATAAAATCACTATGAATAATTGCTACCCTCTCCCCAGGATTGATGACCTGCTAGACCAACTCCATGGTGCAAAGTTCTTCACCAAAATTGATCTCAAATCTAGCTATCACCAACTCTGTGGTACCAACAAACCTTCCCAAGAGCATCCCACCTCTAAATGTGCCTAAAACATGATTTTCCCCTTGATTTGGTGCTTAACTCTTTAATAATGATGAGTGGCTTGCTCCTCCATCATCTCTCAATGCACTAATGAAACTAGGCTCATGAAATTGATGAATGTTATGCCTATAGTGAAGCTATCCTATTGTAAATTAGGAAAAATAACACTCCATAAAGATGTATTTTAAAGAGAATTCTAAATAATAATTTTAAACCAAAAGAGCTTAAAAATGGTGGTCTTGGCCATCTTGCTTATATATTTTGGAAATGATCAAAATCAACCATAACCATCCATCCTAAGATCATGATGTGTGGCCATGGATCAATTGAATTTTGGAGACTCCAATCATAAATAACCTCATTAATATTTATAATAAATGGGAATTAATGAGGCATGGGAGGGCTTAAACTAGATATTTGTTCTATTTATGGCTTATGGATGCCACCCCTCAAATAATGCCCCCTGATGATGTAGATATTAAAAATCAATTTCTAATTAAAATATATTCAATATCTTCCATGGATTTTCTAGTTAAGCTATTGATTTGGTTTAATTTGTTTAAGTGAGGTTAATTAAATTTTATGCAATTCTTTGGAAATTGGTTGCTTAATTAATCAAATTGGTCAAAATGTCAAGTTACTGGGTCATAATTTGACTAGAGTATAATTAGAGGAAGGTATCAGTTGTGTATGGAGTAATATCCCATTTAGGACATTATCAACATATAATAACACATGCACATGTCGTGTGCTTCTAAATTAGAAGAATTCTATGGTTTAGAACATATAATTGCATTTTCATCATTTTAACTCAAAGTGACTTGAGGAATGTTAATAATCACATAAAATGCATTGCCCCATTCAAGGATACATTAGCCTAAATTGGCACTTATATATGATAAACTCATACCATTTAGCATGTTCAAGTGATTTTGACCCAAATTGTGCATTTGAGTGAATTTCAAGTAAGATTGACAATTTTAACATAATGATGTTTAAGAATTGGATGTCTACACCTCTAACCTATCTTTAGGATCAATCACCCTCTCTCATTAAAGAGGTGATTGAAGTCAACATTGGAATAAAAGAACATCCTAAAATAGTCAAATTGGGGGAAACTCTTACACATGAGGAATGCCAAATAGTTATTGAGATATTCAAAGAGTTTATAGTTATCTTTGCATGGTGATATTCAGACATGCCAAGACTTAATCCCTCCTTGGTTTTTCATCATTTAGTTATTCATCCTAATGCCAAACCAATCAAGAAAAAATTGTGCAAGATGGACCTTGAAGTGGATTTACTAGTCAAGGATGAATTACAAAAATTATTGGAAGCATGATTTATCCAACCTATTGATTAATTTGATTAGATACCCAACATTGTTCTTGTGGCCAAGCCACAAAGTGGATTTAGATTTTTAATGACTTATGGAACATCAACAAGGAATGTCCTAAAGATGAATTCCCCCTCCCAAATATAGATACAATCATGGACTTATTGTAGGGTATGAAATGTTTTCCCTTATGGATGATTTTTTAGGCTATAATCAAATCAAAATTATTCTTGAGGATCAACATAAAACAACCTTTATTACTCCATGAGGAACCTTTTATTATCAAGTAATGCCCTTTGGTCTAAAAAATATAGGTGCTACCTATCAATGGGCTATGACTGTTATCTTCCATAATATGATGCATGACATTGTTTAATATTATGTTGATGACATTTTTTGGAAGTATAGACCTAATCTAAGCATCATATGGTTATAAGAAGGTTATTCTAAAGGTTTCATGAATATAAAGTTAGGTTGAACCCAAATAACTATGTATTTGGCATTACCTCAAGTAAAATATTAGGATTTATAGTATTAAGGAGAGGCATAGAAGTGGACCCAACTAAAGTTAAATCCATTATAGGAATGTCTCCTCCTTATAATCTAAAGAAACCGAGGAGTCTTTAGGGTAAGTTACATGCCATTTAGTGGTTCATCTCTCAGCTAGTAGATAAATGCCACCCCTTCACCTATATTTTGAATAATGAGACCCATTTTCACTAAAACTCTGACTATCAGTAGGCCTTTGACAATCTTAAACAATATCTATAAAATGCTCCTATGTTATCACCACTAGTCATGAGAAGGCTTATGCTTCTATATACATTTGCAACACCTTGTGTAGGTGACCTTTTAGCACAACACATTGATGAAAGAAAATAATGAGTTATCTATTATCTCAGTCACACCTTGATTTCATATGAGCTGAATTATATTTACATTGAAAAATATTGTTTAGCCATTGTCTTTTCTTCATAAAAGATTTAGCACTATATGCTCAATAGCCAAGTCTAGCTCATAGCTAAAGTTGATCCTCTTAAATATCTACTATCAAAATATGCTCTCACAAGGAAATGACCAAATGGATAATGTTGCTCAATGAATTTGACATATAATATGTTCATCAAAAGGCCATACAAAGATAGGCACTTGTAGATCAAATTGTAGAGGCACCTCTTGTATATACTAAGCCTCTTATCACAAATTTCTTGGATGAATCCATCATGAATACCACTAAATTTAATGTCTAGAAACTATATTTTGATGACTATTTCACCATGCATGGGTCAGGAGCCAATACCCTTTTGGTAACCCCACAAGGAGACCTTATCCTTAAGGTATTATATATTGATTTTTCATGCACTAATAACATTTTTGAATATGAGGCTTTAATTTTTGGCTTCTAGTTATCCATCCAATGGAACATCCAACACCTCCAAGTATTTGATGATTCACAGATGATAATCAAGAAAGTTAATGGAGAGTTCCAAACCAAAGACAACAAATACTCCTTATAAATAGTTAGTGGATCAGTTAAAGCTAAAATTTTAGTCCATTACATTTGAGAAAATACCAAGGGGGAGTAATAAGGTAGTTGACTCCATGGATACTATTGGGTCTTTAATTGACCTTCCTAAAGATGTCCTTGAAAGAGTTTTTTTGATTAAACATTTGATCTTGCTAGACCATCCATATATGGCTCCTCTAAACATTTTTGCCATTTATAATCCTAGTCTCCCTTGGTATCATGATATATATAAATATATCTATAATATTATCCTTCCATCAAACCTAAATTGCCATTAATGTAAGGCCTTCATCCATTTCACATCATATTACACCATCCTTGGTAGCATGCTTTATTAGAGAGGCTATGAAAGGACCTTGTTGAAATTCCTAACCTTAGAAAAGGATGTTCTTGTGATCAAGGAGGTCCATGATGGTATCTATGGCAGCCATATTGGTGGAATGGCCCTAACTAAGAAATTTCTCAAGACTAGATATTATTGGTCCACAATGGAATAAGATGCCTGCCAATATATGCATAAGTGTGTATTATTATAGAAAAATGGTAATCTTATCCATTCCCATGCACAATATTTGCAATATATCATGAGCCCATGGCCATTTTCTATATGGGGATTGGATTTTATTAGCAAGATAAATCCCACATCATCTATTGGACATAAGTTTATTATCATAGTTGCATAGTATTTTACTAAATGGGTTGAATATATGCCACTTACTTAAACCATAAGTCTAAAAATTTCCAAATTTATCCTAAATTAGGTAATTTGCCATTTTGGCATTCCAACCAACATACTATCAGATAATGACAAATCCTTTAAAAATTAAAAAGTTGAGGCCCTATGCAAGCACTATCACATCAAGCAACACTTTTCTATACCTTATTAGCCATAGGGGAATGAAAAATTAGAAGCTATTAATAAGACTCTTATAAATATTTTAAATAAAATAGTCAATGATGTAGGAAGAAATTGGCACTTGCAATTATACCTCAGACTCTAGTCTTATAGAACTAGTGTCCGCATACCCACTGTGACCATTGCATATTCTTTGGTTTATGGTATAGAAGACATTTTGATTGTAGAAGTAGAACTCATCTCTTTATGCATCTTGTTATGAGGTATCATTACCGATCATAATTTTAGACAAGAAAGACTACAAGAGTTGGAACTTCTGGATGAAAAGCATCAGAAAGATTTATATTACCTTTAGATATATCAAAACTAGTTAAAAGGCCAATATCACAAAAAGATCCAATATTGAGAATTTAGAGTTAGTGATTTATTCCTTAAGGATAATCAAAATAATACCAATACTGATAGGGATAAAAAGGGAAAATTTGAAGCCAATTGGCTTGGGCCTTATATAATTGTTTCTAAATCTAGATAAGGAGCCTATAAGTTAGCTACACTTGATGGTGAAGATATTGATGAGATAATGAATATCATGTATTAAAAACATTTTTATACTTGATAGGATATAACCTACCTCTATCTATGGGTCACCATTCTATATTTCTCATTCCACTCTATTCTACCATTCCACACCTGACCCTAGTCTTAAAAAGTGGGAATTTATTATAGGCTTAAGCATAATCAGGAGACAAATATTTCAAATTAGGGCAAGTCATTGATTTTTGTGTGAGGGGAACATTTTTTGAAAATTATTATGAAGTCTCTCTATCTAATTTTAATATGCCCTTCATCTCATTACACCCTTATACATACCCGTATCACATCCTCTTTGACAAGTGTCTCTTTTTAGCCTCTACTCATATCTATCCTTGCCCATCTCCATTTGTACTTAGGTCATAGTCCACATGATCCAAATAATTTTATAATTATGGAAGGTTCAATAATAAGTCTTACTTTAGTATCCAACATACACTGTGAAACTAAATCTTAACTGATTATTTTAGGCCCTATCATCAATTGATTCTAACTACATTAGATCCTTGTCTCAAATAAAAAAAATTTGGGCACAATTTACCCCATGTACATATATTATATTATTATTAATAATTTCATTAAAATTGACTAATATCATCACATGCATAACCATTTTGTGTATCCCTACCTTAGTCCCTTCTTGTTTTGTTTTGTCTTTTACATGTGTGTGTGTTTAAATGTATGTTATTGCTTGTTAGGTTATTAAGTCTTGTATATATTAATTATATTGTCTTGTTTCTCTTAATATGTGTTGTTATCTTTTTTTAAATCTTTTTACTTCATGAGAATGAGGATGTTCTAAGTGCCTACCCAAGCTAGTCTTGGGATAGTCACTCAAAATAGAGTTCTCCCACGTACCATATTTTTAAATTTGTCTATGACTTATATCATGTCATTGCCACATAGTTATTCACCAGTGAATTATTAAAATGGATTTTTGACATCAATAATGGATTCAAAAATTTCCCATCCCATTCATTCCACTCCTACCACTAGCTAGTCTAAATATCACTATCTAAACTAATCATCTTACCACCCCATCCCTACCCACCTCCTTAGTGTAAGAGGGTTGATACCCAACCAAAATTTGTGAGACATGAAATTCAAAATGGATTATCTTTTATTATCACACTGATTAACATTTTTCATAACCATACTCATGTCATTTTTACCATTTAAAATAAACACATCCCATTAATATTACATAACATCACATCTATCAAAACATTAGTCAATATCATAACATATCATGAATCCATATTATAACATCCATATAATCCATATTATAAAATCCATATCATCCATAAACACATCAATATAAACATTAAAACCATATAATATCATCACACAAATAATCATCTATCTACCATATCATCATCATCTAATCAAATGCATACATATCTAACATCAATATCTAACTAACCATTCACATCACATCCTAAACATGTCATCCAATCATATAACTCACATAAACCAATAATCATCACATATGTCTCATAATCACAACATCCATAATAACATAGCCATGCATAATCATAAGATCATAAGCACAACACATCGCAAATCACATCAATATCTCATAATCATGATCATTTATAATAGTCCCAAAATGTCCACATGGACTCTATGTCAAAACATATAGATATAAAATATAGGCCTCATGGGCATAAATGTGCTATAATATATACACAAAAATACAATACAAAGTCTCACAAAGTCTCAACTATGCTCCAATGGGTCCTCTAGGCCACTAATATATTGATTGTGATAAGCTGGCTTTAAACACATGTGCATGTTGCCTAGGTGGCACTTCTATCTCATACAAGTCTTTATAGTATCATGCCTTATGTGTCATACTCATAATGTTCTACATCACATAACCCAACCCACCTACTATCATGGCTCCATCTACCTTATCCTTGGCCCTCTCAACCACTTATACCTCCCCTATCAAATCTCTGATTTGAGTCTACATCTGACTAATCTGAGCCTATAACCCAATAATTTATGTATCTTGAATCCAAATCTAGATATGTAACATCACTATTTGAGTCTTGTTGATGTCTTAAAATTGTGCTAGATCTTAATCAACAACAATGGGAAGTTTCAAGCTATGGGACAATGCGGCTTGAAAACAACCTCTAGATTTTAAAGAAGTTGGTCTCTTCTTTTGTATCAGGTATTGGAGAAAAGGGATAGGAGATTAAACAAAAACGTAAATGAAAGAATTGAAACCTAACTATGGTTATGTGCCTGAGTGTAATCCTAATCCTAACCTAAGCATAGTGAAAATATTATATGATTCAATTACATTTAAGAGTAGATAGGTGCATGATCAATGTAAATGATTGGAATAACATAAATAGAGGCTCACAATAGGGGAGTCTTTTACTAAGATACATGAATTTTTAACAAAGACATAGTGTTCAATATTATTAATAGAACCCTTCAATCACATAAGAGGCACATAAGTCACATAGTTATGTAGAACTTTAGACTCCAAAAAATGGGACAGAAGCAAATAACATTTCCAATCACAACACTAGAAAATCTACAGCATCGACTACTTTGCAAATGACACAGATAACATCAACATGTGCATAGTGTTCAATTTTCTTATTGAATCTTTTAGTCATAAAAAAGATGTAGAAACACACACAGTCATATAAACCTTTCAACTTAGGGAAATGTAACAAAAGCAAATGATATTATTGGTTAAAAACTCTGAAAGTCTAAAACTATGAGAATTCTCCCCCTTTTTCTTTAGATTTTACAATCCTGCTTATATAGCCTTGGATGTCTCCTTTGATCACTTTCTTTCCTATGAAATCTTCTCTGGTCCTTTACTCATAGGGGACAAATAGATGGTGCCTTTAATGCTGTGGGTGGCTCTAAAAATCTACCCGATGAACTGTTTCATCTACTTGAATTAACTCCAGCTGATTTTCCCTCCATTTCACTTTTGGCAACCGATACATGGAACACTCTGCTATGTTTGAAATGGGAGAGGACACTTAGTCAATTTTTTGAAAATCCCCTTGATCACCTAGAGGACACTGAGAAATGACACTTGGCACCTTTTGCTTGATTCATCGAAGACACGTGGCTCTTTTTGTTCCCCTTTGGCTATGTCATAGTATCATTAGGGGCATATATCAGACTCTTATGGATGGTGACATTTGGTAGCTTCCATAGAATTTTGAAGTAACACCCAAGACCCACCACCATTTCATATTTGTCAATAGAGCTTGATGATGATTCTCTCAGGCGTTAACATGTGGAGACTTCAGTGGCTTCGAGGAAGATAAGTGGCATCTTCCACTTCTTCTATGGATGGAGTAGAGGGGGACCTAGAGAGTGACACTTGGTAGCATCCGCTACTTTGTGGTGCTTAAGAAAAATAAAATGATGCCTTTGTGCATTAAATGGAATGCATTGGACTCATGGCTTCCTGAATGCCGACACGTGGTGGCTTGCAATTTTTCTCCAAAAAGGTATTTCAAGGCCTCCAAAACTACCACTTGGTGCTTCCTGCCTTCTCTACTACCTTATGTTGAAAGTCTTTGAATGAAGTGCAGATGCTGATATGAGATGCAGATGCTGACATGTGGTGCATTCCACTTAACTGCTACTGGGTATGTGGCATGGTTTGCGGTTCTCAAAAGTTACAAAAGGGGACTCGAGGGATGCCAACTATCGGCTTTGTCTCCCAAAAAGTGACACTTGGTAGCATCCACTTGAACTAATACTTAGGCAAAAATGAGATGAAGGAAACAATAAGGGGCAAATAGACCTGCTCAGAGGGCAACACTTGGCAGCTTCTACTGTATCTCAACACTTGGGCAAAATGAACCGGCCCTCTGCTTCAAAATTCTGCCGCTTCACCCAAAGAACCAAAATTGCAGTGCTCAACTAAAAATAATTGAATATGACGTAGAGTAGGAAATTACTCTACAGTTATTGGTGACCATCAGGGCTTTTGAGCTTGCTAAAAAAGAATCTGACTCTTGCTCGATCAAAATTTCAAAATTTACAGCTTTAAAAGAGCTATTTGGAAGATAGACCACTCATGGTCAGATAACCCCTACTTGTTTTGCAACTCATCAAAAGCCAAATCCAAGCTAATGAGATCCTTGTGTGAGAAGGTTTGTAAGACCTGAGTAGTGGCTTTTAGCTTGGATTCTAGCAGGAAAATAGGAATTAGAATAATTTTGACCTCAGAGGTTGGAGAATCATCTCGCAAGTTCTAAAAAACTGTTTAATCCCTTTGCCTGGCTAGCATCAATGGTTGGATTTGGTCCACCATCAGCACCATCCTCACATCTAAAAATGGGGAAGGAAGGCCCAGTTGCACTAGATCTTCAATGTGTTGCCTCATTTTGTTGATGCCTTCTTTGACGACATCGAGACAACTTTTGCAATTATTGGTTGCGACATTACGATTGAGCTCTTCATTGACCCATTTCATAGTGGCCATTCTATTAGGAATCCCTGTGGCTACCAATTTTGCATCCCTTGAGTTATAGAGATTCTCTAGTAAAAAATGAGAGTTTGTGACTCTTCTAGAGATCGTGGCTAGAGTGCTCTATACCAGATTCTCAACCCTCTCGCATAGCTGCTGTGTTTTGAGGAGGAAGGTGAAAACTGGCCTGAGCTAGAGAATCTTTGAATTCAGAGATTCTCTCCCATGCTAACTTGTAGAGTTCCTTCACTAACTACACCATTTCGACACCTCTTGGCCTATTGGCCAGCTCAATTGCTAGTTGCATGGTCTGCTACTACTCTGCCTGGAGCTGGGCTTGAAAATCCACACCCTTGTTCTATTCTTCCAGCAACCTTTGTTGTGATTAGGTAACCTGCAATTGGATTCCTTTGACTCTTGCATGCAATGTTGGATTTTCTCATCTTAGAGCTATTGCTGCATCCTTGGCAAGTACAAGATCTACTTTCAAATAATCATTTTGGGCCTGAATTGCCCGTTGAGTCTGGAGGGAAATAATACTTTACAACTATTTCTATAGACTAGATATCTCATTGTCCTTCTAGTTTATTTATTCAAACAAACTATTATAGCTTGCCTTTTCCATGGCTAGGTTAGCCTCCATCTTCTACAATCTCCTTGATATCCTCAAATAATCTTTTGTGACCATAGAAGTGGATTTGGTCATGAGCTTGACTCTGTCTTGAGGCTTGAACAGGGACATGTCAATGGCCACTATATTCATGGTGTAGTCTTCTAGCCGCATTTGTTCACTTGGCTTGGCAACATTGAGTGACAAATGGGTCATCGTCAGCTACTATTGAATGGGGTCAAATTATGACCTCAAATGTGGCACCACTGGTGCTTTATTCACTTTACTCCTCTTCTTCTCCAATCAGGCTTCTCTTGCCTTCCTTTTGGCATCAGCCTGCATCTGGAAAGTGGAAGGGGATGTAATATATCCTCCTATGAAGGGAAATCCTTATGGCAGGCCATATTGGAGAGCCATTGGCTGGCTAGGGGTGAGTTAAAAGGGCATTTTTATAGGAATGGAGGGGGAGAAATAGGGTAATGTTAAGGCTTGAGGCATCAAGGATGAAGTGAATTGTGAAATGAGAATGGCAACAGTGGCGGGAGGTGTCATTTGGCTAGGTGGAGGCATGGATTGAGAGGGAGGAGGGGGAGTAATTCCTACCTAAGGAGAAGTTGCAGTGCTCTACACTGGGTGCTATGAAGGTTGTTCTTCCTCTTCTGGGTCTAATTGGGACTGCACCCTTCTTCTCATCCTGGCTATTTTTGATGTTCCTACCATCTCTAAATCTCTTATATGATAACCTAGTATGAACCTTTTGCAAGATAAAAACATGCTTACTACAACAAATTTCACTAGGTGCCACAATCCCAATGAGCAAGATATTTTTACAGGAATGCTTGACAGTTTGTAAACTTTAAAATTTGCTAAGGGATTTTTATGGGCCTATCAAGTCCCAAATAGCATTAAATTAAGGTGACCATTAGCAAATCCTACTCAATCTTCAGGAAACATCGAGGTGGACACATAATGCGGTGTAAGGTACCTTGGATATTTTGAAAGATTTGGGGAAGTATTTATTGGGACAAAAAATAAATAATTAAAGAATTTCTAAGATGCCAACTCTGTGTTTAAAACACTTATTTTAAAGGAAAAGTAGGAAAGCAAAAAAAACAAAACAAAGCAATGCGAGAATGCAAACTACCTAACTACATTAATTTCAAATCCTTATTTTCCTCTAGGATCAAAAACAAACTTTCCCACGTCTTCTTTATGACAATCCAACTTGTGTTGTCATACCAGTGATTACAATGAATATGTCATTGATGGAATGTTATCTGCACCAACCACACAGGTCCGCCTGCACTCAAACGAGTCTGAGAAAAATATGTATTCGACACCTATGAACTCTTCTTGTCTTTGAATGCCCATCGAATATTGGTTCTTCATGTTGTTGGGTGTCATCAAGAAATCATGGGCTATTGGTTCTTCATGCTGTGCCTTTTGATATCCATTATTTTTTGGCACATCTTCTTCAGATTCTAGCTTTATTTCATCATCATGTTCTTTGATGACTTCATCCTCTTGCAAGGATGAATTAAAAAGATGGCATCTCTTTTACATACTCATTTGAATCTCAGGGCTTTCTTCTTCATCTAAAACTAGCTCAATGCCTCCTATCTCAATGACTTGGTCGAGGGAGTGTCCATGTCCCTCCATATCCTCTTGCAGAGTGAGAAAAAAATTAGAAATGATCTCCTCCTCATCAGAAGTTAAGTAAAAATCTTGCAACTTATCCTCTTGCTCATCAAAAGGGAAGTCTATGGTGATCTCCTCCTCCTCTGTACTAATGAAATACTCTTGACTAGCCATGAATTGAATGCACTCCTTTGCAAAGTTTTTAGCTGCTTCATCTTCCTCTTCGGTCCAACTTAGAGACTCGTCATCATGCTGAAAGATCTGGGGAGTGGTATAAGAAGTTTCTTCTAAAGTGGGCTCATAGGAATCTTCATGGAAGTGAGGAGCCTTTTGAGGAATGGTGGGGGAGAGTTGAGGAAGAAGTGAGGGTCTAGGGTCCTCTTGACTTGCTGCTAACATGGGCTCTGCATTATTGGGGAATTGGCCTTGACAATTCTGACCTTACCCATGAATAAGGGTGGCATTTGCCTGATCTAGAATTTGTGGTGGTGGATATGAAGTTTGGTAGATTTGGTAAGGCTGGTTCTCATGAATGCCTAGCCTCTCTTTGTTAGGTTGTGGAGCTAAAAGCTTCACCAGGATGCAAATAGGAGAAGTTATGGAGGTTGCAGGAAGTGTTGCGGAGTGTCATAGACACCGGCGTCGGTCAGGACAACTGACGACGACAAGAGGGAGACATGAAGGCAACTGACGTCGGTCATGGATTAGCCAGTGTCGGCACCCCTAGGCAGTCAGGGACCGACGTCGGTTACCTGTGGTTCGAGCTGTGAGTATGTTACGGGTAGTTGATTGATGAACCAAGTGTTTGCATGTTTAGAGCTATTCTTAGACTGAGAGCTACAGATTTAATTATTGTATTATTGTCTAATTATTGGTTGGATGAGATCTATATATGGACTCATGATTGTATTGTAAATGTGTGCTAGAAAGCCAGAGAGCTTTTAGAGAGAGCTAGTGTAACTCCTCCTAGTCCCAAGGGGTGATGAGTGTGTATGATCAGGGAGAGTTGCAAGGTCTGCAAGGTCAAGGAGCTGATCCACCGAGGTACTGGTTGAAGAATCATAAGGACTTGGTGAGGCAAGGACAAGGGTTCTTCAGGGGTGTAGAGATATCTACATGGTGAGTAAGGTCTAGTGATTTGTAGGTAGCAGCAGAGAGCAGGGGATTTACTTGGCGTACGGATGTGTACTTGGTGAACTGGCAGTGTGTTATTGACTGGTTGGAGAGGTGAACATCAATTCTATATTGGAGTTGATTGTTGGGACCAAGAGAGAGAGGGAAGAAGGTCTTGAGGTGTGGCAAACCTTTGAGGTGGAGGAAGAAGTGGCATCTTCCTTATTGTATATTCTTCTGAGTGATTATTAATACAGTTGTGTATTGTCTCTCATATTCCTATGTTGTTTCATATTTCTAGTTACTTATTGATTCTGGTATAATTCCGTGTTTAGTTGCTAATACAAGAAGTAATCACATGTGTTCTAATTGGTAGAGCAAGATCCTGACTCAGTAGGGATCGGAGCATGTTTATTGTTCCTGGGTTTCCCTGACACATGGTATCAGAGCTTTTGGTTGGGTTACTAACAGGTGGTTTCAGATCTGGTAGTGTTTGTTGATTACAGGTTACTCACAAGGGTTTTTGATTGAGTGGGAGTATAGAAATGGTAGAAGGAAGTAAGCTACAAATGGAGAAACTAAATAGCACGAATGGTCTGATTGATGGAAAGAAAGAGCAGAGAAAAAGATATTGTTGGTTGGTAGCAGATCAACATGAAGGAACTGAAGATGCAGATGTTGCAGGTGTTGTTGCACAAGATGCTTTGGGAGGTTTCTTGGATGAAGTTGAATCTTGGATAACAGATTATGTTGCCTCTTTCCATGCAGCCCCAGGTTTAGGAGCTGGAGAGCCTTGTCAAATCATTGGCAAAGGGGAAGTGAAGCTGAAATTGTAGATGGATGACACACAGTGGTTGAAGGAAGTCATGCAGGTACCAGTCTTGGAGATGAGTCTAATTTCTTTAGGAAATTTGGGTGATGGGAGATATACTGTAACTCTCATAGTGGATACACTTGAATTAGATGGTGGTAAGAAAGTAGGTATCCTTTATCTATCTACTTATATTACTGATTCACCTTCTGTTATAGAGATGTGGCTTTGTAGGCCTGGTTACATATGTAAAAGGAGAATGCAGGTTCTAAAGCGAAAGACAGATGTTTTTGACAAGATAAAGAACTGGAAAGCCTTGGTGTTCATGGAGGAGATGAAAGACAGAGATCAGGTGAGAGAATTGAATTATTCTGAGCAGAGCAGGGTTGATTTGATTAGGATTTTGATCCATGGAGAGCTTGCGGGTAAAAAGTTATCACTCTCAGATGAACACAGGTACCGGCATCAGTCACACAGTAACCAACGTCGACAACAGGAAGACTGACATCGGTCATGAAGGAACTGACATCGGCAGAAAGGATACCGGCGTCAGCCAGGGAAATGACGTCAGCAGTCAGGGTCAGTGCAGGGAACCGACATCGGTCAGGAGCAGACTGGGAGATGGCCGAGATCGGTCACTGAAACGGATATTGGGCGGACAACAAGTCTCAAATGCTCATGTGGAGGTCAAAAAGGGTAAGTGAACCTCGTATTCATTGTTCACCTTATTTATATTGTTTACTAATGGTCAAGAACCAGGAGGATGTGAAGAGGCAATGCAGGTAGAGTCCAGATACAATGGGAGCTTGGCATGGATGAGGAGTAAGTCCTTGGAGAAGAACCAAACATGTATTTTTTGGTAGAGTTGTCAGCTGGAAGAAAGCACTGAGAGAGATGGATTCCCATTTTAAAGAAGAGAGTGGATGGATACAAGAGAGAGAAGGCCAAGGCATAAGGTCTTGAAGAAACTGTAAGACAGTGGTATAGGTTTTGACAGGTGGATAACTAAGCATGGCTTCAGTCAATGTTAGTGTAACTATTGTGTTATTTTTATTCTTACCAGGTGGATGATGAGTCATGACATTATCTAGTTACTGTATGTGGATGGTTTGCTAGCAGGTTTTGTACATATAGGGATTTGCTGAGCTAAAAGGTAAGGTTAGTTCAGAGGCGTGTCATGAAGAATTTGGAGCAGCAAAATTCTTTGGCATAAGAGACATGGAGATTTTATCTTCAGTGGGAGCTGATGTGAAGACGGTGTTGGCAAGGTTCATTACGTAGGATGCAGAATCAGAAAGCACACCAATGGCTGAACAGTTCAAGCTTAGCTTGAAATAGGGTTTGAAATCACATGAGGTCTATTGTAGATCTGAGTTTTCCCAATCAGTGGGGGTTGTTGAAAAGTATGGAGCCAATTCGGGGAAGGAGTACTGGAGGGTAGTTCAGTGGGACTAACAGTAGGGATTCTTTCTATGGAGGGTCAAGTTCTTCACTACATGGATGTGTAGGTTCAGATGCGGCAGGTTACTTGAATGACAGGTATAGCATCACAGGTTGTGTGGTGGTTAGTCTTCAGGATTCATCTTGAAGAGGGATACAAACTAGGAAATAGATTAGATAGGCTACAGATACAGGTACAGGTGTAGCTATTTATCTCCAAGTGGGAGATTGTTAGGTTGTGGAGCTAAAAGCTTCACCAGGATGTAAACAGGAGAAGTTATGGAGGTTGCAGGAAGTGTTGCGGAGTGTCACAGACACCGGCATCGATCAGGACAACTGACGACGGCAGGAGGGAGACAGGAAGGCAATCGACGTCGATCATGGATCAGCTGGCATCGGCACCCCCAGGCAGTCAGGAACTGGCGTCGGTCACCTGTGGTTCGAGCTGCGAGTATGTTACGGGTAGTTGATTGATGAACCAAGTGTTTGCATGTTTAGAGCTATTCTTAGACTGAGAGCTGTGGATTTAATTATTGTATTATTGTCTAATTATTGTTTGGATGAGATCTATATATGGACTCATGATTGTATTGTAAATGTGTGCTAGAAAGCCAGAGAGCTTTTAGAGAGAGTTAGTGTAGCTCTTCCTAGTCCCAAGGGGTGCTGAGTGTGTATGATCAGGGAGAGTTGCAAGGTCTACAAGGTCAAGGAGCTGATCCACCGGGGTACTGGTTGAAGAATCATAAGGACTTGGTGAGGCAAGGACAAGGGTTCTTCAGGGGTGTAGAGATATCTACATGGTGAGTAAGGTCTAGTGATTTGCAGGTAGCAGCAGAGAGTAGGGGATCTACTTGGAGTACAGATGTGTACTTGGTGAACTGGCAGTGTGTTACTAACTGGTTGGAGAGGTGAACATCAATTCTATATTGGAGTTGATTGTTGGGACCAAGAGAGAGAGGGAAGAAGGTCTTGAGGTGTGGCGAACCTTTGAGGTGGAGGAAGAAGTGGCATCTTCCTTATTGTATATTCTTCTGAGTGATTATTAATACAGTTGTGTATTGTCTCTCATATTCCTGTGTTATTTCATATTTCTAGTTACTTATTGATTCTAGTATAATTCTGTGTTTAGTTGCTAATACAAGAAGTAATCACATGTGTTTTAATTAGTAGAGCAAGATCCTGACTCAGTAGGGATCGGAGCATGTTTATTGTTCTTGGGTTTCCCTGACACTCTTCTATAAATGCAATCAATCTACACACATCTAACATTTCATATGTAAGCTCTTGCCAATATGCCCTTTCAATGGGATCCCACTCACTTTTGATCAGGTCTATTGCCTCCCTCACTTGATAGATGACCTGACAAGGAATTTCTTGACCGCATCCCCTTCTATTATCAAGCTCTAACACATATTTTTTAAATCCCAGCAATGCTTTTTTGAGAGTGAAAATAAGGTTAGGTTCAACATGAGATGAGACATATTGGGGGGACTGGGCATAAGACTGATGTGGCTCATAACAATATGCATCCTCATTACTCGACATGATTCTAGGAGATGCTTGTTCTTGATAAAACATATTTGAAAGAGAATAAGACTCATAGCTATGAGTTATAGAGTTATACATATCGAAGGGATTTCTTGATGATACTGCTTGATTGGCTAGTGACGCAGAGTTATTGTTGGTGTCGATAAAAACCTCCAAAGGTAGATTGGCTGAAGAATACACCAAAATTCTTTAACTCCTTGAAATATTGGTCCCACCAGGCATGCCAAAAAATTGTTGATGTCTTAAAATTGTTGTAGATCTTAATCAACAACAATGGGAAGTTTCAAGCTATGGGACAATGCGGCTTGAAAACAACCTCTAAATTTTAAAGAAGTTGGTCTCTTATTTTGTATCAGGTATTGGAGAAAAGGGATAAGAGATTAAATAGAAACACAAATGTAGGAATTGAAACCTAACTATGGTGATGTGCTTGAGTGTAATCCTAATCCTAACCTAAAGAGTAGAGGGGGACCCAAAGAGTGACACTTGGTAGCATCTGCTACTTTGTGGTGCTTAAGCAAAATAAAATGATGCCTTTGTGCATTGAATGGGAAGCATTAGACTCATGGCTTCCCGAATGCTGACATGTGGTGGCTTGTAATTTTTCTCTAAAAAGGTATTTCAGGGCCTCTACAACTGCCACTTGGTGCTTCCCACCTTCTCTATTGCCTTATGTTGAAAGTCTTTGAATGAAGTGCAGATGCCGATATGAGACATGAATGCTGACACGTGGTGCATTCCACTTAACTGCTACTAGGTATGTGGCACGGTCCGTAGTTCTCAAAAGTTACAAAAAGGGGACTTAGGGGATGCCAACTGTCAGCTTTGTCTCCCAGAAAGTGACACTTGGCAGCATCCACTTGAACTAATACTCGAGCAAAAATGAGATGAAGGAAATAAGAAGGGGAAAAGGACCTGCTCAAAGGGTGATACTTGGTAGCTTCCACTGCATCTCAACACTTGGGCAAATAGAACCGACCCTCTGCTTTAAAATTTTGTCGCTTCACCCGAAGAACCAAAATTGCAGTGCTCGACTGAAAATAATTGAATACGACGTAGAGTAGGAAATTACTCTACAAGTCTATAAGGAGGTAAACTATCCCTATAAACTGGTAATCTACCCTTGTGCCTGGGCCAACTACCCATTCCTCTATACCATTTGGCCCTATAACTAGGCTTGAAGCTAGTCTCTCTTAGTTGTGATATGTAATATCTTAAAGATACATGTATGTTACTCTATCTTGAGATGATCTACTAATGTCATCTCATCCTTTATCAAGGGAGGCTAACATGGTATTGCCCCATCACCACTCCCTCAGTACCAGCCTATGTCTTATTGCCTCCTGCCTACATCCCACTCCCTCTATCCTAAGATGTAGTAGCTGACTGATCCCCATTTGACCCTCCCTAATTCCCCCATCTATATCCATCACATCTAGACCCCTCTATCCATATTATTCATCTTAAACCAAGAATTATCCTCTCATTTAGCTCTGTATCCTATCTTGTGCTTGTAATACTCTCCTTATCACCCCTGTCCTCACTCTAGCTCTACATCAAAATAATCTCACTACTAGTGTCTATTCCCACCACATATTATAAGAAACTATAAAACTTGGGTTTGGAATAGGTGTTTGAAAATCCCATAGTATAGGGGAATGCTATCATAATCTACATGTGTTTTGGTTATATCTACTAGTCTCCCCCATTAAGGTCTCTCCTAGTCACTTTGCATAAATATGTGCTCCTTACTTGGAACATCTTGAGGTAACCCAAACTATCTCTAAACTTGAATAGTTATATAAATATCTATAATAAAATACATTTAACTAATGAGGTAACACTCCATCAACATATACTATGTGACCTCTACATCATCCTTTTCGAACTATAACCCCTATAATGCATCCAAGTAATGTGCTCAGGATGCAATCCATCTAAGGCTTATCTATAAAATCTCATTTCCCCTAAATGACCTCTTTTTACACCCAACAAGATGTACTAGCCAAACATAATAGGCTCATAAGGATATCTCATTGCCTGAGTACCTAATGGTCATTGTATTTCTATATGCTCTCAACTCCAAATCTATACCAATAGTGAGGGACCTAATCTTGTGGATCCTTTATAGGCACCCATATTAAAATCCTAATACAAATGAGCTAACACAATTTCCCCCTAATTAAATACCCTAAAATCCTATAATATGTCTAATATGACATATCCAAGCCCCAAGTGGAACCACTGTCTACTCTTGTTTAGCAATAATACATTTGTAACAAGAGACATAACCACTAGTGTCAATCTATCAATGGTACCCTCCCTTAGACATCTATCAATATTTACCTGTGCATCTTACACCCCAATTTAAAACCTCCCTACTAGTCTTTGTATTATCACCCTTAGTGTGTGTAATCAATAATAAATCTTATGCCTTATAATCGATAAATGAAGGATCTAGTACACATCTTCTAAAGGAACTATCACCTCTCCTATCATGAAATTGAAGTACTCATCTCTAAGTACCATTGCTCTACCAATTCCATGATCAGAGCTTGATCAATCCACAACACTAGCATGGTTACAACATAGTATAATGCTACCAGATCTAATACCCCATACTCCACTAGGGTCAATAGATGCATCTCATGTAGTACCCAGGGCCACCATAATCAAGATGCCATCATGCCTAAGTACTCCTATACCAATCATACTACCTATCACTAAACCTATCCAATCAAACATAATTTAACCACCTTCCACTAATTCCCCTAACTTTTATTCCCATTTACCCTAACCCCACATCCCAATTCCCATAAATTATCATCCTAACTAACTAATCTACACTCACTACCAATCCTATTTATCCTTAACCTAAACCCCAAGCTCTACAACCCCCCTCATAACCTAATTTTCATTACCTAATCTACACCTCCACCATAATAACCCCCTGACTAATCATAATTAACTATACCCCTAACTAATTAATTCCCTTATCCCACATACATCCCTAACCTAATTAACACAAATAATCACTTTCCTATCCATTCTTCCTAAGTCTTTATCCTACACCCCTATCATAACTCACGTAAACACCCTAATCTTTAAAAATAATTATAACTAAATCATTATTCCTACTTAGCTATTGTACTAAAAAATGCATCCCCCTATCTTATTCCTCTTATTCAACTTACTCACCAACCCTCCCCATCCCTTAAGTCCCTAGCCTATCCTTCCACCTCTCCACCATTAACCTTTTCACTCACACAACATTATATTGCTATTTACAATTTATCCCTAACTAATAATGTTAACAACACCACAAATCACATCTCTGAATTTTTCATAACCATAACTCTAACCTCATTATTATGCAAAACCATGATTAATTATACAAAATATCATGATATCATAGATCACCTCATGTGGTATTGTAATACCACAATTTATAAGTTGTAGTATTGTAATATCATTATCTTATGATTGCATTATCACTACTTGAGGGCATAATAATGGAACTGAGGGCATTACCCTCAGTTGTGATATTACACTGGAGGCATTTTTAATCTAAAAAACTAGAAAAAAATCTTGAAACTCAAAAAATTCAAAGGTTAGGGTTTAACTACATACTAATGGTCTAACTTCCTCAAGTTCTCTATAAGTCTTTAACCCTCTCCCCATGATGAGAAGTTTGTGGGATGTGATCCATTTTTTTAGATCTAGAGTACTATTTAACCAAGGTAAAAGTCAAAATGAATCTTTTTCACACCCTTTATCTTATTTGACCCCCTCTTTTCACCCCCATCACCCCTTTGACCCATAATACACCCATTATCTAATCTTATCAGCCCCTTTTCACTCCCAAATCATGTATGTCTCACCTATTATCCCATTTAATCACCAATTATCATCCCTAAGTCATTTGAGTCATGGCCTTTCATCTCCCCATCATTTAAGCTTGATCTTGAGTCAGATCTACATCAACCTAACGTCTTCTAGGACTATTTAGGAAACACTTTGCCATGATTTTATGTTAAGGATAACTCACCTAATATTAACCCCCAATATCCATCCTGACCTAGATGGTATCACTCAATCTCATTCCATCATTTTCAGCTATGCATCATACATCAAGTGGCTTATTATCACTAATCAACTCATACAATCTCCATTATCATGTTTTAGGCCCTTCCTAGTATGTGTCCTTGCTAAAGGAATTATCAACTTCTTGTAGCAATTTTAATCTCTTTACTTCTTGAATAATATCTCCATCATGGGAATTTAGTCTTATCAATAAATCTCCTTTATAAACCTTGATCATTTGTTTATCACCCATCTCTCAAAATCAAGCTACTATTTCCCTAACATATACACTTGGGGAATCTCAATCATAGCTACATCATTACTTAGGGCATGCCAACTCCACATCATCATCTTGGTCTTATCCCACCCTTAAGACTTCTATTTGAGTGACCATCTAGGTCAGTTCTCCCCACATGTTCCCTCAAGGGGCCATCATACCTACTAATACCTTTCCATTCATGATCATGGTTTTTATTTGAAAGACCATGACTCTTTCCATTCTTTCCATGTGCAATACCCTTTCAAATAAGGTCAAAATTTATTCACCCAAATCTACACACCCTAATAATTCTATTAATTTATACTAACTTAACCCATAATCACATTTTCCAATCAAATAACTAATATCCTAGTTCCTACATAAAATCACCTACATCTCATGAAACTTACTCCACCCTCACAACTAATTAATCCCCCTCATTAAATCATTAACTAAGCCTAATTAATTATTAACCTACTTATTATCCAACTTGCTAATTTAAAAATTCCTTTTATTCACCTACCCATCTACCACCCTATTAACTTAGCCTTTCTTATACCCCTACTCCCTAATAGAGATTTTATAATTGAAGAATTCTAGAATCTCCTCTAATTTAACCCTATCCTCTATAATCCTCTATTTTAGAGGTCTCCAAGAATTAAAAATTCCTTGGAAATTCCCCAACCATTGATCTCATTAACTCAAGATTGAATATGAGCCATTGATCTTCCCTTCCATGGCTTATATAAGCAAGCCATACCTCCATGACTGACTAACTTTAAACTTGGAAGCTTTGAGATCTTTGAGAGTTATAATCATCCATTATACTTGTAGCCATCATTAAAACATTTCCATAGCCTTTTCAAATCCATCAATAAGCCAAGAAGTGAATTAATCCATTATTAAGATCAATCAAGCAATCCAACAATCCACTCACTTTGCACTCAAATCAGTTTGGTAATCTTGGAGAAGATATCTAAGGGATAAAGGGATGGTGAGTGATTCCATTGTAAGTATCTGATTGTCTTTTTATCCTCTCCTTTGATGTTGTTTGCATTTTTGGGGTTTTATTACTAAAAATAGTAATATAGGGAATAATCCAAAAATACACTCAAACAATAACAACAAATTGTAAAAAAAAAATTATCATAAAAAAATTACCACATCATAAAAAATATCACCACATCATGATAAATAAATAATATAAGTAATATATAGATTTTGTCACATCATATTTATAAATAGTCATAACAATTAAATTGTAAAAATAATTAATTAATAGGTAATTAACAATGAAAAAAATAATAATAATAATCATAAAAAATATTATGACATCATAATAAATAAATAGATAATAATAACTAATTTATAGGTAATATATATATCTTACACATTTTACTTATAAATAATTATAACAATGAAATTGTTAAAACAAATTATCATAAAAAATATTACCATGTCATAATAAATAAATAGATAATCATAGTTAGTTTATAAGTAATATATAAATTTTAACACATCATATTTATAAATAATCATAACAATAAAATTTTAAAAATAAATTATTATAATAGATAATCATAATTATATGTGTGTGTGTGTGTGTGTGTGTATTTATAAATAATCATAGCAATGAAATTTTAAAAATAAATTATTAAAAAAATATCAACACATGATAATAAATAAATAATCATAATAATGAAATTAGAAAAATAAATTATCATAAAAATATTATCACATAATAATAAATAAATAAATAATATAGACAATCATAATTAATATTTAGGTAATACATAAATTTTATTGCATAATTAATTTATAGGTAATATATAGATTTTACCACATATATCATAATAAATAAATATCATGTTGCTCTCCATTTCCCATTTATAAATTGCATTAACTATTTATATTAAGTATTTTTTATAAACAATAAATATTTACCTTTACTTTGCATAGCAGCAAGTGCTATTGACATACATATCTTAGATAAATCTATGTAAAATACACTGATAAATATCATTCTCAAGGTAGTTATATCATATTGAATTGTCATATAGGTGCCTCAAGAATGATATATATCAGTGTATTTTACATATATTTATCTAAGATACATACATACATACATACATACATACATACATACATACATACATACATATATATATATATATATATATATATATATATATATATATATCTTAGATATATTTATCTAACATACATACATACATACATACATACATACATACATACATACATACATACATACATACATACATACATACACACACACACACATATATATATATATATCTTAGATATATGTAAAATACACTAATAGATATCATTCTCCAGGCACCTATATAGTATTGAATTGTGAGTGCCTTGAGAATGATATTTATTGGTGTATTTTACATAGATTTATCTAAGATATGTATGTCAATAGCACTTGCTGCTATGTAAAGGTAAATATTTATTGTTTATAAAAAATACTTAATATAAATATTTAATGCAATTTATAAATGGGAAATGGAGAGCAACTTGATATTTATTTATTATGATATATGTGGTAAAATCTATATATTATCTATAAATTAATATTTAATAATATATTATATTATTTATAATATTTATATTATATTATAATAAATAATTATATATTATAGTATATAATTATATATTTCTAATATTAATTATTAAAAAATATGGTTAATAATATAAAGGTATCTACTTATGCTTTGTCTTATATATGTATAGGTCATTATCCATACCTATCAAGCAACATTAGATAAGACTTGAGAGTTGAGAGCTTTACCGAGGACATGGAAAATTTTAAATAAATTAAATGCAATAATGATTTAGGGAGACAATTGACAACTAAAAAAAAATGGAAACTTTAAGGAGGTTGATAACATGTATCATTAGTATGAAGAGGAGATAATTGTTGATTATTGAGATTTATGGCTCTTGTTTAGCCCTAAAATGGATTAGGTCCTTATTTTGCATAGATAGGGTTAACAATCTAGAAATGATAATGCACAAGGGTGATAATCATATCTATAATAGGTCAAATGGGTGCTAAACTCAAATATAAACACACATTGAATTTATTATGCTGAGAATTAACTAAAATAGAAAGTACAACTAAACTATGCATGGAAATGACAAAGAAATAATATACTTAGCTAATTCTAATGATAACATAGTGTTGGATTTGGAATAAGGAGAAAGCAGTCTAGAAGTTGATTCTAGAATAGTCATCAGATTCTAAATATGACACTTTTGGAGCTCTAAACACTAATATCAGCCTAGGATAATTACATCAACACTAATATCTAGGTTACACATAGAATACCTACTAGAAAATGATGTGAGCACCAAGATACTTCTGGGTTTGACTTTGATTTTACTCTAGTACTTTTAGATATGGATCATGGATTGTTGTTCCTAATGACTTTATAAAACCCTAGTTCTTCATCTTCATAGTGACCTTAGGTAAAAATGGGTTAGTGGGCACATGATGTCGAGTTAACCTCGAAGACCCCTTATATTAGTGAGTTTTATTTATGTATCTAATACTTTGAATAGGGCCTTAAACTAATGTAGTTCTCCCCTATGTGTTGGATTATGTGTGAATCATGTAATATATGTAAAATACGTACAATAGTGACCTAGCTTGTAACTTAGAAAATTGGGTTCTTAGGATACTCCTATAGTATTTTACACCTATAGATATTTTGTAATATGAATGGTATGGAAATAGGGAATATTTTTTTAATTGAGTGTTCTTTTAATGTTATTTGGTAAGAATATTACGTATTATTCTCATGTATGCTAGGTGAGGAATGAATGAGGGTTGATCTTATATTTATATCAATCCCTTTGGGTAAGTAACATTAAATCACTTAGGCTGACCATTAGGATACATTTACTTTACAAAATTGATGAATCTAGAGTAGTATACACTTGCATCAGCTTAAGATATTAGCATTAAATCTAGTGTTTATCTCGGATGTTAGTGTCTAGGGAGCATTAAAGTAGGTATAAGCTCATAACTTATAGAGGTGGAAGATAAGTACATTTTAAGCATTATGGGAAAGATAAAAGGTCCAGGTCATCAACATAAGATTGGTCAGATAAATAAATAAGCCAATGGGGCATAAGATTGAGTATATACAAGACTTACAAAAGTGAGAAATATTTAGAATTGAGAAGAATAACCAAGGTCTAAATTTTTTAAGTGTACAAGATTGGGGTCTACATAATCCATAAATACCATCTAAATTTTCCCCCTTTAATCTAGTAATGAAATTACTAGTTTGAAGGAAAGTAATGTGTACCTGAGCATCTATACCACACCTTGTCTTTGTGTGTGCCTAAATTGAGTAATTTGTTGGTGAATGACCTAAAACCAATAACATGTTATAGTATATAATTAGTACATATAATCTATAATTAAAAGTAGTTGAAATAGATCTAAATAGAAATAGAAAAGTTTATAATTACACCCATGTATCGATGTAACCAACTTGCCTATTGGCAAGTTGATTTGAAAAAGATGTATAATTGTAAGGCTCTAAAACTAGAATTAGGAAAAATATAGATAAATCTTGAAAGTGAATATATCTAGTGTGTGTGTGTGTGTGTGTGTGTGTGTGTGTGTGTGAGTGAGAGAGAGAGAGAGAGAGAGAGAGAGAGAGAGAGAGAGAGAGAGAGAGAGAGAGAGAGAGAGAGAGAGAGAGAGAGAGAGAGAGAGAGAGAGAGAGAGAGAGAGAGAGAGAGAGAGAGAGAGAGAGAGAGAGAGAGATGAATGCCCATGCCCCCAACCTTGGAGCAAATATGAGTTTCCACCTAGCAATAGAGATAAGCTCAATTGTGTAACCCAATGATACTTATAACCTAATGAGGATGGGTGATACATTCAATTTTAACCTAAAAACTTGGCAAGATTGGGTATTTTAATCACCTCAACCATACCAAAAAGTGAACTAAATACTATAGTATATTAGCTCAAAAAAGTTAGTAAAAAGATGACAAGGGTATCAATATGTAAGAGTCTGTGATGTGGTAATAGTCCATACAAGAATTTTATAATCTAATATTGAATTGGATTTTACAATATTAGGAACAAATTACATAAAAATGCACCTTAGATTTGTCTCATGCTAAAATTATGTATAAAAATGGTACTAATGTATAGAATTCTACCACAACTATGAATTTGAATCATATATCTATGTGTGGAGATGTTGAATACTAAATAAGTGTGGAGAACATGCTTCTAAATCATGCCCCCACTAAGTCTAAAAACTATGAATGTGTCGAATCCATGCCCATATGACATGCCCCCACTAAATTTTAAACTATTCCAAGTGTGGAAAACATGTCTCTATGACATGCCCCCACTAATATACCCCACTTTGAGGTGATATAAAGATAGGAATTGGTTGTTACATCACCTCATAAGGATAACACAACTATATAATCTACGAATTAAACCACATAGCATATAGAAGGAACATGTCTAGGTAGATATAACATTGAATCACATAGAACCAATGTAATCACATGAAGGCCTAAGATGCATGATAAGAATCATGGAAACATCTAGAGAGTAATAATACCATCTCAATAAGCAAATCAAGTACACACTCAAGATCACTCAAAAGCAAGTCAAAAGGCAATGGTTTAAGTAGACCACAAACAAGGGGCATGTTCAAATACTACACAATCAAAGGAACATGACTTATTCAAATGTCCATAAAATCAAAGATGACATATTTAAATGTTAATATAAAAAACAATGACATGTAAATATTAACTAAAACACACATAAGCATGATGGTTTCAAGTAAAGGAGCATGTTACAATGATAAAACAAGGAATACAATAGCCAGACAAGTCACTCAAATAAGTTCATAAAGGAAAGCATAAGCAACCAACATAAACATGTCATATTAGCCCATAGATGAAATATGCTAGGAAAAAGTGTCAAGTATAGAGCATATCAAGTACCCTATGTAAGATATAATCATGGATAAAGTCATGTATAAGTACATATGTAAGCTCAAACATGATAATGAAACATGATCATCAAACCATATAACCTATGTGTATCAATATCAAAGAATTATATGCCCCTAATGTCCACATGACATGAGTAGAGGGAAGGCCCAAAATTGAAATAGGAATAGATCATGTATTTGTGTATGCTTGGATTTGGAATAGAAAAAAGTAGGATGGAAGATGATTCTAGAAGAGTCATCAAATTTTGGATCTAACACTTCTAGATCTCTAGACAATAACATCATTCTGTGTTGATGCTAGTGCCTAAGTTTGATGTAAGTGTCTTGTATGGAGTACCTGCTAGGAAAGATGTAACCACCTAAATGATTTTAGTTTTGACTTTGCCTTCACTCTAGTTCATTCAGAACTAGGTCATGGACTGTCACTCCTCATGAATTTGTAAAACCCTAGTACTTCATCTTCATAATGACCTTAGGGGAAATGGGTTAGTGAGTATATAAGAATGCAGATTTAGAGTCCCTTATAGATCTGATGGTTTTAACCAAGCATGAGATATAACGTGTAATAACCACTATAAGGTATTGGACCATGAAATAATTAACAAAGATATACATTGAAAACATGATTAAAAAATTATAACAGCTAGGGATAAGAAACATAAAAGATTAGAAACCCCTATTTTCCTAGGACTTGATGTTCAAAGATTGGGTTCACCAAATGTTTAACCATAAAATGGATGGGGATCCTTATTTTTGGGAGATAGTGTTAATAATATAGAAATGATAATTCACAAGGGTGATAATCATATGTATAGCAGGCCAATTACTTTCTAAACTTAGATATAAACATACATTGAATTTATTATGCTAAGTGTTGAGTTGTTTTTCTATCTAAACCTTTTCCTAGGCACACGGTAAAGTAACTAGTACCCAACAAGTTGGCACACTAGCATTTCATGCAAGCCTATGTTCTTATATGCTTACTTGAGACACATAGTAAGAAACTAGTTCTTATGGGTTTTCTTATGTGGAAGTGTACTTATCATATATTAGTGCTCAAACATATACCTTATTCAATGAGTAAATAGAAAAATAAATACACTAATGTGGACCTAGGTTTAGTTAAGTGAAAAAACACAATTAAGATAACCATTTCCATGATATTCAAAGTCCACATTGATCATGTTTAGATAACATATATTCTATTCATTATATCTATATTAGATCCATAAGTTACATAATAGATGTATATGCAACTCAGTGATACAAATTAGTTATAAATTGGAGTTCAATATCAAGATTACAATGATTTATGTGATTACGCTATTCACCAATAATCAATAATTATACAACAATGATCAGTATCTTTACAAAGCTTTAAATAAGGGTATTTCTAGTTGGTTCTCTTTAACCAAGTAGTTACAATAGTTATGACACTTCTAATGACTGGCTGATGATCTCTAATGGACTAAGAGTAATGGTAGCTATGACACTTCTAGTGACTTGGTCCTTTGTGCCCCTATATTCCCATTCAATGATGGATCCTCATTTCTAAGTGTCTATCTTCATGTAGGTTGGTACTAAATTGTGCATTATTAAAGTCTATTTCATCCTTAAGAATCACTCCTTAACTATTTCCCACTTCCGTCACACTCCTGAAGTGTTTTGTTGATATTCCAAGCCCTTCACTCTTGGGTTATCTATTTATTATGCCTCTCTTTTTATTGGGTATTCTCATGCCATGATCTCTTAAACCACTTTATTTTATGCTTTTATAATGTTTGTTCATGTTCATTCCATGCCATGATTATTCTATGCCATGCTTTTTCTATGCCACTACCAAAATACTTAGCTGAAATTTAGGGTCCAACATCACCCTAAACTATGCTATTAGTCCATCTTAGACTAAGAACTAATTTTATCTTTGACCAAAAATTTAGGACCAACCTATTCGATATGATTTTTGACACCTTCCCAATGTGACAAGGTGTCGATCCAATTTGTTGTTATTTCTTAAATAATTAATTTTAACTTTTTGGTCTCCTCGAGTTGGTCAGGACACTCACTTACCTTATTTACCAACCATTCAAGGGATGTAGAAGCATATTTCTAAACATCCTTGAGTGTAGTGACCTCAACTACAACCTATCCTTAGAGTGACACAAAGTTATAATTTATTTATTTTCAATGTGTGCTTATTGTTTCTTCCATAGTTTTGACATCCTTGAATGACTTTGTGCACTTAGTGTGGTCTTTTATTAACAGGGTTGCATCAATAAATTATTTATGTTAAAGCTCTTATACTTAGAGTTAAGCTTCTAGAATTTTGATAGGCTGTGCCAAATTATCAAAAATCCCATCTAGGATGGGAATCACTTCCATAACTCTATACAAGGTATTCCTGCACACTCTCATCACTTCAAAAAATTATTTAGCTACCCATACTATTTCATATTTTGGCACAAAATATTCCTTTCATCATTTCAATAAGAGGTTCATGAGGGTCTCTAGCTTGTCAATAGCCTCACCCTCTAAAGGGACTCCCTCCACTAGCACCAGGTCTTGGCTCACAATAACCTTAAAAATATTTAGTGTTTTAACCTTGGTTGTTGTTTCTACCTCTAAATGACACTTTATCTTGGCTACTTCCTCTTCCAATTTGGCGTGGGAATTGAATTCTTTATAAAAAAATTCTACCACCTTGGCATACTTATGTTCAACCTACCACACATCAAATTTTGCAAGCACATTTTTCCATGTTACCTTAGAGGCTAATTTTAAGAGTGATGCATGAGCTTGTAAAGAGGTAAGATGATTGGGATCTACCCAAATGGTTGTGGGTAATGCCACCACTTGTGAATCTAATACATTTCTATTGAAAGGCATCTAAAAATGGATTTATTCATTATACATGTAAATTAAAAAAGACATCTCACATCGGATGTGAATAAAAACATTTTCTAGATTAAAATGGGAATATAAATATAAGAACTTATCGAGGATGCCTATATAGTATTAGGCATGAAGGTTCATGGCTGCATCAAACATTTATGGTCTCATGGAGTCAATTAGATGTTTACCTTTTATGGGATCCCACTCAAGTATATCAACATCCATGTCCTACTCCTATGATGTGGTACCGATGTCAAAGCCATTCAGTTCTTCTACTTTAGAGGCATCTATCTCTTTGCCAAGTGGATATTCAATCTCCAACTATGCCTCGTTAAGGGTTTCCTCTTACTCTTGAACTAGGGAGAGTGTCTTCTTTTAATCAGTCTCTTCTTTCTCTTTGACCATATCCAAGGTCCCTCCTGGTAACTCTTCCATCTCCTCCCTTTCACTATCCTTAGGCTCTTCTATTTCTTGTTCTAAAGGAATAGTTTGTATTACTAGTGCTGAGCCTTCTAGTTGACTTGATAGTGGATATTTTTTTAGTGGAAAATCCCTCTTTGGTGGTTTTTGGGTATTCCTTTACCTTTTTAGAGGTTTTGATTGAGAACATGTACTGGCATTATGCTTGTTATGCATCTACTTTCTGTCTAGTGGAGGCACTGGGGGAAGTTTCTCTTTCTCACATTATACACTTCCCAAATATTTCTTCTTTGGTTTCAACATACAAAAGATGGTATGAATAGAATCCCCAACCAAGGTTTGATGCACCTTGATGTTAGTTCTATCTAACTCATTCTTCTCCCTATATAGTTTCTTACCAATGTATCCATACATTTTCTAAAGAGTGTGGGTCTCTGAGTTAAATTATTTTAATTGAAGTGTTATTAGTTATGAATTTTATATGAAGTTGAAAAAGTTCATAAAGTGTCATGTCATAAAATCATAAGGTAACTTCAACCAAGCAAAAAAAGATGGAGCCATCTTAATGCATGCGAGAGAGTAGTGTTGTTTGACAATAAAATTGGCTTGATCACCAACATATGTAGGTAAGTCCTTTAGAATGTGCCATTAATTTCCAAAGTCTTACATCATTCCATTATTACATCATATCATGAATTCATTTTAAGCTTATATGATGGGGTAAGCTAGCCAGGGTAGGTAAACACCTTGTACTACTCCATAAGGGACTTTATTTTAGGTAGGTACACCTAATTCAATTATCCATAGGTGTAATCAATGACACCAATTTCATAAAACACCATAAGCAAAAGGAACATTCACTAAGGGAACTTATAGATGGGAATCTAGTGAGCCTTATCTACATCTACTATAATGGCAAAATACATTGCCCAAGTGTACTTTATGCCCTTGATGACTTGGTGTTAAACATATAAGTGGGCCATGTCCACATCCTTCCATCTATTTCCATTACCAACATTTGTCATGATAATGCACATATCTATTCCGAAGGTGGGATCTTGTAGATTCTCAATATGCATAACATGGCCTTATTTTTGGTATTCTAGCATTGTGGCTATCTTTTCTATCTCCTTAGAGTCCTCTAAATAAAATTCAAGGTTCATGCCAGAGCACTAAAACCTAACACTTTGTTGATTATTTCAATAATAATTTTCATCTAGTGTGAAAAAAAGTAGATATACTACTCATGTATATGCAAAAGTATAAACTTGACCACCTCTATAGGTTTTCCAAAGTGGGGGAGGTTGAAAAAATGAAAAAGGCTAGTAGAATCCAAAGCATTGAAGATCTTCAAGTCATAGACCAATTCACTCTTGGTGTTTTGGTACTTGATGTTGTAATCATTTTATAGTTCAAATTCATTTTCAAGATGTCAATAGTTGTAATAAAAAATAGTGCTGGTGGGCACATTAGATACCCAATTCTCTATGCATAACATCATCTTCAGGTATTACATCTCCTCGATCAACAAGGGTGGAGGTGGAGAAAATTGAGATTTATTCTTGGTTTATCATTATATCCCTATTCCATCACCTTCCATGCACTCTCCTTATTCTTTAGATATTTCCTCCCTAATTAACACTATTTTCCCACTAATACTTAGCTCTTCTTCTAGAATGATAGGTAGTGGCTCGATTTATTGGGACTTTTTTCTTAGGTTGCATCACCCTTCATGGATCATGAAGGTTGAGGCACAACCATCTAATGTTCCTAAATGAATATGTTTTTATTGATGTAGGTACCTTGACTCTCTTACTTCAATGCCTGTTAATAGTAGACACATACCTCTACAACCTGTAACTCAAAAAATCCTGTGTTCCTTAACTTTAGTTAAATATAATTATTTATTTTAGCTAAAAATCTTCCAATAATAAAGAAACAAATGATAATGTGGTACTTTTCACTTGACTTGAATTGATTGAATTCACTTGTTTTCTCTTCAGCTCTATAAATTTACAATCATAACAATGGTAAAATGTGAAACAAACTACTTTATGTCTTTTTACAGGTTTGAAGGGGTAACTTGCATTTATTACCCCCTCCTTTAACCATCACTTGATACAATAAATATGATCAATGGTGTTTCTATGACATGATGTTGGAACACTCTCCACTACCACTTTTATCCTTATACATATTTGCTTACGTGATTTTGCATTTGTGTGTATCCTTATAGACCATATCCTGGCACTGACATATAATACCTCCTACCCCACACTAATTTTGCTTCATGGTCCTCCATGAAAACATAATTATCAAGTTAAAAATGATTAAAAAATTACAAAAATGGCATGTAACTAAGGCAACATTTTATTGAAAACAAGAAATCCTAAACTAATAACATATACCTTATTGGTACGATCAAGGAATACTTAGGCAAAAAAATATGACCGCAACCAACTATCATTATAATGACCAAGAAGAAAATTGCCATCCATTCATTTAAGGTGACATGTGTTGATAAGATAAATACTATAAATAATAAAGGGACCTTCCAAGTAAACATGAATATTCCTAGAGTGACATGCAAACTTGGAGTCATAGATTGATACTTGCATTCTAGGTATAAAAGTCATATGTTTGAGGTGGTAATAATGCCATGCCTTATATTTTCATTTATCTACATCTTGACTCAAATGAATAATACAAAAAAACTTCATGTAATGTTAGTAAGGAATCTACGTGTGCTTTTAATGATGGTTCATTATTTAACCATCCAATGCATGTAATACAAAGAGAGGAAACCAATAACCCTACTAGAATAACTACCTTGGTACCAAACACAAAATTGAATAGCATAATTTTTTTGAGGCACTTGTAAGTTATCCTATAATACCAAAGAACTATAAACACTCTATCATCCCAGTTAGTGCATATAATGTTATATATATTTGTTAGGGTTTTGCCTAATATTTTGTTAAACACCTCAATAGTGCCATTTGCTTGAGGATGATATGGGATGATATTGTGGTGATGAATAATGAGTTTAGATAATAATATGTAGATAATATAATTAAATAAGTGAGTACCATAATCACTATTAAAATTCAATGGACAACCAAACCTTTTAATAATATGTTCCCATATGAAGTGCATTATAGTAGCCACAATACAATCCTGTGTTGGCATAGCTTGAACCCAGTGGGTGAGATAATTAGTTGTTATGATAACATAGCATGAATTGGTATGTTTTCCTAATGGGTTGATAGGGCCAAAAAAGTCAATGGTCCATTTCTCAAAAGGTTCCTATCATAAAATTGGATGAGTGACATTACATACTACCAATTAGGTTTTTCCACATGTTGGAAAATGTCACACTGATGTGCATAAAGCTTTGCATCTTGAAAAATAATAGGATATCATAAACCAACTAATAAAAATTTGTACTTAGTATCCTCTTAGACATAATGTCCTCCAATAATACCTTCATGGAATTCATAGAGCACATTAGAGTGTTCATATTTCATGGCACACCATCGAAAGACTTCATCTTGACTAAGCTTATAAAGTTCTCCTTTGATGAGTTGTAATGGAGTAGCATGAATGATTAGTTTCTTATTAACCTATGTACTTAAATGAAATGGAGATGTTTCATTAGTTAAAAATTCTATCATGTCCTCTAACTCCTCAAGAGTGTGTGAGATGTGAAACAACTACATGCCAAGCAGGTCATCCTTGATGAAGTGCACTGATTCACTAGAATCAATTATTGAGAGATGGTTAGGACCGTAATTGGCATTAACAAGCTTTACCATAACAAAGAATTATAATTTTTATAATAACATGATATAATGATAAACATGACTATGTAAATTAGGTTTGTTAACTAGATACTTCAATGCTTCATGGTCTGTGAAGAAAATAAAAGGGGTGACTAATAGATATTATCATAACTTTTGAAGAGCATTTTTACATAGAGAGTACCTCACGCTATATGATGGTATTAATCCCTTTTGGTTAGAGTAAGCTTCCTATTTTAAAAGTAAATAGGGTGATCTAGATTACCCTTAATAAGCTGAGTAAGTATTGCATTGACTATCATGCCAAAAGCATTAACACAAACATGGAATGATTTAGTCCAATTGAGGAACTAGATAATCAATGTAGTAATAAGCTTTTCCTTTAAGGATACAAAATATTTTTAGCATGAGTAGGTATAAATGAAATTTTCACTATGTTTCAATATCTCCTCTAGAGGTGTTACAATCCTTGCATATACCCAAAAAAATTTCCTGTAGTACCTAGTATGACCTATAAAGGCACAAACCTCTCATTAGGTAGTTAATACTAGCAGACAAAGGATGATGGCCATATTAGTTAAAATCTTAGCAAGGTCCACTAAAATTCCATTATGGTAAATAATGTGACCAAGGAGAATGCCAAAGAGAGTAGAAAAAGACACTTTTTAAAGTTGAGATAAAATTGAAGCATCTTGCAACACTCAAGCATAAGATAGAGATTGGAAGAGTGGTCTTTCACCAAGCTATATACTATTTAATAATCTAGATAAAACTAAAATAATTTATGGATAAAGTCCTTAAAGGCCTCAATAACTATTCTAAATAATACAGTGAGGGTATTCTTTAACCTAAATGGCATGATAGTATACATAAAAACCCCCCACTCAGTAGCAAATGTAATCCTATGTGTGTATCCTCCTCTACAATCTAAACCTGATGGTACCTAGAGAAACCATTTGTGAAGGTATAAATTTCAAACCCAACAACACCTTCAAGGATTTCTTTGATGAATAGTGTCAGGAAATGATTAGTAATGAAAGCTACATTAAGTAACCTATAATATACATAAATCCTGATGCACCCATATTTTTAAATTCTTATCACCATAGGGATGGCCCAATCAGACTCATCGATAAGGGTCATTACTCCAACATGCAAAATGCTATCAATTTCTTCTTTAACCCATGCATGCAAATTTGGTTCATTTGATAAGGTTATTTCCTAACTAGGCAAGCATCTTAGACCAATTTGATATGAATTTACCCAAAGATGAGTGTACACCCTTCATCTCACTATAATTCTTGGGGAAAACATCTTGATATTCCTTTAGTAGCTCAAACACTCTAGAAATTTCAGTATCAAACCAATATTTCCCCATACTAGCCATCTTTGGGGCATCCTCTATGCCAATGCTTCACTATATGGTTTGAAGTGGTTCCAAGTATGGGTGTTGTATATCTATAATTCTATCATAAATAACTCTAGCACCAAGCCGTGTGTGTGTGTGTGTGTGTGTGTGTGTGTGTGTGTATGATTGGTCCATAGGTCGAGTAACACAGATCCTACACCTTTAGAAAATTAGAACATAACCTTTTCCTTACCTTTTTAAATTTCTTCTCAGAGTTTATGATTGATTATAGGTTTTGGTGTGGAATAATATGTTTGCTCAATAGGCTCATTGAAAATTGTCAATCCTTATTTTAGTACACCATGTATGCTATGTAGCTGGTCTTCAATCAAACTAGGATCACCGATGACTACTTGATGCATTGCTTGTAGTGTAAGGCAAAAATCCATCCTTGGAGATGAATAGGATAAAACCAAAATCATATTAACCTTAAGTAGGTACAAAAAATGGGTACCTAGATGACACTCCTCATGAATATACCAAGATCTAGACCAAGTGTGTAAAGTGACATAAAAGACATGAACCCATAGATATTATGGTAATAAATTTTTATCATCAAACCACATTGCCTCACATGCCTCCAAGTGAGGTTCTAGTGCTCAAATACCACTATAGTTGATAGTGTCTCATATGTGGTTATCATGATGAAATAAATGATGTAAGGTAAAATGTACATGGTCCCAATGGAGGAGATACTCATAAGGATTTATCCACCACCTTACCTCTATGCCATCAAGAATGTGAATAAGTGATTGCATGCAATCAACATCAGAGTCATAGAAGGCCTCTAATCACTGGACAAATTCATTGACTTTTATTTCCCATGGAACCATGGAGATTCATCTATCCTTTCAAGTAAAGTATCTATAATTTGTCCTCACATGACTTACCCAATGTCAAGATAAAAAAACCTACGCCACTTGTGATACTTGTGTCAAGTGTCTTTATGACTATTGATGGAACCACTCTCTCTCCCAGTAAGGTCATAGTCACCTTGTACCCAAAATCACATGAAATACTTGTAGTATTAGAGAGGGACCACACATTCATCTATTTTATGATGCCATCAAGGGTAGGATCTATTGATCAGTGTTGTCATTGATGTAAATTTCAATATTGATGTCATTGATGTCAAGGTCAAGGTTGATATCACTGATGTTAAGATGTAGATACATAGTGAGTAGTCTATGAGATATATACCACATGACAAGAGAGAATTTGAAGGAAAAATAATATCTCTTTATTGAGAGAAAATTTGAATGGAACCTAATGATTCTTCTAAGGTCAATTCTAAGTTTTTAGGTCAAGGTAAGCATGTTTTGAGTACTAGGTGTCTTATGAAGTCTAGTCATAACAAGCATAGTCATATCATGGGCATATGCATGATGAACATAATGAAATATTTAAAGAGGTATGATATTGTCTAAAGAGCATGAAATTCATGAGATCAAAGTATAAAAACATCAAGAAGTGTTTTCAAGATCAATTGTGAAGTCTCAAAGTGCTTAAGAAGCCCAATCATGACACTAGTCATAGCATGAAGGAACCTTATGAGAAGGTATGATCATGGTGTCCTAGTAATATGGATGAATAGTGTCATAAGAGGAAGTATAGGGTTGTTTGAGTATGTATATGAGGCATTGGATCACTCAAGTGTGTTTTAAGGTGAGCCTATAGGGGTAAGACCTACAAACCTAGCATACAACTAGACTAGTTCTAGACCCTACCTGACCAAATGAGATACCATGAAGTGTTGTCAAGGCATATGAAGAATGCAAATCAATATTAGAGCATGTGAGTGTTAGAGGTACAATCATGGAGAGTGGGGGGGGGTGAATCAATGATTCAAGATAATCTAATTCTAAAACCCTTCAAACTCTCAAGTACTAAATAAAATAAATCATGAACCATGTAAACCATTCACAAAGAAATATATGTAAGATCAATGACACATAACACATGAATAATGTGGGAAATGTTGGCCAATTTTGGCCCACATACAAAGATTTTACCTATATAGATCATCTAAGTAGATTTCCTATTAAGGGAATGATCAAATAGTTAAAGGAGAAGATCACATGAAATCTTCAAAGCTTTTGAAACACTTTAAGCAAGATTAAAGTGTAATTTATTAATCTTTGAGAAGCAAGCCTTGAAATAGGTATAGAATTGTAAAAACAAGGATTCCAATAGGTCTCTATGGTGTTCAAACATTAAAAGGATGTGAATTAGGTTTTCATAGGTCTCAAAAATTCATTAGAGCCTTAAAAATTTGAACAATAGTTTAAACACAAGCCTAGAAGAGCTAGATCATCATCACACATCATGCTAAAATAAACAAGTCAGCTTAGTTCTGATTTTTTATAAATACACTTGGAAAACTTCTCTAATCCAAAGGATCACATGGAGATGATGATTTTCATGCCAATATCATCCTTTATAAATTTGGTATCTTGATAAATTATCTATCTCAAGATATAAGCCTCTAAAGTTGAACTAGAAGAGTGGGGCATGTGAGGGGACATCAAATAAAATCCATGATAAGTAGCCATTTTAATTCAAATGTAGAAAATAATCTTGAGGTTGAATACAAATATTCCAAGTGGTAAGATTTTGGGTGCTTGAATCAAGATCAATGTCATGCGAGTGATCATCAAAGTCAGTAGGTCTAGATGAATTGATAGAGAATATTTAATTGTATAAGTGTGGACCAATGGTGAATGAGAGGTCAACAAAGTCAATGGATCCCAAAGATGAATGTGACACTGCCAAGTGTCATGACTATAAAGAACCCTAAATAAATCAATGGTAGGAATTCATCCATGTAAAATTAGATTAATGATGTGAAGCAAAGTTAAATAGTTAATAATCTCCTATTAAACACAAGGTCACCACATGGCATAAGCATAGAACCAAACAAATTCTAACTAAAAGATCCACAGAAAGAATACAAAGATGATAAGTTTCATGATCAAGGAATCTAGATCAAGATCAGTGGCCAATATTATTTTTCAAAGCCAGGAGACTTCAAATGGAGAACAAATACAACCTAGGTTGAACCAAGGAAAATATTTCAAAGGGCATATGATGTCATTAGAGCCTATTTGAGCACCATTAAACATAAGACATAGTCATACAATTAGGATGGTCAATGATGAAGTTCCACTTCCATTAAAGCTCAATATCAACCTATGGTTTGAATATTTAGAACTTACAGGGTCCATTTTATAGGGTTATAATAATGTTTCATGACTGTGATCATTGCTCTTTAAAGAAGATCTATGCATATAATGAGTTCTTGACTTCCATAAGGTTTAGAGGTATGATAGGTCTATTTAGACCTAATAGAGATCAAGAAGGAAGCTATGTGGCCTATAGGATTCTATTAACATGATAACTATAGGAAAACCAATAAATGGAATTGTTTTCATCTATAGAAAGACCTATACTCATATATGAAATAGGGGCAGATGTGTGATTATGGAGAATTGTCTCATCATTTAACATAGTTTTATCTTCAACAAATAGGTACCTATAGCTGTTTAAGATATACATAGTCATGGCTCTATCAGATCCATAGATATGAAGATTTGTCCTCATTATTTTTATATGATTTTTGCTTTCTACATTCAAAGAGAGAATAAGAAACTAAGAGATATGGTCTAAGGCTTGTATGTACCTGGATGAAGTCTTACGCACCGTTATCCAGACATCGTGAGAACTCCTCTTTGGTTGTGGAGGATGACACTTGCAGAAGAAAGAGACTAAAACAAAGAAGGCGTTAGATGAGGAGATGGTGGGTTGCCAAGCAAAAGCTTGATCCCAGAAGTACAAAGACTTCCTTGAGGGATGTCAACCCACTGATTGATAAAAATAATGTCTGATAAAAGGTAGAATGATAAAAGACTAAAATGATTAAAGATTGAAATAGAAATAAAAGCAAATGCTTACCTAAATGCTGCTATCAGTCTGGTCACAGTCACCAACATCGGTTAGGCTGCCGGCATTGGATGTCAAGGTCTGCCGACATCGGTTAGTCTACCGATGTTAGTGGGGGTAGTGGTCTCTACGACTGGCATCGGTTGGGGTAGTAGTCTTTAGACGAGGTCAGGTTGAGTTTTTGGTCTGTGGATGGGTCTGGACAGAAGGAATGCTCTGTACAGGGTCTTTATAGGCAGAAAGAATGGTCTGATAGAGGGACCAAACAGAAGACAGAGGCAACATGGAAGAAAGAGTGGTCTGGAAGGGGTCTAGGTAGGAGAGGTTGAAAATGGGTAGTAGGCTAAATGAAAAATGAATTAAAAGAAATACTAAAATGAAAATAGTAGAAATACTTACCTCATTCCTGCTGGAGAATGGAATGAAGAAGACCTATTGCTGCTGATGTACCTGTTGTTGATGCTGCTGGTGTGAAGGCCCTATTGCTAGTGGAGTGGCTGATGTAGAGTCCCTGCTATTGCTGTAGCTGGTGTAAAAGCCCTATGAGAGAGAGAGTGAGAGGTTTGGTGGATTGAAGACTGGAAGATTGGCTGATTGTTGAAGGTCAAAAGGCGGATGATTAAAGGTCGAAGGAGTGGATTGAAGATTGGAAAAATGGATCCGCATTCCAGAGGTGGAATGCAGTTATGAAGGAAACTGACGTTGGAAATATCACCGATGTCAGTCAACAGTTGACCGATGTCGATGGCTAGAAGGCAAGAAAAAAGGCTAAAAATAGCCTTTCATCCATTTTCCCAACTACTGAGTCAACGAGTTAGGGGAAGAAATAGTCGAAGGTGACTTAATAGGCATGGGAAATGAGTGGGATAAGGGAAATGGGGTCTTAAATCATTTAAGACTTGGCAAGGGGTAGTGGAGGGGAAGTTGGAATAGGTCATAGGGTGATAAATGAGGGTATCCAAGGGTAAAGGAATCCAAGGAGAGGAGAGGTGGCATGGG
This sequence comes from Torreya grandis, assembly GCA_037957365.1. Classification (NCBI taxonomy): domain Eukaryota; kingdom Viridiplantae; phylum Streptophyta; class Pinopsida; order Cupressales; family Taxaceae; genus Torreya; species Torreya grandis. Next base: position 3,397,392 of record JARHVA010000812.1, on the reverse strand, counting down.
GGGTGAGATGGCAAGGGGAGAGAGAGAATTATTAATTTAAAATAAGATAATTATTTTAAATTAATAAGACATAGGTTAAGCATGGTTAGAAGTGGAAAGGGACCAAGGGGACCAAGGGGGGAGTCGAGGAGGATGACCAAGGGAGTAGACACAATTTCAGTGTCTACACTCATATGCAATTCAGGTGGAAGATGTTATAGAATCCCAAGATGGAGATCTGGTGGTTAGAGAAAGTAGTTGGAGCATTTAATAGATTTTCAACATCTCTAAGGGTTTTTATTCATAGCAGTATCATGAATCATCTTCCTAAGCACATGTTTTTCTTCTAGTATGTTTTTTAGATGATGAAGGGGCTCGAAAGCTATTGGGATAAATAAAGGTTACTTTATTATGATGTATTAACTTTTATTGGATTAAAATACAATGGAACATTCATTAAAAGGTGACAACTCATTTATGGTTGATGTGCTCCCTTTCTCCCCCTTTTCTTCCCCATTATAACTCTCTCTCTTTCTCTAATTTTAGATAGATTCTTTGATTTTTGAAAAGAAGAGAAAGAGACTTTTATTTGATAAAGCTAGACCCTATCAAAAATTTTAATAACTACCTCTTGATGCAATAAAATACTTTCTTTACCTATCTCTTGCCTTGGATTAATGTTTAGTATGATTGTGCATGATGGCCTTATGAAGGAGACTCTTATTAGGCTATTATCCTTCTACTTGCCTCTTTTAAGGTGTTTAAAAGCTAATTTTTAGGTCTAAACTTGTGTTCTTATTTCCAATCATAGATGCTTAGTGTGAGTCTTATAATTCCTCTTTACTTCACTAATTGCTTGGTGAACCTAGTTTATGAAATACTTATGCAATTAGCTATTTGTGAGATTGTGTGAGCTAACATTGTCTTATGCTGATCTAGTTTGGGTTCAAGCATATGGGTGTCTCATTTAAATTTGGTGACTCAACTTGTTAGATTTTTTATGATCCATATTTCCCCCCTTTATAACCCTTTTCATTAGTATTAACATTAATATAGGTGATCCATCAAGAGGAAGATGTCCTTCTCTAGAGGTTCAACCATATCATAGGATACCCACAACTTGGGGTTGTTCCCATTGTGTAGCTTAGTTGGAGAGAGCTTGAAAAACCCTCTCCAAGGGTGAAAATTGATGATAAAATAATTTTTAGAACATTTTATGGGACCCTTATTAAAGGAATATTAGTCAAAGTTTGATCAATTCATAGCAGTTAAAGATTTCATGCAATAGCATCTAGTGACTCTGAATAACATTCAACATTCTAGTAGTAGAGTAGTGACTATGTCTCATGCCAAAGGTGACTAGAAGATTAAATTCTAGAGGTATTCCGTTTAATTTTTTTGAATTTCCTTTAAATTTAGTAAAAAGTTTAAGATTTGATAATACACATCCATAGAAAGGAATCTTTCCTTCCAAACCAACTTTAAGGTCTACCCCTACAAGATCTTTGTTAACTCCTTTCATAGCTATGGCATCCCCTAGAGATTTTTTTTTTATGGATTTTAATGGATAAAGTATTTTAGAGCTCTCATAGAATGACCCTATTCTAGTATTAGCTCTTAAAAATGTCCCCTATTTCACAAGAGACCAATTTATAACCCCTTTTTAGCACCTTATGGTTGTAGCCAATTTTTTCAATATTCATAATGTAAATGAGGATAATGTGGCTATTAAGTTGTTAGCCATATATTTCAATGGAAAATCCCTAGACTAATATAGAATCCTTGCTACTAATTCTATCGCATATCATGGGACTAGTTAGGTGATGCATTGTGTAAGAGATTTGAAGACAAAAGTGACCATTTATCACTTGTAGAATAACTAACCAAAATCAAGATGGCTCCTCATGAAGTCATGCAAGATTTAAACACAAGGTTTCAAAAGACTTGGGATAAAATACCAATCTCTATTAGGGCTACTAAAAATTTTTGTTTCCTTTACTACCTAAAATCTATAAATAGTGACATTGTAGTCATGATTTAGTCTATGGGGGGAAACACATTACCAAATGTTAATGAGGTGGCAATCAGGGCAAAAAAATTTCTAGTACAAGATGGAAAGATTACTCCTACACCACTAGTGCCTTTGTTACCTAAAATCTAGCCACCTCCTATTTTTATTCCTCCCCTTATTACCATTCCTCCTATGCCAATACTTTATACCATACCTACACCAAAGCAAGAAAAGGATTATACTAGTCAATCTAGTGACTCCCAAGAAAAAAAGAATTTCTAAGAGTTAAAGAACATTTTTCAATCCTTTGGAAATGAGTTGGTCAATGTGAAGAGGTTGTAAGCCCAATTGAAAAGACCCTATCAAACTACATATTATCTTAAAAAATAGTTTTATCAAGTAAACATGACACCTTACAAAGGAAGTTTTCAAGGACAAGGCCAACAACAAAGCCAAGACCAAGGGAAACATAATTATGTTAGGGATAATCACTATAATCCAAATACTATAAGCACCTCTACTAATTTGGTCCCTACTTAGAAAGAATTTCTCAAGAATTTGAAGGGACCATGCTTTGGAATCAATCTTTTGATCAATCCAACATCCCAAACACTGAACTCAATCAGGATTTCAATGATCAATGGTAGAAATATACTAATTATGGGTACAATAAAGCTTTTATGGCTCAAAGTATAGAGGTACCTATGATGAAAAGACTAGAAGATACCCCACAAGGCCAAAGGTTTAATGAGGGATCAAATCAATTGGATGCTACCATGGTTGATTATGAACAAATAGAATGTCATGCATCTAACCAATAAACTAGTTATAGCTAATCATAAATTCAAGTAATAACTAATACAATGTTCAAAATAAGAAACATGGATGGTAATCAATAAGTAGTCAAAGAGCCTTCTGCCATTACTCCATTGATATCAAATCCAAGTGAACCTATTGTTGTTCCAAAGGTTCCACCAGTTCTAAGGAATTAAAATCAAGGGAATTCCTTTGTGCCCCAAAACTCACAAATTCAAAGTATAGTTGTGGCTCACAAAGCACAACCAAAGGTTGGTGGTTTACCCATAAACATTGTGGAACATATGAAAAAGTCCAATGTGAGTGTGCCAATGTGGGACATCCTTTCAATGCCTAAACAGATGGACATCCCTCAAGAAGGATTATCAAAGATCAATGTTTCTGAAAAGACACCAAGCAAAGAGAATGTAGTTCTCACCAATACAACCAAAGGACCTGGTGAAGGGAAATCAAGTAATATGGTCAAACCTCCTCCCTTATACATTTATGTGATCATTGGTGAATCCTTGGTTTACAATTTCATAGTAGATAATAGAGAAAGCACTACGGTGATGCCAAAGTCAATTACAAATAAACTTGGCTTGAAATATGAGCCCTAATCTAAGGGAGTTCTGTATCTTGATGGATCTTGCACAAAACCATTTGGAATCACTGAAGGGCTCAACTTGACCCTGAATGCTTATTCTAGTGCCTAAATGGCTCAAGATGTGTTGATCCTAGATATGCCTCCTCATTTTTCCCTATGCTTATCTAGAGATTTCATAGAAAAAATTGGGGGTTATCTAGAAATGGATTAGTCCTACATGGATTTCAAAACAAGGTATGGGAGAAAGGTATCCATTAAATCTAAGATTATTGCTCAATTCCACATTGAGCCCTATGGGATAGATAGCTCAAACATCAACTATACCATCCTTGATGAAGATGAACACCTTGTTGGTCAAGAAATAAACACTCATCCTGAGGAAATACTTGATATGTTATTGGATGAGTTATGGAGTGACAATTAGTTAATTGACCCTTTAGAAGGTGTTGAAAAAAGAGACATGGGATTCTACTATTTGTATGAAGAGATTGAGTCTATGTTATTCCTAACCAGGCCATAAGAATACTCTAATGGTTTGTGGAAATTATTCTTTGATGGCTCAAGGAGGAAACATGGGATGGGTACAGGTGTAATGCTAGTATCTCCTTCAAATGAAAAGTATTTTTCTTCTTATAGCTTCCAATTTAGTTACTCTTAAAATGTAGTAGAGTATGAGGGTTTTATCCATGTCCTTCAATGACTTAATAAGAGAGGAATCAAGTAATTAAAAGTGTTTAGAGATAGTGAGCTAATAGTGCATCAAGTCAGAGGCTACAACATTACAAATAATCCCTTAATGAGATCCAATAAGCATAAATTATGGGACATTCTTGAGGATTTTGAGGATTTTAACAACCAAGTAGTGCCAAGGAACCAAAATCAACATGTTGTTAGGTTGGTAGCTATGGGAGCTCAGTTTGACCTCCCAAATGAATTGAAAGAGTCTAAAGTATAGCCACATGTTAGAGTGGTAGTAAGACCATTAGTACTAGACAATGAAGATCATTGTTATGTCTTTGATAATGATAATTATATTATTTGTTTCTTATAGTAGGAATGATTAAACAAGGAAAGTTTTAACATCAGTATGATTATCAAATTGTTCAGCTAAGAAGAACTAACAAACTTTTCAAAGGGTTGGTCACCTTTGAAGGTCTCTTCCATAAAGGAGATCATATGAAAAAAGAAAAGGTATCAATGTCAAACAATGAAGAGAACTATGAAAGAGTCCTGATCCTCAAGGGTAAGCTACTCAAGCTTGGAAAGGTAATCACTAGAGATAAAAGACATAATCTTATTGAGCTTTGTAAAGAATATACATACATTTTTGCTTGGGAATACAATGATCTGAGAGGATTTAATCCCAAGCTAACCCAACATACCATATAATTAGAGGCTAATGACAAACTTGTGAGGTAGAAGCAAAGGTCTATCAAACCCAAAATTGAAGAGCTTATGAGGAAAGAATTGAAAAAATTGATTGAATCCAACATCATCTTTCCTATTAAGCACTCCTCATGGGTAGCCAACCTAGTGTCTATAAAGAATAAGAATGGGGAGATCAGATTGTGTGTAGACTTCAAGGACCTAAATAAGGTCTCCTTGAAATATCACTATCCTTTACCATCTATTGAGTAACTCCTTTAAATAGTTATTGGTTTAGAATGTTTCTCTCTTTTGGATGGATATTCAAGATACAACTAGGTGTTGGTAAGAGAAGCAAACCAATATAAGACTACCTTCACCACAAAGTGGGGCACACATGCTTATCAGAAGATGCATTTTAGATTGTCAAATGTTGGGGCAACTTTCCAAAGAACCATAGACATAGCTTTCCAAGGGTTGTTGAATCAGATGGTACTTGTCTACTTAGATGACATCATAGTTTTCTCTAAAAAGACTAGTGAGCACTTTGATAACCTAAGATTGATCTTTGAAAGGTGTAGAGAGTATGGGATCTCTTCAAATCCTAAGAAATATGTGTTTGTTCTTATGAAGGCAAACTTTTGGGTCACATTATCTCAAATAAATGATTATCCATTGAATCTGATAGAATAAGTGCCATCTTAACACTATATTTACCCAAGAATAAGAAAGGAATCTAGAGATTCCTTAGGAAAATACCCTTTTTATAAGGTTTATACCTAGTTTTACCAACTTGGTCAAACCCATCACTACCATGCTAAAAAATAACTACGTGTTCACTTGGTCAAATGAAGGTAAAACAACTTTTGCGAATATCAAGCAATCCATTGATCAAGCACCCTCACTCATGAATCCTAACTTCTAAAAGGATTTCATATATTATGCATTTGAAAATATTGATAATATATCAGCTATGCTAATGTAGCAGAATGGTGAAGGACTTAAAAAACCAATTGCTTTTTTAAGTCAAGGATTAGAAGAATATGATGTAAGGTACACCTTTATAGAAAAGTAGGTTCTTTTAGCTTTGATAATCCTCAAAAAATTTAGACCAATGCTCTCTAACAATAGGATTCATCTTATGGTGTCTCATTTTAGAGTAAGGGACTTCCTTCTTATCAAAGACTTGAATGAGAAGAGGGCTAGCTAGATTACCAAAGTCATGGAGTATGATGTGGAAATAAAGGTCGCTAATCTAGTTAGAGGAAAAGGCTTATGTGATCATATGGTTTATGACCTATATGAAGATAAATAATTTATTTTGGTGACATAAGACCAGTCACAAAAAAATATACCTCTATCTCACAATAGTTGGCTCTAAGATATGGCACATTTATTGATGATAGGTGAATTCCCTCATGGTATGGATAGAGTAAAAATAAGGTAATTTTAGACTTTGGTACATACCTTATGCATTTGTTGATGGGTTATTATTTAGAATAGATCTCAATGGAGTGTTTCTTAGATGCATATATGATAACCAAGTGACAAAGCTATTAGAGAAATTTCATGATGGGCCTGTAGAAGGCCATTTTTTCCCTAAGACTAAAGAAAAAAGGTAATGAGAGATGGTTATTAATGGCCCAACATTGTTAAATAAGCCTATGCATGGATAATAAAATTCCCAAGGTGTGATCTCATTTTAGGAAAATAAATATTAGAAGCCCTTCCTCTCAACCCAATTTAGGTAGATCAACCCTTCATGTAGTGGGGTTTAGACTTCCTAGGAATGATCAATCCACCTTCTAGTGGAGGACATAAATGGGTGATCATTGATATTGAATTCTTAACCAAGTGGGTGGAAATAATTTCCTTAAAAGAAGACAAAGAAATAATAGTGGTGGACTTCAATGACAACATAGTGACTAGGTTTGGTGTACCAACCATAATAATTTTAGATAATACCTTATCATTTATTGACATAAGGATAAGTGAGTGGGCACTTAAATTAGGAATCTAACTTAGTAAATCTTCTAATTACTAACCCCAAGGTAATGGACTAGCAGAGTCAAAAAACAATAACTTGATAAGTATTATCAAGAAGACCTTGGAAGAAAACTAGAGAACATGGCATACAAAGCTAAGGACATCCATATGGGATCATAGAGTGAATCTCAAAATTTACATTAGCAATTCACCATATGTCCTTATATATGGAATGGAAGCCAAGTTACCTATTTCTCTTAAATTACCTACCTTAGAGTTATCCCATAAGCTTGAGTTGATGGAAAATGAACCTATGAGCATGAGGATTGTAAAGTTCATGGAGCTTGAAGAAACCAAAAACCTTGTAATGAAGATACTAGAGTCACATCAAGCTCAGGTCATGAAGGATTTTGACAAGAGATCCATATCAAAGGACTTCAAATAAGGGGACCTATTCCTTAGATGGGATTCAAATAAGGCCAAACCAAGTAACCATACCAAGTTTGATAGCTTGTAGAGTGGCCCCTATTTGATCAATGGGTGTAAACAACATAATGTTTTTTAGCTTGCTGATCTAGATAGGGAGGTATTACCCATACCAATAAATGGAATTCAATTAAATCCATGTTATTAATATAGATTGCAACTATTGTATAATATTATACATATTATATTAGATTTCATGCTTTCCTCTAAGTTCCTTGTGCACATTTCCTTTTGTGTGTTTCCCTTTCAATAAGTGCCTTGGGCCCTTTGTTGCTTTTATTTCTTTTGTCCTTATTATTTCAAGATGAAATATTTTGGATAGGGTCAACCTTGTATAATTTTCATGATCATTTGAGAGAAAATACTTGAGACTCCATGCCCAGTGGATAGTTTAAGGTTATTAGTCTGTTGCATAGTAGGCATGCAATCCCAAGATGTTACCAAAAATGTTAGCCAATTTTGGCCCACATATAAAATTTTGATTGGATAGATCAGATAAGAAAATTAAATATTAAGGGAATGAGAAAATAGTTAAAGGAGAAGATCAAATGAAATTTTCAAAGCCTTTGAAACAATTTAAGCAATCTTAAAGTGCAATTTATTGATCTTCGAGAATCAAGCCTTGAAACAAGTCTAAAATTACAAAAAAGAGGATTCCAATAGGTCTCCATGGTGTTCAAGAATTATAAGGACATGAATTAGGTTTGTACAGGTCTCAAAAATTCATTTAAGCCTTGAAAATTTGAAAAATAGCTCAAACACAAGCCTAGAAGAGCCAGGCCATCATCACATGCCATGCAGTAATAAACAGGTCAACCTAGTTGTGAATTTTTATAAATACATTGGAAAACCTCTCAAGGCCAAAGGATCATATAGAGATGATTATTTTCATTCCAAGATGATCTTATATAAATTTTTTATCTTGATAATTTCTCTATCTCAATTTATAAGCCTCCAAAGTTGAACTAGTAGAGTGGGACGTGCATGGGGACATCAAATAAAAGGCACGTGAAGTAGCCATTTTAATTAAAATGTTATAAAGAATCATGATATATATAATTTTTCATCCTTAAAAGTTTCTAATATATCCATAAACTAGTATAGTACTAAAAATCATTTCAAGATCTTTCTAATACCTATTGGAATGCGTAAAACAGACATAGTATGCTCCAGATACAATTGGTCAAAGTTTGGATTAAAAATGGTCAATAGTCAAATGGTTGTAAAAATGACCAATAAACATGTGACACATGGTAATGCAATGTTAAAATGGTGTTTGGTTTTCACCTTTGATCTTCAAAACTCATGTTTGGATAAATGGGCCCTACTATTTGCATGCTAGGAGCCCTCAACTAGGATTGACACATTCTTTTTATAGAGGGGTGCCTTTGCCTCCATTTCTTCATGTTACCATTGTTATGTTTTTTCATTTATATGAATTTTTTTTATTTATATGCTACATGTGGGACTAATAATCCTAATATTGTAATTCATCCAACTAATTCTATGCCACATTATTGAGCTTGAGATATTTGTATATGCTGAGTTCAAGATATGGTGAGCCCAAGTTAGAGATATGCCAAGTTTGAGCTATGGCAAGTGTTTCATTGAATTTCAACTTATATTTCAAGAAAGGAAGAAGAATAAACTAAATATGGGTATGGTTTAGTTTTTTTTTGATTATGTGCACATTGAATTAGATGATTATGAAGAACTGCTCTTTGGTTTAGAAGGATGACCTGTAAATAAGATAACATTAAATCAAATGGTTGGTTAGATAGATAGATAAGTGGATTGCCTAACATTAGCTAGATCCAAAAATTAAGAACTTATTCAAGGAATTTCAATCCACATTTTTTAAATAATTAATTTTATAAAATAGAATAAAAATTACTTTCATCAATAATCAAAAGGTATTGAAATTGAACACAAGAGATTCTTGATAAATAAATAGACTAAAAATGACTAATATAGCTATAAAAAAATCAATATTAGTGATAAATGTCTCAAGTCTACTTTATAAAATTAAGTAGGGGTCTACAAACAAGTATGGACATAGAAAATTAGATTTGGTTGGGGGTAAGTAGGTGGAAATAACTTGTTATTTATTGCCATAGTAACTATCAGTGATTGGGATGACCATCAGTGGTTAAGGTGACCATTGATGATTAAGCTAACCATTAATGGTTAGGCAAACCATTGATGGTTACTATGTGTAGGTCTAGGTCACTAAATATATAATCAAGAGATGGGTTGGTGCTAAGAAGAGTGAAAAAGGCAAATAAAGTAATTGAATATTGAAAACAAATACTTATCTTTTATAAAGTTGATTGAATTATTAATTAAGGTGGTTGACTCATTGGTGGAGTCTCACATGATTTTGATAGAGTAACTATACTTGGCACTTTGGTAGAGCCATGATGGTAAATTAACTCTTTGATGTGATGTCTGAATCACTAGATTATCGATGATGATTGACTTGCAAAATAAAATAACTTTGGATGCATAAGCTCTTGATAATAATTATAGATTGATTTCACCTCCCTACTCCTCTCTTCTTATAATCAAGGCAAAAGAATCACAAAAATACATTCATTGGGCCTTCTAATTATAACTCATGCATGTAATGGCTCACACATGGATTAAGACAAGATATTTTTAGAAAATCAAGGTAGGTGGCTTGCATGTTGGTGGTTAAGGAGGTGCACCTTGACTGTCAATAGTCAGGGTGACTATTGGTGGTCATCTTGAACATCAATGGTTGAGGGTCAAGGTAAAGGGTGGATAAAAGGCATGTTAAATTAGTTTGGTAAATAGACCATGAGTTAGGGTCAGTTAGTGGTCAAAGGGTTAGATTGGTCTCAAGGGGTTCCTAAGATGGTCTAGGGGTGTTTTGACATTCAGAATCATGGCATGAAAGTTTTTGATGTCTATATTTTTCCCCTTTTTGTTATTCATCTTTGAATCAATAAGCTATAAAACAAAAATAGATTGCTAGTCAAAGGTCTGATTACCCAGAGTATGGGAGGAGGTATTCCCCCTCAAATTGGGAGTCAATGAGGTAAAAAAAATTGGGGATAGTTTTGATAAGGTGGATGGAGGTGATGATAAAGGTGAATGTCATGAATGTGGGTGATAATTTGGGCACTAAAGCACAAATAGGCAAATAAAGTTCAAAAAAAGTATGATATCCAAGATTGTGCAGTGACTAGGTTTTCATAGTTGGTAAAAATAAAGGTTGGTGCTAGAAAGACAAGTGACAAGTGGACCATGTGACCACATTTAGGCATGGTGGCTGGGAACACTCGTAAGTGTCCTAAGTGATGTCTATGTTTTAGTAGGTATCTAAATTAGGAATTACTCTTGGTGAAAACACAAATGGGTCAAGTATTATAGGTATCCAGGGTAGAAAGTGCTCCTAAGAAGACATAAGTAGGTTAGATAAGCATGAGGTGGCATAAGCTCAAAAAGGTAGTCAACATGGCAATGTTGTCACTATGGTCAAAGGACCAAGAAAAAGTCATCATAAAATGCATGTTAGTTGGCCCAAAATAGACCAACGATGAGTTAATGAGGTGGTTAGGGTAGGTGGAGAAGGTGGTCTCCATGGGTGGGTAAATGATTTGGTGCTGATAAAAAAAAGTTCTGCTTAGAGGTGAAAGCAAAAAGGGGTGAGCATCCTGACCATTGGTGATTAGGGTGCTCAAGGGTGACTATTAATGGTCACCCTGACCATTGATGGTTAGGGTGAAAACCCTAAAAATCTAGTGGTTAAAAGTGAAAAATCTTGCTGACAGTGGCTGGTAAGGAGGATTGACTACTAGCTGAGGTGGAGAGTGGACTATTGAGGATGCAGGGAGTATAGGGGCATGGATGAGGATGGGTAAGTATATGGATGACTCCATGGTGATGGTCATGGAATAAGGTATGGGATGTCCTCAATTTGATATGTTTAAGGGATGACTTCATTATGTAGATTTAGGTATGTAGTGAAAAAATGGTTGATTACTTTATTGCTCATGGATGTTATGATGTGATTATGTTTTTTATGATTATTATTATGGTTATGGCACATGTGTATATGCTTTGTTGTTAAATTTTTTTAAGGTAAAGAACATGAGGTAGTTTAATTAACAACACTAGATAGGAAGATAGAGAATATAATCAAGATGAAAACACCATAATGAAAATATCAACTAGTCATGACAAGATAAGAAGAGGGCATGATGCTTCTTATTTGACAAAGACTAGAAAAAAATGATGTTGGATTGGATTAATGAACATAATCCCTTTTAATGCTTCACATTAGTGTTAATTATTTGGTAAGAAGGTGTCTTGACCACATAATGTTAAGTAAGCTCAAAATCTCTTGCTTATAGTGTATAAAGGGAAGATGGATGAAAATGGAACCTTCGTGTGAGACTAGCATGCATCTTATATAGTTTTCCAAAGAGTCATTATAAATAAGTCTATAACATAAAATATATAGATTGATCAATGCAAGAAGTCTACTTGTGAAATTTAATTATGGCTTCTACTTTATTGATTATGGCTTCTACTTTATTATGCTATGTGAGATCTGATTATGACTTTTAAAATTAATTTTCTTTTGTTGTGATTTTAAAAATGGGTCTTTTGCTTTTTTAATATATGTGGGAAGATGATTGATGTGAGAAGTTTCCAAGAAATTATAATACTTTTGACAAATGCTATACTCAGGCATCCTTCAAGGGAGTGGTCTAAGTTTATTTGCTTTGTTCAGGCCTTTGTGATAGTTGTCCTTCAAGGGAGAAATCTACCTTATATTTGTGCAATTTTTAGTATGTTGATGCAACTATCCTTCAAGGGAGTAGTCTATGAATGTTAGGAATGAGCCATGATTACTATTGGTTTGGATTTTAATTTTAACTTATTTGATTTTATTTCTTGACATAGAATTTTTTATATAGGTTTAAAGGTTCACCTTTATGAAGGCAAAACTAAAAACACAAAAAGGTTGAATAGGTGTAAAGAGGGTCAGGTGATAATGATCATGGGAATTAATCCTAGGAGAGGGGAAGAAATTACCATGAGAATTATGCCATGGGTAGAGCCATGATACCCATTATTCAAGATTAGGCTATGACTATAATAGATAATCACATGATTCAATTTTAATTAGTTGCCCCCAAACTAGGGAGATGAATGTAGTTGAAAGTAAGGGATGAAACTAAGGTAAAATAAAAGGTGAACTTGATCTTTTTAAACAAAAGAATAGATGTGGATGCGAAGCATTGAGGGGCTCAAGTTATGGGTGTCCTTTGAGATAAGACAAATAGTAATATCTTGATCCATACTTGTGGGTTATGATATAGGGTCTAAGCTAATTGAAAGCAAACTTGCCCTGCTTACTTTTCTCTATATTGGTGGCATGCTGATTTTCCTTTAGAATGAGGTCTTTAATGTTGAATTCTTGCACTTTAAGGTGTTTTTTATAGGAACACTTGACATGCTCTTGATAGACATTGATATGGGTAAGGGTTACCAAGTGATGATCATCAAGTAGCTAAGCTAAGCTAAATGGTGCTAATGATAATCATCTTTAGTAATTATATTTTTCAAAGATATGTAAAGAGATGGGATTTAGACCTTAAGATACAAGACTACTTCCACTTCACATACAAGAGAAAAGGGTGTAGCACCTGTAGGGGTTCTAATGCTAGTATGATATACCCATAAGGTAAAGGGGATGTGCAAATTCCAATCTTGACTAGATGTATTGACCATTTTAGTTAGCATGTTTTTAAGAGTTTTGTTAGAGGCCTTAGTCTATTCATTCAATTGAGGATGATAGAGTGAGGATAAGCTTAACTTAATTCCAAATACATCACATAGACCCTAGACTTTCTTGTTCGGATAAGATTTACCATTGTGTATGATAATCTTATGAGGAACATCAAAGTGGAAGATGATGTGATGATTGATAAAGTCAATAATCTTTTCCACTTTGGTCGAGAATAAAAGAATAGCCTCTACCCACTTGGTAAAATATTCAATCATAGTAATGATATAATGGCATTTCTATGAATAATGGGGATTAATTTGACCAATAAGGCCTAGACCCTATTGTGGAAACATGAAGACTATGGCTAGGTGTGTGATGCAAAAGCATGTTGTTGACATTTAACACACTTTTTCACATACTCATAATAGTCTTGGTTAAGGGTAAGATGGTAATAGCCAAGGTGAAGGATGCATTTAGTTACATCAAAGCCACTAAAGTTTTCCCCATATATATCATTGTGAGTTTCCTTGATAGCGTGAGAGGCTTTTTGACTATGTAGGCAATGGAAGAGGAGGCCATAAAATCCATGTTTATAGAGAATACCTCTTAGTATGGTATAATGTGAAGTTTTTTGGGTAAATGCTATTCTAGTATTTCCTAGAAAAACTAGAAGGAATGATGGCAAGGTTAAGAAAATCAAAGGTCTATTGATACTAAAGATTAGGTTAGGTCTCTTCTACATTGAAAATGGTGGGAAAATATAGTTTGAAATAAGAAGGCTAGGTTATTCTATGGATAATGATAGATAGCTTGGAGTCAGAGGGTATAAATGAGATTTTAGAGGCAAGAGAAGCCATGGTATCAATGAGCTTATTGGTAGATCATGGGGTTGATTAGCCATGGTAATGTTCAAATGATGCTAATAGTTTGTCAGATAGTTGTTTATACTATTGAAAAACATCATTCTTACTCTAGTAAGAGCCATTTATTTGATTGAACAAAAGTTGGGAGTCACCAAAGACGTTGATTGTTTTGAACCCTAAGGCTAAGGTGGTCTGAAGGCCTATCACTAGGGCTTTATACTTAGCCATATTGTTGGTACATTCAAAATTAATCTTGAAAGATAAGGTAAGAGGCTCATTTTAAAATGGAATAAGGATGATACTAGCTCCCCCACTGATTTAACACTTTGATCCATCAAAGAACATGGTTATTTGATAGGTGAAATATGTCTAAAAGAAGGTCACAATGGACTCATCAGGGAACTCAAGAGCAAGAGGTTGGTTGTTTGCTAATGGTGCTTCAACCAAGGTCAAAAATGACTTGCCCCTTAATTAACTTCTATTGAAGGAATTCAAGGTAAAACTCCACTAGGAGCATGAGCCACTTGGCCATATGTTGGTTTTGGTATGGCTTGGAGTCTATGTACTTGAGTGGGTTGGTATTAGTTATGATATAGGTTTTTTAGTTAAGGAGGTAGTGATGAGTTTGGTGGCTATAAAGACTAAAAATAAGTAAAGTTTCTCAATATGGGTATACCAAGTCTCATACTCTACAAGCATGAAAATAATGTAGTAGATGGCTTGCTCTCTTTTCTACTCATCCTCATGAGCAAGCATTGCCCTTAGGGAGTGGTCAGTGGTAGAGATATAAAGGTAGAAAGTTTGGTCATCCTTAGGAGGGGTAAGGATAGGTGGAGACAAAGGGTATATTTTGAGTGAATAAAATGACTTTTGACAATAGTTATTCCACTTGAAAGACAAATCCTTGCTCAAAAGGTGATTAAAGGATTGACATCAATCTGAAAGATGGGAGATAAAGTGATGAATAGATTGAAGCTTCCCCTACAAACTATAGAGTTGCTTAAGGTTGACTAGAGGAAGCATGTTGATGATTGATTTGATCTTGGTGGGATCAAATTCTATTCCATGAAGTGAGATAATAAAACCTAGAAGCATTCCTGACAAGATCTCAAAAATGCACTTTTGGGGTTAAGGTGAACATGATAATGGATGAGGCATTCAAAGATGATCTTAAGAACTGCCAAGTGATCCTTTTAACATTTGGATTTTTTGAGAAGGTAAAAAGGCAAATGGATAAATGGTCAAGATGGTAAGAAGGTAAAGGGGTAAATGGTCAAGAGGCTAAAAAGGTAAAGGGATAAATGGTCAAGATGGTAAGAAGGTAAAGGGGTAAACGGTCAAGAGGGTAAAGAAAAGATGAGGTTAAAAGGTAAAGGTTTAGAGATTAAGAAAAGAAGAAGGCCAAGGGGTGAAAATAAAATTATGAAATTGAAATAATTTACCTCATCATGGTTGATGAAGATGTTATTGATGTTGATGATGGCTTACAATTTTGGTAGATTCTGACTACTTTGAGCTCCTTTCCTCCAAGATGGATGACCTCCTTGACAAGTGGACTCAACCTACAAGATGAAATGCTTCCAACTGAAGACTAATATTACCCTATGAAAAGAGGGGGGGGGGCTCATAGTTATAACATTTCATGCCATGAAAGATGACAAAGGGTGGAAAAGTTAAGAGAGATAAAATGTGGTGCCATTTTCCAAGTGGATGCATAAGTAGGTTAAGGGAATAAGGGTGGTGGGATTATTAATTCACAAAGTGTGTCTTCAAATTTGATAATGTGTACCCCAC
Organism: Torreya grandis; assembly: GCA_037957365.1. NCBI lineage: Eukaryota > Viridiplantae > Streptophyta > Pinopsida > Cupressales > Taxaceae > Torreya > Torreya grandis. The sequence goes on along the minus strand of JARHVA010000812.1, from coordinate 3,381,742 downwards.
TTTGATAATGTGTCCAAATTTAGTGGAGATAATGCCCATGGACCCATATGAGTCCAAAATACTTTCCACCAAGCTAATTTGTCTTCTACTAAGAACTTAAAAAAGTGCCCCACAAACTTTGGTACCATTTTCTAAGTGGATGGGTAAGTGTTCATGAAGGAAAAATATGGTTGGATTCCCACTTCATAAGTGTGTCTCCCACTTTTCAAGTGTGTCCAAAATAGGTGGAGATCATGCCCATGTGCTCATATGGGTCCAAAATACTTTCCACCACCCACTTATGTCTTTTACCAAGCACCTAAAAAGGAACCACACATACTTTGGTGCCACTTTCATGTATGAGGACAAAAGCACATGCTTTATGATGGTCCCATAATAAAAAATGCACCATACAACAAAATGTGGACCCTTTGATGCTTAATGATGCCATTAAGTTCCTTTAGCAAGGGTCCCAAGTGGGGTATAATGTCCCACTCCAAGCCACCTCACTTTTAAGCCATCTCACTTGCCTTGTCACCATTGAGTCACATTCCATGTCACCTACCATGCCACCATGAATAGTGGCATGCCATGTCATCATGAATAGTGCCAGTGAATAATGATAGTGAATAGTGATTTAGAATAGTGTTTTAAAATAGTACTTTTGAATAGTGATAGGTAAATAGTGACTTGAGTTAGGTTAAGAGGGTTAGGTTAAGATTCAATAATGTTTAGGTGGTCCCTAGGGTGGAGCTTATGGCATTCAATCATCTAGAACTTCTTATGTGTAGTTTTCTAGTGTATATACTAAGATAGATACCTTGGGTTTGGGTTTGGGTGAAGGTGTATGGGTAGGGTTTGGTTGGGAGGTAGAAGATGGGTATGTCCATGAAATTGACACCTTAGACTTCCCCTTATCCTTCTATTTCACTCTTGTAACCACATGAATGGTATGGATAAAGGGAATAATTGGGGTAGGAGATTAGTCAGGCTCTTCGTCACTTTGAGGTAAGAGTGGAGTAGGTAGGTGTTGGGTAGATTGTGTTTTTATTGGTTGTATTGCTATAGGGATTGTGATAAGTTCATCTATTAATAAATCATCCTCATCATAGATCTAGTGTATAATGGTTTGGAGAGCTTTATATTTCTTTGTGTCATGCCCTAATATCCTATGATAGGAGCATACATGGTAGTTGTTATACCAGGTGGGTTTTGAATAGAGGATCAAATGGCTTGATAATGGGTAAGGTTGAGAAAGAAGCTTACAATAACTGTTAAAAAATGGTGGAGTAGGATTTGATAAAGGTGGAGAGGATTTAGGGGTTTTGGTCTTGGTTGGTAAGGAGGAGGTTCTTTTGGTAGTGGGTTTGGTGATAAAAGGTTTGGTTAAGGTAGTGTGTTTGGTTGGTGATTTGGGTTTTGGTAAGGTAGATGCTGAGAAAGTAAAGGTATGAGTTTTTAAGATAGGTAGCTTGGTTATTGATGGTTTGGTGAAAATAAGTGTGTCTAAGAGCAAGTATGTTGGTGTAACCAATAATGGTGGTTGGGTCCTAGTTATGATAACTAGATTTTTAATTAGAGTGGTGGGATGAGGCTCCAAGATAGATGGAAAGTTGGAGGGAGGTAGGAGTTTATATATTTATCCTTTTGGTATCTCTACTCTCTTGGTTGATTTAGGCTCATGTTTGGTTGTTGAGTTTGGTGGGGTAAGCTCTACCTTGATAGATGGGTGGTTAAGACTCTATTTAGGGAGGGTGCCAAGGTTATTGGTTGGTTTGGATGGATTGGTTGGAAAAGGTGATTTTTTTGCATGGAGTTGAGGTGATTTGGATGTCTTGGGAATTATTAGGTTGGTATAAGTTGCTATTGGTTTGGTTGATAGGGTAGGAGTTTAGATAATAGAAGTGGTGGGTTAGTGTGATAAAGGTATGGTTATAGGTTCTTACTTGGTGATATAAGGTAGTGATAATTATTCAAAAAATATAGCTTGATCCATGTTAGGGTTTGAGATAAATTTTAATTTATACACTAACCTAGATAATGGTTTGTAGTCTAGTTTTATTCCCTGGATAGTGGTCCTGAAAGATAAGCCCATAGGTTGAGATAGGGGGGTGGTGACCTCATCCTTTTCCTTAATAAAATGATATGAGGTTTGAGTAGGTGACTCCTCTATGGGAGGTACAGACATAGGGGATTCCTCTTTGGTAATGATTTTTGAAGGGGTAGTAAGTTTCCCGGTGGTTGATGGAGAAGGTAAGATGGGTGCTTATTCTAGAATGCCAATCAAGGGAAGGGTTGATGGCTCCACTACCTCAATAAGTAGAGGAGTAGAAAGGAGTGATTCCTCATTTAGGTTTTAAAAAATAGGAGAAGGTAACTCTAATACCTTAATAAGTGAAGAGGGTGAGGAATAGATAGGTTGATGAGTACGTTCTTTAGCAATGCATATACCAAGAACCATGCTAACAATATGAGTATCGTGAGAGAAATCAATCATATTACTCTCATTCTTAGTAGGTGCATAATTGGGGAAAGGATACCTAAAGATGTCAAAGGCTTGGGTTTGAGGTGCATTGGGGTTATCTAACATAATCTCACCCTTATAAATAAGAAATTAGACAATGCTCTTAAAGGTATTGCACCTACTAATGTCATGCCCTATCTCTCAGTGGAGGTCACATAGATCATTTTCATTATACCAATTAGGTGTAGGATGAGAAAAATCAAATTACTAAGGTGGTTTGATAGGAGGAAGCTATATTATATTATCTTTTAATAACTTCTTCAGGATTGAAGCATAAGACTCTCCAAGTGGAGTAAATTACTTCTAGGTGTTCTAGATTTGGTTCATCATGTTTTTCTTTGAGGAACTAGAGGAATTAGATTGGTTGGAAGTTTAAGGGGAAGAAACTTTAAGGATAACCACATTTTTAGTGCCCTTAATTTTGATCTTGGTATTGGTTTATTTGTTTGGTTTGGAGGAGGAAGCCTCATTGGTTTTGTAGGTGAAGTTCTTATTTTTTAGTTTTAGGTTTCCTTCATCAATGGCTCTATTCTCTAGCTTATACTCCATGGTAAAAGATTTATCAAAGGTTTAGAAGCTCTCAACACATAGTGTAGAGGAGATGTGATTGACACATGCTCAAGTAAAGGGTTAGATCAACTTGGGCTAGGGTAAAGAAAAGGAGAGTTGGTTGATTAGGCTCCACCAATGAGATACAAAATTGGTAATAGATTCATCATAAAATTGCTGGATAGAGCAGAGGTCAATGATGGAAACTTTCTTGGAGATATTTATCAAAAAGTGATCTAAGAAAGTTTGAGCTAATTGGGTGAAGGAAAATATGAAATGTTTTCTTAAGTCACTATACCAATCTAATGCCAATCTTGATAAAGACATAGGAAAAGTGAGAAGGAGGGCATCATCATAGGCAATCAAATAACATGAATGCCTAAATGCCCTAAGGAGATGTTGGGGATCCTCCTTACTCTAAAAATTAGACAAATTGGGAAGTTTCCATTGAGAAGGATATGGAATAATAGGCATAGATGGGTGAATGGTCTCATTATAAATCTATTCATAGGATAGGAAATTGTGATCCCCAAAGATGGATGACTCCAAAGTTGTCATCTTATTCATGAGCATCTTCATTAGGTTTGTTTGGGGTGGTGTACCTAAAGAGTTGTAAGGTGTATAACATGGTTGGGGTTAAGTGACATATTGATAATTTACCAAAGGTTGAGAAGTTGCCATAAATGGGTAAGTGGCCATAGGTAGTTAGGTTGAAGCCACATATGAATATGCGGTCACTAGTGGTTAGGTAGAGGGTATGTACTATTGAGTGGGCATGGACGGTTGAGTTAGAGGTAAGGGATATGTGGTATCCTTGGTAGTGATAGGTGGTAATAGGTACTTCAATAATAATTGGAGTATGGGTAGGTAAAGGTTGGGTGGTAGCTGCATTAGAAGAATTATTAGTTAGACTAGGAGGTGTTTGGGTGTTAGAAGGTTGAGCTAGTTGATTTTGCATGGTTGTGTCTGATGGGTTACCATCTAAGTAGATTCTTGAGTGGTTAATGTTTGGGTGGTGATAGTGGTAACAAAAGAGATGCATAAAAATCCCAATGGTTTTCCATAGGGTGGATCGGTAGGTGGTACTAAAATGGGTGTATGGTGAGCTACTATTTGTGAGCTACTATGTTAAGATAATGCTGAAAGGATACCCAATTATTATCTAAAAAGGTAGCAAAGTCTAGGTCACCTTAGGAGACTATTTAAGGCACACTAGAAGCATCAAAATGATGAGGATAACTCTCATCATTTGAGATGTACTCCATAGATGAGGAGGTAGAGGAGACTAGATAATCTATAGATGGGTCTAGACTTGATAAGTCTCTTCATCATTGACGAGTAAGAACCATGCAAATAGGATGAGAGGAAAACACAAATAATCTTGCAACTCAAATAGAGAGAAAGTAGTAAAATGATCAAGGAAATCCAACACAAACTAGATTATGTTAAAATCCTATGGTTAATTTTAATCTTGCTTTTGGCTTATGCCTTAAGTTTATGAGATTTTTGGATAGAAGTTGGCTTGTAGATCATGTACTATAGAATCAATATATGGTTTATTTTAGGTTTTTTAGATGGTCAAAAGTATTTTTATTGGTAATAAACATGTGGCTTGGTATTAGGGCATACCCCCTCACTTCACAGACCACAATGATAAGGGTGTTGGGTGCTTAGACATTGTATATTGATTTATAGAGTTTATATTCAACCATAGAGCTAAGTTGGTTATCCCCTTGGTAATGACCTCCAAGTAGGATCATCAAGTAAGGTTAAGGTTACCACTAAGTAATGAAATCCTACTCAATATTTATCTCAAGTTTGTTTGATGTTTAATTGATGAAAGTGGTTTGGTTTAGTGTGTGCAACAAAAGTGATTATACGATAAAATTATTGTGCCTTAATTCAAAGTGAGCTAAAATTAGAAGAAAGTAATGGATGCACTTAATTTTAAACCCAAAAGAAATTTCAATTTTTTTAATGAGCATAGATAGAGAGAAGAGCATACATATGCAAAGGAAAGAAACCCAAAGTAAAGAGTCAAGGTCCCACCAGGCATGCCAAAATATTTCAATGAATTTTAGCTTTTATTTCAAGAAAGGAAGAAGAAGAAACTAAATATGGGAATGATTGAAAAAGATATTTGATTATGCTTGCATTAAATCAGATGATTTTGAAGAACTCCTCTTTGGATTGGGAGGATGACCTGCAAATAAGACAAAACTAAAGCAAATGGTTGGTTAGATAGATAACTTAGTGGATTGCCTAACATTAGCTAGATCTTAGAAGCAAGAACTTATTTGAGGGTTATCAATACACATATTTTAAATAATTAAGTTTATAAAATAGAATATAAATTACTTACATAAATAATCAAAAGGTACTAAAATTGACCACAAGAGATGCTTGTTAAATAAATAGACTAGAAATGACTAATATAGTGATAAGAAAATCAATACTAGTTCTAAATGGTTTGAATCTGATTTAAAAAACTAGGTAGGGGTCTGTGAATAGGTAGAGACATAAAAAAATATATTTAGTTGGGGGTAAGTAGGTGGAAATAACTTGTTATTTACTACCATAGTGACTGTAAGAGGTTAGGATGACCGTCTGTAATTAAGGTGACCATCGATAGTCAAGCTAATCATGGATGATTAGGTAAACCGTTGATGGTTGAGACAACCATCGATGGTTACTATGTGTAGGTCTAGGTTGGTAAATAGATTTTTGATGGGATCACAAGGTTGGATTCTAGGAGATGGTTTGGTACTAAGCTAAGTGTGAAAGGTAGATAAAGTAATTGAATACTAAATTAAATACTTATCTTGCATAAAGTTGATCAGATGGTTGATTGAGGTGGTTGAATCATTGGTGGAGTCTCACATGATTTCAATAGAGTAATGGTACTTAGTGATTTGGTAGATCTATGGTGATAAATTAGCTCTTTGATGTGATGTTTGGATTTCTAGATTGTTGATGATGATTGACTTGTAAAAAAAAGGAATTTTGGATGCACAAGCTCTTGATAATAATTATAGATTGATTTCACCTCCCTGATCCTCTCTTTTTATAGGAAAGGTAAGAGAGTCAACAAAAGATGTTAACTATGCCTTTTAATTATAACTCACACATGTAATGGCTCACATGTAGATTAAGACAAGGTATTTTTAGAAAAGCAAGGCAGGTGGCTTGAATGTTAGGAAATAAGGAGGTGTACCCTGACTATCGATGTTTAAGGTGATCATTAGTGGTCATCTCAATCATTAGTGGTCAAGGGTCAAGGAAATGGGTGGATATAAGGTAGGTTAAGTTAGTTCGGTAAATTAGCCATAAGTTAGGCTTGGTTAGTGGTCAAAGGGTCAAATTGGTTACAAGGGGGTCCTAAGGTGGTCTAGGGGTGTTTTAACATTTAGAATCATGGTGTGTAGATTTTTGGTCTCTACAGAGAGTTTGAGATTGAGCCTAAGTGCTAACTCAATAGTGAGATCGAATACCTACTTACCATTATCTTCTTGGATTCCATCTGAATCTAAACTAAGCTTTTATTCATATGGATCTTCTAAACCCAACAATTGAACTTCACTAAGATTGTTCGAGATCTTATTTACCAACCATTGAAGGATTGTTTAAACTAAGCCAATAAAAATGGGTTGATACATGGCCAAATCCATAAACCAAATGCTAGATATAAGGCTATTTGAATCCTTACCAATATTTCCAACGCATGAATGTGGGATATTAATCCTTATATGGTAAATGCTAGTTAAAACCAAATAAAGACCATGGGATTTGAACCCATAACCTATGGTAAAATGGTTAAGCATCCTAACCAATCCGATACACATTTTTAAGTTTTATAAAAAACAAAAAAAATTATTAGTATAAAGGTTGAAAATGACTGTGTAAAGGATTTTTAATGGCAAAATGTAAAGATTCACATTTTTGGCCAATCCTAAGGAATTTTTAGGTCTTGGTGTAAACTAAAAAGTTGTTCAAAATTATGATACACTCCTTTGATATATTTGTGCTCCCAATTTAGTGTTATTTTGATGTCTGTTTGAGTAATGGAAGTGATGCTTGACATAGAACATTGGAAAGAGAATATGTAAGTGCTTCAAGAAAGTAGAGGATGATTATTGAGCATTATTAGAGTCTTCTGAAGGTCTGATGGTACAAATATGAAAGTTTTAAATCGATTTTTATGTATGCTTGTAAAATTGTTGATATTTGAATCATTTTTAATGGATTAGTTTGTGAGTTATGAACCTAGAGGTGTATCCCCTAAATGGGTGAACTTTGTTATCAGATTGATGTCAATTTTCCTTTCAATATTCTATGTTTTAGTTATTAATTCAGTTTTGGGAAATAATTAATGAGACACTAAACCTAATTACAAAAAATTATAAAAATAACACAAAATAAGAATTTTAATCTAAAAACGACTTTTCAGAGTTTTCAATCACTCATATTCATTTCTAGAACACTATATCCAATTTTTATTTGATTTAATCAAGAAATTGAGAATATTCTACATCCAATTCTATGTATTTAAAGAATTGAGATTTTTTAGTATCTAGTTTTAAAAAACTATTTGATTTATCTAAGGGTTAAATCAGGGTTTAAGGATCAATTTTGGTATCAAAACAGGTTTATACAAGACTTGCTTCAATTGTTGATATACTTCCTTTGGATTTTATAAATATCAGATTCTTGGAATTATTATTCTATTAAATTGATTATGTAGGATGAATACTAAAAAGGAAAATTAGAAGACATTATAAATTACTGGAACAATACAAGCTTCTAATAGAAAAGTTTTTGAAACCACTAGCCCTACATGATCAACATGAATGAAAAACACAACACATTATCACTTGAAGGTGTGAGATGGTGTTGGGAAAGGATCAAACTTTCTATATTAGGATGCATTTAGATAAAATGTAAGGCATTTTTCGTGATGCACATCCAAGAGGAGTCAGTTGTAGTCCTTTTACCATTATTACATAGAGCATATTAAGGTATGATGGTGATCTGATTTCATATTGGTATTGACATAATTTTTTGGTCTTTGATAACCAATTGTGTAGATTTTATTTATAGATAACTAATCATAATTTGGAAGCCTATAGGAACAAGTGAAAAGACTAGTTCCATGATAAGATATGTAAATGGAAAATAGGGCATTGTTCAGGAAATTGAACATGTTTTTCACTTTGAGTTTTGAGTTTGTAATGGTTTGAAAGTTGGTATACGTCCTTACAAATTTTTTTAAGAGTCGAAAAAAAAAAAATGAGTTGTTTAAACAATAAAAATGTCAATCAGTACTCAACAGGTACACTTCATAGTTTCTTTAAAGGTATAAATTATTTTCAACATAACTATGTATGCACAATTTTGGTTTGAATCCTTTGTGTAAGGTTACCTTGGAAGTAAAATATATCTTTATTTGGAATTTTTTTGAAAGCCTTTGAAAATATAAAATGGATCATATAACTCTTAGTAAGATAGAGTTGATAAGATGAAACCTCCTATTTAGTTATTGAAAACCATGAAGAGGGAATAACCCTTATTGATAAAATGGTTAAATTGGATAGTTTTGATAAGCATAACTATAATATTGAAAAATATGCTTAGATTCACTTCAAATACTATTTTCAAGGAATTCTTAACTATTTGATCCAAGGAAGGAATTTTTGATTAACTTGTGTTTTGAAGAATGTTATTGTTATATCCTATTTTAGTTTTCCATTGTAATAAGATTTTGGAAATCTAACTCAATTTGATGAATATGGAGGTATAAATTAAGGAGTATTTAAATGGTGAAGAAAAACCTCAAAATAGGTTTAAAATTCTTGTTTTTCTCCTCACCTTTATATGATATTTTACTTACAGTGACTTGTAGAGTTTGTAAAGAGGCTCTTATTTGTGAATTGTGTAGTTATAACCTTAGGATAGAAAAATTAGCTGCACATTTTTATTCTTGACATATATGTTTAAGTCCCAATGTATCTTGGGCAATGTTCATATTACAAAATGTTGTACACACACATGTATGATTGTCATATATATCATGTAGAATCTAATTTCAAAGACCCATAGATGGGAAATGTTTGTAAATGCAATTATATAGGTGATATAATTTATTTACAAGTCCCATATGGGTATGCAACACATTTTTTTCTCCTATGTGATATAACAAGGAAAACACCTTAGCCTTCATATAGTGTAGGGATTGAGAGAATCCACCAAATTCAATGACTATTTTGGGTAACAGGTCATTTTGGAAAAATGGGAAAGAGTTTTTTTTACTCTTCATAATCAATTTACAGTTTTAATTGGACAACTGACTTCTTACAAAGAAGTTTTATAACATCTTATTTCACTAATGTTTTACAAATGGAGTTTTATTGAATAATTTTGATAGATTGACTTCATAACTCATTCATATGCTATTTTTGGATCTTGTATGTTTGGAATCAGTGTAGGAATATTTTCAATGGCAAAGAAGAGAATTCATAGAGATATTTTTGGGTCAGTTGGAATATTTGGAATTTTGGAGACCAAAAGCCTTTTTGTAGGGACGTTTTATCTAGAATATTTATCATCCTTTAAAATTCCAAATATTTTCCAAAACTAGTATAGTACTTGTTGGGTGAATATTTTGTTGACCAGCTAACTGGTGAGCAAAATAGGTCCTATCACCACAACAATAGGGAGATTGATCAGCCAGATGTGTAGGTTTACTACATCAAAAGGGGATAAATCTCTCCTCTCATCAAGGGGAGGTTACCTATCAAGTATACAGAGCTATATAATATATATGTAAGCAAAAAATAAGACACAAAGGTAGGACAAACCATCCATCTCTCTTTTTTCAAAGATGATACTAATAAATAGAGGAGAAATCCTAGGAAACACTGAAGGCACTTCTCTTCTTTCAGAAGTATTCTTGTAGGAAATAGCAGGAGTCCTTTCAAGGAACAAGTAATCAATAACCAAAGTACAAAGTAACTAGCAATATAAGATGTAGCATAAAGTCTCCACCTTAACTGCTCTAGAGGGAGATACGAAGAATAATGGGGGCGTAAAGTCATCCTAAGGTCCTTTACACAAGAAAAAGAAAATACAAATACACTGAAGGCACTTGTGGGGGCACAAAGTCGTCCCATAGTTGGTCTTCAGGACACCTTCCTGACCACTTCTACTATTTCTACTTGTTAAATAAAATAAACAAGAATGCTTCTAGGAAACAGACATACAAACAATTCCCTAAATAACACAAGCTATTTCTAACACAAAGTCTAAAAAGGTCACTTGCTTTCTTATTCAAATGAATAAAATTGATTAAAAATCTGAGCTCAAAGTCTCAGTAAATGCCTTTCAGTTTAGGTAGAGTTTTTGCTTCTATGGTAGAAAGATCCTCATAACAATAAGAGAGATTACAATATATAGAGGTCAAGAGAGGTTTGGCTCATTTATCCCATGGAATAGCTCATGCTATGCATGTAATGCTTTGAATGCACTTTCAGTTTTATATTTTAACTCGACTGTCATCCCCTAGAAATAGATGATCCTCCTAGTTCCCTCTCTTGATTGCATCATTGTTTACTTTTCCTTTATTCCTGAACAAGTCATGTCTTTTAAAGGCTCAAGAAATTTGCATCCATGTTTCTAGGTTCAAGAGGTCTATCGGGTCTAAACACTATGTTGACACTCCAAATCTTTCATATTGTTTCCTCCACTTCATAGTGATTAGGGCTCTCACACTTAAGTCTGCAAAAATCAACAGACACTTCATTGCCACCAATTTGGCATCCTTGGGTGTACCATTGTTTAAAACATATCTCATGTGTGGATATTTCTATCTCTTTTCTTCATCGTTCCTCCTTTTTTAGCTGTTGAATTGGGTCCTTAAATTTCCTCTCTATTCTTTGGTCACTTTTAGCTAAAAATTTGACACATGGCAGCATCCACTTAGAAATAAGTGAGGACATGTGGTAGCTTCCACTGCTATTAGAGGCTTTTAGAAACATTTTTTATGAGTTCGGCAGAAGATGACACGTGGTAGTCTCTGCTACACTTTAGCAACCTTTGAAAATACTTAAGACTTATTTTAGATTCACATGGATGATAACACATGGTGGTCTCTACTGTGCTCTGTGAAATGCTTAGGAGAAGCTTATAAACTTGTTTAAAACTCAGACGTAGACACATGTCACTCTCTGTGGAGTTATAAATGAATAGGTGGCAACTTTCACTTGTCTTTGGAGAGTTAGGTGGATGATGACACACGGCACATTCTGCTTTCTTCAGTAGCTCATTGGGGGTCCACCATAGTCTTTATGAAAACAAGAAGCAGGAGGGAGAAATTATAGAGATTGACACTTGTCAGCTTCCACTAAACTTTTGCAAGGGACATGTGGCACATTTTGTAGCTTCTTTGAGAAATGTTTATTGATAGAGGCTTTGAAACCTATTAGAAATTCAGAATCATGGATGTAGACACATGTCACTCTCCGTAGAGTTATAATGGAAAAGGTGGAAGCTTTCACTTGCCTCTTGAGAATCGTACGAAGGATGACATGTGGTGGCTTCTACTAAGCTTTTAGATACCTTTGAAAAGTCTTTGAGACTTATATTAGTTTCTCATAAAAGATGACATGTGGCAGCTTTTGCTACATTTGATACTATGTCCCAATGGATAACACATGGCAACATCTGTTGTGACTTTGATAAAGGACATGTGGCAGCATCTGTCACATTTTAGAAACACTATAGAACTATGTGGAACTCATTTGGATTCATGTATATGATGCCACTTGGTGTGTTTTACTTAAATTACAAAGGATACGTGGTAGCTTCTATGGCTCTTAGAATCAAAGTGAAATGAGGCTCAAAAGGCAACACTTGGTAGCATTCATGGGATTCTATCAGGATTTTGTCTCAGTCCATTTATTTTCCTTGGTCACTTTTTGCAATAGGAGTTCCCTTCACAAGGGAACTTGTGTCTTTGACTCTTGGGGCACTCCTTTGAACTTTGTCACTTGAACTGACTGATTGAACCAACTTTGGTTCAATGGTTCATTCCCTTGTTTTGGCTGAGTCCTTTTGATCTTCATTGAACCAAATGTGTTGAACCTGTTGAACCTTGAACCCATTAAACCTTGATGAAGTGCTTAACTCTTGTTGATGACATTGAACCTTTGAACTAAGGCACTGAGCCAATCTCAAAAATGACTAAGTGTTGGAAACTAATTCTTTTGATTGAACCTCCTTGTAGAATCCTTTGAACCTGTTGAACCATTAGTCCTTTGACTGAAAAAGCTTGAATAATTCCCAATTTTGAAAGCTTAAAACAATTTTTTAAAATGAGAAGAGATATTTTGGTCTTTGCAAGACCAAAATAACTTATATGTTGTCCTAAAAATGAGTGACATTTTTTTTAGGGGACATCTTCCTCTTGGTCTTTTCTTCTTTTTGCTCTGTGGCAGGACGTGGTCTTCAAATCAAAAACCATAACTCCTTGCTCTCCCTGCAAAGGGTTACTTTGCCTAATTTTGATTTGTAGCAGCATGGTCCACCATCATAACTTGTTATTCTACTGGTCTAGTCTAGCACATGCTTTGATTATCAACATCAGACCTCTAACAAACCATCAGCTCAACATCTCCTTTGATGTGAAGGAGTTTGACCTCTTCACCTTGAGCAGTGTTCAATTTGAGCAATAGAGATCTATATCCAACTATGGAAGAAATGATTCCATTGGATTCTAAGATCCAAGCATCATCAGAAGTTGATCTTCTATCAGATTTCTCTTCATTAGAGATGGAAGATCCTTCTTGATTTATACTTCACCTTACTAATTCTTTTGATGCCTTGTTTGAATCGAATCTTGGATTGTCAGCTACAAGACATTCATCAGCTGAGATAGGAGCATCATCTGTGGTCAAGAAGTACTTACCCCTACTTGAAGGCTCAAATAGAATTTGAGCTACAGGGGCTGAGATTTGGGTGACCATAATTTTTTCCTTAGATAGGTCCACACTTTGTTCTCCATCAATATCCAATTGCTCAGGATTGACTTGCAGGGATTAAAAATTAGTCATTTGAATTTTGGATTCCTTGACATGATCGATCATGGCAAATGATTGAGATGGATTTGGAAGAGAGGATGGGAGTTCATCCTTTTGATTTTTGGGAGGGGGAGGACTAATCTGTGAAGTGGAAGTAGATAGTGCAAAGATGTTTGATGTACTTACTTCTTTGGTAATCACCGAGTCCTTTGATTGAAAAGGAAGAGGGGTTCTTTTCTTAGCAATTGAAATTGTTGGTTGAGGTCACTCCTCTATCTTCTCTTTGTCAGCCTACTAGGCTGACTGATTCAGGGACTTAGTGAATACTGCGTATGATCCTTTGACTACTTCACCTTCACTTTTGAGTTTATCTTGATAATTTAGGAAACCAATGTGGGAGTCATCATTTGATTCTTATAGATTCTACTTGAAGAGATCAATGCCATTTTCTTTCTCTAACTTAGGTTAGAAATAGGAAACATGCTCTGTTTCCAAATATCCAACTATCGAGTTTTTTGGAGGTGCTTTAAGGGCAGGATTCCTCTATGGGGGAGGAAGATGATTTTGTTGCCCTTGACTTCTGGTAGAGTTGCCTTGATATGGCTAATTAGGGAATGTCTTCCTTGGTATATCTTTATATATAGGAGCAAAAGACATACTTTATGTAATTTGCCTTTTCAAGGCTAGCAATTCATTTGCCAGCTTTTGTACCATTAGATCAGTGGTGCCTGTAGATGAATATTCAAAAGATGAAGAGGGTTTATTTCTATTTGAATCTCTTCTTATCTTCCCTACCAAGATAAGCTCATTTTCTACCTCAGTGGCCAAAAGTTGAGTTGTAACAAGATCTATTTTACCAGCACGTCTCAAAAGAAAACTTACTTCAGGTAACTGAGAATTAATGAAGAAACATTTGAGATTCTTAGCTATAGGTCAAGGAATTATAGGAATTCTATTCCTTAGTTTGTCAAATTTGGATATGAAATCCCTCATAGGCTCATGAGGCTCTTTCTTCATTTCAATGAGCTAGGCCAAAAAGGCATGTGCATCTTCTGTGGGCTTGAACCTTGCTTCAAACTTGGCTTTAAGTGTAATCCAGTCAGTCACTGATCTAGCTTGTAGATGGTAGAACCAATCTATAATATCACCTTGTAGTGTTTTCATAAAAAGCCTAACTACCATGTCTTCAAATTCTACTCCAATAACACCATAGGCTATGCTGAAGGCTGCAATGTGTTCATCAGGGTGAACTATCCCATCACCAAAGAATTTGGGAAAATTATTTCTTGAACTACGTGGGAGTTCATGCAAAGGTGGAGTCAAGTTGAGTGGGCCAAAAGAGTTACCCCAAGGGCCTCAAATTGCCATTATTTAATTAAGAAAAATAGAGATAAAAAATTTGGATAGAGTGGCCAGATTACAAAACAAAAATGGAAAAGGACTGGCTTAGCTTCAGCTTGAGGCTTCAAACTATGCACTCTTTCCCAACAGCTCTAGTTTTGTAGGCCAAATAAAATAATAGAGGTGGAGGAAGATGGTAAGGCTATAGTGAATAATGGGTAAGACATGATATGGAATCACCAGAGTCTGTAATGGACAAGGGTTATAATGATAATGGGTTATATAGGTGATATTTCAATCTAAAAATTGAGGTTCCAAATTGCACAAAATTATATCCCCAATGGAGTCACCAAAAACTATTGGGTGAATATTTTGTTGACTAGCTAACTGGTGAGAAAAATAGGTCCTATCACCATAGCAATAGGGAGATTGATCAGCCAGATGTGCAGGTTTACTACATCAAAAGGGGATAAATCTCTCCTCTCATCAAGGGGAGGTTCCCTATCAAGTATATGGAGCTATATAATATATATGTAAGCAAAAAATAAGACACAAGGGTAGGACAAACCATCCATCTCTCTTTTTTTAGAGATGATGCTAACAAATAGAGGAGAAATCTTGGGAAACACTGAAGGCACTTCTCTTCTTTCAGAATTATTCTTGCAAGAAAAAACAGGAGTCCTTTCAAGGAACAAGTAACCAGTAACCAAAGTACAAAGTAACCAACAATATAAGATGCAGCACAAAGTCTCCACCTTAACTGGCCAAGAGGGAGATATGAAGAACAATGGGGGCACAAAGTCATCCCAAGGTCCTTTACACAGGAAAAAGAAAATACAAACACACTGAAGGTACTTGTGGGGGCACAAAGTCGTCCCAAAGTTGGTCTTTAGGACACCTTCTTGACCACTTCTACTAGTTCTACTTGTTAAATCAAATAAACAAGAATGCTTCTAGGAAATAGACATGCGAATAATTTCCTAAATAACACAGGCTATTTCTAGCACAAAGTTTGAAAAGGTCACTTGCTTTCTTATTCAAATGAAGGAAATTGATTAACAATCTGAGCTCAAAGTCTCAGTAAATGCCTTTCAATTTAGGTAAAGTTTTTTATTTTATGGTAGAAAGATCCTCATAACAATCAGAGAGATTATAATATATAGAGGTTGAGAGAGGTTAGGCATGTTTATCCCATGGAACAGCTCATGATGTGCATCTAATGCTTTGAATGCACTTTCAGTTTTGTATTTTAACTCAACTGTCATCCCCTAGAACTGGACAATCCTCTTAGTTCCCTCTCTTGATTGCACCATTATTCACCTTACCTTTATTCTCAAACAAGTCGTGTCTTTTAAAGGCTCGAGAAATTTGCATCCACATTTCTAGGTTTAAGAGGCCTATCAGGTCTAAACACTGTGTTGACACTCCAAATCTTTTGTATTATTTCCTCCACTTTATAGTGATTAGGGCTCTCACACTTAAGTCTACAAAAATCAATAAACACTTCATTGCTACCAATTTGGCATCCTCAGGTCTGCCATTGTTTGAAAAATATCTCATGCATGGATATTTCTAGTTCTTTTCTTCATTGTTCTTATTTTTTTGGCTATTGAATCAGGTCCTTAAATTGCCTCTCTGTTCTTTGGTTGCTTTCTACTAAAAAATTGACACATGGTAGCATCCTCTTAGAAATAGGCAAGGACACACAACAACTTCCACTACTATTAGAGGCTTTTAGAAACATTTTTTATGAGTTTGAATGAAGATGACACATGGCAATCTCTGCTACACTTTAGCAGCCTTTGAAAATACTCAGGACTTATTTTAGATTCACACAGATGATAACACATGGCGGTTTCTCTTGTGCTCTAAAAAATGCTTAAGAGAAGCTTATAAACTTATTTGAAACTCAGACGCAAACATGTGTCACTCTCTACGGAGTTATAAATGAATAGGTGGCAGCTTATGCTTATCTTTGGAGAGTCAAGTGGATGATGACACATGGTGCATTCTATTTTCTTCAGCAGCTTATTGGGGGTCCACCATAGTCTTTATAAAAACAAGAATTAGGAGGGAGAAGTTGTAGAGACCAACACTTGTCGGCTTCTGCCAAACTTTTGCAAGGGACATGTGCCACGTTATACAGATTCTTTAAGAAATGTTTATTGATAAAGGCTTTGAAACCTATTAGAAATTTAGAATCACAGATGCAGACACATGTCACTTTTTGTAGAGTTACAATGGAAAAGGTGGTAGCTTCCACTTGCCTCTTGAGAATCCTGCAGAGGATGACACATGGCAACTTTTGCTGAGCTTTTATCTACATTTGAAAAGTCTTCGAGACTCTTATTAGTTTCTCATGGAAGATGATGCATGGCAGCTTCCACTATGTCCCAATGGATAACACATGGCAACATCCACTATGACTTTGATGAAGGACATGTCACAACATCTGTCACATTTTAAAAACTCTATAAAACTATGTAGAACTCATTTGGATTCATGTAGATGATGCCACTTGGCATGTTCCACTTAAATTACAAAGGATATGTGGTAGCTTCTGCAACTCTTATAATTAAAGTGAAATGAGGCTTGAAAGGTGACACTTGGCAGCATCCACGAGATTTTATCAGGCTTTTGTCTCGGTTCATTTGTTTTCCTTGGTCACTTTTTCCACAGGAGTTCCCTTCATAAGGGCACTTGTGTCTTTGACTCTTGGGGAACTCCTTTGAACTTTGTCGCTTAAATCGACTGATTGAACCAACTTTGGTTCAACGGTTCAATGGTTCATTTCCTTGTTTTAGCTAAGTCCTTTTGATCTTCATTGAACCAAACGTGTTGAACCTATTGAACCTTGATGAAGCACTTAACTCTTGCCAATGACGTTGAACCTTTGAACTAAGGCACTGAACCAATCTTGAAAATGACTAAGTGTTGGAAACTGATTCTTTTGATTGAACCTCCTTGTAGAAGCCTTTGAACCTATTGAACCATTAGTCCTTTGACTGAAAAAGCTTGAATAATTCCCAATTTTGAAAGCTTAGAACAATTTTTTGAAATGAGAAGAGATATTTTGGTCTTTGCAAGACCAAAATAACTTATATGTTATCCTAAAAATGAGTGACATTTTTTTGGGGGATAATAGTATTGAAGATCATTCTGAGAGATTTCCAATGCCTATTGGAATGTGTAAAATATACGTTGTATGCTCCAAATACAATTGGTCAAAGTTTGGATTAAAAATGGTCAACAATCAAATGGTTGCCAGGTGGACCAATTAGCATGTGACACATGGGAGTGCAATGGTAAAAGGGTGTTTGGTTTTCACCTCTAGTCTTTGATACTCATGTTTAGATAAATAAGACCTACTATTTTCTAGCTAGGATCCCTTAATTAGGATCAACACACTCTTTTTGTGGAGGGGTGCCTTTGCCTTCATTTCTTAATGTTACCATTGTTACATTTTTTCATTTATATGCCTTTGTGTTGTTTATATGTTACATGTGAGACTAATAATCCTAATATTGTAAATCATCCATCTAATTCCATGTCACATTGTTGATCTTGAGACACTTATGTATGCTAAGTTTGAGATATGTGATCTCGTGACTAAGATTGAGTGCCAAATTAGTAGCAAGCTTGAATACCAACTCACCATTGTTTGCTCAGATCCTAAATTAATTAAAACCAAGATCATATCCACATATATCTTCTAATAATCCTAATATTTTAATCATCCAACTAATTCTAAGTCACATTACAAAGATTGAGACACTTGAGTATGCTGAGCTAGAGATATGGTGAGCCTAAGTTGGAGATATGGCAAGTTTGAGCTATGGTGAGCTCAAGACTAAGCTCAAGTGACAAATTAGTAGCTATCTTGAATACCAACTCACTATTTTTCTCATATTATAACTAAATCTAAACCAAGCTCGTATCTACATGGATCTTCTAAACCCAACAATTGACCTTCACTAAGTTTGGTTGAGATCCTATTTACCAACCATCAAAGTGTTGTTTAAATTGAGCCAAGAAAAAAGGTTTAATATGTGGCCAAAGCCACAAATCAAATTATAGATAAAAGTCTATTTTAATCCTTTGAAATATTTATACCCCATGAATGTGGGATATTAATCCTTATATGGTAAATGCCAGTTGAAACTAAATAAAGACCATGGGATTTGAACCTATAACCTATGGTAAAATGGTTAAGCATCCTAACCAATCCACTATGCATTTGTAAGTGTTATAAAAAGGATGAATTTTTATTAGTCCATAGGTTGAAAATGACTATATAAAGTATTTTTAATGGCAAAATGCAAACATTTGCATTTTTGGCCAATCTCAGGGCATTTTCAAGTCTTGGTGTAAACTGTAAAGTTGTTTATAATTTTGAGATGTTATTTTTGATATATTTCTGATCCCAATTTGGTATCATTTTGACAAATTTTTGAGAAATAGAAGTGATGCTTTAATGTAGAATGTTGGGAAGAGATTATACAAGTGCTTCAGGAAGGTGGAGGATGATTACTAAGCATCATCATAGTCTTTTGAAGGTCTGATAGCCTAAATATGTAGGTTTGAAATCCATTTTAATGTAAATTTGTAAATGTTTTGATATTTGCATCATTTTTAAAGGATTAGTTCATAAATTATGAACCCAAAGACATAGCCCTTAAATGGGTGAACTCCATTATCAAATTGTTGTCAATTTTCTTTTTAGTATTTTGTGTTTCAGTTATTAATTTAGTTTTGGGAAAGAATTAATGAGACACTAAAACTAATTATGAGAAATTCTAAAAATAACACTAAAATAGGAGTTTTAATCTAGAAATGAGTTTTTAGAGTTTTCAATCACTCATATTCATTTATAGAACACTATATCCAATTACTATTTGATTTAATCAAGAAATTGAGAATATTTTGCATCCAATTCTATGTACTTAAGGAATTGAGATTTTAATAGCCAATTTTAAAAAAACTATTTGATTTATCTAAGGGTGTTAATTGGGGTTTACATATCAAATTTTGAGGTCAAATGTGGAGATTCTAAGTGGTGAGATCTTAGGTGCCCAAATCAAGATCAATAGCATGTAGGTGATTGACAAAGTTAGTGGGTCTAGATGAATTAATGGATCATGTTTAATCATACAAGTGTGGATCAATGATGAGCAAGAGGTAAAAAAATTTAGTGGATCTTGAAGATGAATGCAATGCTTCCAAGTGTTATGACCATGAAAAACCCCCAAAAAATCAATGATAGGTATTCATGCATGAAAAATATAACAACAATATGGAGTAATGTGAAAGAGTCAACAAGCTTAAGTTAAACATGAGGTCACCACATGGTGCAAGCATGGAACTAGATAAAGTCTGACTATAGGACCCATAAAAATAATGTGGAGATGACAAATGTTATGATCAAGGAAATAGATCAAGATTAGTGGTCAATATTAAAAGTCAAAGCCAAGAGACTTCAAATAGAGAACAAATATGACTGAAGTCGAACCAAGGTAAATTTTTAAAGGGATATGCTACCATTAGATACCAATTGAGGACCATTAAACATAACAAAAAATCATATAGTTAGGATGGTCAATGATGAAGTTTTGATACCATTAAAGCTTAGTCTTAACCTCTGCTTTGAATATTTAGAACTTATGGGGCCCATTTTTTGGGGTTATAGTATTATTTCATGACTGTAATCATTGCTCTTTAAATAAGATCTATGCATATAATGAGTTCTTGGATTCCATAAGGTTTAGAGGTAGGATAGGTCTATTTATATCTAATATATATCAAGAAAGAAGCTATGTGGCTTGTAGGCTTTCATTAATATGATAACTATAGGAAAACTAATAAATGGATTGGTTTTCATCTATAGTAAGACTTATACTCAGATATAGAGTAGGGGAAGATGTGTGATTATGAAAAAGTGTCTCATCCTTAGACATAGTATTATCTTTGATAAATAGGTAACTATAGCCACTCAAGACATACATATTCATGGCTCTATCAGATCCATAGATATGAGGAATTATTAACATAATCAAGTCAAGTGGAAGATGGTGTAGAATCCCAAAATGGAGATTTGGTGATTAGAGAACGTAGTTAGAGAATTTAATAGATTTTTAGGGTCTCTAAGAATTTTTATTCATATAAAAATCACGACTCATCATCCTAAGCACATTTTTGTCTCCTAGTGTGTTTCTCAGACAATGAAGGGGCTCGAAGGCTATTATGATAAATAAAGGTTACTTTGTCTATGATGTATTAACTCTAATTAGATAAAAATATGGTGGAACATTCATTGAAGGTGACATATCATTTATGGTTGATGTGTTCCCTCTCTCTTCCCATTTTCTATATATATCCCATTTTCTTCCCCATTGTAACTCTCTCTCTCTCTCTCTCTCTCTCTCTCTCTCTGATTTTAGATAGATTCTTTGATTTTGAGAAAGAAGAGCAAGAGAATCTCATTTTATAAGGCTAGACCCTATCAAAATTTGTAATAACTACCTATTGATGTAATAAAATACTTTTTTTACCTATATGTTGCCATGTATTAGTGTTTAGTAAGCTTGTGCATTATGGCCTTGTGAATGAGATTCTTCCTAGGCCATTTTCCTTCTATTTGCATCTTTTAAGGTGTTTTCAAGTTAATTTGTAGGTCTAAACTTGTGTTCTTATTTCCATTCATGGATGCTTAGTGTGAGTCTTAGAATTCCTCTTTACTTTATTGATTGCTTGGTGAACCTAGTTCATGAAATACTTATGCAATTAGCTAGTTTATGAGATTGTGTGAAGTAACATTATCTTATGCTAATCTAGTGTGGGTTTAAGCATATGAGTGTCTCATTATTTGAATTTGGTGTATCACCTTGATTATATTTTTTAGGATCCCTATTTCCCACCTTTATAACCATTTTAATTAGAAATAACATTAGTATAGTTGATCCATCAAGAGGAAGTCATCCTTCTTCAGAGATTCAACCCTATCATAGGATACCCATAGCCTGGAGTTGTTCCTATTATGTATCTTAGTTTGAGAGAGCCTAAATAACCCTCTCTAAAGGTGAAAATTGATGATACAATAGGAAACCATCATGGGGGATAAAACACACTCTCAATCCTATAAACACATGGACTACTTGTCCTATAATATATCACAAACAAGAGAGCTTTAGTGAAACACCCACTTCATATGGAACGCCCACCCCTAATCATGAAAAATCAAAAACTTATCCTAGATTTTGAGCATCAAAATAACACCTATGATATCAATATCTCCAAAAATTTTATTTCCTTTCAATTTGATGGAGAAACATTGTATAACACCTCTCTTCAATCCTTCACACTCTCTCAATATTTCACACATAAGCAATGCATCCAAAACACCCTTTTAGATCACTCTATACTTCTTTGCTCATCTTAAATATTCAACCCTATAACACTACTATAACATCAAAAATATGATCTATAGGTCATGTACACATTCCTCAATATACTATGAACTTCAATCCATTCACAAAGCATACTCACACTTCACTATACTTCGCATACGAACTCTAGAAACCATAACCTTTGATTTTTATATTTATAGAGTATACTTCAATCCATTCACAAAGCATACTCACGCTTCACTATAATATCTAAATAAAACATTCATATGTTAACCATAGCATCCATATATCACCTTTAAGTACCTATACCTTTTAGGTCTCATGGAGACCTATTCACCACTTTAACACTTCACTAAGCAAAATTGGAAACACAAGACCAATTCAAAGCATATAGATCCATGCATATTAACCCTTGAGACACCATAAAACTATTACATTCATCCATACTCACCTCTGTATATTCAAAACCTATCAAATGTTTACCTTATATACTAAAACACCATGAATGAATCAAAAGTCAACTTGTAAACAATTGTTCATACTTAATATGGAATGGTCAAACTTCTAAAATCCATACAGATTATTCTCAAGGATTTTAAAAAACTCTCCAATATATAATTTACATTGAAACATACAAACACCATCAATAAAAACTCAAACATCCTTCTAGGGTCACTTGTAGAAGATGGTCAAACCCTCAGTCAACTTTGGACCATAATAATTATAGGTGTATGACTAGTCAAACCTTTGAACCATTTTTCTTGTATTTCCCTTGAAATTATATACTAGTTTTATTTTTATACCACCATCAAATTCATCAAAAATAAAAATTTATAGCTAAAACAATGATGACTGGTTTTCCTTTGTAAATTCAAATATTTGAATTCCAATGGTCACTTTTTAATGTAACTTTTGCCAAGTATGGAAAATAGATAAATATGCATGGGAAGCCAAATTTGTAACATTATATATTTTGATACAAACATATTTACTAGTTGAAACTTATACCATATGATCTTGGCACAAAATTGATTAGATCCAAATGACCAACTCCTTTTAACACTTCCACATGTGTGAATGCTAAGGTCATCAATCTGCTCACTAAGACTGATTTGCCAAAAGACCAACTAGGCCTAAATGACCACAAAGATGAGCCAAATGGAAAAATATTACTTAAATACTCACTCAAATCACTATTGACACCCCATAGGGATTATACAACATGATCACATTATCAACATCTTCCATCAACCTTCCTAACCAAGCAAATACTACAAGCTCCATGCATGAGTGATAAGGCACACTTTGTCATTGACTTTATAACATACAAGAAACCTCATGAATAGTATTTTTCACCTAATGGAAAATGTTTTAAATCTTGGAGACATCATTGAAAACACCTCAACAATCTCCCCCTTTGTCATTGATGTCAACACCAACCCAAGACTATGCACATACTCCTACAAACACTTTCTCCCCCTTTGACACAATGACAAAGTGGGCTTACCTAATGATCCTAAGGACATGAATTTTTTTCAAATGTTTTCAAATATGAAATCAAGAAGGTAAATCATCTTAGGATGATATAAACTCCTCCTATCACTATACATACCATTTCTTACCATATCTTCACAGTCTTGCTCATTGACAACACACCATCTTGACCATGCCTTGATATATGAAAAAGAAACACACAATATCAGGAAAATGGAAGTTATCACACCTTAATAACCTTGATAGAGACTCCTCCTAAGTCTCCTAGCCTTAGACTACCCTTGAGCACCTTCAGACCTTCTTGTCATGTCCCCTTTTTCGTGGACATTGACAGGCATGATGGTTAGTCTATTTTATGACCTTCATAGGCTAATAGGATGGATAGAGGGTCATAATGGAGCTTGGCTTGACTTTGATTCGTAGAATTTATACATTTGGTTTTCATTCAGGTTATTTCAGATGCATTGAGCCTGAGATCCTATTATTTAGGGATATTTGACATGCAGCGGAGCACCTTTATTTTGGTATGGTCATGTGCGAAATCACTCCCTGATTCACCTGCTTCGATCGGTTTGAGGATATGACGTATATTGAGGGAGATATTAATATTTGATTGATTTAATCAAATATTAATTAATTGGTCTCATTAATAATTAATTATTAATTATTAATTATTTGGTCTAATTTTAAATTAGAAACCCTAATGCTAATTTAAGAAAACCCTAATTAGGGCAAGCATATCTTTTGAGGGTATAAGGGTTTCACATGGAGGCCATTATTGATTATGCATGTATGAATTGATTATTGAAATTGGAGAAATTCTTCTGTGAAGACTGAGCCAAGGGTTCCAGGATTCCATTTGCAGTGGAGAATGTCAACTCTTCATTGTGTGCGATTCAGAGGTTGTGAAAGATCAGCCGATCTATTGCCAAATTGAGAGATAGCTTCATCCAGAAGTTATCACAGAGGTACAGATTTGAGAGATAGCTTCATCCAGAAGTTATCACAAAATTACAGGGTTGAGAGATAACTTCACACAGAAGTTATTACAGATATTTCAGGTATTTATCTTTATTTAGTTTTGATCCAATAAATTATATAGATAGAGATATTCTGTATTAGAATAGTATATTCTCAGATCAGGTTGTTCAGTAATCAGAGATTAAGAACAGATAGGTAGGTGGCCGTACTAAGTCCATACAGGCCCGTACAGATCTGCTCAAGTATCGACCTCGGCAGGCAGAGAGCTTCCAGTGACCGACATCGGTCGACTTTGGACCGACGATGGCAGAAATCCGACCGACAGTGACCGACGTTGGTGAGATATCGACCGACGACGGCGTCTGTGTGACGACACAGAAAAGTTGAGACTTCCAAAATTGCAATTTTATTCCCAGTTTGCACGAATTCAGGGTTTTAAGACCTTATCTGTAATATTTTTTGGTTGGCATAAGAAAGGAAATCTATTGTAATCAGCTGGATGAATGATAAGATCTGTGATTTGTTTATGCATGTTTGAATCTATTCTGCAAGTTTGTATCTGTGATCAGAGCTTCTTGTGTTTGCATATCCCTACTGGTTGGGGATATCATAGTGGTATCAGAGCTAAATTCCTGCCATCCTATTGGGCACATCAGAACTAATGTCTTGCCATCCTGTTGGGTAGTTCCAGGTTCAATTCGATTATCAGTATGGCTCTAAGAGGGGTCAAAGATTTGGAAGAAAGCATGCACAATGAAAAGAAGAAATTAGATGATCCATTTCAGCAAGCAGATGACACTCTAAAAATTTTGGAGGAGTTGGACACTTATTTAGGCAAGGTTGAGCATTCAAATACTTATGAGATGCAAACAACGTTATTTCCAGCGTTTGATTCGTTGGTGAAGCCCCGATTATTGAGACATCATGATGAGGTGGTAAGACTTGCAGCTCTCTCTTGCATTAGTGAAATGATGAGGATCATAGCTGGCTTTGATTTTCATGATGATCAGATTATGAGAGAGGTACTTTATGCCATGGTAAAAAGCTTCGAAAAGTTGGATAACATTAGAGACCCTCATTTCTCAAGGAGGGCAAGATTACTTGAAACATTTGCAAGGTATGGATTTGAAAACGTTATGATGTTAGTAGGTTGTATTGGTGAAATTCGCATGATGTTTAAAATATTTTGGAATATTTTAGATGAGTTTCATTCGAGCAATATATTGGCATCAATTGTCATGTCCCCTTTTTCGTGGACATTGACAGACTTGATGATTAGCCTATTATACGACCTTCGTAGGCTAATAGGATGGATAGAGGGTCATAATGGAGCTTGGCTTGACTTTGATTCGCAGGATTTCTACATTTGATTTTCATTCAGGTTATTTTGGACACATTTGGCATGAGCTCCTACTTTTTAGGGATATTTGACATGCAGTGGAGCACCTTTATTTTGGTATGGTCATGTGCGAAATCACTCCCTGATTCACCTGCTTCGATCGGTTTGAGGATCTGACGTATATTGAGGGAGATATTAATATTTGATTGATTTAATCAAATATTAATTAATTGGTCTCATTAATAATTAATTATTAATTATTTGGTCTAATTTTAAATTAGAAACCCTATTGCTAATTTAAGAAAACCCTAATTAGGGCAAGCATATCTTTTGAGGGTATAAGGGTTTCACATGGAGGCCATTATTGATTATCCATTGATTATTGATTATTGAAAATTGAAGAAATTCTTCTGTGAAGACTGAGCCAAGGGTTCCAGGATTCCATTTCAGTGGAGAACGTTCCCTCTTCATTGTGTGTGATTTAGAGGCTGTGAGATATCAGCTGATTTATTACCAAATTGAGAGATAGCTTCATCCAGAAGTTATCACAGAATTCCAGGGTTGAGAGATAACTTCACTCAAAAGTTATCACAATATTACAGGTATTTATTTTATTAGTTTTGATTCAATAAATTATACAGATAGAAATATTCTGTATTAGAATAGTATATCTTCAGATCAAGGTGTTCAGCAATCAGGGGTTAAGAACAAACAGGTTGGTGGCCGTACTAAATCCGTACAGGTCCGTTCAGATCAGGGCAGGAACCGACCTCGGCAGACAGAGGGTTTTCAGTGGCCGACATCGGTCGACTGAAGACCGACGATGGCAGAAATCCGACCGACAGAGACTGACGTCGGTGAGATATCGACCGACGACGGCGACTGTGTGTCGACACAGAAGGGCTGAGACTTCCAGAATTGCAACTTTATTCCCAGTTTGCATGAATTCAGGGTTTTAAGACCTCATCTGTAATACTTTTTTGGTTGGCATAAGAAAGGACATCTATTATAATCAGCTGGATGAATGATAAGATCTGTGATTTTGTTTATGCATGTTTGAATCTTGTTTGCAACTTGTATCTTGTTCAGAGCTTTATGTGTTTATATATTCCCTGTTAGAAGGGGATATCACAGTGGTATCAGAGCTTTTGTGCAGATAAGAGAGCCCCTAAGTAAGGGACATCACAGTGGTATCAGAGCTTTGGTCTTTGGTATCAGAGTTTTGTGTCTTTCATATATCCCTATTAGAAGGGGATATCACAGTGGTATCAGAGCTAAATTCCTGCCATCCTGTTGGGCACATCAGAACTAATGTCTTGCCATCCTGTTGGGTAGTTCCAGGTTCAATTTGATTATCAGTATGGCTCTAAGAGGGGTCAAAGATCTGGAAGAAAGCATGCACAATGCAAAGAAGAAATTAGATCATCCATTTCAGCAAGCAGATGACACTCTAAAAATTTTGGAGGAGTTGGACACTTATTTAGGCAAGGTTGAGCATTCAAATACTTATGAGATGCAAACAACGTTATTTCCAGCATTTGATTCGTTGGTGAAGCCCCGATTATTGAGACATCATGATGAGGTGGTAAGACTTGCAGCTCTCTCTTGCATTAGTGAAATGATGAGGATCATAGCTGGCTTTGATTTTCATGATGATCAGATTATGAGAGAGGTACTTTATGCCATGGTAAAAAGCTTCGAAAAGTTGGATAACATTAGAGACCCTCATTTCTCAAGGAGGGCAAGATTACTTGAAACATTTGCAAGGTATGGATTTGAAAATGTTATGATGTTAGTAGGTTGTATTGGTGAAATTCACATGATGTTTAAAATATTTTGGAATATTTTAGATGAGTTTCATTCTAGCAATATATTGGCATCAATGCACTCTATTATGTTCACAATCTTGTTTGAGGAGGAGGATAAAATTTCCAAGCTCTTGGCAGAGGATTTATGGTATGTCTGGACAAAAGGGAGAAATGTCTCACCTAGAGCTTGCATGTGGTTAAAGAATTTAATTAATAGGCCCAAGGATCGTAGTGCTTTCCCTATGACATGCAGCCACTTGCATGATGAGTTTGACAGTCATGCTGATCCAGTACAGGGAGATATTAACACATCTTCAGGTAATGAGTTATCCACATTATCTTCACAGGCAGGAGTAGTTGAGGATGTTGTGGATGAGCTTTGTCTTAAGGTGAGTCTAACTCAGGAGTTAGACAGTGAGGATGAGTCTGATGCTTGCATTCAGAGTGTGGAGGTGTACTCAGATGTTAGTACACTGAGTGTGGGTGATGAGTATGTTTCTATAGCTGCTTATGAGGAGCATGTGGTTGAGGATCACACACATATTCAGGACTTGAGAGTACCTGATTCTGAGGAGTTTGGGATACTAGTGGAGTCGAGTCTCCAGATTGATTCTTCTCACACATTTGATAGTGTGGTACAGTTGGTTGTGCCACAGTTAAAGAGGGATCAGTTATGGGATGGATTAACACCATCTTTTGTAGATGGAATTTGCAGTTGCCAAGTACACAGTCTACAGTATCGACACATCCAAGGCAGTTGTAATTTCAGAGATTGGTTTAGTTGTGTTATCCAATTTGATTATGGGTTCCTCTTTGTTTTACTTCTGATGATATTGCAGGTACTCACATTGATTCACAGCAGTGCAGAGCATAACTACATTTGGGATCCAGGTGGATCGAGTAGTTCATTATTCTGAGATTGCTTGGGGACAAGCAATTTCAGGAGGGGCGGATTGTCATGTCCCCTTTTTCATGGACATTGACAGACTTGATGATTAGCCTATTATACGACCTTCGTAGGCTAATAGGATGGATAGAGGGTCATAATGGAGCTTGGCTTGACTTTGATTCGCAGGATTTCTACATTTGATTTTCATTCAGGTTATTTTGGACACATTTGGCATGAGCTCCTACTTTTTAGGGATATTTGACATGTAGCGGAGCACCTTTATTTTGGTATGGTCATGTGCGAAATCACTCCCTGATTCACCTGCTTCGATCGGTTTGAGGATCCGACGTATATTGAGGGAGATATTAATATTTGATTGATTTAATCAAATATTAATTAATTGGTCTCATTAATAATTAATTATTAATTATTAATTATTTGGTCTAATTTTAAATTAGAAACCCTATTGCTAATTTAAGAAAACCCTAATTAGGGCAAGCATATCTTTTGAGGGTATAAGGGTTTCACATGGAGGCCATTATTGATTATCCATTGATTATTGAAAATTGAAGAAATTCTTCTGTGAAGACTGAGCCAAGGGTTCCAGGATTCCATTGCAGTGGAGAACGTTCCCTCTTCATTGTGTGTGATTTAGAGGCTGTGAGATATCAGCTGATTTATTACCAAATTGAGAGATAGCTTCATCCAGAAGTTATCACAGAATTCCAGGGTTGAGAGATAACTTCACTCAGAAGTTATCACAATATTACAGGTATTTATTTTATTAGTTTTGATTCAATAAATTATACAGATAGAAATATTCTGTATTAGAATAGTATATCTTCAGATCAGGGTGTTCAGCAATCAGGGGTTAAGAACAAACAGGTTGGCGGCCATACTAAATCCGTACAGGTCCGTTCAGATCAGGGCAGGAACCGACCTCGGTAGACAGAGTGTTTTCAGTGGCCGACATCGGTCGACTGAAGACCGATGACGGCAGAAATCCGACCGATAGAGACCGACGTCGGTGAGATATCGACCGACGACGGTGACTGTGTGTCGACACAGAAGGGCCGAGACTTCCAGAATTGCAACTTTATTCCCAGTTTGCACGAATTCAGGGTTTTAAGACCTCATCTGTAATACTTTTTTGGTTGGCATAAGAAAGGACATCTATTATAATCAGCTGGATGAATGATAAGATCTGTGATTTTGTTTATGCATGTTTGAATCTTATTTGCAACTTGTATCTTGTTCAGAGCTTTATGTGTTTATATATTCCCTGTTAGAAGGGGATATCACAGTGGTATCAGAGCTTTTGTGAAGATAAGAGAGCCCCTAAGTAAGGGACATCACAGTGGTATCAGAGCTTTGGTCTTTGGTATCAGAGTTTTGTGTCTTTCATATATCCCTATTAGAAGGGGATATCACATCAATGCACTCTATTATGTTCACAATCTTGTTTGAGGAGGAGGATAAAATTTCCAAACTCTTGGCAGAAGATTTATGGTATGTCTGGACAAAAGGGAGAAATGTCTCACCTAGAGCTTGCATGTGGTTAAAGAATTTAATTAATAGGCCCAAGGATCGTAGTGCTTTCCCTATGACATGCAACCACTTGCATGATGAGTTTGACAGTCATGCTGATCCAGTACAGGGAGATATTAACACATCTTTAGGTAATGATTTATCTGCATTATCTTCACAGGTAGGAGTAGTTGAGGATGTTGTGGATGAGCTTTGTCTTAAGGTAAGTTTAACTCAGGAGTTAGATAATGAGGATGAGTCTGATGCTTGCATTCAGAGTGTGGAGGTGTACCCAGATGTTAGTACACTAAGTGTTGGTGATGAGTATGTTTCTATAGCTACTTATGAGGAGCATGTGGTTGAGGCTCACACACATATTCAGGACTTGGGAGTACCTGATTCTGAGGAGTTTGGGATACCAGTGGAGTCGAGTCTCCAAATTGATTCTTCTCACACATTTGACAGTATGGTACAGTTGGTTGTGCCACCATTACAGAGGGATTAGTTATGGGATGGATTAACACCATCTTTTGTAGATGGGATTTGCAGTTGCCAAGTACACAGTCTACAGTATCGACACATCCAGGGCAGTTGTGATTTCAGAGATTGGTTGAGTTGTGTTCGCCAATTTGATTATGGGTTCCTCTTTGTTCTACTTCTGTTGATATTACAGGTACTCACATTGATTCACAGCAGTGCAAAGCATAACTACATTTGGGATCCAAGTGGATCGAGTAGTTCATTGTTCCGAGATTGCTTGGGGACAAGCAATTTTTGGAGGGGCGGATTGTCATGTCCCCTTTTTCGTGGACATTGACAGGCATGATGGTTAGTCTATTTTATGACCTTCGTAGGCTAATAGGATGGATAGAGGGTCATAATGGAGCTTGGCTTGACTTTGATTCACAGAATTTCTACATTTGGTTTTCATTCAGGTTATTTCAGATGCATTGAGCCTGAGCTCCTATTATTTAGGGATATTTGACATGCAACAGAGCACCTTTATTTTGGTATGGTCATGTGCGAAATCACTCCCTGATTCACCTGCTTCGATTGGTTTGAGGATCCGACGTATATTGAGGGAGATATTAATATTTGATTGATTTAATCAAATTGTAGACACCTAAAAAGTGTCTAACCCTTGGTCTTCCTCTCTCCCCTTGGTCCCTTGCCACTTCGACTATCCCTAACCTACCTAGGTCTTATTAATTAAAAATAATCATCTATTTTTAATTAAATAAGTCCATTTTTCCCTCACCCTTGCCACCTTGGATCCTCCCTTGAATCCCTCCACCCTCCTCTTAGCATTTATTATGCCAAATCTTCTCATTATCTTCCTCCCGCGCCCATTTAAGCATCCTCATGACCGTTCTTCCCACAATCCCTCGCCTGGCGACGTGCAAGAATGTGCAGAGGCTATTTTTAGCCTCTGTCCCCATTCTGCCACCGCCAATGTCGGCGACTCTTCGGCCGACGTCGGCGAAATTGCCGGCGTCGGCAGCCTTCAAGACGCCTTTCTGCATCCGTTGCAGCCCCCTGGACCCTTGAGCTCGCAAACTGAATTCTCTTCGCTCTCTGCGACTCTCTCTCTGGCATCCCGACTCTTCTATCTCTGCATCAGACCCTTGTATCCGTCCTTTTCACTTGACCTATTTACCAATCAATCTGACTCTCTCCCTCATGTACACAGCAAGCTTCTGTAGGTGAACAACAGGGATTCTTCATCAGCAACAGGTCTTCACATCCGCCATCACCAGCAACAGGGCACCAACCTACACCATTTTCTTCAGCAGGGCACAAGTAAGTACTCTGTGTTTTCATTATGCTTTCTAGTCATCTACTTTTAAACTAGATTCAACACTTCTTTCCCTCAGTTCTGACCGTCACCCAGACCCGGATTCCTATTTCCCTGATTGGCCTCCTTTATCTCTCTGTCCCTTTTTGACATTCTATCCATTACCCTAGACCTCTGCACAGATCTTCAACTAAAACCAGACTCTCCCAGACCATTTTGTACGTCCACAGACCCGTCCACAGACCAAGCCCAGACCAGACTCTGCCCAGACTCGACCAGACCCTGCCTAAATCCTGTCCAAGCCCACTGCCCCGACCGACGCCGGTCACTGCCTCCATCGACATCGGCAGACTAACCGACATCGGCACCTTTGACAACTGACACCGGTAGAGACCACCGACGCCGGTGACTACAACCAGTTTGACAGCTCCTTCCAGGTAAGCCTTTGCTTCCTTTTCTCTTTCAGTTTGCTATCATTTCAGTCTATTTTAGCATTCTGTCATTTACCAGTCATTTATCTTTTATCAAAATAGTGGGTTGACCTCCCTTAAGGAAGTTCTCATACTTCTGGGAATAGGCTTTTGCCTGGCAACCCACCGCCTATCCATCTAACGCCTTTTTGTCCAAGTCTTCTTCCTTTGCAGGTGTCATTCCTCCACAGCCAAAGAGGGGTGCTCACAAGCGTCTGGATTTATGGTGTGCAGTCTATATCCAGGTACTTCCCATGCCTTGACCATTATCTCTTTAGTTTCTTCTCTCTCTTTACAATCTGAAAGCAATTAGCGATAGAAACATTCTGGCACGCCCGGTGGGACCCTAGGTTCCTCTTGGGTTCCTTTTCTTCTTCATTCATTTAGGAGCATTAGGTTCTTACCTTTTCTCCTCCTTTTCTCCTCAATGACACTATAAGCAGGAATTTAAAAAGAATCTTCCTTTTATTTCTTGCACATTCTAGACTAGTCCAACATCATACTCTCAACCCTTTCTCAAACTTGTCTTCATAACAAATCTCACATTTTGACTTGGGCTTAAAACGTATTGCACTTTCATTTTTGCTTGTGCTTGCATCTTCTTAGTCCACATCTAGTAACTTAATCCGCATATTGAATAAATCGTAGACACTTGATGTTACACTACCAGACCACATGCACTAAAATGAACATAAAACTTACTTGAGACAAGGACCGACTGGGATTTCATCCCCCAGCGGATACCTTACCCGTCCCGGTGACCCTACTTGGATTTCATCACCAAGGGGGAAGCCCACTCCATTCTCTGGCGGAGGATAAACTCTAGGCGAGGTATATCTTGGCTAACCACTGGAATCGTGAAGTGAGGGGAGCTTGCTCCTTAGCACCAGGCCACGTACCAGACCTAACACAGACTTTGAGCACCTAAAACAAGACCCGAAACTAGCTTTAGACCGCCTTCTGCTAGGACCCTTCTTACAGCCAATCTCCCCAAAATTCATCTAAGGCGTAAGCCATAAAATTCTAAAGTTAATTCCTAGGATTTATCGCTTAGGCTTATCTGTCTCTCTCTGTTTTCCTCTTCTCATCTATTTGTTTGAGTGAGCGAGGACGCTTTCTTCATTATTTTTCCAAAGAATCTTAAAATCTTTTTGTTCTCTGGAAGACACAGTCACCGGCATCGGTTCTGTCACCGACGTCGGCTTTCCTCTCTTACCGGCATCGGTTATCTGACCGACGTCAGCTATCTTCCTTACCGACATCAGTTTTTCAACCAACGTCGGTCTCTGTCACTGTCCTTTTTTTTCAAAACCAGCAGCCTAAAACCTATCCCTTCTTTATCAAAAACCACATTCTGGTTTTTTGAGACTGCAAGAACACAGTTTCTGGAACCAGGACTCTCTTCTTAACCACTTTAGCCAACAACCACTTCCGTCTATCCCGTCTCTAACCAGTCCTATCATGGAGTTCCACTCAGAAACTGAAAGAACTCCTACAGGACCGACCCTGACCCTGACTCAAATTCCCATCATCCCTGAAGGGGACCAAGATTTTGTGAGATTCTTGGACCTCAACACCGCAGCCCTCCAAAACTATCTCGCGAGAAACCCAATGCGAGACCTTTTGGGTGACATGGCGATGACATCCACACCATTCTCCACCCAACCCTTTATGACTCAGCCTCTCGCCTCACCTATTAACCCAACCATGGCCAATACGCAAAGTTTGGCCTCCCCGTCTATTTTTAGACCGACCTTCATCGGGGTTCCATTACCCCCTCAACCACTTGCAATTCAACCAAGTTCTACATCATATCAGAACTTGATTGTCTCGACCCCTCATACTCTTGCGCCCACAAATGTAAGAGTGCCAACCTCTCTTTCTACCAGTGCCGCCATTCAACCACCTTTGGCGGTGCCCAGTCAACTTATACCTTCAACCTTCATAACACAACCACCTCTAGCCTCCACTTCCGCCCCTGCGACTAGTCATCCGTACATTGTACAACCGACTACGTCGCACGCCTCCTCTAGCCTCTTCCAAGCACCTTACAACCTAGGGGGCGCTCAACCCGCCAATCTATCAGCAGATCTTATCAAGATGCTGATGGATAAAATGTCCAGTCTCGAAGCTTCCATTTCTGGTTCAAGCAATACTTTGTCATATGAGCAAATTTGTAGCGAGCCCATCCATCCTTCCATCCCTATTCGACCATACCCTAACCATTGGGAGCTTCCTAAATTCACTCACTTTCAGAGTAAGGAAGACCCACAACAACATCTACGGGCATTTAGACATGCCTGTTATCTTATCGCTCATGACGATGCATTGCTTTTACGCACGTTTCCTATGTCGCTTTCTGGCCCAGCCCTTGACTGGTATAGTTCTCTTGCCAAACACTCTATCTTTTCATTCATTCAACTCGCCCAACTATTTCTTGACCATTTCTCAATCAACATCACCAAACAAGTCTCAATCACAGACCTTTACTCCATCAGGCAATTTGACGACGAATCTGTAGTCGATTTTGTCGCTCGTTGGAGAGGTCTGATTAACCAGCTCTCCTTCTCTTTACCTCAACCTGAGCTCATCGAGCTCTTCTCTCGAGCATGTGCCAGACACCTCTCTTCTACCTTGCGGATTCAGACATTCCACACTTTTGACGAAGCTTTCATCATGGCTCGAAAGCTCAAACTCCGCACCCTTGAAGAAGATAAGGTCAAATTGCATAATACCAACGCAAAATCTACTGGCCATTCTTCTTCCAGACCTTCTTCTTCTACCAATTCCGAATCTAAAGGAGTGGCCAACACTGTGGTCGTTAGATCACCATCATCGACAAAAACTAATCAATCTCAACCTTCTACATCTTCTAGCATCACCAAACAATTCCAACAACGGTACATTCAGTGTTCTTACACTCCACTTGGAGAACCATACGCTTCCATTTTGGAAAAAACTACTCAAGCAGGGGGTCCTCAATCTCCCTCCAATCTGACCACCTCAATTTGACCCTTCAAAAGCCATCCCTACATGGTATAGGGAGGCCGACTTCTGTCCCTTTCATCGCATCCAAGGCCATGACATCGACAACTACCAAACTTTCAAAAACATCATCCAAAACATGATCGACAAGGGGGATCTTATTTTAGATAACCCGAATGCCCCACCTAACCAACATATCGACATCTTCAAACACCCTTTTCCAAATCATCCACCTACTCAAAACAACATCCAGACTTCGGCCAATGACCCTCAAGACCATGACATTCACACGATTAGCACTATCTTGCCTCTTGTCCTTGACCAACCTCTTCCATTAAAGGATGAAGAACCTTCTTCTCCTACTAGTCCTCCATCTACCTCTCTTGTATTGGAGGACGCTTTGACCACATCAACATCATTAAGCCCACCCCCATCCGAAGACCCTACCTTGCCTACTCCTCAACTACAAGTAGAAGGCACGATCATCCATGCCCTCTGCCCACTTGAGGAGCCGCCCTCTCTTATTTCTTCTCCACCAAGAGAAGAACCAGTCTCTCCACCCATTTCAATCGAGGAAGACCCAATCACAATTTTCTCTCGCCCTTTGCGTGAGATTTCTACATCTCACTCACCTCCATCCACATCTAAACCCAAACCCATATCTAACCTCGCCTCACACAATAGTGGCCCTCGACCCAAACACACGAAAGCTACTAGACCTCATCGGAGGATTCCTCCCCCACCTTCGTCATTACCTTCAATCTTGGGCCCACATCCATCTACTTTACTAGGAGTGCTTCCCACTCCCATCCTTCACAGAGGCACATCGCCTCCATTACTCTCTCAACCCATCAGACATACATCTCCTCCAAACCCTCGACCTATGCCTCTTTCACCTCCCAAACCAATGTCACGAACCCTCACTATAATAAAACATCCAGACCCGTTAGCAGGTTCATATGCCTTGCTCTTACGGCAATTGTTGCAGTCCTCTCACCTCAATCTCCCGCCTCTTAGACCATATCACTCTCTCGGACCTAAACCACCTTGGTTCGACCACACTTGCATTTGTGCGTATCATCGCACGCCTGGACACGACACGGAACATTGTTGTGCCCTCAAGGTTGCCATTCACCGATGTTTGGAGAATGACACCTCCCTTTTCAACCACATCATCAATAAACCTTCAACACCACTCCGCTCATCAACTCTCGGATCAAGGCCATCTTGGTTCGACAACTCTAAATTCTACCACTATCACCACACTCCGGGACATGACACTGAGCGTTGTTGCGCTCTTAAAGCTGTCATTCGTCAACACCGGAAAAAGGATTCCCTTCTCATCAAGGATCCTCTTGACCACCTCTTCAACAAAACATCAACCCCGACTCATGCCTCTCCAACCTCATCACTTAAATCGGGATCTCCACGCCAGACTAGGGTCCCTTTGCCGCCTTTGACCCCCTTATTCGACATTAATACCATCCATCTGACCACTAAACCTCAACCGACCTTAAGCAATCTTTCAAACATTCTCCCTACCCGCTGGGGGAATTCATCCTTCATCCAAACTTTGACCAACTTTTCAACCCAGTCTCTACCACATATCAATCACTTATTTAATCTTAAATCTCGACCAAGTGTCCATCGACCCAACCCCCGACCAATTATTTGACTAGTCTCAACCAAACTTCAACCAAATATCAATCAACCTGACCGCTCGACCAAACATTCAACCTTTTTCAACCAACCAACGACAATGTCAACCAACTTCACATCCATCAATCAACACCTGACCAATCTCGGAAGAAGCAAATTGGGGCAAGTTGCCCCCAATTGACTTGGACCTTATCATAACATACAAGCATGGCCCAGGGTCTTATTAGACCTTAAACCCCTTCTTATGTCTTGCATCTTCGACCTTTCTTCTGTTAGTCGAGTACTCGCCTACTTGACACGTAACTTGAGCTCGTCCCTTGAGCAATCCTTGTCCTCTTAATCCTCATCCCTTTCAACCCTATTCCCCTTTAACAAGTACTTTATAACCCTTTTTTGTCAAGTAGTAATGCTTTGTCCTAATAAAAGGGAACCCTTAAGCTTCTACAGCCTTGTCCATGACTCTAATCAAAAAATCAAAAAAATCCAAAAATCAAGATGTCAAAACATATCCAAGGTCACAATATCAAATCAAAAAGACAGACTGATCCCTCGAAGGACAGCTGTACTATCATTGCTGTAGCTAATAGACTAATCCCTCGAAGGACAGCTATTCAAACATTATCAAGCAAAAATATAGACCACTCCCTCGAAGGATGGCTATCAAACAGCTACTTTTCTTAGAAGCTTCCCACATTGATCAGCTTCGCAACATGACCATACATTAAAAGACATCTCTATGTAGGCTTCCCGCATCGATCAGCCTACACCAAAAAAAAAAAAAAAAAAAAAAAATGAGTCATGGACTTGACTTGTAGTTGTCTCAGGGTCTCCTATAAAAAGGGGCATAGTTATCTCTGCTCTTAAAACGGGTTACCCTCTTTCCTCCTCCTATCACCTGCTCAGGGGACTTCGAGCTCACTTTAATGTCAAAGTGATTCGATTACCGTTCTAACACCACACTGGTCAACGACGTAATGCATGAACGGGGCTTTTGTTCTAATAACCCCTATCTATGCTTCCTTTCTGGTCCTTGTCAATGAAAGAGCAATTTGCCTTTCATCTTTTCTCTACACTTTGGTCACATTTAACCACATCAATTGTCAACTCAAACCAAGCTATTTGTCATCCTCAAGGCAGCTGACATCATCCTAGTCCATTTCACATAGTTTCTATGGACACCAATACACATGGAAACTACCGACCAGACCCGAATACCTCATCCATACTTCGGGGCAATCCACATCATCCTTCACCTAGGGCAACCACCTCCTATTTTTGTCTTGCAGTTTGTCTTGAACAACTAACAAGACAAAAAGGGGCAAATGTAGACACCTAAAAAGTGTCTAACCCTTGGTCTTCCTCTCTCCCCTTGGTCCCTTGCCACTTCGACTATCCCTAACCTACCTAGGTCTTATTAATTAAAAATAATCATCTATTTTTAATTAAATAAGTCCATTTTTCCCTCACCCTTGCCACCTTGGATCCTCCCTTGAATCCCTCCACCCTCCTCTTAGCATTTATTATGCCAAATCTTCTCATTATCTTCCTCCTGCACCCATTTAAGCATCCTCATGACCGTTCTTCCCACAATCCCTCGCCCAGCGACGTGCAAGAATGCGCAGAGGCTATTTTTAGCCTCTATCCCCATTCTGCCACCGCCGACATCGGCGACCCTTCAGCCAACGTCGGCAAAACTGCCGGCGTCGACAGCCTTCAAGACGCCTTTCTGCATCCGTTGTAGCCCCCTATACCCTTGAGCTCGCAAACTGAATTCTCTTCACTCTCTGCGACTCTCTCTTTGGCATCTCAACTCTTCTATCTTTGCATCAGACCCTTGTATCCATCCTTTTCACTTGACCTCTCTACCAATCAATCTGACTCTCTCCCTCATGTACACAGCAAGCTTCTGCAGGTGAACAACAGGGATTCTTCATCAGCAACAGGTCTTCACATCTGCCATCACCAGCAACAGGGCACCAACCTACACCATTTTCTTTAGCAGGGCACAAGTAAGTACTCTGTGTTTTCATTATGCTTTCTAGTCATCTGCTTTTAAACTAGATTCAGCACTTCTTTCCCTCAGTTCTGACCGTCACCCAGACCCGAATTCCTATTTCCCTGATTGGCCTCCTTTATCTCTCTATCCCTTTTCGACATTTTGTCCATTACCCTAGACCTCTGCACAGACCTTCAACTAAAACCAGACTCTCCCAGACCATTTTGTACGTCCACAGACTTGTCCACAGAATAAGCCCAGACCAGACTCTGCCCAGACTCGACCAGACCCTGCCCTGACCCGTCTGGAGGCCATTGCCCCGACCGACGCCGGTCACTGCCTCCACCGACATCGGCAGACTAACCGACGTCGGCACCTTTGACAACCGACGCCGGTAGAGACCACCGACGCCGGCGACTACAACCAGTTTGACAGCTCCTTCCAGGTAAGCCTTTGCTTCCTTTTCTCTTTCAGTTTGCTATCATTTCAGTCTATTTTAGCATTCTGTCATTTATCAGTCCTTTATCTCTTTATCAAAATAGTGGGTTGACCTCCCTTAAGGAAGTTATCATACTTCTGGGAACAAGCTTTCGCTTGGCAACCCACCATCTACCTATCTAACGCCCTTTTGTCCAAGTTTTCTTCTTTGCAGGTGTCATTCCTCCACAGCCAAAGAGGGGTGCTCACAAGCGTCTGGATTTACGGTGCACAGTCTTTATCCAGGTACTTCCCATGCCTTGACCATTATTCTTTAGTTTCTTATTTCTTCTTTATAATCTAAAAGTGAATTAGCGATAGAAACACAAATATTAATTAATTGGTCTCATTAATAATTAATTATTAATTATTAATTATTTGGTCTAATTTTAAATTAGAAACCCTAATGCTAATTTAAGAAAACCCTAATTAGGGCAAGCATATCTTTTGAGGGTATAAGGGTTTCACATGGAGGCCATTATTGATTATGCATGTATGAATTGATTATTGAAATTGGAGAAATTCTTCTGTGAAGACTGAGCCAAGGGTTCCAGGATTCCATTTGCAGTGGAGAACGTCAACTCTTCATTGTGTGCGATTCAGAGGTTGTGAAAGATCAGCCGATCTATTGCCAAATTGAGAGATAGCTTCATCCAGAAGT
This sequence comes from Torreya grandis, assembly GCA_037957365.1. Taxonomy (NCBI): domain Eukaryota; kingdom Viridiplantae; phylum Streptophyta; class Pinopsida; order Cupressales; family Taxaceae; genus Torreya; species Torreya grandis. The sequence goes on along the minus strand of JARHVA010000812.1, from coordinate 3,341,795 downwards.
TATCACAGAGGTACAGATTTGAGAGATAGCTTCATCCAAAAGTTATCACAGAATTACAGGGTTGAGAGATAACTTCACATAGAAGTTATTACAGATATTTCAGGTATTTATCTTTATTTAGTTTTGATCCAATAAATTATATAGATAGAGATATTCTGTATTAGAATAGTATATTCTCAGATCAGGTTGTTCAGTGATCAGAGATTAAGAACAGATAGGTAGGCGGCCGTACTAAGTCCGTACAGGCCCGTACAAATCTGCTCAGGTACCGACCTCAGCAGGCAGAGAGCTTCCAGTGACCGACATCGGTCGACTTTGGACCGACGACGGCAGAAATCCAACCGACAGTGATCGACGTCGATGAGATATCGACCGATGACGGCGTCTGTGTGACGACACAGAAAAGTTGAGACTTCCAGAATTGCAATTTTATTCCCAGTTTGCACGAATTCAGGGTTTTAAGACCTTATCTGTAATATTTTTTGGTTGGCATAAGAAAGGAAATCTATTGTAATCAGCTGGATGAATGATAAGATCTGTGATTTGTTTATGCATGTTTGAATCTATTTTGCAAATTGCATCTTGTTCAGAGCTTTTATTGCTATATATCAGAGCTTATTGTGCAGATAAAAGAGCCCCTAAGTAAGGGACATCACAATGGTATCAAAGCTTTATGTGTTTAAATGTTCCCTATTTGAAAGGGGATATTACAGTATTTCAGAGCTTTTGTAGGAATAAAAAGAGCCCCTAAGTAAGGGACATCATAGTGGTATCGGAGCTTTGTGTCTTTCATATATCCCTATTAGAAGGGGATATCACACTTCTCCAACCATGATGAAACCTCAGTAATTATTCAAGTGTTCTCTCATAAGCCAACTCAATGATCATAAAAATATGTTTCAAGCCATACTAAAAACATTAAATATGTTCAAAATATACTTAAAAACTCATATGAGAAAATTCATACCTTGGTATTTTGGATAAATTGATCAAAAAGTTCATTTTTTCATACTAGCCTTGCCTAGAGGGTTAGTAGCCCTACCTGAACCTTGTAGAGCCCAAAATTTATATATATTCACTTTTATAGCTTAAAATTTCATATATGGAGTAAAATAATATGCCCCATTATGCATTCTAATAATTATCATCCAACTCTTCTTCTTCACCATAGCTCCTTTATAAACTAACTTATCAATTAACCCTCCATTTGCACAAATCCTCAATCTAGGACAACAAATACACTTACAAATGATTATAAAACACTTTTTGATCACTCTTTTGCCCATTTCAATGTATTAATCATCATTATGTCTCAACTCCCTTGGGAAGGTCACCAACTCATATGGTGCAAAAACTAGGGAATCATAAAGAAACATGGTCAACTTACCACCTTCTAGTCAATGTTAGCTCCTAAAACTTATCTCACACCTAGAGGTCATAAATGAGTACTTATAGAACAAATTTTGAGGTTTTAATCCTATGGGAACCCATAGGACCATGAAATGGTTTTTAGCTAAATAGCCCTTATGCATAGACTGTGGTACTCAAGAGGGATAAAAAATATTTATCTTATCTTCAAGAGATATTCAAACCCTGATCCCACCACCCTCATATTTTGAATAATTCATGGAAAATGGTTCCAAATTTTGTGGGGAATCTCTTTAAGTGCTTGGATGAAGACAAAAAAGGTGGTGAAAAGTCTTTAGGCCTCATTTAGATCTATGTGCATGATTTCCATTCAAAATTAGACTCATGTGTAAGGTGGGAGACAAACCAACCCAAATGGGAGACCCAAGATAAATGTGATAATCTCACCACCATCATCTTTTGAATCATTCATGAACCACATGGTAAATGGTTCCATACTTCTACTATTCCCTCTTTTGACATGGTTCTTGATAACAAATGCTATAAATACCCCTCCTCTCCTTCACCCAAGGTTAAACTGAAAGTGAGTCTTTGGTTATTAAAATATTGTTTCAGGTCTTTGAAGGAGGTCATAATTTTGGAGTTCATCCATGTCTTGGAGTAAAATAATTCAAAGCAATGAAGCTCTACTGAAATTGCCATGGGATTCATTCATCACATCATCAACAACATCAACAAGCCTCAAGGTAACCTTATTTGTTTTTTTATTTAAGTTATTTACTTAAGTCCTTAATTTTATCATTTTAAAATTTACCCCTTAATCCTCTTTCCATATTAATCCATTGACCTCCTTTTGCCACCTTTGCCATTGTATTTTCCATTTACCTTCTTTGCCCTCTTTATACCTTTGCCACCTTCAGCCTCTTTGCCCTCTCATCCCTTTACTAACCTAGTTACTTGTTTTTTTATATTTCAACCATCTATCCCTCTCATTTTATTATCTCAATAAAACCCAAACAAACCATTATTTTGACCCTTATCAAATTATGAAACCCAAAACCACATCCTTGCCTTGACCAATTTTCAGCATTAGTATAATCAAAATAGTTGCTTCATTTTAGTTAAATTAGCAAAACATCTAATTTTATGAATTAATTTTCTATAATTTGCTGTATTTTATTTCATTTTTACATTCATTTAATGCAAATATATTTATTTTATCATTTCCACTAATGTTTATGAAATAAGGTGGATTGACAACCTCCTAGAAAGCTTTTGCTTCTAGGATCTAGCTCACACTAGGCAATCCACCCATCTACTTGTCTAAAAAACAAGTTTATTTTAGTGTTTTATTATTTATAAGTCATCCTCATAAGCCAAAGAGGATATATCCACAATCACTTATATTCAATATGTGCACATTCAATAGGTATTCTTCCACACCCTTCTTAACTAGTTTCTTCTTTTTACACTTAAGAAAAAGCGAAAATTAGATAAAAATAATTTGGCACACCTGGTGGGACCCTTGAGTTTTATTGGGTTATTATATGTTTTAGGAAATTTATAATTGCATTAGTGAAATTTATTTAGTTGAATTATTACAAAATTAAGCTTCTTTTTTAGTTGCTTTTTTAGAAAAAAATAGATTTTATTGCATTTGTAAAAAGAAAGAAAAGAGCATTCATCCTATGATTATGAATGAATTTTCATGTTGAATTTATGTGAATTTTAGTTTTTCTCATCTTCATTCAAAGAAATCAATTTTTTTTTGCTTAAAATTTAGTGCATCCATTGACAGTTTGATTGATTTTAGCTTACCTAGTTTAATTAAAAGCATTATGAATTAATCATAGTTCACAAATGTTACAAAAAATAAACCACTTGCACAAAAAAACATCAAAACACACTTGAGACAAGGCCTAACTAGGATTTCATCACCTATAAAATCACCTTATCATTTCTTTGTTATCTTACCTAGATTTAATCATTGAGGGGATAACCAACTCAGTTTTTTGGCTGAGTATAAACTTTAGAAATTAGGACATATTGGCTAAGCACCCGCACTGGGTGTGAGATTGTGACATGAGGGGAGAAAGTGCCAAGCACCAAACCACATACTCAAACTAATACATACTTCTATTGAGTGCCCAAATATAACCTAAAACCAAACATATATTACCTTGTTTAGGACCTATTCAAGCCAATTTTCTCTTCACACTTTTCTAAGGTATAAGCCAAAAGAGAGATTAAAAATAATCCTAGATTTAACACACTCATAGTAAATGCATTATTTACCTTGAGTATTTATTTTTTGATTTATATTTATTTGAGGTGTGATAATGTATCATCTTTTTCTTATTTTCTCATATGGTTCTTGCTCAATAACAATAAAAAGACCTCGAGGAACAAAACCCACTACCAAATCAACCATCACCAAATTTCATCTCTTCATCCATAGAACACATTTACAAACCCACAAAATTCCCTAACTCTCTTATAGTTCCTATCTTATAGTCCTAGGAGATTCAAATTTAATCACTTTCCTAAACAACAATCATGTAGCCTTACAACACTACCTAAGAACCATGTCTTACCAAATCTTGATTTTGAACACACCCATAGATCCACCTTATGGCATGCCTCTCCACCTTATAGGGAATACCTTCACTACCACATGAAATATTCAATCATTAGTTTCCCAAATATTATCATCAACCAACAACTCCCTCAAAATTAACCCACCAACCCAAACTACTATTGCCCTTATACTTCTTACTAATCATTCCCTCTCAATAGGAGTGCCTACTTCTAGCACTACCCATCTTCCTCTAGTTACATCCAATCCATCAAAAACTATTACAATTCTAATCCTTGTGGTGTCCCTACCCTCAATGTTACCACCAATCAACATGTCATGTCCCCTTTCTAGTTGACATGTTCTGAGTTGATGATTAGCCTATTATGCGACCCTCATAGGCTGATAAGATGGTTTAAGGGTCTTGATGGAGATTAGCTTGGCTTCATTTAGCAGAATTTATCCAGTTGGATTTCATTTGGGATCGATCAGACATGTATTGAGGGAGATATTAATATTTGATTGATTTAATCAAATATTAATTATTTGGTCTAATTTTAATTTAGAAACCCTAATTAGGGCAAGCACATCTTTTTGAGGGTATAAGGGTTTCTCATGGAGGCCATGATTGATTATGCATTGATTATTGATTTTTGATATTAAAGAATTCTTCTGTGAAGACTGAGCCAAGGGTTTTAGGATTCCATCTACATTGGAGAACATCCACTCTTCAGTGTGTGTGATTCAGAGGCTATGAAATATTAGCTGAGATATTGCCAAATTGAGAGATAGCTTCATACAGAAGTTATCACAGGGGTTTACAAATTTGAGAGGTAACTTCATACAAAAGTTGTCACAGAGCTTTCCAGGTATTTTATTTATTTAGTTTTGATTCAATAAATTATACAGATAGAGATCTTATGTATTAGAGCCATATATCTTTAGATCAGGGGTTCAACAAATAGGTTGTGCTTTATTGGCGGCCGTACGAAGTTCGTACAGTCCGTATAGATCCACACAGATACCGACATCGGCAGACAGAGATTCCTAGTGACCAACATCGGCCGATTGAAGACTGACGTCGGCAGAGAAGGACCCACAGTGACCGATGTTGGCAGTATATCGACCAACGATGGCGACTTGGTTTTTGGACATAGTAGGCCGAGACACACAAATTTAGGCTATTTTTCAAATTATTGAAAGATAATCAGGGTTTTAAGACCGTATCTGAATATTCCTTTTTATGCATGACTAAAGACATTTATTGTAATCATCTGAACAATTAATAAGATCTTTGTTTGGTAGTTAAGAGATTTACTGTGGTTTATTGTTTATTTGAATTTATTCTACAAAATTGTATCTTTGTTCAGAGCTTTTTGTGTTTCTATATTCCCTATTGAGAGGGGATATTACAGTGGTATCAGAGCTAAATCCTGCCATCTTGAGGGTTTATAGATCATATGCAGCCACAAGAGTTGGGACCACATAGGTATAACACATGTAGTAGAGCCTTGCTTGAAGGTACCCAGGTGTTAGATCAGCCATCGATCATCATGAGTGATAGATGTGAGGGTAGCCCACCTAGGGGCCACCAACATAATGATGAACTAGGTACCAGAGAAGCCTATCGTGAGATGACACAGGCACTATAGGAACTTACTACTATGATAAGGAGGATGAACGCATCTGACAGATAGAATGGGGAATAAGGAGATAACATGAGTGCTACTATTAATTAGAGACCCTAGTAGGCCCACTCCAGAATAACAGATAGACATACACATCCTATGTTTGTTCAAGAGGAACCAGAAGTTCTAGTAGAGGAGGAGGTAGAGGATTCCTAATTTACAGATGTTCTCATGGGTGCAAGCGATGAGTGGGAATTATTAGCTCCTCATGTTCAGGAGAAGATGTCCTTTGATCATTTTGTTAATATGGGGAGAGAGCACTATAGATTAGTTAGATAAGGTGGGAGACCCAGACACCAGAACAGTGATTTGAAGCATGCTACGAGCAAGCTTACACTAGTGATGTTTGATGGTACTGGTAAGGTGACAGCACAGGCCTGGGTTAGTAAGCTAGACACATTTCTCACATTGCGATCGATGGCTGAGGGAGATGCTATCAGATATGTGACACTGCATCTTGAGGGAGTAGCTCACGGTTGGTGGCACCACGGGATGGTGACACTCCATCATGATCAGATCACATCATATCAGGAGTTTGTGGATAGGATGGTAGAGAATTTTGATAGGAGGGATCCAGAGTCCTATTTTTGAGAGTTGGCACAGTTGTGCCAAAGTGGTAGTCTAGAGTCTTACATTGGTGACTTCCAAAAGTTATCAGTTATGGTTCCTGACATTTCAGAGAGGTGACTTGTAGTACTCTTCATGGAGGGATTAACAGAACCATTGAGAGGTTAGATCAAAGGCTTTAATCCCCCTTCATTACAGGTAGCTATGAAGAAGGCATGTAGTATGGAGATGGAAGCCCCATCCAATAAATTTAACTCCAGAGGTACTTCTTCATCTAGAGACCATAAGTGCTCCAACGGAGATACAGAGAGACCGAATTTTAGCATAGATAAATCAGGTGTAAAGAATGATTCAAAGGCCAATCTAGCAGCACCACCTTTGGATCGTGAGGCACTTAATGATCTATGTAGGAATAAGCTTTGCTTCTACTGCAAAGGTCCATATGATATCCATCATGATTGCCCTTTGAGGCCTAAGGGCAAGGCAAATCATGTGATGTGGGTATATTGTGAGGATTTAGATTCAGAGGATTCCAAACAACAGAATAGTTCTGAGGGGGCAGAGGTAGAGGCTTCAGAGCCTAAGGTAGAGGTAGAGTTAGAGCTTCACATATAGGAGGCACACCTATCCAACATTCAGTCAGATGAGTCATTCAGACTTCGTGGAGTTTTGGCAGGGCAGAAGGTCATCACCCTTCTTGATACATGAGCCACACATAATTTCATAGATGCTAGATTTGTGGAGAAGCGTGGACTCACTACCAAAGATTTTGAGGGCATCAAAGTTAAGGTGGCCAATGGTCACACTCTTAGGTGTGAGCAGATGATTAGAGACCTCCCATTGCACTTGAACAACTATGAGTTCAAGGCTGATTATTATGTGGTAGACATGGGGGATATAGATTTAGTCTTGGGTATGAAGTGGCTTCATTCATTTGAGGAAGTTAATCTTCATCTCAAGGACATGGAGGTTTGTTTTGAGGTTGATGGGAAAACACATATTCTTAAGGCAATACGGGGCAGCAGCCTCAAACATATGTTTTTTCATCAGATGGAGATGCCTATACGACATGACATGATAGACTGCTCTGTCGAATGCACATTTGTGCCAACACAGGAGAGATATGAGGATGAGCTTTGCCTTGAGGTGAGTTCAGTTTAGGAGTTATCATAGGTAGTAGGGACTCAGCTTTTTGTTAAAGTTGGGTCATAGGTTGATATGACTATTTCTAGCCTTCACAATCTAGATTTAGATATTATTCAGGTAAAGAGTTTGCTTGAGTTGCCTGCTAATTTTCATTTATGGATTGGATGTTGGGGTGCTTATCTTAGTACTAGAGATGATGTGATTCCATTAGATGAGAGTGGTGATGGACATGGCATGGAGTTCGTGTTGATTGATAGTGGTGGAGATCATGACTACATTTGGGATCCAGGTGGATTGATTGGTTTGTCATTCAGCGATTGCTTGAGGGCAAGCAATTTCAGGAGGGGTGGATTGTCATGTCCCCTTTCTAGTTGACATGTTCTGAGTTGATGATTATCCTATTATGCGACCCTCATAGGTTGATAGGATGGTTTGAGGGTCTTGATGGAGATTGGCTTGGCTTCGTTTAGCAAAATTTATCCAGTTGGCTTTCGTTTGGGCTCGATCAGACATGTATTGAGGGAAATATTAATATTTAATTTATTTAATCAAATATTAATTATTTGGTCTAATTTTAATTTATAAACCCTAATTCTAATTTAAGAAACCCTAATTAGGGCAAGCACATCTTTTTGAGGGTATAAGGGTTTCTCATGGAGGCCATTATTGATTATGCATTGATTATTGATTATTGATATTAAAGAATTCTTCTGTGAAGACTGAGCCAAGGGTTCCAGGATTCCATCTGCATTGGAGAACGTCCACTCTTCAGTGTGTGCAATTCAGAGGCTATGAAATATCAGCTGATCTATTGCCAAATTGAGAGATAGCTTCATACAAAAGTTATCACAGGGGTTTATAGATTTGAGAGGTAACTTCATACAGAAGTTATCACAAAGGTTTCTAGGTATTTTCTTTATTTAGTTTTGATTCAATAAATTATACAGATAGAGATCTTCTATATTAGATCCATATATCTTCAGATCAGGGGTTCAACAAATAGGTTGTGCTTTATTAGCGGTCGTACGAAGTTCGTACAGTCCATACAGATCCACGCAGATACCAACATCGACAGACAGAGATTCCCAACAACCGACATCAGCCGACTGAAGACTGACATCAGCAGAGAAGGACCCACAGTGACCGATGTCAGCAGTATATCGACCGACGATGGTGACTATGTTTTTGGACACAGCAGGCTGAGACGCATAGATTCAAGCTATTTTTTAGATTATTGAAAGATAATCAGGGTTTTAAGACTGTATCTAAATATTCCTTTTTATGCATGACTGAAGACATCTATTGTAATCATCTAAACAATTAATAAGATCTTTGATTGGCAATTAAGAGATTTACTGTGGTTTATTGTTTATTTGAATTTATTCTACAAAATCATATCTTTGTTTAGAGCTTTTTGTGTTTATATATTCCCTATTGAGAGGGGATATTACATAACACAAGAGTCCCCACTCTAACCCAAAACATAACCTTTAGCTATCTTCATAACCCATCAAGACATATGATTGCTATCCAACTACCTACCTCTACCCAACCATTAACATCCACATACCAATATATATCTTCCACCCAACCTCCAAATACCACATACCAATACATGGAGTCATCTCAACCATCTACTAGATATTCACACATTGCCCAACCTCAATAAAAAATACCATATAACTATGCATCCCAACAACCTCAAGTAGACTTCATGAAGTTGGTCATAGACAAGATGACAACCCTTGAGTCATCTGTCTCTAGAGCCCATAATATATTATCCTATGATTGAATTTGTAATGAGATTATTCTCCTTTTGGTCCCCATGAGACCTTATACAGCCTAATGGGAACTTCCAAAATTTACCAAGTTTAACTGTAAAGAAGACCCTCAACAACATTTAAGAGAATTTAGGCATTCATGCTACTTGATTTCCCATGATGATGCTCTTCTCTTCCATACCTTTCCTATGTCATTATCAGGACTATAATTAGACTGGTATAGTGCCATACCCAAGCATTCCATCCTCTCTTTCACCTAATTAGCCCAAAACTTCTTGGATCACTTTTTGATTAATATATCCAAAAACATTTCTAATATCAACCTCTACTCCATTTGACAATTTGAAGATAAATCTATAACCAATTTTGTGGCTCATTAGAGGAGCATAATCAACCAAATTTCATTTTCATTGCCTCAACATGAGCTTATAGAGCTCTTCACCTTAGCATGTTTAAAACCTATTTCATCCACATTGTGTGTCCAAAGCTTTTGGACCTTTGATGAAGCTTTTAACATGGCTCACAAACTAGAGAATAGAGCCATTGATGAAGGAAGGTTACAGTTGAATAAAAAGAACTCAAATTATAAACCCAATGAGCCCTTTTCTTCCAAACCAAACAACCAAACCAATCCTAACACTAAAAACAAAGCAACCACCAATACCATTGTCCTCAAAGTCACACCACCACCATCTACCAAAAAACAAAATCCAAGGAACTAGACGTCTAAATCCTTTAATTATTCAAACCAAAACTAAAGGAACCAAAATTGGAATAATCATAAGTAATTAAATCCACTTTGGGATCCTTATCCTTCTATTTTATAAAATTTACTAAAAACCAATATCATCCAACTTCCACCAATTAATCCACCCCAATAGTTTGATGTTTCTCACCCCATACTGGGTTAGTATAATGATAATGACATTTTCACCTTTCACCGAGTCATAAGACATGACATCAATAGGTGGAACACCTTCAAATACCTTCTCCAATCCCTCATTGAAAAGGGAGAGCTTATGTTGGATAACCCTAATGCACCACTGAACCAAGCCCTTAACATATTTTGCAAGCCTTTTCCTAATCATGATTCTTCTACCCCTTATCATGATAATAAACCAGAAACATCCCATGAGGCACATACTAATAATATGGTTACTAATGAAACCATTGTTTAAGAAAACATCACCTCAATTTACTCTTTCCCCATCCCCTAATGGAAGGGGAGAAACTACCTTCTATTCCTTTAGACACCCAAATAAAGTGAGCCACTATACCCACACCTCCATTAGAGGATACCACACCTAACTCCCTTATCATAGAACCATCCACTCCCTCTTTAGAGGCTAGCTCATAAGAGAAGATAAATTCATCCACCCAACCTCTGATTTTAGAACCTTCTATCAAAAACCAAGATAAAGTTAAAGCAACCATTCATTCTCCTCCACTTAAGGGATTAATCATTAAAAATAAGACCAAGTAACCAGACCCCCTTCAAAATTGGAAACCAAAACAACCAAAGAGGTAAAACAACCAAAAGGTCTAAAAACTTGAATTTTACCTCCCTCAAAATTTCCCTCCATTTTGGGTCCTCATCCCTCTACCTTGAGCATGAAGCTCATTATTTTTACCAAAAACCAACCACATTTGTTGGTCACACCTTCTTGCTTACTTTCTAAGACACCTCTCCTCACTACACTGACAATTCCTAAGTTACCTATCCTGCCATCCTCTACCTCCATCTCATTAACCATCTTGCCTAAACCAAAACCATCAAAGCATACCACCTTACCTAAGACACCTATCACCAAACCCATGTCCAAACAACCTTCTAACTCAACACCCAAAGAAAAAATTGCTAAATCCTTAACACCTTTAGCTGAGTCCTATTCAACCATTATAAAAATGTTGTTGTGAACATCTTCCTTATCCTTACCTCCTATATAACCTTTCAACACTTCACATCCTAAAGCATCATGGTTCAATGACAATTTGATTTTCCTATATCATAGGACACCAATCCATGACACAAAGAACAATAAATCTCTCCAAAATATTATCCATTAGCTCTATGATGAGGATGATATGTTTACAAATAAACCTCATATGGCACCCCTACCAACCCAAATAACAACCATACCTACCCAACACCTACCCACTCCACCTTCACCTAAGAATAAAGGTGAGTAAGAAAAATCCACTACCTCAACCTCTCCTATTATCCATCTAATCAATGTAGTCATAAGATCACCATAAAAGGATAAAGGGAAGGCTAAGACCTTTATTCCTTGGACTTATCCCTCCCCAAACTCCCAAGACAACAATACCCAACCATCTCCATCATCAAATAAACCCATAGTTTCTATCTTAGGTTCCTCTCAATCTAACCCTCCATACCCTAACCCATATGCAATATCCATTCAAAAGGTTATCCTCAAGCAGCTTCACCAAACTCTATCAAAAATGAGCTTGTATGAGTTAGTCTCTACCTCTCCCCATCGCTGTCAAGCACTCATAGAAGCCTTTCAATCCATCGATGTCCAACCCAATGACCCTCAACCTCTAGTCACCTTTATTGGTGCCCTTTGAACTTCCAACCTTGTCACCTTCAAAAATTTAGAAATACCTTCTCTTCATCTAGAGGATATTGATCCCACCTCTTCATTATGGCATACATTAATCAATCTTGCATAAAAAGGGTGATTATCTATGGAATAGATACCATCAATATTATCTCCTCCCATGCCTATGACCAACTTCATTTACCCATGAACATCATGTCAAAAAGCACAATGGCACTTTATTCTTTCAATGATACTATGGCTACTACCTTGGGCACAGTTGTCCTCCATATTTGTGTAGGGCCCCGTACCATTCCTAAATTTTTTATATTGTAGAAGGAGAATTACAATATAATGTTTTACTTAGGCAACCTTGGATTTAGGCCATGAGTGGTGTCCCTTCCACCTTACATTGATGTGTCAAATTTGGGCATAAAGGGCAAGTTGTGACTATCTTATCTGACCCTAGTCCTTTCACATCTTGCAATATGACATATCAGCCTAATAACATCCTTCTTCCTCCATCTACCTCACAACCATATGATAACAACACAACCCCACCAACCAAAACCTATGACACTTTCCCACTAAATGTAGATGAAGCTTCTACTAGCTTGTCTATCCCTTCTTCCTAGACTCTTATAGATAACCCCATGGACACCACATTCCAATGTCTTTCCCTTAGAGAGTATAGACTCTTAACCTTAGATTCCTTGTCTACTCCCCAAAAATATGAGAATCTTAGACATGACCCTTCCTATGACCCTAACATTAGAATCATCATAACCTTTGGGATCCCTAACCATCAAAAACATTTCATTTATGGGGGACTTGATCAACCACTTCTAGCCCCTACCACTACTTCATCCATCCAACTATTTGCCTCTAGCTTTTCCTATCTTTTAAAACTAGAGTTCACTAAGTTATATCTTCATAAATGTGTTTGGAAATGATTTTGCCTTGGTTGCTATAAACAAGGGCCTAATGAGTTACCCCATATCAAAACTTTACAACCTCATGAGCCATTTAGACTTGGGTAATAACCACCTAAAGAACCCACCAATTCACTAGAACCCATTGCCACCATGGAGGAAGATATCCCATCCTCACTAATCTAACCACTTTCCCTACTTGAAGATCCTGACATCATCTCCCATAACTTTTTTTTTCTAGTCAATACTATTAGTTTGGGCCCTCTCATCTACCAAAAGGGTGATTAAACCAAAGTCCTTCCACTCATACACCCTAAAATGGTAGAGAATGATTCTCCTACCATCAACACCATCCAACATAAAGATGATGATTCCATTCTTACCTTAGTGTGGGGGATTATTCTATTCATAAATCCCTTCCTCCTGAGGCCTCAACCATGTCAAATGAATCCACCATAGATATCAACTTGGGAACTCTAGACAACCCTTGTATTATCAAATTGGGCAAATCACTAAATGCTGAGAAACTTTGGGACTTCTCATATTTCCTCTAAGACTGTAGCATAACATTTTCTTGGTCTTACAGTGATATGCCTAGGATTAACCCCACCATTGCTACCCATAACACTCACTCATCATGATGCCAAGCCTATTAAACAAAAACTTCCATGCATGCATCTTCACATATCCTTTCTCATCAAAGAAGAGCTTCAATGTATCCTATTTGTAAACTTCATTAAACCCATTGTCTACCCCCAATGGGTGTCAAATATTATACTTGTCACCAAAGTCACTGGGGGTCTATGAATTTGTGTGGACTTTCATGACCTTAACCTCACCTATCCCAAAGATGAATTTCCTCTACCTAGCATTAACCAGCTTGTTGATCTTACAACTGACCATGAGATGTTATCTCTCACGGATGGGTTTTTGAGTTATAATTAGATCTTGATTTCTCTTGAAGATTAGCACAAAACTGCCTTTACCACCCTTTGGGGAACTTTTTACTATAGAATCATGCCTTTCAAGTTAAAAAATGTTGGTACAACATACCAATGTGACATGACTTATATCTTCCATGATATCATCCATAAGATTGTAGAAGACTATGTGGATGACCTTCTCAAGAAATCCAAACTCTAAAAAGATCACCTGACTATTCTTATGATCATATTTGAAGGCCTCATCCATTATCATGTTCACCTTAATCCTAAAAAATGCATTTTGGGGTCCTTTCAGGAAAGCTTCTTGGTTTTATATTCTCTATTAATGAAATTAAAGTAGACCCTACTAAAGTTAGAGCAATTTTGGACATGCCTCCTCCAACCAACCTTAAGCAGCTCCGTAGGTTGTAGGGAAAACTCTAATCCATTCACCATTTCATATCCCAACTTTTAGATTGGTGTAAACCTTTCCATCACCTTCTAAAAAATTATGTCTCTTTCAAATGGAATATATATTATTAAAATGCCTTTGATTTTCTCAAATAGTACCTTTTGTCACCACCTATCCTCACCCCTCCTAACAATGACCACCCCTTTTACCTATATATCTATACCACTGACCATTACATAGGGGCAATGTTCGGTCACATTATGAAAAACATAAAGAGTAATATTTATACTACATTAATTTCATGCTTGCATAAAATTAAACTTGGTAAACACATATCAAGAAACTTTGCTTAGCATTGACCTTCATGGCCACCAAACTTTGCCACTACCTTCTTAACCATAAAAACTGTCATAACTGATACTAACCCACATAAGTATATGTAATCTAAACCATACCAAAATCAATGTATGGCTAAGTGGCTTATGCTCCTAGCTAAATTTAACCTTGAATTCCTCTAATATAAGTTGATTAAAGGGTAGGTCATTTCTGACCAATTGGCTGAAGATCCTTTACCAAATAACCACCCACCTCCTCTTGCCTTTTTAGATGAGTTTATTGTGAATCTTTGTCAATATGATGGCATAACCTACCAAATTACCATGTTATTTGATGGCTCTAAGTGCCAACAAAGATGGGGTTCTATAGTTTTTCTCATTCCTCTTGATGGTGATCCCCTTCCTCTCTCCTTCAAACTTGACTTTGAATGCACCAACAATATGGCTGAGTATGAAGCCTTAGTAATAGGTCTCTAAACTACTCTAACCTTGGGAATTAAGATAATCCATGTCTTTGGTGATTCTCAACTTGTGGTTAACTAGGTCAATGGATCATATCAATATAATAATTATGTCTTGTAAAATATAAACTTTTTTTTTACAAACTCTTAGCAAGATTCAAACATTACTTGGTCCAATCTGATTCTTGATCTACCAATAAATTCATGGATACAATGGCCTACCTTGCTTCCTAGATCCCTTCTCAACCTTCCAATTCGAAAATATTTTTCACCATTCATCATTTTACCACACCATTTTATAGCCAATCTAACCTCCCTACCATTTTTAATGTGGAGGAATCCCCATCCAACATTTGGTATGACCAAAATTTCAACTACCTCAACCTGGGCATCATTCCTCCCAACCTCTCTAGGAACACCTATAGAAACTTTGTTTAGAGTACATTGCATTACACCATATGAAGGGGAATCCTTTACAAATGTGGTTTTGATGGTCTCTTATTGATTAGCTACATAGCCATGAAGCTTTCCATGCCATTAGGGAAACACATGATGGGATATGTGGGGGATACTTTAGCATTCTAATAGTCACTAATTATATCCTTCACCTTGGTTACTATTGGCCCAACCTCAACCAAGACTATTGTGATTATGAAAAAGGTGTGTAAATTGTCAACATCATGCTAATTTGCATCACATGTTAGCTAATAGCCTCCAAATATCTAAGGACTTTTGGCCTTTCTCATAATGTAATCTCATTAGGGAATCAACCCCCATTATTCATAGCAACATAGATCAATCATCACAACCACCAAATACTTCACCAAGTGGGTGGAATCTCTTCCTCTTGTCTCAACCAAAGCAAAGAAGATTATCAAATTTATAAACCATCAGATCATCTACCAGTTTGGAATTCCTCATAAGATCATCACGAATAATGGAAAATACTTAAAAAAAGAGTAATTCCAAGGTTTATGTGATTCATTTTGCATCAATTTAAGATTTTCCTCACCTTACTAACCACAAGAAAATGGATAGGTGGAAGCCTCTAATAAAATCCTTAACAAAATACTAACCAAAGTTATCAGTGCTTCAATTTAAGATCAACACTTACACATTCCATTCACCTTATGGGCCTATCATACTAGCATTTGAACCTCTATGGGTGCTTCTCCCTTCTCTCTAGTCTTTGGAGTAGAGGTAGTCTTGCCTCTTGAAGTCCAAATTCCCTCTCTTTGCATATCTTTAGAAGATCTTATTTTTGAAGAAGATTATCATCAACACTATTTAGTTCAGCTTGAGCTACTTGATGAGCATCATTTATTAAACCTTACACACCTCCATACCTATCAAGAGCATCTCAAAAAACAAGACTTCAATATCAAAGACCTCATCCTAAAAGAAAACCAACTCCTGACCAATATGGAGAAGAGAAAAGAGCCAAGTTTTATTTCAATTGGCTTGGACCCTACATCATTACCCATAAGTATGGATCAAGAGCTTATCATTTGTCCTCTCTTAAAGGCAAACTAGAATGTGAGCCTCTCAATGCTTCACATCTGTATCCATTTTTATGTTATTGAAGGATCAAGCTCACTCCTTTTGTCTAAATTAATCTCATCCCTTAATTACAATATTTTAAACTTCACCCATATATCTCCTCTCCTTTTGAGGATAATTTATTACAACATAGAACCATGTGATTAACCATCATAGTCATAGCCTAATAATAAATGTGGTTACCATGGCTTTACCCATAGCATAGTTCTCATGGATACTTTTCATCTCTAACAAGATGGAATCCCATGGTCATTGTCTCTAAAAAACCATGCATTTTCATATCATTAACCTTCTTGTCTTAAAATTTTTCCCTCATAAAGGTAAACTTATAAACCTTTAGACTTGTTTATGTCTAAAAACATTGCATCCAAAAACAATTTGGATACCAAAATACTACTTGGGTAAATACCTTAAGCATTACAAACTATTCCCTTAAAGGACAACTACCCAAAAATAAAATAAAAATTACCAAATATAAGGTAGAATTCTCCCTTGAAGGACAACTATCAAGAACATTAAACAAATCCAATAAGCTTAGACCACGCCCTTGAAGGATGGCTAGGTTAAATTTATAAAAAATAGAGCAATTTTTTGAAAGCTTCCCTCATCAATCAGCTTCCCATATACAATAATAAATCAAAAGACCCACTATCACAACAAAATCTAAATCTGCAATTGACTCTCAAGCAACATAATAAGATGGAAGCCACAATTAGCTTTCACATGTAGACTTCTTGTATTGATTAGTCTACATCTAGCATATGACATGGAATTGTCTATTACCATTCTTAGGCAACCTATAAAAGGGGAAAACTAATTCAAATGAGGTTATCATACATATCACCCATTACCCTTCACACCACCTATCACCCATCTTCCCTTTAGACTATTCATAAATCAGGAGACTTAGAGATTACTTGACACCCTATGATCAAGAAACCTTTTTTTTAAATCAACACACAACCACTCATGTGCAATGTTTGAAGGGATTATATTGATTAAATTGATCCCACTTTGGGTCTATTTTTAGTCTTTGTCAAAAAAAAATCATCATGCCCTATTCTTATCTTAATGTGCTTGGTTGATGTTTTCATCATGACTTTTACCATCTAATGTTGCAACAACAATAATCATTCTTTTTACATTAAGCAAGATTACAAAAAACATAACCATACCAATCACAACCACAATCATAACATTTATAAGTATCCACACAACCTTAAGCATGATAACATTTGACCAATGACATCCAACACATTTTGTATATGTTTATAGCAAATTGTGCAATATTTTATTTAGGGTACGAGGAGTCGCACAACACATAAAAAGTTATAAAACTATTTATGCTTCATTTGAGGCCCCTACATACATGATTTTCCTACCTAAGCACTAGGATGATTATCTGGTGACTCTAGATATGTGTTCAACCATCCTTCTACTTGATTTCTCCCTAAACTAATATCCATAACATTTCCTATCTCAGCAGTTGATAAAGGGTGTACTCTATTTTCATCTTCTATATTTATCCCCATAGAGTGAGAATAATATTCCTCTCTAGGTCTTTTACCCTGCTCACCTATCAAAACCATTGCATCCCTTTACTCTAGTTATTTTTCTTGCATAGGTACTACCAATTGTTACCTCAATGCACATCCCCTTGAATAATGAGGGTTCCCTCCATAGACAAGCTGATGGTCATGTTCTCTAGCCCTACATCTTGCATAATGAAATTATTTCCTTCTTCAATTTTATTATTTCCATTACATATTGTAATTTTTGGTAGATCCACACATTCACCATATTGATTATTTTGGGTTATGGGGGATGTTGATTATCTTCACCATTATTCCCATTGTTTGCCATCCTCACCTTGTGTAGTTATTTGCACTCTCTATAACCTATAAAACTAAATAACTCAATGATAAATATTGGTCCTTATCATGATTATTTAAATAGAATACCTGACCATTCTTCTTCATCGACATGATTCTCTATTATACCCATGGATAAGGTCATATGATGTCATTGATTCCCTTGAATAGTCTTCTCACTTGAAATGGTCATGTCTACTTACCTTTTCATATGGACATTTCACCCTCAATCTTATTGGTCATCTTAATAAATACATTATTGAGCATCATGATATCTTTTTTATTTCCTGTATCATTTGATCTACATCTAATGTCTTTCCTTGCTTTGTCATCTTGCAGTCCTTGTGGGCCTAATGGTCATTTACATAATTATTACCTTTAGCCTAGTTGATGTAAATTATCTTCCAAACATGGGCCATTATAATGATCATATCTTCAAAATTTCCACTATTGTTGTGGTGGTAACTCCCAAATGCTTGTCATTATAAAAGCTCACCCATCTGATCTACATATATAACTAATATCTTGGACCGTGTAGCTCCCTAATACTAAGGCATATTCTAAGTAGAACCCTAAGTCATTAGTTCTAAAGAATTGGGATAGAGGATGAAAACATGGCTACCTTTGATCTAGCCTACCCATGTAGTTCTTGGGTTAGGCACGATCCATCCTCTATCACTCACCATGCTGCCAATTTTTTAACTCATAAAATCTACTTATCCATAAAATAAACTATTTATAGGTCATCAATTAAATACTATGCTTAAAACTAGACTCATAACAATGATGACCTTTTGCCAACATGATTATGTAGATCCTGATAGACACCCACCTCCTAAAACTTAGCTCGTAATGCTCGATGCTAGCAGTATAATTATACACTTACATAATTTTAGAAGGTGAAACCTCTTTACAAAAGAACCTCTTATTTTAATTATCTCTAATGAAGGTCATTTTTGGTGCTTATCATTGTGTTCCCTTCTAATTTATCCTACATTGTCCATCCGTTCTCTCATCCTACTAAATATGGGATCATTATGGTAACTATTCACCAATCTATAACATGCACCTTCACCATCACATTCACCAAAACCCAAAATCTCTATTTTATAAAACCTTATCCATCATCCCAAACCAATCCATATGGTCCATCAAATTGGGGTAGCCAATTTGAGTACCATTTTCCAACCCTAGTTGAACTACATTAGACTGATGTCCATTGACTATGTAGGCATTGCTTGACTTATAAGGAAAGTTTGACCACTAACAAATAATTACCCTCCCTTTTTCCTTCTCATTAAATTTCATTACTAACAACACCCTCTTTCTTGGGGCATCTTATGTTAGGGAAGCTTTGGATTCTTCCTAGCATCCTTATATTTTAACATAATCTAATAATTCATCTTTGTTTTTCCCCCATTACTGGGAGAACTACATTGGCATGAGATATTTTTGGACTATGTAGGCAATGCTCATTTACTGAGGTTAGCTCAACCACATCCTTTACTTTATTTTACATTCTCACCTAATATATTTTCCTCCACCCCTCCACATATCTCCTCACCACCTCCATCCCTTCAGCTTTTCAATTTCTTTTAACCACTTTTCTAGCTTGTGAATCTCTTTTAACACAAGGATTGATATCCTTCCTCATTGGCCCCTCTTATCTCCCATAATGACATCACCTAATCTACTTCATTGGCCTCCTTGAGACATTTCCTTGTGTATGCTTCACAATTTGCTTCCCCACCCACTTTTTACATTTTTTTCCTCTCTCTCCACTTTTTACCAACCTTGCCCCTATCTCCTTTGTCTTTTTTTTTCATCCTCATAATTTCCCCTTGTCCTTAGATATTTTTCACACCCTCTTCATCAATTTCATTTCCTCACCAATTCCACATCATACTATTTATCTTTCAAGTTTTTTTTTTCTTCTATTTCTACACTTTTTATTTATGTGTATCATTATTCTCTATCATTTCACCACTCTTCCCACCTTTCCCATTTTCCAATCTCCTTTTTTGATTTATTATCATCCTTTCATCCTTTGTCTTCATTTTCTCCTCCATAACTTGTTTCTACCTAGGTATTTATACTTTGTGAAGCCTTCCATATTTTCCCCTTTTCTTCTTATCAGTTCTTAGCTTTTGCCTTTTGCATTCCCCTTTTTCTCTTTCCATCTCGGTACTCACTTGTCTTTCCTATCTGTGTGAGTATCCATGTTTTATATCCTTTCTTCAATTCTTTATTTATATTATTATCATCACTAATCTTCATCCTTTATATTCATCTCATTCACTTTCATTATTTTCCACCATCCTCTCCCTTTTCTCCATTTCATTTCATTTTTATCATCTTGAGGACATTCTTGTTCTTCTTGACCTTTTTTTCCCTCCTATATGTCTATGCCTAAGTCCTTCCATCCTTCTCCACCTTCATATTTATATGTGACATCATTATTTTATTCACCTATCTCTTCATCCATCTCTTGATCTACCTTCACCTCATCCATTATTGGATCCCCTTTAGTTTCTCCCATTCAACCTTCACCTCTTTAGAGTATGGTCACTAGTTGTACCACTTATACATACATCTCCTTGTCTACTTCCTCATGTCTTCCATACCATTGATTTAATGCATGAAATACGGTTAGGTTTGTTACTTCAAGTGCATCCATTTCTTGATTTAATACCTTTGAATGTTGATATTGGATCCTCTTTTTTTGTCCCTCTTTAGTTACTCCCTTCACCCTACCTATCACCTTTTTCCCTTATAAACCCTCTACCCATCTTGAGCTTATATGATCATAACATATAACATGTTATGGTTGTGAATGCCTTCCATTTGATTTTGGTTTACTATGATATATATACCAATCTTATAACTCTATAACACAATCAACCATGCCCACAAGATCGTATAACCCACAAGCAAGCATGAGCACTACCAGCTATTAGGATGTAGATTCCTTTCCCATCTCCTCTAGTCTTGCCTATTTTGAACCCCTTTTACTCTAAACTTTAGAGATGTTATAATAAAAACTAAAACCACCTTAAAATTGAAGTTTTTAGATATCCACATGTGGATGCTAACTATACCCTCTCATACAACCTAACTCTAAATCAATAATTTCCCCTGATTCTCCTTCTTTGGCCTACATCTTCCTATGCATTGTAATAGCCCTACTCTTTAATCACATTATAACCAATACACTTTTATAGAAGTCACCTCTTCCACCAAACTATTTTCATATTTTGTCTCTTTTAGACTTATTTATCCCACCTTCCTTTTCGACTCCCCAATCTGTCTATCTTCGTACATTCTTCTTCTATTTTTCCCTCTCAGTTTTCCATTTATACCATTTATTTTCCTTCCTATTTCAACATGATACCTCATTTAATTAATAATATTATTATTCACCTCATTCCATATTCTAAAACCCCTTAGAGTCTTTCTCTTAATTTCTCAAAATTCAATACTTACTTATTTTGGGGCCCCACTAGCTCAAGCATCAAGGGTTCAAATCTTTGCCACTTCTTTATTTATCCACTCTACTACTTTGATTCCTTTAATAATTAAATAATACCATTCCATAGCCCATTAATAAAATTATTATGGAGTGTGCACAATGTCATCTTATTTGGATGGTGATGAAAGAACCCATTGGGTCACCATGGCAATCTGAGTAGTGCCATATTTTATAAATCATGGTAAAGCATGTTTCTCCTTTTTTTTCTTCTTTAAAATGGTGGGAGAAATTTCACACTTGAAGCTACTTGTCCATGACTACATATTCCTTTTGCATAGTTGAATAAATCATCTAATTGCATCTTAGTTAATCTCATCCACCATTTCTACCAAAATAATTAGAAAACTATTTGATAGCCATATTTTCCTACCTTTAGAGCTTCCCTTTCTCCAACATCCTTCAACCAAACCTAACTACATGATACATCAAATTAGGGAAACCAAGTTAACCAACATTCCCCACCTTAGAAGAAATACATTAGGCCTGAAGTTCATTTTGGACATTATGTCCATGAAACTATGTAGGTAGCATCTACTTGCCTAGTACATATGGAGTCCCCTCGACCACCCCATTCCAACCAACCAACCCACTTGCCCATGTCTACATCGACATTGGCCATTTTTTACTAGACCTCTTTGCATATTTCTTGATGACCTTGCCTTGGTCCTTTTGACTACACTAACTATGCTTACTATGTTGCACTTTTTACACCCCATTTCATGTGCAACCAAACTATTTGTATTGTTCTATATGAGAACTTCCTACTGTGGATGCCTATGAAAAACACTAGCCTTACTTAGATGACTTGATAATCTTAATCTGATCAACTTTGACTAACATTATAAATTGATTACCCTATTGTATGTCCATCTAGAACCTGACCTTATTTTTATCAACATTGGTAGCTTTAGTCTCTATGCAATCTTGACTATCATGCTTAGTCATATTTTGTGATCCCATTGGCATTTCACATGCCCAGCTACCTTATGGTACCACCCATTGCCTCCCCACCAATTGCTTATTAAACATGCACCTAATTCAACCTTTCTTCATTAACTCTTAGTTTGAGGGGGGAACACCTCATCCCATACTTGGGGCACCATGAAATTCAACCAAGTGATTCATTTTTGTTTTGTATCTTGTTAATTCAAAGCTGCATAATAAAAAGAGGCAAAATATAGAGACTAAAAAATTGTACACTTACAGTTTTCAATGATTGAATTCATTAGGACCCCCTAAAGACCCCCTAAACCTTATTAACCCTTAACCAACCCCTCTTAACTTAACCAAATCACTATTCTCTTATTCACATAGTACTATTCAAAAATACTATTTGAAAGTACTATTCAAAATTATTATTCACTATCACTATTCACTATGGAACCCACTATCACTATTCATGATGGCATGACAAGTGACATGGTAAGTGACATAGAAGGTGATTTTGGAGGTGATATGGGAAGTGACATGGATTATAAGTGAGGTGGCTTGATGGGGAACATCATACCCTATTTGGGACCCTTTCCCAAGGTGCTTAATGACCTCATTTAAGCATCACAAGGGTCCTTCCTTGAAATATGGTGAATTTACCCTTAAGGTGCCATGATTAAACATGTATTTTGTCTTCACATAAGAAATTAAGATTCAAAATGGGATACCCACCTATTTAGTGCTTTGGAAAAGATAAAGGATACTATATCCACCCATTTTTGACTTTTTAGCAAAGTGGAAGACCCTGATCAAGGTGGGAATCCCACCACCCTCATATTTTGAATCATTCATTCACCCACATGGAAAATTACACCAAATTTTGTGTGGAATATCTTCAAGTGCTTGGACAAAGACAAGAAAAGGTGGTGAAAAGTCTTTTAGCCTCATTTAGGCCCATGTGCATGATTCCCATTCAAAATTGGACTGATGTGCAAGGTGGGAGACACACCAACCCAAATGAGAGACCCATGATCAAGTAAAAAATCCCACCACACTCATATTTTGACTTATTCATGCACTAAAATGGAAAATGGTGCCACATTTTGTGGGGCATCTCTTTAAGTGCTTGGATAAAGACAAGAAAGGGTGGTTTAAAGTCTTTTGGCCTCATTTAGACTCATGTGTATGATACCTATTTAAAATTGGATTCATATTCAAGGTGGGAGACACACAAACGTAAATGGGATACCCATGATAAAGTGGGAATCCCAACACCCTCATATTTTGACTCATTCATGCACCACATGGGAAATGGCACCATACTTCTACTATTCCCTCTTTTGAAATGGTTCTTGATAACAAATGCTATAAATAACCCCCTCTCTTTCACCTAAGGTTAAGTTGGAAGTCAGTATTTAGTTATTAACATATTATTTTATGTATTTTAAGGAGGTCATCATTTTGGAGGTCATACAAATCTTGGAGGAAAATAATTCAAAGCAATGAAGCTCATCAAAATTACCACATGATTCCCTTATCACATCATCAACAACATCAATCAAATCAACAAGCGTCAAGGTAACCTTATTTATTTTTTATTTTAGTTATTTAATTATGCCTATTTTATCACCTTGACCTTTACCCCTTAATCCACTTTCCATCTTAATCCATTGACCTCCTTTACCACCTTTTCCATTGTAATTCCATTTACCTCCTTTACCCTCTTTGTACCTTTGCCACCTTCACCCTCTTTACCCTCTCATCCCTTTGTTACCATAGTTACTTGTTATTTTATATTTTAAACCATCCATACCTCTCATTTTATTATCTAAATAAACCCCAACTAAACCATTATTTTTACCTTTATCAAATTACAAAACCCAAAACCACAACCTTGCCTTAACCAATTTTTAGCATTAGTATAATCAAACTAGTTGCTTCATTTTGGTTAACTTAGCAAAGCACATAATTTTTTAAATTATTTTTTTATCATTTTATGTATTTTATTTCAGTTTTACATTCATTTAAGGAAAATATATTTATTTTATCATTTCTACTTAAGTGTTTTAAATAAGGTGGATTGATAGCCTCCGAAAAAGCTTTTGCTTCTAGGATCTAGCTCACGCTAGGCAATCCACCCATCTAATTGTCTAAAAAACAAGTTTATTTTAGTGTTTTATTATTTTTAGGTCATCCTCCTAAGCCAAATATGATCTTTCCATAGTCCCTTAGATTTAACACATGCACATTCAATAGGTATTCTTCCACACCCTTCTTACCTACTTTATTCTTTTCACACTTAAGAAAAAGCAAAAATTAGATAAAAACACTTGCAATGGATCACCTTGGTGAACTCAGCCTTTGATAGGCATTAAATTATGGCATTCATAGCTTTATATTTATTATCACTCAACTTATTTTTAGCTATATTAGATGGAAGAGTAGTTGGTATAGTATAACCATCCATAGTAGATTGCCAAATATCAAACCCTAGAGACATGATGTATGTTCTCATCCTTACACTCAAAAAATCATAATTAGATATGTTGAACAATGTTTATTTATTTTTAGAGAAACCCTACATATGTTGACTTGCCATATTTTACCTTGGATCACCTTTAAGTGGTTAAGCTTGTAAAGAAGGTATGGCTCTTATACCAATTTTTAGAGGTATAATAATTGAGAGGGGGGACTTAATTAGTGATGTAAGATAATCCAATTATAAAACCCTTAAAAATCTTAAGCACTTAATAAAAAAACATTTATGAAGCATGTAAACAATTCATAAAGAAAGCAATGTAAGATCAATGACACATAACACATGAATTATGTGGGAAACACTCATGGGGGATAAAACCCACTCTAAAACTTAAAAACACATGGAATATTTGTCCTAAAATAGATAAAAAACAATAAACCTTTAGTGAATAACCCACTTCACATGGATAACCCACTCCTAAGTATGAACAAGCACCAAGTTGTCCTAAATGTTGAGCACTAATACAACACATCTGATATCAACAACTCTATAATTCTAATTTATTTTCAATATGATGGAGAAATAATGTATAAAAAATCTCTTAAATCCTTCACACTCAATATTTCACACACAACCGATGCATCTAAAACACCCTTTTGGATCACTCTATACTTCTTCACTCATCTTCAATCTTCAACCCTATAAGAACACTATTATAACATCAAAAATATGACCTATAGGTCATGTAAAAATTAATAAATATGCATGCACTTCAATACATTCTCCAATAACACTCACACTTCACTATACTTTGCATATGAACTCTATAAACCATCACATTTGATTTTTCTTTTTATAGAGTATACTTGTTCATCACCTTCTTGTCAGCCATAAGGATTTTATTAACTCTTTATGCTTCTATCCCAATAATAAATAACTCAATACCACCTTCATATGTCAGCCATAGCATACATAGATCACCCTTAAGTGTCCACACCTTTTAATTAGGAATTAATAGGCCTTTTAGGTCTCATGGACACCTATTCACCCCTTTAGCACTTCACCAAGCAAAACTAGTAACACAAGACCTCTTCAAAGCATATAGGTCCATGACACATGACCCCTAAGATAACCTCAAATGCTTAAATTAATACCTACTCAAAACCTATCAAAAATTTTCCTTGTATAATAAATAACATGAATGAATCAAAAGTCAACATGTAAACAATTTTTCATACTGAAGATGGATTGGTCAAACTTCAAAAATCCATACAAATGATTCTTAAGGAATCTAAAATAATTTAAAATAGATAATTAACCTAGAAACATATAAAAACCATCAATAAAAACTCAAAAATCCTTCTTGTGTCACTTACATAAGATAGTTAAACCCTTAGTCAACTTTAGACTACAATAAATATAGGTGTATAGACAACTAGTCAAACCTCCAAACTAATTTTACTAGATTTCCCTTGAAATTATCTACCACTTTTATTTTTATACCACCATAAAATTGGTCTAAAATAAAAATTTATATCCAAAATAATGAGTATTTTTCCTTTTTAAATTCAAATAATTGAATTCTAACAGTCACTTTTTAATGCAACTTTGGTTAAGTATGGAAAATAGAGAAATATGCTTGGGAAGCTAAATTTTCAACATTATATATTTTGATACACACATAGTTATTACATAAAAATTAGACCATATTATCTTGGAACAATATTAGTTAGATAAATGTGACCAAATATTTTTGACACTTCTATATGTGTAAATTCTTATATAATCAATCTATGCACTCAACCTAATTTGATAAAAACCAACTATGCCTAAATGACCACAAAGATGAACCGAATGAAAACCTAGCACTTACATACTCACTAAAAACACTTTTGATACCCCATAGGGCCTCTAAAACATGATAAAATTATCAAAATCATCCATAAACCTACCTAACCAAGCAAATATTGTAAGCTCCATTCATGAGTAATAAGGCACACATTGTCATTGACATTCTAACATACAAGAAACCTCATGAATAATCTTTTCCTCCTCATGGAAAATGTTGTAAATTTTGGAGACATAATTTACAAAACCTAAATAGTGATAAGTTTATTTATCGTGTGAGTGAGGTGGAGAGTGCATGGACAGTAGATAGAAGTTTAGTTTCAAGGCATAATGTGACTTGCAGGTTAAAAGCCTAGAGAGCAAAGAGAGAGATGGTCGACAAATGGGGTATTAGGACTAGTTTCCATGAAAATTATGAGTATGTGTGCATTTATATAGGTATTTAATGTTTTTTTAGGTGTGTTTAACAATTTTGAGGTCAAATTTTGCAAGAAAAGGCATGAAAAGTGGTTTTTGAGGTTTCTTATGTGCACATAATGAAGGATTCTCAACCCAAGAACTTTAAAGTACTAATTGGATTGTGTAACCTATCAATGGGAACATAATATATTAATTTTAGATTATTAATGGTCATATATCAAAGTATCAATAATTGGTTTTTGGAATAAGGGGCTAAGCTTTATGAATAATCGTTAACACCAAAAATAGTGTTAACCCTCTCTGAAACCCTCACAATGACGCAATGAGAAATATCTTGATCAAAATAGACTAAAATTATTTTTAATGGATATGTAAGTAATTATATTTTGTATTAAAATCTCCCAATAACTTCTAGGTGTGATTTGTTTGTCAGGAGAGTGAGTGGACCCTACAAGAAAGGCCTTATATCTCAGAGATTTGTTGTAGCAGGTAGAGTTGACCAAGTCAAAGTTGTTAATTAGATGAAGGTTTAATATTGAGACTTGTTGCTTATGTCCATGGTGGTTTTTGAGTATGTTATATCCCTTAAGGTTGATAAACCAATCATACAAGTTGACCAATTACTAAATAGACCTAGTGATGCAGATAGTGAAAAAACTAGGCAGAAATGAGAAGTTGATTAAGGAAGAGTTATCATGAAATAGGGATGAATAAAAGTGAATGGATAAGTTTTTAAATACCTATAATACATGTTAATGATGGATATATTCTTTGGAGGTTGGTGGATATGATGTAATTATTGCTCATAAGTTGACCTTTCTTGTGCAGATACGATAGTGAAGCTGTAAGGTTGGTCTACAAGACTAATATTATCCCTTGACCATGGCGTATTTATATATAAGAGTTATGTAATGAACTCATAGGATCATATAAATTCATCAAGAGTATTAATAAATGGTCATACAAGTATTGAGGAAGAAAGTCACCATGAGTGGTCTTCAAGGCAAATTGGTAGTTATGGGTAAGTAGGGTGTAATGATGAGTTTGAGAATCTATGACATAAGTTGATGAACCTAATGCACATGATTTTATTGTTTGGAACTTGAATTAAATATCCGTGATTTTCATAATCTTGTAAGTCATTAAAAGTGATTAAAATATTGAATCCAAATTGGATTGACTGGTTTAGGTTTGACTATGTACTAAAGACAAAATACTGGTCTACAAGACCAATATTTAGCATTAGACCTTGTAATATTTGTACTTAATAGAAATGTGTGTGTGTGTGTGTGTGTGTGTGTGTGTGTGTGTGTGTGTGTGTGTGTGTGTGTGTGTGTGAAAGAATCTATTTAAGGTGTCAGAGTTCATATGAAGTATTCATTTAGGTGTTATAAGTTCAAGTTTTCATGACTATGTTTTGAGGCCAGTTGAAAATTCTGAGTGAGCTACTTATAGAGAAGGGTTTGAGCCTTTTTACCTTGAGTTATGAAGTATAGTGCACATGGTGATGACCCTAAGGTCATGTATCTTTTGTATGTGTATTTTGTTTCCATAGTTGTTTGAAAATTTGTGTTTTTGCTTCAATTATTTCAGATAGACTTTATGGGTATGCACATGCCTAATATGAACAATACTAATAATGTGTTATGGATTAGTTTATTACATTGAAATATTTACCTAGAAGTAAATATTATATTGGTGAGTTTTTTCTTGATAAGGTAAGGTGGCAAACTAGGGGCTGATCCCTTTACAAAGCAAAAAAGACAAGAAGGTAATCAAACAAAATATGCCTTCAGAGAGACGACATCACTAGCCAAAAACAACAGACATCAAAATAAAACACAAGGAATAGAAAGACAAGAGTCAGAGAAGATCTCCTTACATAACCATTGTTTTAAGAAGATCATTAAGTTTCTTATTATCCTCTATGTTGTTAGCATGCCCAATATTGCCCACCTCTTTCAGCATAGACATATTCAAGAGAATTATATTCTGGAGTCCCTTGGAAAAATTCTACTCAAGCCTCTAAATACTATCCTTCAAGGCCCTAATTTCAGCTTTCCAATCAGCCTCATTCTCAATATCCTCACCCACTTCCTTGACATAAATTTTCCCCTTATTGTCAGTAGTTTCCATAGTATCAGCACCCTGCTCCTCAGTAACCTCAAAATCCCTAGTCTCTTGCTTCCCACCAGTGTCTTTCAAAATTTCCTATATTTATAGCTCCTTAGACTCTTCTTCCTAGGTTGCTTCTTCTGAAGCACTTTCTAAGTAATCTATTAGTTTGGCCTTCATGGTGGGTTTACCATCAATCTTCCCTGACCTTCTAACTCTGGAGGAGAATCCTTCCTTATTAATTTTGGAAGACTTGTAAGATTTACCACCTTGGCCCCCCATGGCCTTACCTAGATTTTTGTGGGTCCCCTCCTTGGTCTCTCTAATATTATCTTCCTCTTCATCAACCTTTCTCTTCTTACCCTTTTTGCTTGCAAAAGAGCTAGGGGGTATCAATAGGGGTCTCTTCAAGGGTGGAGAAAGAAACATCTTTTATTTTGGTAGGAGCAGGGGAAAAATAGGAATCATCAATAGTATCACCAGACACCGGTTTGGAAGGGATGTCTTCACTATCCATTCTGATATTCTTAGAGGGCTCTAGGGCTCGATGAAAGTTGTATAAGCAGAGAATTAGCCCTTGGTGTAGGGGGATAGGGTTCATAGCCAGCTTCTTAGACATTTTAGTTCTCACCCTAAGGACAAAGTGTTCCAAAGAGGAGAGCAAGTAAAAAGGGAAACTAATAACAACATTGCATCTGAAGTGATTTAACAAAGGGAGGTGGTAGTTGTAAAACCTAGTAAATCAACCTTTGAGCGTGAAGTACTTCATAAGAATGAAACACTCCCCATCCCATGGCTCTAGAAGTTTAGCGCACTTGAATCCTCCTTGTTACGGGATGAGTTCTTCTCCCTCACCTAGAAATAGTTTGTGGCTTGCAATATCCATAATTTTAGTTTTCCTTTGAAGTTATTGGTGAGTTTGTTATTAGATTGGTTATTTGAATATATTGTGATAAATTTTTTTATATTTAATAGTTTGTTTGTTAGTTATATTTGGGTGGTCATAATAAAATTACAATAATATTATGAACATAATTTATTTATTATATTGTGGAGATACATGAGAAATATTAGTGGAGATTGTATCTCCCCATTTATAGAAAATAGTTTTCTTATATAAACATTGTATTCCTGTATGGTTATATATCAGAGTGAATAAAATAATATTATCAGTGTGATTAAATATAGTTTCTATTTGGATCCATTATTTTTCATATTTTATTCATGTAGATCTAAACCAACCCCATCATATATTATCAAATTAGGAGATCTTTGTGATGGATTAATAATTTATTTATAGGGGTAGCCATAATATTTGTCATCACCCCTCTGATGTTCTTTGAATAATTTAAAGATGTAT
The DNA here is from genome assembly GCA_037957365.1 of Torreya grandis. Lineage (NCBI taxonomy): Eukaryota > Viridiplantae > Streptophyta > Pinopsida > Cupressales > Taxaceae > Torreya > Torreya grandis. Next base: position 3,310,934 of record JARHVA010000812.1, on the reverse strand, counting down.
TTTATATAGGTAATTTGGATAGATTATTGATTTGTTGTTTTATTATCTTACTTCATATATCTTAACTACTATATGAGATTAAAGAGTAGAGATTCCAGTTTGAATCATAGTCATTTAGAGTGCTCAAGTAGAGAAAAGAAAGCACAAGGTTTTATATGGTATTTGAATAGCTCAAACCAAGATTTGGTGTAGATCTATGGAATCAATAAATCAAATTTAAGATCATATTAATATTAAGAAGCTATGATTTTCACCATGTCCATCCTATTTTTATTCATATTACTTTAGATCAACCCCAAAAATCTCTACCTACACCATATTAACTATATTTCCTCAGGCTATAATAGCTCTATTATATAGTTTTGACATGATAAGAAAGCTATTATGTAAGCTATCGACAAAATATAACCTGTGCAACTCTTAAATGATTGGAATTCATATCTCATATAATTTAGTTGAGGAAATATATACTCAAAACTTTATAGATCCACCAAGAACATTAAAAAATAAGTACTTGTGCTTTGCACAAATATTTTTCTAGCATTTTTGGAAAGAATAATTTGTGATAAGTTTTTTGTTGTTCATGAAGAAGTGCCTGATCACCATGGTTATCTTGGATATATGTATATAGTTTTGAAAACTCAGATGTATGAATCTGCTTTGCATCAATTTTCCAATTTTCACAAGTGCGCATTTCAAGCCTCAACCCTTAGACATTTTCAATAAAGTTCTTCAACAATCCATTCTAACATCTTATCTATTTAGCTTGTCTCATTAATTTGATATCTTGTCCTTGGCTACAGACAAATACAACTATGATTTGAACTTCTTCAGAGAATTTCTATCATTTGGTTACAAAGGCATAACATATCCAGTGAATTTTCCATCTAAGTAACACATGGAGCTCAATGTTTCAACTTATGTAACATATCACTTTATTTTGTTTTTTGTGTCATATCAAAAAGTCATATTAATAAATTATGTTCATTATTATATTATTTTTTAATATGTCAAAGTTTATAATAATTTTTTTGATCTAGGCTTTAAGTCAATAGGTTCTTTGCTAAAGAGTTTATTATATAAAATAATAAGTCTTTTGAGTCAATCATTATTAGTTTTAGGTTTAATCAATATTTATTATTATTGTTTCTATGTAAATTTATCATGTTAAAATTCTATGTTAAAATTTTATAATGAGCCACTTGGTGGGTATAGTGAATTATTATAATAGTTTTGTATTTATAAAAGTTGTTATAGTCAATTATTTAGATTTTATGTCAGAATAAAAATAAATTGAATATTAAAAGTCATTGAGTTAATATCTGAGTCATCATTTTCCAAAAAATTTAAAAATAAAAAAAATGTTATAAAGTATACAATATCGCTTGTATTGACATCCTAATATCAAATGCATCAATCTTATTGGAGGGACCCCATTTTATTCAAAGTGACATGCAATTGAGCTTCAAATATCACATCAGATGAGTAAGCAAAGATCTACTAGAGGAAGGAGGAAATGGAGGTTGGAGGTTCTAGAGCCTCTTATCAGTCACCAATGATGGGGCCCAAGAAGATTTGGTGATATATGTAGTGTGGTGTGATTTTTTTATAGTTTCCACTATATGTTTAAAAATAAGAATAAAAGTACATGCCTATTCAAGCTTTGTAATTTTTATATAATAAAAAACATAATTCCTTGATGTGAAAACATAGTGAAAAGACATAAATCACCAATGTAAGTCATTTCATGGATCTTGAAAAGGTTTGTGGTAGATCAAGAAAACCATAGGAGGTGAACAGTTGATAGGTCATGTTCATATCAAGGTTTGTGGTAAACTCGATTAAAATCATGGAAGGAGTGAGCCTTTTTTTGTATCAAGGTAATGAGCCAAATAGGGCATACCAAAAGGGGTGAGCATACTACAGGTGAGAGTGTGAATGTTTTTACACCATGTAAAAACTAAGGGTGGGAATGATGGGGATTAGTTTATTACATTGGGATATTTACCAAGAGGTAAATAATATATTGGTAAGTTTGTTATTAGATTAGTTATTCAAATATATTGTGATAAAAATATATTAATTTAATATTTAGTTTGTTATTTATATTTTGGTAGTTTTAATATTGTTACAACAATATTACAAACATAGTTTATTTTTTATATTGTGGGGATACATGAGAGATATTGGTGGAGATTGTATCTCCCCAATTATAGGAAGTAGTTTTCATATATAAACATTATATTCCCATATGGTTATATATCAGAGTGACTAAAATAATATCATCAAGTTTATTAAATATTATCTCTATATGGCTTCATTATTTTCCATATTTTATTCATGCAGATCTAAACCAACCCCATCATGATGCGCTCCAAGTATTGTTTTAAGATAAAAAGTATTTTGGAGCTTAGATGAACTTATCAAGGGTCTATTGTGATGAAAGATGATGTGTTTATTATATTGAAAGTGATTTAATGTGATCCAAGAGGATCAAAAGGTAATGTGTACTAAGTAGGCCTAATGGGATTAGGTCTCCATGATACCTAAAGGAGAGATAAGGCCTATTTGAAGAAGGTCAGACCTAAAGGGACTAAAATAACATTTTATCCATGTATATGAGATATCCTAAGAACCATTTCATGTTTGACCTAAGAAGATAAGTACATTTGGCTAACCAATAAAGATGTGAATAAAAGACTTGTATAAATACTAGTCAATTTTAGGCCTATGAATGTATGTAGAGAGTAAGCAAACAAGATAGAATATTATAGAGTATAAATATGTCTTGTAGACCATAAAAGGAGGATAGAAGATCAAAAATGAGCATTGGAAAAAAATTTTATGTGTGAGGATCAAGGTCATATGACCTAATCAAGTTAAGAAGAGGATTAGTTGAGTAAATAAGGCTAGAGGCCAGTTTGAGAGGGATAAAAGTGTATGAAGAGATAAAGAAGGAGATCATCATATATTAGATGAGTAACATAGTTTAATAAATATTATCAAGTGTTTTATGTAGTTGAGTTGGTGTTGAGTCATCTAGGGGTTTGGTGCCTCCTTGCAAGTGGGTGCTTACTAAAGCCTAGCTGGGTTGGTGTTTATCTAGTTGGGTTGGTGCTCCATGTGAAGTTTGTGATTCACTAAATTTGGTGTTTCTATTATAATACTCTATTACATTTTCATTATCAATGGTTTTTACTCCCCATGAGGGTTTTACACATATATATTGTGTTCATGTGTTTCATGCTCTTGTGGATTGGTGCTTATGCTTGCTAATATGTATGTGCTTATCTAAATGATATATGATTACTTAAGTAAGATTGCATAAGAAATTTTTGAAGATTTATTCAACCCATTCTTAGTAATTTTTATTCTAAAATTTGGTATCAGTCTTGGTCATTTGAAGTAGGTATAAAATCCTAAAGGAGATCCTAGAAGTAAGGATGGCTAGTCAGTAATCTCAAGATGGTTTCTCTACTAGTAAGGCTACATTGTTCAATGAATATAACTATACCTTTTGTAATTTTAGGATGAAGATAAATTTTATGTCACAAGGACATGATATTTGGTAGTTGATTGTGAATGGTTATATTGCTCTTCTTATTCCACCAACAAATGCAACATGTAAGAAGGCTAGTGAAAATAACTCCATGACAATGAATGCCATTATTTGTGGCCTATCAGAGGAAAATATTGTGAAGGTAATGGATTATTTATCATAAAAATAGATATGGGATAAATTTAATATAATATATGAAGGAGACACCAAGTTGAAGATGGACAAGTTGCAGACCCACCAAAAATAGTTTGAAAGTTTGAAGATGAAATAATTGAATCTTACCTATTGAAGACTGATGAAGTTATTAGTATCATTAGAGGATTGGGAGAAGAGGTGAAAGAATCTACAGTTGTTCAAAAAGTCTTGAGATCACTAAATCTTAAGTTTGAATCTAAGGTGTTTATAGTAGAAGAGATACAAGATTTGGACAAGCTAGAGATGGATGGGATTCATGGAATTTTGATTGATTATGAGATGAGAAATAATGAAGGAAGATCTCCCAAGAAGGAATAAACTTTAAAATTTGATAATTCAAAATCTAAGAAGGTCAAGGATGAGTAATGCTCAGATGTTGATGATTAACTAATAGCCATATTTTTAAGGAAGTTGAGGTTTGGATCTAGTAAGTACATAGATAAGGTTCCCTTAAAATGTTTCAACTATGGAAATATTGGTCACTTTGCATCAAAGTGTCCTAAAAATGATAAATATGAGCATAATGAAGAAAATGATGAACATCACAGAGATGATAAGAAGACCTATAAGCCTGATAACAACAAGAAGGAATTTAGAAAGTATGAAGGTAGAAAAGGAAATTTCAAGAACAAAAGAATCTTATATACTAAAGAAGATAACTATTTGGATTTAAGTGACTCAAGTGAATTTGAAAATAATGATGGTAGTCATGAGCCTAACATGAAAATAATGAAACCTTATTTATGGCCATAGAATCAAACAATGAGGGTTATTAAAGTGGAGAAGTCATTATGGTTGATATGGTATCAAATAAAGAAGAAGATGAAGTAAATATTGAGGTATAATGGGTAAGTGCCCTAGAGGAATTGAAGTTACAAAGGAAAAATAATCACAAACTAAGAACATTAGTTAAGGATTATGAGGAGTAGATTATCTTGTTTGAGGAAAAGCTGAGTAATGGTTCCAAGGAGTAGGATGAGATCATCAATTAAGTTGAGGCACATATGGAGGTAGTCAATACAAGACTAAGGGATAAAGAAGAAGAATGCATGAAACTAAAATAAAATCCTTGAAATTTGAGTTGAATCAAGCATCTAGCAAGGTGATGACTTTTGCGAAGTTTGAAAATAGCATTGAGGCATTAGACAATATCATGAGTAGTCAAAATTATATAAGTGACAAAATAGGTCTTGGTTTCAAAAAAAACCAAAAGGAAGCACTTAAAGTCAAGGAGAAGAATGTTGAATACAAGAAGGTCAACATGAAAAGACCTATAAAAATAACCAATGCTATAAGGTATTACAATTCATTCAATGGTTACTATTTTATGTGTAATCAATTTGGTCATAGTATAAGAGAGTGTAGAAGACTCTCCAAAAATGAGTACTCATGGGACTATGGAAGGAGTCACATCTCACATCAATTAAGAGGTATGTATAAGGTGGTTTTTATAGTTGACATGGTGTAGGACACATTTAAATATTATATACTAATAAATTTATAAGGTCATCAAGTCAAAATAGGAGGTTTGAAGTCCTTAGGGTGCAAGAAATAAGGCAAATGAATGTATGGCAACCAAAAATAGTGAAGATGAGTCATGCTCAATCTACAAGATTAAGTAGACTATTTGCTATGATAGAGCATACTTCAGATGTGAAATCAAGTTAAGAATGCCTTTTGTTAGCTCACATTTATGATCAAATGATTGATGAAGAGATCAAGCCTATAGTGCCAATCAAGCCTAAAAGGATATTGAAGGACATTCAGTCTCGTGAGAGCATGGATATCTAGGAATCTCTTAAACTTGAGTTGTTTAGTGCCCTATAGGAAATAGCGATTCCATTAGGATTCATGGAGGTAATATTAAAACAACACAATCATGATGGATTATTGGTTTGAGAGGGAGATTTTTAGGTTTGTGACTGAGTCTGATGTATGTTAAGAAGTGGTCTTGTAATCAGAATTGATTTAAAGAATTTATGCTTCAAGTAAGGGGAGTATGTTTCCTTAATCCTTCATATTATATGTATTGATTTCCTATATCAAGAAGGTATGGTTCCATATGGTATTATATGAAGGTTTGCCTTTAGATGATAGTTATATAGGACCCTTTGTCATTAATGTCAAAGGGGGTGATAGTCCAAGAAGGGAGATTGACCAAACTAGGGGGAATGAGAGTGATCAGTCTGAAGAATGATTTTCCATCAATGATAAATGGGGAGTTTGTTGAGAAGTGTTATCATTGATGTCAAGGTCAAGATTTATGTCACTAATGTCAAGGTTAAGGTTGATATCATTGATGTTAAGGTGCAGATGCATAGTGAGTAGTTTGTGAGATATGAACCATGTGAAAAGATAGAATATAAAAGAAACCTAATATATTTATATTGAGATAAAATTTTAATGAAACCTAAATATTCTTATGAAGTTTATGTCAATTTTTTAGGTCAAGGTAATCATGTTTTGAGTACTAGGTACCTTATGAAGCTTAATCATAAAAACATAGTCATATCATGAGCATATGCATGATGAGAATATATAAGTATGTATAGAAGTATGGTATTTTATAAGGATAATTAAATGAATGAGATCAAGGTATAAAATCATCAAGAAGTTTTTTCAAGACCAGTTGTCAAGTATCAAAGTACTTAAGAAGCCCAATCATGACACTAGTCATAGCATGAAGGAACCTTGTGAGAAGGTATGATCATGGTGGCTTAGTAATATGGATGCATGGAGGCATAATAGGTATTATAGGGTTTTTTTATTATGAATATGAGGTATTGGATCACTCAGGTGTGTTTCAAGGTGATCTTATAGGGGTAAGACCTATAGACCTAGCATGTAACTAGTCTAGTTCTAGACCCTACCTGACCTAATGAGATACCATGAAGGGTTATCAAGGCCTATTAAGAATGAAAATAACTATTAGAGAATGTTAGTGAGGTGGAGAGTGCATGGATAGTGGATAAAAGTTTAATTTCAAGGCCTAATGTGAGTTGTAGATCAAAAGCTTAGAGATTAAAGAGAGAGAGATGGTGTCAGATGGGGTATCAAGATCAATTTCCAAATAAAGTATAAGTATGCATGAATTGACATAGGTATGTCATGGTTTTTTAGGTGTTTTTACCAATTATGAGGTGAAATTTTTCAATAAACATCATGGAAAGTGATTTTGAGGTTTCTTATGTGCACAAAATGAATGATTCTCAACCTAAAAAGAACTTTAAAGTACTCATTGGCATGTATAACCTCTAGATGGGAAATTAATATATTCATGGTATATGGGGAAGGGTCATAGCTCAAATTTCTAATAATTTTTTTCTAGAATAAGGGACTAAGCTTTATGAATAATTGTTAACACCAAAAATAGAGTTAACCCTCTCTAAAACTCTAATAAGGACCTAGTGAAAAATATCTTGATCAAAATTGCCTAGAATGTTTTGGAATTACTATTGAAGTGATTTTAGGTTGTAATAAAATCTCCCAGGCACATCTACATGTTATTTTTTTATCAAGAGAGTGAGTGGACCCTATAGGAAAAGCCTTATTTCTCAAAAATTTGTTGTAGTAGGCAATGTTGATGAAGTCAAAGTTGTTAATTGGATGAATGTTTAAGATTCATAATTATATATTATTTAAATGGTGGTTTATATGTATTTTTAATCCATTAAGTGTGATAAATTGATCATACAAGTTGACTAGTCACTAAATAAACCTAGTCATGCAAATAGTGAGAAAATTAGGTAGAAGAGAGAAGTTGATTAGGTAAGGGTTGTCATGGACTAAGGATGGATAAAAGTGCATGGATAAGATTTTAAATACCTTTAATAAATTTTCATCATGGATATATGTTTTTGAGTTCAATGGATATGATGGAATTATTATTCATAAGTTGACCTATCTTGTGTAGATAAGATAGTGAAGGTGTAAGGTTGTGAGTTTAGTATGCAAGATAAGTATTATCACTTGAACATGGTATATTTATATATAATATTTACATAATTAACTCATATTATCATACACATTCATCAATATTATTTTTAAATGGTCATACAAGGGTTGAGGGAGAATGCCACCATTAGTCTTCAAGGCAAATTGGTAGTTCTAGGTAAACAGGGTGCAACGATGAGTTTGAGACTCTATGACATAATTTTATGAACCCAATGCACATGATTTTGTTATTTTTAACTTTAATGACCTATAAATTCTTTTTAAAATCTTTTAATTTAGTAAAATTTATTGAAATAGTGAAGCCAAATTGGGTTGACTAGTTTTGGTTTGACTATGTGTACTGAAGACAAAAGATTGGTCTACAAGACAAATATTTGGAATTATAGATTTAAATATTTATACTTAAGATTTATATAGATATGTAAAATAATATATTTAAAGTTTAAAATTTCATAGGAATTATTCCTTTATGTTTTATAAGTTCAATTTTTTATGACTGTGTTTTGAGGCCAGTTCATAGTTATGAGTGAGCCACTTGCAGAGAAGGGTTTGAGTATTTTTACCCTAATTTATGAAGTATAGTGCACATGGTGATGACCATAAAGTAATGAAAATTATGTATTAATATTTTTTTCTATGTTTATTTGGTAAATTTTTGTTTTTTCTTAAATTTTTTTAGACAAACTTTATGGGTATGCACATACCTAATATGAACAATACTAATGATGTGCTCCAAGTAGTGGGTTGAGACAAAAAGTGTTTTAGAGCCTAGATGAAATTATAAGGGGTATATTTGGATGAAATATGATGTGTTTATTATGTTAAAATTTATTAAATGTGATCCAATAAGATTAAAGGGTAATGTGTGCTAAGTAGGCCTAATGGGATTAGGTCTCCATGAGACCTAAAATAGAGATAAGGCATATTTGAGGAAGGTCAAACCTAAAGGGAATAAAAACATTTTATCCATGTATATGGGATATACTAATATAAATTTCATGTCTTTAATAAGAAGATAAGTATTTTTTGGCTGAACAAGAAGCATGTGAAAAAAAGACTTGTATAAATACTAGGCAATTTTAGGCCTATGAATGTATGTAGAGAGTAAGCAAACAAGATAGATTATTTGAGAGAAAAAATAGTTATTTTAGACCATCATAATAGGATATAGGATAAATTTTTAAAAATTTAAAAAATTTATATGTGTGAGGATCAAGGTCATATGACCTAATCATGTCAAGAAGAGGGCTAGTTAAGTGAAGAAGGCTAGAGGCCAGTTTGAGAGGGATAAAAGTGTGTGAAGAGATGAAGAAGGAGATAATAATTTGTTATATGAGAAACATAGTATTATAAATTTGATAAAGTGTTTTAGGTATAATATTTGGTGCTAATTCATCTAGGGGGTTGGTTCCTACGTTTAAGTGGGTGCTTGCTAAAGCCTACCTGAGTTGGTGCTTAGCTAGTTGGGGTTAGTGCTCCATGTGAAGTTGGTGATTCACTAAAGTTAGTGTTTGTATTATAGGAATGTAGTCCATTTACATCATCAATGGGTTTTTTTCTCCTTGAGGGTTTCCTACATATATATTGTGTTCATGTGTTTCATGTTATTATGGATTAGTGCTTATGTTACTAAGATGTACATGTTTTTCTAAATGATCTATGATTGATTAAATAAGATTATATAGGAAAGTTTTTAAGACTGATTCACTCCACCTTTTAGTAATTTTAATGACAATATTATCATGACATTTATTTCCTTGATCTTTGATGTTTTATATGTAATTAATATCCTCATCAATGTTAATATGTTCAACAGATGGGGGTCTATATGCTTGGATTAATGGGATGATGATACACTGATATATATTTTCAAAGGTGATATATCTCTTCTTGAAGATTAAATTGGTGTTGTTAGAATAACACCAAGGATGATCTAATATGGATGATAAATCATTAGCCTCAGCCATTTTTATAACTTCTAAGTTGGCTTTGAAAGGAACCTCAAGGATATCCACATTGGCATTTTTAAGAATGTCAATTGGCAAAGCACAGGTCCTATTGGCCATGAATAATATAGGAGGTGAAGTTTTTAAGGCTAGGATAGCCATATTTCTCCATGAATATTTTGTGAGGACATTGAACTTAGTTTTAGTATTGACTATAATATCCCATATCACCCATCCATCGATGGCAATGTTCACCAATTTTTTTTGTCTTCTTGCAGGCTAGGAGGAACTAGAATATCTTGTCATTAAGCATGGTTTAATAAATGATCCTTATTATGACTTGAAATATATTTTTTAATATAGTTATGTAAAATGGATATAATATCCTCATCCAATATGCACTTGAAAATCTCTTGGAAGTCATCTTGCACTGTATCTTTAGGAGTTGTGGCCTTCTACATAGTATCATGTTGAGCAGCATCATGGTCTTTAATAAATTATATCTCACATTATATTTCCCATAAAAAATTCATAATATCTTATAGATTTTTTTTCTATTATTGAGAATTAAGATATCAAGTTACATAAGTCTCTTCATATTGTACCTTTTCAATAAGTAGAGTGGATGTAGACTGGGACTATCCACCATCACATGTTGTAATGTTAACTTGTTGGGATGTTATAATGATAGAGCATGGTCAAAAATGTGGATTATTAATGTGTATCATACTAACACCATTATCATTTCTCTCTTTTATGATGGCCATGTACAAATTAGGGCATTCCTCTATATGATGATCATTTTTACAAAAAACACATGCTAGATAAGTTGGGTAGTCTCATTGGTTGTGGCAAGTAGAATAACATTTGTATAACACCCATGGTGGAAAATTCTTGCCTCCTCATCCTCAACCTCAACCTCACCCATGATAGCCATCATTCTCTTGATTCTCAGAAATATTAGCCTAATGTGTACCATGCATGCATGCCTCATGAATATCACTGATGAGATGATAATGATTAGTGCCATGGGTATATACATCACATATTTTATATTATTTAGACACTTTTGATTACATGTCTCATTTGAAAAAAGGATAAGATCGAACATCATGTTCATCTTGGTATATCTCACATGAGTACTTCAATATAATGCATATTACTTTATGAGGACTATTATTAATGTTATGGCCCTCAAACTCAAAATTAGTACACCATAGGCTATTACAAGTTTCATAAGTAGTATGTGTAATTATATTTTATAATTTGGATGCCATTGAAGAGGTTTGAGCCTCAATAAAAAGGCTAATTCATGTATCAATGCTTCTAATAGATTTAACATGGAGAGTATCTTCTAAGGCCTCATGTGGGATGGTAAAGCATCTTTGAGATAATGTTCATTTGAAGGTAAAAAATAGACCTCCCTTGAACCATTAAGCATGATGAGTAACACTAATATTTAATGAAAGCTTAGATAGGAGTGTCTTTAATTGTACATCATACTCGCTCATACTCTTAGTTAGCTCTTATTTTATATCCTTCAGTGCATCAATAATTTGTTTCTCAAACTCTAGAATATCAAATTATTGGAAGGATGTTGTCTTAATCTAGTCATAATCAACTAATGTTTGTTGTGGATCATATTTCCTATACCATTTATGTGTTCATTCTAAGAGGGTGGTTGTAAATTGCGTATCTTTTAATTTAGAAGTGTTATTCCTTATTCTCTATAAATAACTTCACACTTGTGAACATGTTTAGTGGAATTCTCTATACCTTGATATTATGGTAAGTGAATCATCATTTCATAATGCACAGTAGGTGGATGAGGTGCTTGCAATGGTGGCTGATGAGAACTTCCAATTCCTATTCCTTAGGGGGGAAGTCCACCACTTCCTTCCATAATACCTCATAATCCACTAGACAAACCACCACCTAATCCACCTCCCATGCCTCCAAGTGTAATAGAAACACCTAAGAGGTTGGGTGTTGAGGTAGGCTAATACAATATATTTAGGCCAGTACTTTGCCCACTACTTATGCTCAGTCTATCAAGCATACAAAGTTGGGCCATAAATGTATCTTATAAAGGAAAAGAGAGAGTCAATATAATAGTGTATACAACTTGATCAACTAAAGTTTATCTTATAGGGTTAGTTTTTGATTTTATGTTATCTGTATCCCAATTGTGTATAATTAATCCATCTAACTCAAAAGCATGAGCATGCATTATGGTTGGGGAACTTGGGTTGGTTTAATTTGGGGGATCCATTATCCACTGTCTATCTTATTTCTACAAAATACACTAGAGCTAGTTTTGGTTGTATTTAAAAATTTAAAGAGTACTTGTGCTCTTTCGCTTCCTTATGGATCCTAACAAAACTTCTTGAGTCCTCCTATCCACTTCATAAGTCACGTATGCCTATAATCCTTCATTGAGATTTATAATATTTTCACTTTTGAAATCACCATAGATTATATGCCATTTAAAATCAACAATCCCTCACAAATACCCTTACATTCCCCCACCAGCCACGTTGCTTAAGCAAGGGAGAGTTTAGCCTTTAATGGGAAAAAATTCATGTCCAGAATCAATAGACAAATTCTTCACCTCTAATGGGAAATGCTTGAGATAATGACCATGTGGCTCTTTGAAAAATTGGAACTTGTCTTCTTCTAGTTAAGAAAAAGTTCTTATAGAGTAATCGAATACATAACTATTCAACACTTCTCTCCAATAAACATAAATAACTCACATCCATGGTGCTCCCAAGTGTGCTAAATTCATTTGACACTCTTTTATCCATGTTGTTTTCCTACCAATATTTATTGACTAGTCTTGACCATAAATTATGATCCAAGCATGTAAATGAATAGGAAATTCCATAAATAAAGTTTAATACAAAGAATTATAAATATTTTTTTAACTCACACACATATAAAAACTATTGATTCAATAAATGAAATTGTAAAATTTATTTGACACTAGTAAGAAATCATTAAATGTTTTTGAGAGATAATCACTCAATCATTTTACATCATTATACGACAAGTGTTATGGGGTCCCAGTTATAAAACCAAAATGTTGGGTTATTTTTATATCTAGACCTTTTCTTAGGCATGTGCTAAAGTAACTAGTACCCAAAAAGTTGGTGTGCTAACATTTCACACAAGATTGTATTCTTATGCACTCAACCAAAGCATGCAATAAGAAATTAGTTCCCATGGGTTTTATCATGTAGAAGTGTACTTGTAATATATTTGTGCTCAAATATATACCTTATTCAATGACTAAATATAAAAAGAAATACAAAGATTTGGACAAAGAAATACATGATTAAGATAACCATTGCCATGATATTTAGAGTCCACATTGCTCATGTTTAAATAACATATATTCTATTAATTATATCCATATTATATCCATAAGCTACATAACATATGTATAGGCAACTTAGTGATATAAATTAGCTATAAACTGGAGTACAATATCAAGATTATAATGATTTCCATGATTATGCTATTAACCAATAATCAATCATTATAAAAAAATGATTAGTAGCTTTACAAAGACATAAACAGGGTTATTTCTTTCTAATTAGTTCTCTTTGACCAAGTAGTTACTATTGTCACCAAATCTTGCACCCTAGAATAATTTGTTCAAGCTTCTTCTAAATTTGGGTAACATGGGAACATTTTTAGGTATGTGAGTTTACCTATATTAGAAATGAGCCTCTAGATTTAAGGGCTAGCTCCTTGAATTTATCTTGAAATGTTGTTATCTAAACTAAATAACTACTTATGGGGAAAAGAATTAGAGAATGCATGAATTAAATCTACTCTAAAGGAGGTGATGTACCAAATAATTAAAGATCCACTCTCAAGATTGACTCATTAGCACACTAATAGACCATGAATAGAACTAATGCATTATCTACAATTATTTCCAAGCAATAGTGTTTCACCTAGAGGTCGATTTGATGGGCTTGGGATGGATGGAAATAAGATCAAGGATTGATTGAAAGCACTTATAGTCAATTATCCAATCTACACTTGAGACATCAACCTTAAGATACTCTAGATGACCTACAAGAAAGTTTATTAGCACTTAGATTAAACCTAGACCTACAAAGAAAAGATGACAACCACTTTTGAATATTAGACCAATGTAAAACACTAAGCATATATTAGTAAACAAATATGAAAATAATGTATTAATAACTCAAAGAGGTACAAAATACAAATTCTAGTAACGTCTAGTCATGCCAGCTTAAGGGATACTCAAAAATAGCTCAAAGGCTATATTTATAGAAAAAGAGAACAAGAGAGAGGGATTTTGGAGATAAGAAAAGGAATAAAATAAGCACAACTCCATTTGAACCATAGTTATAATTGCCTCTATAAAATATGCTCATTCAGACCTTTTGATTTATCTAGGTCACTTCAAGTGGTTGCATAGTTACATTATTCCCTCCTTGATCTTCCTTGATGGTTACAATGGTTGGATCAATTTATTTTGAGCTGGGTTCTGAAATCAATGTGGTTAGAACAATTAGATCAATGTATTATAGCTTTGTCCTAGTTCTAACTGCTCTTCACTAGTTTTTCATGACATGTAATAATGGAGAGAAGGGTCCCTATCATGGAGTTGATCCTGGAGATTAAAATTTTAAAGTTTGCATGTCTACCTCGGTGGTGTCCTTTAAAACATTAGCTTTGGTCTTAACTTGACCATTATCAAACTTGGCTCCATGCCTTTTATTTACCTTACCCCATCAAAAATTGTTATTTAAAGCTTTGTATAAGTCACCTAGGCTCACCATCATTTGATTGGTCATCAAAAACTAGCTCAAATCATTGATCTTTTGAATCATCTCACTCTATTAATCTACCTAATGCAAACAAATGCAATACATATATATTTTTCTAGGACCCAAATGCTTGTGCCACTTGTCACCTATGCATTTGCACTCAAGGTTCACTAACCTCTTTAACCCTCACTCATCATTAATCTTGATTATCATGATTAAATACACTCTGTCAATCTTTTATCATCTTAAATGTGCTTATTCCACTTGTAAATCTCACATTAATCTCAAGATCCTACTTTAATTCTATTTTTTACGCACGTATACCATGTGGTGGCCTCTCAAGATCTTTGACCCTTTGAATCATCTCACACTATTAAATCAAGATGAATGATGTAACATGGAATGTTTGGTTTTTTTGGGCTCACCATTTGAACTCAAATGTATATTTCATGAGGCCCAATTTTAATTTTTGTGCCCCCATCAATTGATGTCCATAGAAACATCAAAGATGTCTATGTGATTGATAGTCTTTGGACCCCAATGGATGACTGTTAATATTTATTTTGATGTTTGCACACCTGTCACCACCCTATTAGATCACCTTTGTCAAAAAAAAATTAACTAATGTAATCATGTCTTCAGGGAAATTATTACAAAATAATTTCCCCAAAAGAATTTTCTTGTTCAGGAATTTTGCATCATGGTAGTTTCCTTGGTCCTTTTGTATTGAATAATTTTACTAATGAAAATGACTTAGGATTTTGACAAGGACCCTTTAGTTTTGGACATTTTACCCAAAATATTTCCCTTGTACCTTTTGTTGAAACTTTTTATATGGACATTTTATCCAAAAGAATCAGGTGTTTGAGAAAATTTTCTTAGATAATTTTCTTGACACAAATGCACTTAGCTCCTTTTTCTGTAGACAAAATTTTTGAAAGAATTTACTCTTCAATATTTTTGCTTGGCCATTTTTCTTAAAATAAATAAATCTGAGGCTTTTTTTTGGAGAAAATGTTTGAAACAATTTGTACTTAGCCTTTTACCTTCAGGACAAATTCTTTGAAATAATTCTACCTTTGGGAAAATTGCCCTTGACAATTTTCTTAAAAGAATTCCATGCCTTATCAAAATTTTGAAATTTTTTTTACCAAACAATTCATGCCCTTGGCTAAATAAACTAGAACAATTTCTCTGAGAGAATTATGACATATAATTTTTGTCATAAATTTTGCATGGGACAATTTGTCTAAAAGAAATAGAATGTCTTTTAACACAACCAAAAGTTAAAATATTTCCTAAGTGTAAACTAGGATTTTATGGACATGTTCTTGCAACTGCTTGAACACCATGAAAATATTCCACTTGAATATATGTCCCTAAAATGACCCTTAAGACACCAAATGATATAAGAACTAAGCTAACCAAAGCTTAAAACAACATATGAAATGACATCAAATGAGCTACAACATACTATATGACATTGTAAAAAACCCCCTATATAAGATTTTGACTATATGGGGTTGACCCATTTTGTCTTGAGGTAAAAATCATTAATATCTTTGGCAATTTCCCAAGGGTGAGAAGCTTACTATGCCATGACCAGTTGCCTAATCCTATTTATTAGGTTACAGGGTCACAAGTATACATACTGGACATATAAACTACCTCTTGAAATCACACAACAACAAAAAAACAACATGAATAAAACACAAAGGAAGAAACATACATGTTCCTCAAAATTACTTTTTGGAACATAAGATAATAAGAAAGGAAACACACACCTAATCTAATATTTACAAAACTAACCCTTTGTTCTCAATAGCAAGATTTCAAATGTATCCCATTCATAGGAATAGGTAGCTCTTCTCCATTCATCCTTACTAATTGAAAAGAGTTTCTTTGCTTGTAATTGATGATGACATATTCTCCACTCTATAGGGTATCAATTTTGGTATGTCTCCCTAGTTTTGATCTATCTTCATACCATTTGAATACTATGTCACCTTATTAAAATGACCTTAGAGATGCCTTCTTATCAAAAGACCTATTCATTAGTATTTGGTGATCAATAACTTTGGGATATTTATCTATAGTCTCGTACAAATCCATTAATTATATCAATCTCACCTCCATTGGAGTGTTCACAAGTAACTCTAGTTGATGTGATAACTCTATGGTAGACAACTCTTGATAGATAGACAACCTAGCTTCCCTTCCATAAACAAGCACAAAAAGAGAATTTCTTGTTGACCTATTGGAATTTATCCTATTAGCCCATAAGGCTATCTTCAATTTGGTGTACCAAGATCTTTGGTTACACTCCAAGGTTCTCTTGATGATTCTGATTAGATACTTGTTAGTAGATTCAACCAACCCATTACCTTGAGGGTAATAGTTGGATGAAGTGCTCAAGAATATGCTAGTACTATTTACCTAATCAACTATCTTGGCACCTATAAAATCAAGAGCATTATATAAAATAATAGTAGATGAAGTGCCAAACCTTGTTATGATTTTCTCATATAACTCTAAAATAACATCCTCATTAGCTTCCTTCAATGCTATTGCCTCAACCCATCTTGTAAAATATTAAATTTCTATGAGTATCCATTTATGAATATCACTTGAAGGGGGATTTATCATGCTAATGAAATCAAAACCTCATTACATGAAAGGTTGATTAACTTGGATAGGCTTCAAAGGAAGAGCTGCAAGATTCTTCTTTCCGATAAAGAAAGCATATTGTCTGCACCTTCTCACCCAAGCATGGAAATCCTTGAAGAGGCTAGGCTAATAATAACCTACCCTCATGATCTTGGTATCTATGGTTCATGAAGAGAAATTACCTCCTACTATTCCATCATGAAACTTCTCAAGCAATGTTCCAAACTGATCATTATCAATGCATCTAAATAGCACCCCATTTATATCTCTTATAAAAATCACACCATACACAAGACAAAAGGGAATAGATTGAAATCTAAAATATATTCTTTGTGACCTACTCATACCATTAGGATACTCACCATTTTTAATAAATTTGATCACATCCTGTGCCTAACTTTGTGGAGGCAACGAACCAACTGATTGGGAATAATCATGGTTGACTAGAGCCTCTTCCTTTGACTCATGAATATCTAAAGCTAGATGTTCACAAAGGCCTCTACCGCTTATCAATTTTATTACATTTGTATCAACATCATAGTACATTAATTTAGTTATCTACCTTTCCCTCTTTTCACTAAGATCTTTGCTAAAGAGAAACTCTTTGGTACTAAGATGAGAGATCATAACACGAATATTCTTATTTAAAACCATATGTCTAAAATTATTTAGTCCTCTTACAATAGAAAGGAATAATTTCTCCACAAAGGTGTACTTGAATTCATAATCTTCTAAACCTTGAATAAAGAATGTAATAGGCTACTCCACACCCTCATCCTTCTTTTGCATTAGCATGGCTAAGATAAGATCAAGGTTAAAAAATGAATACAACATGAAGTATTTAGTAAAATTAGGATTCACAAGAATAGGATCTTCTATAATTGCTTTCTTTATGGCTTAAAAACTATTCTTACCCTCTTTGGTCTAGGAAAAGACTTGATTCTTCTTGAGCATAGTTGTTTGATAGGTTTCACCAAATAACAAAACCAGATATGAACCTCCTTAAAAAATTTATATTGCCTAAGAAACTTTGAAGGCCTTCTTATGTAAGGGAAATGATAAGCCTATAATGGCTTCTATTATTTTAGGATCAATAGTGAAAACATCCTTGGAAACAATATATCCTAAAATCTTACCTTCATGAAAAACAAAGATGCAATTATTTATATTAAGAGATAATCCATATTGCCTACATCTTTCAAACACTTGCCTCAAGTGTTGCATGTGTTCATTAGCATATTTGGAAAACACTATTATATTATATAGATAAACCAATATCATCTTATTGATCAAACCATTGAAATCCACTTCCATTTATCTTTGAAATGTGGCACCAGCATTGGACATTCCAAAGGGAGTCTTCCTATAAGAAAAAATCCCCCATTTAGTAGTGAAGGCTATCTTGAACTGATCATTTTCATTGACTAAAATATGATTATATCCTAAATATCCATCTAGAAGAGAAAAACTTTGAGAACCTAAAAACATTTGCAAAATATGATCAATTAAGGGTAGATGATAATGATATTTGAGTGACACTCTATTAAGATCTCTAAAGTCTACACAAAGCCTTATCTCCCCATTCTTATTTTTAACAGGCATAAGGTTAGCCACCCATGTTGAATGCTTGATGGGAAATATTATCTCATATTCAAGTAGTTTTGTAAGCTCTAACTTCATGAGTTGCTCAACTTTAGGGTTGATGGGTCTTTGATTTTGTCTAACTAGTTTAACTCTAGGTATAAAATCAATGGTGTGGTATGCTAGGATAGGATCAAATCCTTTGAGGTCCTTATATTCCCAAGCAAAGATATCATGAAATTATCTACAGATCTTGATGAAGCTTGCTTCTCTAATGTAGAACATACCTTGCCTAGTTTGAGGAGTTTATCCTTGAAGATCAAGACTCTTTCATAATTCTCTTCTTTTGTAGACATACCAATTTTATCTTTCTTATTTTAATCATCCTCATTTAATATAATTTCTAAGGTAACCAAACCCTTAAGTATATTATTGGTACTTAGTTGCATAATTTGATCACCCAATTTTTCTTGGATCCTCCTTTGTTTTTTTGAAGAAAACTCAGCCTCATTTTTCAAAAAGCATGAAATGTGTTTATCACTATAAAACACTTGCCAAGACACTTCATTATTAGGTATAGAAGGTATGATAATTATCTTAATATAATAATGTTTTCCCTCTTATTTTATGGTAGTTAGAGTATTGAATTGAGCTCTTATGATAGCTAATCTATTAGTATGACTATTCTGCTCTGTTAGGACTAATTGTATATTGAATGTATTGAAGTATTCAAGTAAATCCCATACTCTATGTATGTATTAATTAAGTCAAGGGTTCTTGGTATTAACCAAATTATTCACCTGATACACAACTAATTCATTGTATCTATATAATTTCAAGTTCTTGATTCCTTTTCTCCTTCCCCATTAAAGACCATGAATTAAACCTTCATACTCAGCCACATTACAAGTACAACTAAAATGAAACCTATAAGAAGCATAATAATTTTATTTGGATGGGGATACAAACATAACACTAGCTCCATCATCAACTTTACTTCTTGAACCGTAAAAAATCCTCTTTCATAGGTCATCATATTTACCCTCTTCTTTGGCATGTAGAGGGGTTGGTACTCCTTCATGTATACAATACAATCCTAAATCAGTTTCTTACACAAAAGCATAGGTATCTTTATCATAAGTATTAATTCCATATTCTATTGACCATTTTTTTCCCAACATGCCAAAAAATCAGTCCCCTTCTTCCCCTGCTAGTCTAGGCCATTCATTTATTGATTTTGCACAAGTCTAGGAATTTCTACAGACTCTGCAGGTCTATTTCTAGGGGCTCTACAGGTCTATTTCTATAGACTCTATAGGTCTATTTCTATGGACTCTGTAGGTTTATTTCTATAGACTCTGTAGAGCTTGGATTTCTATGGACTCAGTAATGAGGTTTTCTATAGACTCTATAGGTCCATTTCTACGGACTCTGTAGGTTAGTCTTTTGGTACATGAAGAATCAGTTCAGAGAGTGCTGGGTTTTATAAGGCTTCTTTGAGCTCTTGTCTAAAGAAAATCACAAAGAAGGTTGGCATTGTTAAACCATTAAACCATTGAACCGGTTTAATGTCTTGGTTCAATGCCTTGGTTCAATCGGCCTTTGTTTAATTGCCCTTGGTTCAACACCTTGGTTTAATCAGTCTTGGTTCATCACTTGGTTCAACCACTTGGTTCATCACTTGGTTTAACCACTAGGTTCAACACTCAGTTCATCAACAGGTTAATTCAAATGGTTCATCACATTTGGTTTGATGCCTTGGTTCAACAACTATTTTGGTTCAACGGTTGGTTCAAAGGAGTGGTTCAATGGGAAAGGTTCAAAGGCTTGGTGCACAGTGTTGAACCGTTGAACCATTAAACCATTTTTGGTTCAATCGGTCAGTTTAATGGCTTGGTTCAAGGGAGTGTCCTAAAGTTGAAGGACAAGTGCCCTTGTAAAGGGCAATTATGGGTTCAACAGCCCTTATGGAGGGTAGGAAGCACTTCAAAGGAAAGATAACCGCAAAGGGTAAGTTTTTTGGAATTTTATTTAAGGATGAATTCTTTGAAACTTTTTGTCTGAAGGAATTCCTTTGGATAAAAAGTTTGAAGAAATTTAGAAAAGGGCTATGACATAAAACCTGAGAAAATACTCCAAAGGAAAGGAAGCAAGCGTGAGATCATTCTTGCACACATTTTGTCTGTAGGAAAAGAGGCCGAAGGAAGAGCCCGACCAAGGAGGAAAAAAGCCCATGAAGTAAAAAAGCCAAAGTAGGAAAAAGACCCAATAGAATTTGCCAAGGATGGTGATGTCTTAGAAGCTATCAATTTTAAGGAGATGGACTAGCCATTGGGTATTCAATTTCAAGGTGACATCTGCATGAACATCAATTTTAAGACAGTGCAATAGCCATTTTCTTTTAAATTGCTTGAGAACCAACCATGAAAAGAGCCCAAGGAATGTAGTGACTTTCTAGAAGATCGCCCTCAAGGGCTGAAAAAGTAGGAAGAAGACAAGGTGAAGAAAGAGACAAAGTAGTCCAAGTGGAAAAGGGGAGGTGATTTATTGCCAAATGATCACCAAATGGTGCAAATAGTAAATGGTGCAGCCTATCTTCTCTAGTTTGCATTTAAAAGGGGAAAAATTGCAATCTATTTACAGAAAAGAGGTGTAGCTTGTGCTTCCACATTAATGCTTGAATGCTAAAGTCAATTTTGGTGATTATACAACATGGTTCTAGCAGGCCTCTTTTAGAAGAATGACATTAGTAATAGTGACTTCCTCTTTCTGATGTTTTTAGTGCACATGGGCTAGCTCATCAAAGGGCACCAAACTCTTTTCAAAAGAGGCACCAAGTTATCTTCCCCTTTGGCTATATATTGTAAAAATTCTCATTTGAGAAGGATCCACTCTCTTAGCCTTAAGGCAAAACTCTACCCAAAAATCTCTCGAGCTTGTAAGGCAGAGCTCTGCCAATTTTTACCTTAAATCAGGACTTAACATTTTTACCTCTATCTGGACTTGCACTTTAAAGTATATGTTTGTGTTATTCTTTTGTGTTAAGTCATTGTCTTTCATGCTTCTCATAGATCAATTAAAACATGTCTAGTGCATTGTGAAGTCTCCTTTTTATAGGTCTGTTGGAAGTGTTCCTAGGGGAATGTAGGTGCCTGTGAATAGGCTACCATAAGTGTGTCTAAGGATGCCTCTGTTAGTCTCTTCCTCTCTGTGTTTTCAGAGACCCCTAGTTGACTATTGTAGAAGAGCTTCCCACTTCTGATGAAGTGTATGGGCATTTCTTCCTAGTGAAAAGTGTATATTCAGGCTAGGTGGGTCACCATTTTTTGGTGTATCACCTTTTCCTTTTTAAGCTTAGGTTCTATTTTCAACATCTCTCTCTCCCTTTTCATCCCCCCTTTTTCCATTTTATTTGTTAGTAGTAGGAGAAACTAGGGCCTAAAAGATACATCAGAGGGAACTATTCCTTATCTAGAGACTCTCCCCTCTAGCTTGACCAGTCCCACAGGTGAGAGGGGAGTTTCCATTGTTGTGTGTGGAAAGGTAGGAGCTCAGCCTCCTACCCTGGGTGCAATCCACTATGTCAATAGTTTTTGGCATCCCCAGTGGGACCAACTAGGACAGGTTTTGTCCAAAGAGTTGAAGAATTTTTGGTGTGTTCTTTAATCAACCAACCTTTGGAGGCTTTTGCATCAACACTAATGGTGACTTTGAGTTGAATTAGCTAGTTAAGCAGTTTAGGTGCCATCAAAAATCTTATTTTTGTATGTATAATTCCTTTGCACAAAATCATGAACCTTGTTTTCCTTCACATGACTTCGATCAAACTCAAAATTTTCATGCAATCACCTCAAGCAACTCTCCTAGTTTTCCTTCAATAATAAGGGAGGTGGCACTAGAGTTTGAGAAGTAGGTAATGGAAATATATAGACTGGATGAGTAGTATGGTTATCAGTAGGACCTGATGTATAAAGAGTCATGTTTGGTCAAGCAAGCTCAGGCCTTGTAATCCATGGAGGAGGAGGTAGAAAAGTGGAGGAATCCACTCATGCAAGGTAGTCAGCCTTGCATGCCCCCTCATATCCTAAAAAAATCCCCCTCTTGTACACCAAATCCTTTCTATTAGATGGCACTTGCTCACTCTAGCTCATCTGATACATCAATCAACCCTAATCTTGACCCCATACGCCTAGCCTTCAAGTATCAAAGGAAACTAGAACAACCTCCCATGGAGATGAACCTTATAAACTCCTTAGATCATGAATCTTCTTTTGGGGAGAACTTTAAGAACCATCACATCTCTCTTGAAACTACTCCTACTCAACATGATGATGTTGGTGACCTCCAAGAAAGACTCTTACAGGATAATCTAGCCAAGCAAATTAAAGATTTAGAGGCTAGGATGAGACTACTTAGAGAAGGAGAGATGAAACTTCCAGATCTTGTGGAGGATCCCCAAGACCTTGGAGAAAACAAAGTTACTGCCTGTTCATAGGAGCAAAATTCCAACACTGAGATCCTAGACTAGAAGAAAATAGTAGAATCATGGGGCAAGAAGGAGGAGAAGAAGGGTTTTTCTCAAAACCTTGAAGAAGATGAGGCTGCTCCTACTCATGATGATGATGGTGACCTCCAAGAAAGGCTCTTCCAAGAGGATATGGCCAGAAGAATTGTAGAGTTGGAATCTAGAGAGAAATTCCTCAGCCAAGGTGTGATGGATGGTTCAGACCCAATGGCACATTCCATGTCTAAACACACCCCATCTACACATCCCCAAGAGAGCTATCAGGACACACTTGATATTGATGAAGTGCTAGCTAGATGGAAGGAGGAGAATCATTTTTTTTAGCTCAAGGACTGCCTCATCTTCCACATGTTTTTTCCACTTCATCCCTTCTCAAGGAGGAACCTATTCTGTAAGAGGTGAGTGAGGAAGAAAAGATACAATTTTTAGTTCTTCAAGAGGCTATCATGAGTGATAATGAAGAAGAAATCATCATCAATGCTCCTTGTGAAGACCTCATCAGCAATGGAGAAGACACAGGGCATGCATACACACAAATGTTCTAGCAATACAAGGAGGAACACAAGCATGGTGGGCTCTCTCCCCCTTTGTTTGATGAACTTCCTTGTTGTTTTGATGAGGAAGACTACTATATCAAGGATCCTATTTTGGAGGAGGATCATGAGGATATCTTTAAACATCTAGAGATCTTGATCTTTGAGGAGGAAAAGGAGAGGCTGGTCTCCCTTGAGGAAAACCTTGAAGAAGAGTTTTCTGAACAAATAGGTGATGTTCTATGGGATGAGTAATCATTTTGTGATTCCATTTCAAACATGACAATAGTCACCCTTCTTCAAGAAGGCCAAGAGGAAGCAGAGGATGAGTCTGACAGTGTCTTCAATGAAGCAGAAGGAAATGGGTCAGACCATGATGCACTGAAAGAGAGCTATACATATCAAAGGGCTTATGGTGATGAGCCAATAGCCACAAATTTCTTGGTGATATGCACCAACATGAAGGACCAGCATTCAACAAGCTTCCAAGAACAAGTAGAGTACACATATGTTGGGAGCATGTTCAAATCTAATCCACTCAGATACCAGCCAATCCAGGTGACAGGCAAGAGGAGCAGGTTACCAAATCTCCTTTTCATTTAGCCACTTGTTTGGCACCATAAGTCTTCTTGCTAGGAAGGGGATTTAAGAAGTTTTCCTTTTGATCAAGGAGGGAGGCAAACATTCTTGGTTAGTTATATATAGTAGTCTGCTTTCATTTTCTTTTCCTACTTTCCCTAAGTGCAATTTTCACAAGTAGTGTTTTAGCCTTGTGTGTGTTTTTCCTTTGTGTGTGGGGTAAAATCTTCATGTTTGATTCTTGGATATTTTAGGCTATTGCTAACCTTTCTTCAAAGCTGCACTCTGACTTCATGCCCAATAGACTATAAGGCAACTAGTCTCTAAGCATAACAGGCAAGCTTCCCCTGGGAGTCACCAATTTATTGACCATTTTTTGCCCAACATGCCAAAAAATTGGTCTCCTTCTTCCCCTACTGATCTAGGCCATTAATTTTTTGGTTTTGCACAAGTCCAAGAATTTCTATGGACTCTGGAGGTATATTTCTATGGACTCTGGAGGTCTATTTCTACATACTCTATAGGTCTATTTCTACAGACTCTGTAAGTCTATTTCTATAGACTTTGTAGAGCTTGGATTTCTATGGACTTAGTAATGAGGTTTTCTACAGACACTGTAGGTCCATTTATACAGACTCTACAGGTTAGTCTTTTGGTGCATGAAGAATCAATTCAGAGAGTGCTAGGTTTTATAAGGCTTCTTTGAGCTTTTGTCTGAAGAAAATCACAAGGAAGGTTGGCATCATTGAACCATTAAACCATTAAACTAGTTCAATGTCTTGGTTTAATGCCTTGGTTCAATCAGCCTTGGTTCAATTGGCCTTGGTTCATTTCTTGGTTCAACCACTTGGTTCATGGGTTGGTTCAACCACTAGGTTCAACACTCAGTTCATCGATAGGTTCAATCAAATGGTTCATCACATTCAGTTTGGCACCTTGGTTCAACAAATTTTTGAACCATTAAATTGATTCAATGGATTGGTTCAACGGTTGGTTTAAAGGATCAGTTCAATGGGAAAGGTTCAAAGGATTGGCGCATAGTGTTGAACTGTTGAACCATTTTTGGTTCAATCGATTGGTTTAATAGCTTGGTTCAAGGGAGCATCCTAAAGATAAAGGACAAGTGCCCTTGTAGAGGGTAGTTCTGGGTTCAGGAGCCCTTGCAGAGGGTAAGAAGCACTTCAAAGGAAAGATAGCCGCAAAGGGTAAGTTTTTTGGAATTTTGTTTAAGGATGAATTCTTTCAGAATTTTTGTCTGAAGGAATTCCTTCAGACAAAAAGTCTGAAGAAATTTGGAAAAGGGCCATGACACAAAACCTGAGAAAATACTCTAAAGGAAAGGAAGCGATCATGAGATCATTCTTGCAGACATTTTATCCATGAGAAAAGAGGCCAAAGGAAAAGCCCGATTAAGGAGGACAAAATCCCATGAAGCAAAAAAGTCAAAGCAAAAAAAAGACCCAATGGAATTTGCCAAGGATGGTGACGTCTCGAAATTCATCAATTTTAAGGAGATGGACTAGCCGTTGGGTATTCAATTTCAAGGTGACAGCTATGCGAATGTTAATTTTAAGACAGTGAAATAGCTGTTTGCTTTTGAATTGCCTAAGTGCCAACCATGAAAAGAGCCCAAGGAACATAATGAACCACCAGAATGTTTCCCTCAAGGGATAAAAATTAGGAAGAAGACAAGGTGAAAAAAGATACAAAGCAGTCCAAGTGGCAAAAGGGAGGAAATTTATTGCCAAATGATCACCAAATAGTGCAAACAGTAAATGGCATGGCCTGTCTTCTCTAGTTTGCATTTAAAAAGGGACAAACTATAATATATTTGTAGAAAAGAGGTGCAGCCTGTGCTTCCACATTAATTCTTGAATGCCAAAGTCAATTTCAGCAATTATATAGCATGGTTCCAATAGGCCTCTTTTAGAAGAATGACATCAGTAACAGTGACTTCCTCTTTTTGATGTTTTCAACACACATGGGCTAGCTCATCAAAGGGCACTAAACTCTTTTCAAAAGAGGCACCAAGTTATCTTCCCCTCTAGCTATATATTGTAAAAATTCTCATTTGAGAAGGATCCACTCTCTTAGCCTTAAGGCAAAACTCTGCCCAAAAATCTCTCAGGCTTGTAAGGCAGAGTTGTGCCAGTTTTTACATTGAATCAGGACTTAGAAAAGTATATGTTTGTGTTCTTATTTTGTGTTAATTCATTGTCTTTCATGTTTCTCACAGATCAATTACAACATGTCTAGTGCATTGTGAAGTCTCCTTTCTGCAGGTCTGCCAGAAGTGTTCCTAGGGGAATGTAGGTGCCTATGAATAGGCTGCCATAAGTGTGTCTGAGGATGCCTCTGGTAGTTTCTTTGTCCCTATGTTTTCATGGACCCCTAGTTGACTATTGTAGAAGAGCTTCCCACTTCAAATGAAGTGTATGGGCATTTCTTCCTGGTGAAAAGTGTATATTCGAGCTGGGTGGGTCACCATTTTCTGGTGTATCACCTTTTCCTTTTTAAGCTTAGGTTCTATTTTCAGCATCTCTCTCTCCCTTTTCATCCCCCCCTTTTTCCATTTTACTTTTTATTATTAGGAGAAACTAGGGCCTAAAAGATACATTAGAGGGAGCTAGCCCTTATATAGAGACTCTCCCCTCCAGCGTTGCCAGTCCCATAGTCAAGAGGGGAGTTTCCATTATTGCATGTGGAAATGCAGGAGCTCGACCTCTTGCCCCAAGTGCAATCCACTGCATCAACATATTCATCAAGAATTTTTTTTGAAATACCCTCAAGCTTGGAAGAAGTGCCTCATCTATAATAGAGTCCTTTTCTTCATGAACAACACAATTTAAATTAGAACTTATGTAAATGTAAGGTTATATATGGAACCTTGCAAGAGGTTGTGTCCTAATTATCACCTTGGCCCTGAACATTATTTTTTTGACCAAGAAAGACCAGTTAGCTGAGAGATAGCCACCTATTTTGTTTATGAAGTCCCTTGATAGGAAAATTGTAAAGTGGGTTAGGAGATCAACCATTACTATGTCTTGCAAAATAGGAAAACTAGGACAATCATGAAAGAACACCTTTAAGCCTTTTATTATTCTTACTATTTTTGTAGGTGTACCATCTAATTTAAGGACCCCTTTGATATGTGGTTCATATTTTAGGCCTAACTTATTAGCTACAATTTTGGTCATGACATAAGTAGAAGCTCCACTATCGACTATGCAATTGTGTACCAACTTGTTACCTACAATGAGGGTGAGGTAAAATGGTGGAGGTTTCTCATTCCTAGTGGATGGTTCAATAATGGTACTATGAGAATTTTGAAGAGTAACATGGCCATGACTTTGACTTGAGGGTGGAACACTAGCAAGGATAGGAGATAACTACTTTTGTAGGAGTTCTTTTTGACTAGGCATATGAAGAACATCCCAAAGTGAAATAAATGTTTTAGTGTTCTTCAAAGATTATATAATGTTTAAAGAATCCATACCTAATTTATATTGTGATCTTGTAGGTAGATAATTACTTAGAACTTTAGGAATAGGAGTAGACCTTACTATATTTTTTTCTTGATGGGGATGTAGAATCTTTGAAAACTGTCACACTTACATCTATGTCTTGTTGCCTTGTAAGAGGATTGGATGAGCCTATGGACATGATAATACCACATCCTAGATATTTCCTCTTGGACTTTGTATTATATTTGATAGAGGATCCTTGATTTATCAAAAAAGTGTCTTCAATTAGAAAATTAGTGAAGATCTCTTCTTGAGGTTGTCAATCTTCATTAACTTGGATCATCACCTCATCCTCATTTGATAGGAGGGGAGTAACTAATCCTTGAGCCACGAGAGATTTCTCTCCATTCTCATTGGCATCCATGAATCAATATTACTACTAATATTCTCCCTACACCAAAGTACTATAAATTGGTACCATCTCCCTTGTATTAATGGTAGAGTTAGGATTGTATACATTGGTATGCCTGTTGGGATTGGGATGCCATTATCCTTTAACTATTATATAATATTGACCATAATTTTAATGATAGGGGTAAATATTATGAGAAGAACCTTTTTGCATATTGTTTTGCCTATTTTGAGCCTTTAAGGCTAGGAATTTTGTTTTCCAATCAACATTATTTTCTACTTGCCTAAGAACAACCTTGGTCTTGGTAGTGGAATTAGGAACTTGGGATACATCTAGGGTATTATCAAAATTATGAGATAATAGAGGCATAACCACCTTTGAGGAAATCTTCCATCTTGGATGAGACTATTATTAGCTTTGATATCAAGATCATATGCTTTAATAAGAGTGGATCCTCCCATAGATTGAAATATGATAGTAATTTCAGTCCCTGTGACTTTCAAGTAGGTAGGGAACTCAAAGCTAGTAGATGGTCTCATGGGAGGAGGAAATACATGCCAAATATTCTAAAAACTTTAATTGAAGTAATGCATTATTTCTTTGGGTGCCATTATTATCATGTTGAGCTGATGTATGAGAGAGGCACGGTCACTTTCATTTCCAAATCTAGAAGTCAACAACACTCCAAACCAATCCCATAATGTGATGCATCAACCTTATAGAGTCCTATACCAAAAAGATCCTTCCCTTTAAGGGAAATGGTAAGGAGTATAATGATAATGTTCTCTCAAATAATGTTGTGGAAACTACAAAAGTTAGAAACATCTCTAATGTGCTCACTAGTGGTAACATGACTCTCATTATTGAATGTGGGCACACCTTTCATGGAATTAGGAGGAATGGAATCATATACTAGAAGTTGAATTGGATTTTAAGTATTGAAGGTAGGGAAATCATGAGGTCTAGCCATGTCTTTTTCAAGATCTTCAACTTATTTATCCTCTTTGACCTCTTCCTCTCTATCAAAATATACTAATTCTTTAAAGGGAAGATTAGGCTATGGATACTAAATTGCAAGAGGAATTTTAGGTTGAATGGGTGGGTTAATAGGATTGGATGTTGTAGTAGAGAATGACTTAGTGAGAACCATGAATTATGAGGTCACATTAATAACAAAAAAAATAGCTTTAAACACAATTTACCATGGATTCATAAAATGTTGAGTAGCACACTAATGTGCAACTAATGTTTTTAAGACCAACATTCACCTTGAAAAATTATCTTGAAGACAATGGGTCCCACTAGGTGTGCCAGAACTATTGTCACCAAATCTTGCACCCTATAAGAATTTGTTTTGGCTTCTTCCATATTGGGCCACATGGGGACATTTCTAGCTATGTAGGTGTCCTTATATTGTAAATGAGCCTCTAGATTTAAGAGCTAGCTCCCTGAATGTATCTTGAAATGATATTATTTATATCAAATGATTAAATATAAGGAAAAGAGTTAGAGAATTCATGAATTGAACTTACTCTAAAGGAGGTGATGCACTAAATATTCAAAGATCCACTCTCAAGGTTAACTCATTAGCATACTAATAGACCATGAATAGAACTAATGCAATGTCTACAATGATTTATAAGCAATAGTGTTTCACCTAAAGGTCAATTTTATGGGATTGGGTTGGAGGGTGATGAGATCAAGGCTTGATTGAAACCACTTATAGTTAACTATACACTCTACACCTAAGACATCAACCTTAAGACACTCTAGATGACCTGAAAGAAAATTATTAGCACTTAAATTGGACCTGGACCTGCAAAGGGAATATGGCAACCAATTTTTCATATCAAACCAATGTAAACCAATAAGAAAAAATTAGTAAAAAACTATGAAACTACTCTATTTATTACTCCAATAGGTATAAAATACAAATTCTAGTAGAGTTTAGTTGTACCATCTTGAAGGATACTTAATAATATCTCAAAGGCTATATTTATAGAAAAAGAGAGTAAGAGAGGGATTTTGGCACTGAGAAAAGGAATCAAATTAGCACAACTCCATTTTAGCCATAGTTACAATTGCCTCTATAAAATATGTTCATTCAGACATTTTTATTGATTTAGGTCACTTTAAGTGGTTACATAGTTACATTTTTCCCTCCTTGATCTTCCTTGATGGTTGCAATAGTGGGATCAAGTTATTCCAAGTTGGGTTCTAGCATCAATGTGGTTAGAATAATTAGATCAATATGTTAGATATTTGTTTTGGTGCTAACTCCCCTTCAGTGGTTTGCCATGGTGTGTAATAGTAGAGAGAAAGGTACTTATCATGGAGTTAGTCTTGGAGATGAAACTGTTGAAGTCTATATGTCTACCTCGATGACGTCCTTTGAAATTTTGGCTCTAGTCTGAACTAGACCATTCTCAAACTTGGATCCATACCTTTTATTTACCTTGGCTGATCAAAAATTTCTTTATCAACCTTTGTTTAAGAAATAAAATGTCTTCTAATGCTTAGCCAAAATTTGAAATATTTCCTAAGTATAAACTAGGATTTTATGGACTTGTTCTTACATTTGACCACACACCATGAAAATATACCAATTTAATATATGTCCCTAAAATGACCCCTAAGACACCAAATAATACAAGGATTAAGTGAGGCTATGACCAAATATTATAATGGTATATGAAATGACATCAAATGAGTTGCAACATACCCCATGACATTATAAAAAGCCCTTATACAAGATTCTAAATGTAAGATGATACTAAATTTTTGTGTGATTGAAGTTATTTTCATCCATAAATTTTTTTCCTTAACCATTTCCTACTTCTTTTGTGCTCCCTAAGTCTTTCATTGATATTCTAAGCGCTTCACTCTTGGGTTCTCCATTTATTATGCCTTCCTTCTGACTGGGTCTTTTCATGTCATGATTTATTACACCATGATATTTTGTGCTTGTATAATATTCACATCATAATACTTATATTCCATGAATATTTTGTGCTATGGTTGTTCTACACCACTACTAAAATACTTAGCCAAAATGCAGGGTCCAACATTGAGAAAAGGCTAAATATAAAAGTACAACTAAGCTATGAATGGAAATGACAAATAAGTAATATACTTAGTTGGTTCTAATGCTAACACATTGTTGGATATAAAATAAGAATAAATTAGGTTGGAATTTGATTCTAAAACAATCACTAGATTATGGATCTATTGCTTTTGGAAATCTGGACACTATATCAATTTGGGATGGTTGCATTAATGCTACTGTTTGGGTTTAATTTAAGTGTATTATAAAAATACATACTAGAAAAGGATATGACCACCTGAATTCTTATTACTTTGAATTTTCCTTTGCTCTTGTGCATTTAAAATTTGGGTCATTACTATTACTCATGAATTTTTAAAACCCTAGTTCTTCATCTTCATAGTGACCATGGGGTAAAATGGGTTAGTGGACACACAATGTCAAGTTGACCTCAAAGACCCCTCTATCATTATGTACTACTTACATATCCAATACTCTAAAGAGGGCCTCATATTGATGTAGTTTTCTCTTATGTATCATATTATGTGTGAATCATGTAATATGTGAAAAGCAAGTATAAAAATCACCTAGATTGTAACTTATCAAATTGGGTTCTTAGGCTGATCCTTTAGTAATTTAGACCTATAGATGTGTTGTTCTTATGATTGATATGGAAATATGGAATATTTATTCATTTAAGTGATCTTTGAATGCTCTTTGGTAAGAATAATAGGTATTATTTTTGTGTATGCTAGGTGAGAAATGAATGAGGGTTAATCTTGTATTTATATCACTCCTTTTAGAGAAGTAAATTTCATTAAAACACTTAGGTTGACCATTAAGATACATTTTATTTGTAAAATATATGACTTTAGGGCATTGGACACTTGATTTGGGTGAGGACACTAGTGTCAATGCTAGTGTCTATCTAAACATTAGTGTTTAGGGAGTAAGAAAGTAGATACAGAATTAGAACTTACAGAGGAGGAAGATAAGTACATTTTAAGCATTCTGGGAAAGATATAAGGCCTAGGTCATCAACATAAGACTAATTTAACTAAGATAAATTCCATGGGGCATAATATAAAGTAGATGCAAAACTTGTGGAAGTGAGAAAGGGCCTACTATTGATGTAGTTTTCCCTTATGTATCAGATTATGTGTGAATCATGTAATATGTGCAAAGCAAGTACAAAAATCACTTAGATTTTAACTTATCAAATTGGGTTCTTGGGTTGATCCTTTAGTAATTTAAACTATAGATGTGTTTTTCCTATTATTGATATGTAAATATGGAATATTTATTCAATTAAGTGCTCTTTGAATGATCTTTGGTAAGAATAATAGGTATTATTCTTGTGTATGCTAGGTGAGTAATGAATGAGGGTTAATATTGTATTTATATCATTCCTTTTAGAGAAGTAAATTGTATTAAAACACTTAGGTTGACCATTAAGATACATTTTATTTGTAAAATATATGACTTTAGGGCATTGGACACTTATATTGGGTGAGGATACTAGCATCAATGCTAGTGTCTATCTAAACATTAGTGTTTACGGAGTAAGAAAGTAGATACATAATTAGAACTTGTAGAGGAGGAAGATAAGTACATTTTAAGCATTCTATGAAAGATATAAGGCCTAGGTCATCAACATAAGACTAATTTAACTAAGAGAAATGCCATGGGGCATAATATAAAGTAGATGCAAAACTTGTGGAAGTGAGAAAGGGACTCATATTGATGTAGTTTTCCCTTATGTATCAGATTATGTGTGAATCATGTAATATGTGCAAAACAAGTACAAAAATCACCTAGATCGTAACTTATCAAATTGGGTTCTTGGGTTGATACTTTAGTAATTTATACCTATAGATGTGTTGTTCCTATGATTGATATGGAAATATGGAATATTTATTCAATTGAGTGCTATTTGAATGCTCTTTGGTAAGAATAATAGGTATTATTCTTGTGTATGATAGGTGAGAAATGAATGAGGGTTAATATTGTATTTATATAACTCCTTTGAGAGAAGTAAATTATATTATAACACTTAGGTTGACCATTAAGATACATTTTATTTGTAAAATGTATGACTTTAGGGAATTGGACACTTGCATTGGGTGAGGATACTAGCGTCAATGCTAGTGTCTATCTAAACATTAGTGTCTAGGGAGTAAGAAAGTAGATACATAATTAGAACTTATAGAGGAGGAAGATAAGTACATTTTAAGAATTCTAGGAAAGATATAAGGCTTGGTTCATCAAAATAAGACTCATTTAACTAAGATAAATGCCATGGGACATAAGATAAAGCATATGCAAAACCTGTGGAAGTGAGAAAGGTCCAAAACTGAGAGGAATAACCAAGGTTTGAGTTTTATAAGTGTAAAAGACTAAGGTGTTATATAATCCATAAATATCATCCAAAACTTCCAAAGTCCATAATTATTTAATTTTGATAAAATGAGGAATATTTATTTGTATCAATTTTTTCCATCACACTATGTGATTTGGTACTAAAGATCTGCAAATAAATATTTATCATAGTTTTTTTTAGAAATCTCTTTTTTTAAATAATTGTACATTGTTTATTTATTTTCATGTGATATTTTATTTTATTTTAGTCCTAAAAAAATTGAATTAAATGGATATTTGAAGATTAATATCTTTAAATTTTAGCATTTGAGAGATTTAAGGCTTCCACAATCATTATTAAGAGATGTTCCAAAAAGTTGTGACAAAAAAATATTTTCAATGCAATAGAGGATCTTGTTCTTGATCAAATAAATGCAAGTATTTTTGGTGGTGTTTTTCATAAATTAACATTTTTTCTTTTATTTATCTATAAACTAGATCCTTATTTAATTTTCTTCTGTGAACCATTCACAATTTAGAATCTCCAAAGGTTTAACTTTTAACATAATGGAAGGATTAATGAAAAATTTAATGTGACTTGATATTTACATATTATGAATTGCACATAACATAATTCATTGGTGAACACTATCAAATTATGCACAAATTACATTAATAGAAGATGTGCAAACCCCAAATTTCTAAAAATAAGTTAAAAACTAGTAACAACTACTAGTTGGAAATGTAATTTTACCATTTGTAATAATTACAAGCCTAAGGAAAATAAGGTGTAACAAAATTTTATATTTTCAATTAATTTCACTATATAATTTACATATTAACATATTTTTCTTTCTTCACCATTCAATATCTTAGTGTAGACACACAACATTAATCATTAAATGTTTGATAATGTTTATTCTTGGCAGCCTTACCCTTGGTCTATTTGCCTTTTTACTAACTCAAAATCTATAATAGAGCCTTCACTATCTTGTAAACACTAAAAATATCACACATATGTCCCTATTTCCTATTAAACATGTTCCAATAGAATTTGGTCTTCATGGACAAGGTCACACTTATTATGATCCACAGTTATAATATTCAAAAATAATGCAGAATAAATGTAGATCAATTCAACACAATATATATTGATGAACTAAGATGTCCAAATATTCAATATATATAGAATACCCTTAAGGTAGGGCAACACCAACAATACTCCTTTAAGAAGGAATAACTCCATAATGTATCTTCAAGGGGATAACCTCCAATATCTTCTTACAATAAAAGACTCAATGCTTACTTTATATCTTTACAATGATAATCATCTCCTTTATATAGATGTATAATGGATGGGCAACCTCCTAATCCCAATGTATGCCAACCATTACCCAATGCACTAATTTCATAAGTTACTCCATTACTAATATATTGGACCCATATAACTACTAAGGGGGATGTGTGCCACATGTTAGCATATCCATCAATCTATATACAATAATATATCATATCCCTAGGTACATATCATTACCTCCCTCCTTGATATGTTTCATCCTCGAAACATAGGAAGAAACTGAATAATGAGTATGCTTCAAATTATTACACACTTTTCTCTAATATCAATCTTCGAGCCACCCATATGTGATCTTAATAGGTGATATATCTCCATGTTTGATCCTTTGATTCTATTCATAATCACAACTATACTACTTTGGTGTCTATGCATAACTATTCCTCTTTTGATTCCATGTACCATATTTCATTATTCTACTCTGATTCCATAGATGACCATAGTAGGTATTCTTCCATGCATAATCAAATTGATTTCCCCATTCATTTCATGTTCCATAGACCACTACATTTCACTTATTCCATACCTAACCATAGTAATTCTTCTTTGGCTTCCATGCATAACCATAATGATTAGAAATTTAATTTCATTTATAGCCAAAATGATTATTATTATGACACTCCATCATCTGGTTCCATGAGTATTTCCTCTCATGATGATGTAGGTGTTTATATACCTCAACTTTTTCCACCTTATTTTCTATCAATTCTTTTTGCCCATCTCTGTCTCTTGAGTAGGTGAAATGTTCATTTTTTTATTTTAGTATGTCTTTATCTAAATCTTCCTCATGCTCTTCATCATGTGTTTCAATCTCATCCTCATGATCTTCCTTGCTTGTTATTGGTACCTTTCCCAATATGATATCCTATAAAGTGACCTTTTTTTCCTATACCAAAACTTCATGAACCTTTTTGGAACATTCATATTGATTGTTCCCAAAGTCTCTAACCATGGATATCCAAGAAATATATCCATATCATCCATATCCCCAACATAAAAATTGAATGAAAAACATATTTTTACATAATGAGCTTCAAATCTTCAAACATTGAAATATTCTTACCATCTAATTTAACCTCCTTGCTATTTTTTACTTGAACATGTAGATACTTGGCCACATTCATGTTGATGAAGTTATATTTACTGGTAGGGTTTATGGACAAAACAACCTTCTTCTTTTGAATACATCCATGAAATTGAAAAATTGAATCAAATTTCTTTGAAGCCAAATTATTTAAACCCTTATCTTCATCATCTTCATCATCATCATCATCATCATCATCATCATCTTCTTCTTCTTCTTCTTTTATATCCCAATGATCTAGGAAGATTCGTTTCATTTCTTTCCATGAAGAAAACCTTTCTATATAGCTCAACTGATCAAACTAATGTAGTGCAAGCCTAGACAAAAAAAGAAGTAATCATATTTGTCCAAAAGTTTTTTTTTAAATTATTTTCCAAAAGGATCCACCATTCTCTAGAATCAATGTCATCTTCCCCTAAAATTTTTGCAACTTCATGATTTACAAATAAAAACTAGGGTTTATGAAACCCTAAAATTTTAATAACTCACTCAAATCATACTAAAACTATCCCAAATTTTTACTGTAGCTTCCTCTTATTATATTGTAACTTCATAAATAACTTTGTGAATAATTCCATAAATTATGAATTTTAGAGTGAACATACAAAAAATACTAAAATCATATAACTCACTCAAAACAATTCAAAAAATTCTTAAATTTTTACTATGTTTCTCTTGTATTTTCTTATAGCTTCAGTAAATTTTTTGAAGATAAACTCCTTATATTTAGGAATATAGATCCAAATTATTAAAAAACCTAAAATAGAAATAAATCCCACAAAATTGATTAAAAAATATTAACTTTTTTATAATGCCTCCTTAAAATATTATCCATATTTGGTAAAAAAATTATGCATAAATTGAAAACCAATCAAAATATATTGAAAACTAGGGTTTCACCACCCACAAATTGCCCAAATCAAAGCTCTGATACCACTTTTTATGATCCACACTTATAATATTTAGAAATAATGGAGAATAAATATAAATCAATTCAACATAATAGATATTGGTGGACCAAGATGTCCAAATATTTAACATATGCAGAATACCCTTAAGGTAAGGCAACACCAACAATACTCTTTTAGGAAGGAATAACTCCACAATGTATATTTGAGGGGACAACCTCCAATATCTTCTTAAAATATAAGACTCAATGCTTACTTGATATCTTTACAATGATAATCATCTCCTTTATATAAACCTATAATGCATGGGTAGCCTCCTAATCCCAATGTAGGCTGACCATTATTCAATGCACTAATTCCACAAGTTACTCCATTACTAATAAATTGGACCCATATAACTACTAAGGGGGATATGTTTCACATATCAACATCTTCATCAACCTATATACAAAATAATATATCATATCCCTAGGTACATAACAACACTACATCCTTGTCCCCTAGTGCAGCCTTGTCTCCCACATTCACATGGTCACTTTTTCAAATAGAGATGTTTCATAATGGTTCTCCCACACATTTTGTAATTTAGATTAACAAAATTATTCTAGATATTTTCATATATAATCACAGCAATGATACTCATTATGCCCCAACTGGATCTCTTTATAACAATCATTATGCACTAGGTAAAAGATCATTATTTATTCCTATTTCAATTTTGTAACATTTTAAAAATAGATAACCAAGTTTTAATATTATTTATTATAGATCAAGGGCATATATTATCAAGCATTTAAACTAATCATCTAGTTAATTCATTCTATTATCATAATCATGGATCACACAAGCACTCTATGAAGGAGAACTCTATCGATTTGAGGCTCATTTGGGCTATGTAAGTAGTGCTTAGATACATGGATCCATTGTCCCCATTTTTTAGATTTGATCTATAACTTGTTTCTTATGCAGAATATAGGGTTTTATCTTTTTTAGCTATTTTATGCAACAACACAACACAAATTTCAACATTCAACCCTTGTAGGGTATCACACAAACTTAGATCTAAAAATAAAGAATACAATCAACTAGGATGCAACCAAAGTAGCCAAGCAAGGGTGAAATATACCTCTATTTGCACCCCAAAAACTGATCTTAAAAAACTATGACTTATTATTTTTAGTATAACTATGTATACAAATCAATTTCACATAGTTTTTAGTTATAGTGAGCTTACACAATCAAATCTATATCAATTTTAAGGGACACTCTCTAACCCTAGCTCAATTTACTATTGTTAACAAGTTTTTGATTTGGGTAAGTTTTTTTGAATATTTTATTTTAATATAAGATTAACTCATATCAAAATTTATATTTAAATGGTTAAATTTCATTATTTTAAGACATATTAAATGAAAAGGGTTAAATATTCTAGTGAACCTGCTATTTTTAGAATATTGCTTATTATTTTTCCTTGATTTTTGAAATTAGATTTCTTTCAAATTTCTTTAAATTCTTGACATTGAAAGAAAATAACCTTTAACCTTGGATAAAATTTGAAACAAAATGATTTAATTTCTTAGAATTTAGATTAAATCAAATACTAAATAAATTACCTTATCACCTTGGATCATTTTCACATAAAATCTCTTTCTTTTGACCTTGAGTTAAAATTTTCTTGATTTTTTAAAATAAAAATCTTTCACTTTCATTTTTCACTTTTTTTTTTCTTTTTTTGAGAACTATGTTTCTATAATTTTCAAACCTTTTAGTGACAGTCATAAAGGGTTAAATGATATCAATTTACAAAAATAATGACATGAGGGTTTTACCCCAATACTCATAGTCATGCTACAATTCTAAACATATATTTTAGTTTCCATGTACCTCACTGTATATAATAAATGCATAGGGTCCCTTTTTTATGCAGACACCCCATTATGGCTATAATTGGCTTCTGACCAAAATTTAGACTGATTTCTACCAAACATTGTAAATTAAGCCTAAGAATTACTAAACATCCCAATTTTATCCATTAATCATTTGTCAATGCTCAAAATCATGTTGAGGCATCCCTATTTGGGGTATTATACTGTATGCAATAATAAACTAACATATTCATCCCCAATCACCTTGAAACTTAACAAGTAGTAGTTTGGCTTATGGACCCTACTAGCTCTCCAAGTTTCACCCCTTAAAGGAGATAGTTTGATCTTTTTCAATCTTGAACTAACATGTGATTGGCCTAAAAGTTGTGAGTGACCTATAATAAGACCAAAAATCTAGATTATGGGGCTAGCTCTTCTAATATATCAAATTTATATCTCCTATTAAGACTTACTAATATTGGGTTGAAAAGAGATAGGATGAAAACATGAAAAGAAAACCTATTCTATGGGTGGTGATGCACCAATATTAACTTATCCTCTCTTAACTAATCTTCAAACACACTTTGTGAATCTAATGAAAGATAAGCAAATAAACAAGATTCTTGATACACTCCTAAACATGAGTAATTCATTTGGAGGTTATGTGGAAAGTCTATAACTTGAAGTCAATAGAAGGAAGGTCTACATGAGACACTATCAATCAACTTACTCTTTAATACAACTACTACCTCTCAAAACTTCAAATGACCTACATAGGGTGACAATATAACACTAGGTGAAATAAATGACCTACAAATTAAAGTAAACATCTTAATTTTATATAATTCAACAACAATAACACACACTAATGTTGATAAGAAGTCTAGAAATAATCTTTTCTTATTGGTTCTTAGGGCTCAAGATACACTTTGGTATAGTTT
Source organism: Torreya grandis (assembly GCA_037957365.1). Lineage (NCBI taxonomy): Eukaryota > Viridiplantae > Streptophyta > Pinopsida > Cupressales > Taxaceae > Torreya > Torreya grandis. The sequence continues at coordinate 3,271,155 of JARHVA010000812.1, read as the reverse complement.
TTATACACCCAGTTAAGGGATGATAAACAAAGGACTTAAGGACTAAATACATAGGGTTGTGTATAATATATATAAATTAATATTGTCATATAAGTGGTATCAAAAGGCCATAATGGTCATGCAGTAGTTACAACAGTCCTCCACACTCTTCTATGCATTACTTGAGTTGATCAGTACCTTGAATGAGTTATTTAAAGTATTAGGGTCTAATTATAGTAAATTATGACTCATGAATATCCCATTCACACCATACCTAGTCAATTACATCTCCCTTAATTATTTACAAAGTATTGAAAGATTTTCAATTAGGCCTTTTCCATGAGTCATTAAGTAGTTGCCCTTATCTACACATTGGTCATGTTCAAGAAACCACCCAAAATTATTCACAATTCCCATTATAATGGGGTCTGATCACCTCAAGGTGAATTGAAATATTTATTAATATGGAACATTAACTCCACAATGGCCTTCTATGCCCATGAGCTTATCTATTTTTTTGTTTAAGTAGGCCTCATGGACTAATAGCCTAGTTTTTTACTCATTCACTATTTAGAGAGTCATGAAGATTGAATTACACATTCAATATATCTGAGTTAACTTATTTTCAACCTAAATCAACCTTACATACTAGGATATAGACATTTTAATTAGTCTATACTTTCAATCTCACTTCACTTAGATGACTAGGCCATCTTCACTAGCATCTACTGATTGGTTGATTAGTAGAGGTTTGAAAAAGCATTTCGAGGTTTTTTTTGGATATTTCATGATTTGAGAAGATGAAACAAACCTCAAACCATCCCATCCAATTATTTTTAACTTGTGACCATGTTATTCACTTCATCTCCTACTCAAAACCTTGTAAACTTGTAGTTTTTAGAGGTGTACGTATACTATTCGTACAAACCAGTACCATGGCAATAACCTTATCTGAGTGGACAACATGACCCAAGTGCTTGATAAGTGATTTTACTTATTTTTTATGCATTTTTTCTTAAATATTTCCATTTGGATCCTTATTATGGTTTTAGGGAGGTTTAAGAATGTCCAAGACTCTTAACAATGGTTCATAGAGGTTAGGGCCTAAACCTCTTAATCAATTACACTAATCATTTGTAGATAAGGCCCCCCACCTATCCTAAAGTTCTCATATTACCATGTAGTATCTTTTTAGATTTTTGATCTTGTGAAGTTACCTGTCAAGTGAGAAGTATACATTTTCGGTAGTCTCAAGGTGTTTTTATGCCAAAATGACTAGCTGTGCATCTCCATTACAAGCTAAAATGACATTACACATTTAGAATAACATGATGATCATATTAATGAAGGTATTAGGTGTCCTAAAATCTTATTTTTATCCTATATTATAACTTATAAGTGGAACTATCTCAATGAAGGTTCTATATCAATAGGCATAAGTGTAGGGTTTCTAATTTTTGGTCTTAACTTGGAGCTGTGAAGCACAAAACCATTGCTCTCAACATGAATATCACCTATGAATCCTTTTAGAGAATATAGGTTGTCTTTCTCAATCCATTTACTTTCATGTTTCATTCATACAATCCTTCATTCAAGCACATTGGCATGTCTACAAGAGTTACTAGTCATGGAAGCCCCTGAGGTGGCGAATGTAAGGTCATTTGGAAATTTGGGACCTTATCTCTCCTTAGAAACTCATGGGTTATGAAAATATTTCCCATTTCCTTACTTAAAATCTTAAAATAACTTTATCAAGTTTGATCCATAAAATATGTCCCCTGCAAGTGCCAACCAATAGGTCATTCAAATGCTTAAAATACCTGGGGAGACCATTATGACTATTTCATATCTCAATGAATGCATTTGGATACATAGTTATATCTTTGGGTATAAACAAGGGTTTTATAGGTCTACCATCTTAATTATAGTTCATGTAGTATAGACCTCCAAACCAAAACCTATTAACCTTTATTACACTAACCTCTTCATCTATCCAAAATAACCTTGGTTTCCATGTAAAGTGTGTGTAGAGATATGAGTGTTTGAAGGTGTGCCTCAAGCTATCTACTAGGTAGTTTGAGCAAGTTACCTTCCTAAAGTCCATTCATAAATTTGGGCCCCTCAACCCTATCATTAATTTATATATTTTGAGTCCACATGGGTTCTCAAGTTTTTCTAAGAGCCCTAGGCTTGAGTCACTTTGTGGTGAAAGGCATGAGCATTTGAAAGTGCAAATTGACCTATCTACTAAAAAAATAGAGCTTGAGAGAGGGATAGAACCTAAAAGGACTATTTAATTAGACTCATATAACTCAAATTACTTTTCAAGGGTCTTAAACATCTTCCCACACATACCACATTGTATTAAACTTGCCTGTAGGTCTAAACTTACTATAGATGTGGAGTTAGGGTCTTAGACTGAGATATATCTTTAGGTCTTATAGGGATATACTAGGTGTTGGAACCTGAGCCTCTATATATATTCATATATTGATATCATGGGCCATAACACCTCCTTTAATCTAACCTTTACCTCATTCGCATGTTCTCATTTACTCATACCTCTTATCAGCCCTTCTCTTTCCTATAGACTACCTTGATCAACACTATCTAGTGTATGTGACTATAGTAGCTAATGCTAGTTCTAAAAAAAAATTATTTTAGCTATTATAGTGGTGTATTTATATCCCAAAAATCATGTTTCAATCTTTATCATAGACTTAAGGCTCAACTCCTTATACCACTACTTATATTCTTTTAGGTCTGAAATTTAGACCAGATAGATTCATTACTCGGGGTACACTCAAGTAAGACCTTGAAGAGTTTGGATATGTATTCACCTCATTTTTAGATTCTCTTTTTATATGTTTTAGGCATTTCCCTTTGATCCAGTCATGCATTCTAGGTTGATTGAGTAGGGTCAGATAACTATGTGTGTCTAGATCATTATGTCTAGTCACCTACTCAAACCATATTGTCAGTACTTGGTCTCATGATATTCATGATTTGACCACCTTCCCAGGTTAATTTACATTCTCATATAAATATGCTACCTTAATTTCAAGATTAAGGATACAGACCATCAATAGTAATGTGATTACTGAGTCATATATGTTGACTGACAAGGAGTATATGGAATAAGTTTTTGAGTAATGAGAGTACCTTATTAGTTATGTTTGAGTTTTAGTGGCCCTCTTATGTTACCATTCACCTCCTTGAGACATTTATCTGATCAGTTATACCCCTCTATTATGTGCTCTTATATTATGTTATATACTCTTAAGGATTTTTCAAGGTGGACCTAGGGTGTTTCCTATAGGTGGATATTTACTCTCTCAACATGGTTTATAGCTACATAGGTCCATTTCTTCATGTCACTGATGGTTATTGACAACCCTATGGAGTAGTTAGATCTTTATCCATGACTTAGACCTAGATAAGGGGTGGTGAATTGAGGGTGATGATTGTAGGGTCATATGGAGTTTGAAATTGGAGTGCAGGGATTACAAATTGAGGTGAAATGATTGTGCAAGGCTTGTCAAATGATAAAGGCTTTTTGAGGGGTTGGTTTGAACTCACACCCAAGATAGAAAATAGGGCCCCTAAATGCCTATATACATATAATTAATAGATTATAACATTTGAAGTCCATGAGTAAGGCATACATAGTGAAAAATGAAACTTAAGACTTTCCACAAAACCTTAGCTTTTGCTAAATAACCTCAATATATACTAAATTATATTATGAAGGTGTTTGAGGGATAATTATTAGTTCTTAGGCCCTCGGGCTATGATGAAGTTTTAAAACCTTGAAATAAGGACATATTGGTGTGAATAAAACATCACTTTACTATGTTTGATGTGTTTTGATAACCTTAAATCCACCATTATATAATACACTACCCTCTTATGCGATGAAACCTAAATCTTAAGGTCATATCACTTCGAAGAACCATTTGGAGGATTATAGATTCATCTAAACATTAAAGTTTATCTAAGTAGGTGTGTAAAACCTTAAGACACCATCATTATACTTTTAAACACTTTTAGCATTAGACATATGCTTTGTATACTCCTCATCAATGAAACCTTGCCTATAGCCTACATATATTGGTAGTCTAGACATTTCTCACCTCTATATTCATATAAATGTGAAACAAAGGTTGATGATACAATGAAAAGTATTTTAAAGATTAGAGGAATAAGGAATAATCATTAGTTTGATCAAATAGACCAAAAAATCAATGAAACCATCCCCCTTCTTTTGCCCTGTGTAGATGAGGGTGATGACCAAGTTACCCAACTTCTTATAATTTATTCATAAAGATTAGAAGAATAGAATTATAACCAATGCCCATGATTTTAATTTCATAAATTCCACTTACTTTGGCCAATAGATTAGAGACTCTCTCTCTCTCTCTCTCTCTCTCTCTCTCTCTCTCTCTCTCTCTCTCTCTCTCTCTCTCTCTCTCTCTCTCTCTCTCTCTCTCTCTCTCTCTCTCTCTCCTTTACAGACTGAACACAAACTTGAAGTGCTCTCCATGTTTTCCAATGAGTTTGATGGGGAAATTAAATTAGTTGGGATCTTTGGGCCCTAAAACACTTTGATTTTTTTAAAATATGCCTATAGTGAACTCCTCTTGCATACCCCTAACTCCACCTAAGCCAATGCATATTGTATAGATTTGTACCATTTTGAAAACTCCTAAAACATACAAATTCATTGGTTTTTCTCCTGTTTCAAATCATAATTCATTATTTTTAGGTAGGAAGAGGGAAAATAGGGGCTAAATGATGTCTGAAAGTTCATGGTATGAATTGTGTATTTGAAGAGGCACATTTTCACATGTGTGGGGTCCATTTAGTGGCAAGTAGGTGTGTTTATTTGTGATAAGGGCATCATTAGTGTATGAAATTATTTGGGCATGGACTAATGGGATTCATGAAGGCTTTTAAAGATGTGAATGGTGGTTTTAGTGGCCTTTCATGGTCAAGTGGTGTCACTTTAAGGTACAATATTCCCCTTTTAGACCATATACATGACTTCAAGAGGGAATTTCAAATGAATACTATTTCAAAACTTATACAAATAATTTAGAACCTGATAAATACTAAAATTAGGCTCCCATGATCCTACATAACATCCATAAAACTTAAGATTAAGCCATACCTTACATATTTCTCGACACAATAGATAGGTTCATGATGTGTTATTAGGTGTAACCTTTATTTATCTCCACCATGGTACATTTGGGATAGTTGAGACCAATTCAAAGCCAATTATGAAATTTAACACATGCTCAAACACTATGAGAGCACTTAACACAAGGAATAGGGATAACCACTATGTGCTTCATGAAATGATAAGACCTTATAACTATTGTATTTAGTATAATAATTAATAACCTTACTTTGGATTATCCTAATTCATCAATAGATATGACAACTATGAGGTTTTATGGTAGATTAGGGTGTTCATGGCTTAGGTTTACCCTTTCTAGGCTTGAGAGAAGAAAGTGGTCAATAGACCCATTTGTTATGTTGTGGATCATATTTCCATAGTATAATGTATTTAAAATATAATACATTAAAATGTACTGTATAATCTTATATTTGTGGTGTCATCACTCATGATAATTGGAAAACCATTATGGGTTGACTTGGCCCATGGTTTTATACCCATTGCTTTGCAAAATTGCTATGTCAGTTACCTATTTATGTAATTATATATAGATGGACATACAGTAGGTAATATATAGGAACTAAGTTTGAGAAGGTGAATAGAGTGTGTGAATTCAAGTGTGAATTCAAGAGAGTTTGTTGAGCATATCTCCAAACTATATTTATGCATTGTAATTATGAGAAGACTGATCTAGGAGTGAATTTTACTCTTGTTATCTTGTAATAAGATATGAGAAAGTGTTTCTTAGTGGATATAGCCCACATTGGGTGAACCAAATTAAATCATATCTTCTTATTGTGCATTTTAATTTCTACTCCTTATGTATCTATATTTATATTTTTTTATTATGATTCTTTGAATTTATTTTGCATTAATTTTTATTTTATTCTTAACACAATTAAGCAAGGAATGTGACAAATTTTTAAAGAGCTAAAATGCTAATCAAAATGAATCAACTAATTAAAATGGATTAAATTCTTAGTTAAATTATCCATTTTTAATTAATGAATATATAAAAATGTAATTTAAAAAATTAAAAATATCAAGCTTCTTAATCATTACCTTTATGAGTTGCCAAGCTCTCACAAATATCTCAAAATATCTAATTTGAAAGCCATGCCTATTAATTAAAAATCATAATTACATGTACCCTCCTTAACTAAACTAAAGTTAACTTTAACTCATATAGGGTTAGTTTTAACTCATTCCATGCTCAAATCCTAACCTAACTCAACTTGGGTAAGAGTTAACTTTGGAGTCTATAAATAAAAGGCCCTACCTATTAATCAATAAACTCTTTAAGTGTAAATTTATTATTCTCAAAGAGATGAAATAATCATTTCTATTAGTGTTACCATGCCAAATTCATAATCCAACCAACCAAACCAAGGTGCCAAGGAGAGGTGGAGCAAATGGAGCTTTATTGACAAAGATTTCTTGATGCATATAGTTGAGCAAGCCACTTCAACAAGCCATTTTTGGAGCTACAAGTAAAAGTATAATTTCTTTTGTTTTCTAGTTGTTTTTTCATTGTATGCTTGTTATATATACTCTCCCTAGTGTCTAGGCTAGATGTGTTAGTGTTTAGTGTGTTTCTTTTCTTGACTAACACTATACTATTCTCCCCTATATGGATTTACTGTTCACATCATGGCATGCTTGGTGGGTCTCACACCCCATAAATTTATTTGGAATTTTAGGACATCTTTCTAATAATTTTCATGTCAAAATCCTAACATGATGGCCAATAAATTGGAAAGTTAGAGCTTATAGATGTTCTACAAGAAATTGCATTTTTGCTCTATGTAGTTGCAATTTTTCTCTATGTAGTTATGATATTACATAGTGGAGTAGTGATATTGCACTACAAATTCATGATATTGTATTTACATTTTTTGTTTGATAAGAAGTAATTTTTATTTAATAATTAATAATTTTGCTTGATAAGTTGCATTATTATCTATAGTCATGATTTTATTCCCAAATCTTTGATATTGCCTTCACAATCACAATATTGCCATCATAATCTATGATATTACACTATATAGTCATGATTTTATGTTAACCCTTTGTTTTTTAGGAAATCATGATTTTACATTCTATACTTGCAATTTTTCACTATATATTTATGGTATTACACTATAAAATAGCAATTTTGCACTATAGAGTCATATTTTTCACTAATAATTTTCTCTATAAGAAGTTGTGGTTTTGTGATAAGTAGTTATGATTTTGTAGGAAAAGTTATTGACCAAATTTTGACCTTAATTTAAAATGGGTCAACCCCTGATTGCTACCAAACATTATAAATTAATCTTAGGAATCATTGAACATCCCAATTTCATATGTGCATCATTCATCAATGCTCAAAATCATGTTTGGCATATGGAACCTATTAACTCTCCAACATCCACCCCTTAAAGGAGACAGTTCAACTCTTTTCAAGCTTGGACTAACATGGGATTCACCTTAAGGTTGTGGGTGGCTTGTATTAAGACCAAACCTTTATATTATGGGGCTATCTCCCCTAATATATAAACTTTATCTCTCCTAATAAGACTTACTAATATTGGGATGAAAAGAGATAGGATGAAAACATGAAAATACAACTTATTCTATGGGTGGTGATGCACCAATATTCATTTATCCTCTGTTAACTGACCTTCAAACACACTTTGTGAATATAAAGAAAGACAAGTAACTAAAAAATCTTCTTGAACACTCTTAAACATGATTAATTCATGTGGAGGTTATGTGGAAAGTATAAAACTTGAAGGAAATGGAAGAAAGGTCTACATGAGACATAACCAATCAACTCACTCTTCAATATAACTACTACCTCTCAACACTTCACATGACCTATATAGGGTGACAATTTAACACTAGGTGAAAGGGAGGACCTTCAATACAAGGTGAAATTATTACTTTTCTACATGTAAATAACCATAACACACACTAATGTTGATAAAAATTCTATAACCCATCTTTCCCTATTGATTCTCAAGGCTCAAGATATAATTTGGCAGAATTTTACTACACCCAGTCGAGGGATGATAAAGAAAGGACTAAAGGCCTATATATATTTATTGTATAATATATACAAAGGAATATTGGCATATAAGTGGTATGAATAGGCCATAATGGCCGTGTAACAATTACAACACTCCTCCACACTCTTTTATGCATTACGTGAGTTGATAAGTACCTTGATTGAGCTATTTAGAGAATTAGAGTTTAATTTTAATAAATTTTGAATCATGAATATCCCATACACTCCATACCTATCCAATTAACTCTCATATCATTAATTATCAGGCATTAAAAGAGGTTTAATTAGGCATTTTCCATGAGGCATTAAGTAATTGCCCTTATTTATACATTGGTCATGTTCAATAAACCTCCCAAAATTATTCATAATTCCCATTAATATGGAGTTTTATCACCTCAAGGGGTAGTTAAAAATGTATTAATATGGTAGATTAACTCCACAATGGTGTTCTATTCCCATGGTCTTCTCCATTTTGTTGGCTAAGTAGGCCTCATGGACTAATAGCTTAGTTTTTTGCTTATTTACTATTTGAAGAGTCATGAGGATTGAATAAGACCTTCAATATTCCTAAGTTAAAATTTTTTCAACCTAAATCAACCTTACACACTAGGATTTAGACCTTTCTAACAATATATACTTACAATCTCACTTCACTTAGATGATTAGGCCATCTTCATTAGCTATTGTTGATTAGCTTATTGGTAGAAGTTTACAGAAGCATTTCTAGGTAGTGTTTTAGACATTTCATGATTTGAGAGGATGAAAAATTTCTCATACCATCCCCTCAAATTATTGGTAACCTATGACCAATTTATACACTTCATCTCCTACTCAAAACATTGTAAACTTGTAGTTTTTGGAGGTGTTTATACACTATATGTACAAACTAGTACCATGATAGTAACCTTATATGAGTAGACTACATGATCCAAGTATTTTCAAAGTTATTCCAATGATTTTTGATGCATTTTTTTAAAATATTTATAATTAGGTCCTTATTAGGGTTTTAAGGAGGTTTAAGAGTGTCTAGGACTCTTAATAATGGTTTGTAGAGGTTAGGGCCTAAACCTCTAAACCAATTCCACTAATCCTTTGTAGAAAAGGCTCCCCACATATCTTAAAGTACCCAAATTCCCATGTAGTATCTCCATAAAGTTGTGAGATTATTAAGTTTCTTATGGGTGAGAAACATTCATTGTGGGAAGTCTCGACGTGTTTTTATGCTAAAATGACCAACTGTGCATCTCCCTTACAAGCCAAAATGACATCACACATCTATAAAAACATGATGATAATATTTATGAAGGTTTTAGGTATCCTTTTATCTTATTTTTATCCTTTTCTATAACCTCTAAATGGTACTTTCTCAATGAAGGTGTTAGATCAATAGGAATAAGTGCAATATTTTTGAGTTTTGGTCTTAGCCTAGAGCTGTGAGGCACCAAACTACTACTCTCAACATGAAGATCACCCATAAATCCCTTTAGAGAATATATTTTGGCATGATACATAAATTTAACTTCATATTACATGTATAAATTCCTTCATTTAAGCATACTAGTCATGGAGGCCCTAAGGTGGATAATGTGAAGTCATTTGGGAACTTTGAGACCCTTTCTCTCCTTAGAAACTCATGGTATATGAAAATATTTCCCATTTCATTACTTGTAGGCTTAAAATAGATTTTTTAGGCCTGATCCGTATAATGTGTCCCATGCGCGTGCCAAACAATAAATCATTTGAGTGTTTAGAAGACATGGGGAGACCATTAGGACCATTTCATAGCTCAATAACTCCATTTGAATGCATTTGGAGGCATCATGCTATCATTAGGTACAAACTAGGGTTTAAAATGGTTTTTTAGGTCCACTATCTTAATGATGGTTAATATAGTATGAACCTCCAAACCAAAACTTATTGTTATGAACCTTTAGGCTACTGACCCTTCATCTCTCCCAAATAGCCTTGGGTTCCATGCAAAGTGTGTGTGGAGAAATGAGTTTTAAAAGGTGTGCCTTGGGATCTCTACTAAGAAGTTTGAATAGGTTACCTTCTTAATGTTCATTCATAAAGTTGGGCACCTCAACCCTCTCAATCATTTATGGATTTTGAGTTCATAGGTGTTTTAAAGTTTCTCTAAGAGCCCTAGGCCTAGCTCCCTTTATGGTGAAAGGTATGAGTTTTTGAAAGTGCAACTCAACCTACCTAATCAAAAAAATGGCTCTTAGGAGAGGGATATAACCCAAAAGGATTATTTCATTGTATTACTTTACTTAAAATTCATTTTCTAGGGTCTTAAACCTATTCCCATACATACCACATTATGTTTAACTTGCCTATAGGTTTGGAAATGCTATTGAGGTGGAGGTAGGGTCCTAGATCTAGATGGTCCTTTAGGTCTTATAGGTATAGATTGAGTGTTGTAACCTCAAACTCTCTATGGATGCATCTATATATCTTATGGGCCATAACACCTCCTTAAATCCAACCTGCACCTTGTTCACATGTTCTTATTTACTTAGACCTCTTGTCAACCCTTATCTTTCTTATAGAATACCTTGATAAAAACTATGTAGTGCATGCCAAAAAAAACTTATTTTAGATATTATATGTGTGTAATTAAATTCCAAACATTATGTTTTAATCTTGATCATATCCTTAAGGCTCATCTCCTCATACCAGTATTTGTATGATTCTAGGTCTATAACTTAGAATATATAGATTCATTGCTAAGGGGTACCCTTAATTAAGACCTTGATTGGTTTGGATATGTCTTCACATCCCTTTAAGGCTCTCTTTTAATATGTTCTTGGCATTTACCTTTGATATGGTCATGTATTTTAGGTTTACTAAGTAGGGTCAGTTAATTATGAGTATCTGGATCATTGTGTCTAGTCACCTGCTCAGACCATCTTATCAGTCCTTGGTCTCATAATATTCATGATTTGACCACCTTCTTAGGTTAATTGACCTCATAATATACATATGTTTCCTTAATTTCAAGATTGAGGATACCAATCATTGGTAGTATGTGAGTACTAAGTCATGTATGTTGACTAACAAGGAGTCTATGGAATAATTTTCTAAGTGATGACAGTACCTTTTTAGTTATGTTTGAGTTATAATGGCCCTCTTATGTTCCCATTCACCTCCTTGAGACATTTATCTGATCATTTATACTCCTATCTTATGTGCTTTTATCTTATGTTATAGAATTTGAAGGATTTTTAAAGGTAGACCTAGGGTGTTTCTTGTATGTGTCTATATAGTCTCTCAGCATGGTATATAGCCACATAGGTCCATTTCTTCATGGTATTGATGGTTCTTGATAACCCTATGGATTAGTAAGACATTGATTCCATGACTTGGACTTGGGTAGGGGGTGGTGATTTGAGGGTGATGATTGTAGGGTCATATAGAGTTTGAAATTAGAGTCCATGGCTTAAAACTAAGGTGAAATGATAGTGCAAGGGTTATAAAATGGTAGAAGCTCTTTGAGGGCTTGGTTTGAAATATGAACTCACACCTAAGATAGTCTACAGGGGTCCTAAGCACCTATATACATATCCTTAATAGAGTATAACATTTAGAGGCCATGAATGAGGCATGTGTAGTGAAAAATGAAATCTATGACTTTCCAAAATACCTTAACTATTGATAAATAACCTTAATATCTACTAAACAAGACTCTGAAGGTGTTTGATGGTAGATTGGTATTTCTTAAGCTTGTGGGGGCTATGCTGAATTTTTAAAACCTTGAGAGAAGGACAAATTAGTGTGAATATAACATCACTGTTATTTGTTTGATGTGTTTTATTAATCTTAAAGCTACCATTATACAATACACTATCCTCTTATGTGGAGAAACCCAAATCTAAAGGTCATATCACTTAGAAGCACCATTTGGAGGATTAGAGATCCATATAAACATTCAATTTGAACTAAGTAGGTGTGGACAACCATAGGACACCATCATTACACTTTTAGCTTTATACATATGCTTTAGATACTCCTCCTCATGAATGAAACCTTGCCTTTAGCCTATAGATATTGGAAATTTAGACATTTATCACCTCTATATGCCCATACGTGAACTAAATGTTGAGGATACCATGAATTTTTTTACAAGAATGGAGGAACTAGTAACAATCATCAGTTTGATCAAATAAAGCAAAAACTCAATGAAACCATTCCCCTTATTTTTCCCTCTGTAGATGAGGGTGGTGACCCAATTACCCAACTTCTTAGCATTTCATATATTTTAGAAGATTAAACCTTCAACCAATGACCATGATTCATCAAGTCCATGTACTTTGGCCAAGAGATTGGACCCTCGCTCTCTCATGATATATGGACTGAGCACAAACCTGAAGTGATCTCCATGTTTACCAATGAGCTTGATGTGGAAATTGAATCAGTTTTGGGCTCTTTGGGTTGTGAAACACTTTGATTTATTTAACATATGCCTATAGTGAACTCCTCTTATAGACCCCTAACTCCACCTAAGCCAATCCATACTGTACATATATGTACCATTTTGAAAGATCCTAAAACCTAAAAATTCCTTAGATTTCTCATGTTTCAAATCACAATTCATTATTGGTGAGTAGGAGGGAAAATAGGGGTTAGGTGATGTCTAAAAGTGTATGGTATGAATTAGGGAGATGAAGAGGCACATTTTTAGATGTGTGGGGCCCATTTAGTGGTAATTACATGTGTTGATTAATGAGAAGGGCATCATTAGTGTATGAAACACTTTGGGCATAGCCTAATGGGATTCATGAAGGCTCTTGAAGATGTGAATGGTGGTTTTAGTGGCCTTTCATGGTTAAGTGGTGTCACTTTAAGGTCAAATATTCCCCTTTTAGACCATATACATGAATTAAAGAGTGAATTTCAAATGAATACTATTTTAACACTTAAAATAATAATTTAGAACCTACTAAAGACTTTAATTAGGCTCCCACGATCATATATAACATCCATAAAACCCATACCTTGCATATTTCTCAACACCATAGATAGGTTCATGATGAGTTATCAGTTGCAACCTTTAGTTATCTACACCATGGTACATTTTGGGTGGTTGAGATTACTTCAAAGCCAATTATGGACCTTCACACATGCTCAAACATTATGAGGGCACTTGACACAAGTTGAAATAGGGATTAGGGATAATCACTATGTGTTTCATGACATGACAAGACCTTGGACCTATTGCATTTGGTATGACAATCAGTGACCTTGCTTTGGACTATCCTAATTCATCAAGAGATTGACAACTATGAGTTTTTATTGTGGATTAGGGTGCTACATGCTTAGGTTGACCCCTTTATAGGCTTGAGGGTAGAGAGTGGTCAATAGACCCAGTAAGTAGGTCACTTAAAAAATTCTTAAAAGAGATTAAATACTAATCCAAATGATAAAATAATTAAACTAGATTAAATGCTTAGTTAGATTATCCATTTTTAATTAGTGAATATCTAAAAATGGAAATTCATAAATTCAAATTTTCAAGCTTCTTCATCATTGTATTTATGATTTGTCAAGATCCCATAAATATCTCAAAATATCTAATTTGAAATCCATGACTATTAATTGAAAATCATTATTACATGTACCCTCCTTAACTCAATGAGAGTTAACTTTAACTCATCTAGGGTTAGTTTGAACTCATTCCATACTCAAATCCTAACCTAAATCAACTTGGGTAAGAGTTAACTTTGGAGTCTATAAATAAAAGGCCCTACCTATTGTTCAATAAAAATTTTTGGTGTAAATTTAATATGCTCAAATAGATGAAAGAAGCCTTTATATTAGTTTTCCCATGCCAAATTCATAAGACAACCATCCAAACCAAGGTGCCAAGGAGAGATGGAGCAAATGGAGCTTCATTGACAATTTTATTTTGATGCATATAGTCAAGTAAGTCACTTCAACAAGCCATTTTCAGATCTACAAGGAAGGTAAAAGGATTATTATTATTTTTCTAATCATGTTTTCATTTTATTCTTGTTACATATTCTCTCCCTAGTGTTTAGGATAGATGTGTTAGTGTTTGGTGTGTTTATTTTGAGTTTATTTTATTAAATAACGATTGACCAAATTTGACTTTTAGGTCAAATTAGGATACCCATAGTAAAAAAATTGATTTTTAGGCCTATAATGGGGTATAATATATTGTCATGAGGTGTTTCATAGGTCAATTGATGTTATATTAGCCTTGGTCAATTAGTTTTTAGGTTTATTTATCATTTTGGGTCACTTTAAGGGTCAAAAGAGCTACATCTAATGCTTTGTATAGGTTTATTGGGAAATTTGAAAGTGTAAAAATGTGATTTAATATCCCATGTGTCCTTATAATTCTTAATTAATTGAAAAAACTAAAAATTTGTAGGTTCATTAGAAGAAAGATCAATTTTCTTAAAGAAATGGAAGAGTTTGGCACTTGTATAACCTCCTTCAAAAGTGTGCCACTTGGAAAATGGTGAAAAGTGTCTCTTAAAATCCCCCCACACTCATTTCCTTGATTTATTTTCTTTATAAGTTTCATTTTTGGCTTAAAACCATTTTGTTGCATTTTCGTCCTTCTTGGCAGATTGAAGTGACACTCAGGTTTTTGCTTGGTACAGTCAGGACAAGGGGTTTTAGGTCAAAAACTTATGGGAGGTGATATTAAACTTAGGGAGATCCATTATCATATCAATAAGTTTGATTTTGGTCAACCATTTTTAAGAACCACTTGTTTGAAGTTTAGCTTCTAAAACTGCCTGCTACTATGTGCACCCTATCAATTTTATCTTAGTTTGAATAGCTCCATACAAACCAACTCATATTTTATCCAGAGGATTTGGTTCATGTATCCTTAAAATTACCATTATTTTTTAAATTATCAAGTTCTTTTTATGTGCTAATCATCTCAATTTATAGACTAGTCTCTTTTGAGTGTAGTGGGTAGTTTTTCACCATTTTCAGAGTTCCATGCTTTGTCAATAGTTATAGGGGGTTTTATTAGTGTTATTTAGATGTTTTAAATATCCTATTGGAACCATATTCACATCTCATCCTCCTTATACAAGCATGTTCATGATTTTTAGTCATTTTACACCTAAACACAACTAGTTAGTCATGAAATTACATTATAGACATCATTATAGGGTAATATCATGTTGAATAGGGGTTTTATAGAGTTGTTTCAAGATATACATGGTGAAAATAAGCCTTTTTAGGATTTTTAAAGAGTATAATTCTTACCCATGAAGCTTAAGCTATACACATTACCCACGTTCTCCTTCACTATTTGTATATTCAAAAAAGGTGCACCTATAGGGGTTTCCATGATGACATTGTGCTTTGATAAAAACCTTGGTAGTGGTGTCAATATCTAGGAGACATGAAGATTTAATTAATATGCTTAAAAAATAAATATGAATTTTATAGACCTATCCATTCATTCATACTACCCATAACTTCTCCCTTAGTACATGAGCATGTTAATGACTAACTATAGGTGGTACCTCAGGGCTATAAAACTTTTGGATAAGAAATTTGAAACATGTAAAGAATAATTTTCAAGTTATAAGAGGTGATATAAATATTAAAATATTTTTTTAATTATTTTAAAATTCAAAAGGAAGTGTGAGACCATGTTAAAAGACAAAGGACTGAGTTTTAGGAAACTTTTCCTAAATTGAGAGAACAGAGGCCCAAAAGGTTTTTATAGACTTCCTAAAACATGCATACAAGGGGTTATAAACATTAGTTTGATATAAATAATTTACCCTAGTATAAAGGACTATTATAAGTTTGTGAGGAAGTTGAAAAGTGAAATATGGTCTTTGGAGATCTCAAAGTTTCCAATAAAGCACTATTTTCTTTCAATGACATCTACAGGACTATGATCCAAATAAGGTCTTTACCATCTGAAAGTGGAAATTTGTTTTTGATACTATAAGTGTGAATATTTCATAGGGTAATGGTGTAATACATGGTATTAATGATCAACATGAAAGAGTGTTACTTTATTTTTTGACACCTTAAGCTTGATCCCAGTCTATACACTATATATATGTGACCTACAACTGAGAAAAAAGGTAGTGATCCCAAAGTTTGATGTTATATGGTGTCTTGAGATATTCAAGGTGAGTGTTAATGAAAGAATTAAATTTTTTACATAATTTAACCCATATAAAATCTCTTCACACCATGACCAATTTCAATTAGAACTCACACACACTATAGGTCACTGTTCAAAAGGGAAATACAGTCAGAATTCTATATAAATAGTCTAGACTAGTTAGACAAGAGACATGGATTGAGAAGGTTGGAAAAGAAAACAAGTATAATGTACACTTAAACATATATTAAGGATCATAATAGGAAAATTTTCCTTTTGTAACCACACATGGTCACCTATAGGTGACCCCCTTCTAAGTAAAAGGTATAGTCAGCTAATTGAGTAGACAAATAGTGAGCAAGATTAGGTTTTAAAATGGTAGCTTAGGTCCAAAATAGGCCCCAAACATTTATAAATTGTCTTGGAAAGGATCATATAGATTATTTTAAATTTTCCAAGTCCAATTCATGTAATAAATCCTATAAACAAGGGTCCATTCCCAAGCAAGACAGACAATCAGCTAGAATAATGAGATTTTGATACTTGAATTACATAATTATGATTGAAAATAGGTATAAAATAAGTCAAATAGGATTAAGTGAGGGTTAAATATTATAATTAGGCCTAGTACATATACACATATCATTAGGTGACCCCAAAATAGGGATACAACTAATAGGGTGTCCTCAAGCTTGATTGATTCAAGGTAAGTGAGGACCTTGTGAGAGTTTAGGGTATGAATGGAGGTTAGGATATCTTCATACAAGTTATAAAAACATAGTTTCACCATTATAATGGAGATAATAATAATGAAGTGATTCCAATTTTGCAATATATAGTTCACTCTTTAGAACCCTGCACATAGTCTTTTTCACTAGGGTCCATTTTGAGTTGGAATACTTTTGGGGGATCTAGCCATGGAATCAAGAGACAATTTTTGGTGTGGAACACATTTAACACATAAGGAAACCCACAAAACTTTTGGGTTTGTTATAAAACTAGTGGAAGTACCCCATGTTTTGTCTTAGATAGGGGGTACTTCCCCTCATACATAAACTTGCAGGTTGGAGAGAAATGTGTTAAATGATGAACCAGAAGCTTGGAGGACCTTGTGTGAATGTTGGTTAAGTTAAAACGCATTAATAAAAAAATGGAAAACCTTGAAAATGAAAGTGAAAATAAACATTCTGGTCTAGACACCAGGGTTTGCAAATAGACTTAAAGGACAAGTTTAAGCCTAGTGATCAAACAATAGGTCAATTTCATTTTTAGACCTAGGAGTGCTTTCTACCCTATTGTAGCATGTTTATGAGATGTATATATAGGTTTATAAACCATTAGTAAATAAGTAAAACATTAAAAGGACATGTTGAGCTCAAAACCTCTTTGAACATGTTATTAAGGTCATTACAGAGGTGTCCAAGATTTTTGAGAGCAAAGGAAACCTTGGAGAAGCCATTTTTGGCTCAAAAACTTAGGATTACATGAAGGAAAGAGACAAGCTTGATAGGCCAATTTTTTAAGCTCATATCTTTCATGAGGATCTTCATGGGAGCCATAATAGTTGGGTTATGCTAGCAAGGGTTTTAAAGGTCAAATTAGTAAAAAAAAATTGAAGGTTTTACATCCAACTTTTATGAACCAACCTTAAGAGTGGAAATAGGCCTAAAACCCTACTAAACCCTTAGCCAGGACCTGATTAATAAAATAGAGTTGGAGATTCACTCAAATGGCATATTTTTCCTAGAATATATATTGGAACTTGTAGAATAATTAGTAAGGCTACTTCACATGCTTTTGAGTTGTATGGACTTGTATGGATGGGGGCAAAAATAGGGGTTTTCTCACTATTTTATGTGTTGTGTAGGCTAAAAGAAGAGTTAAGAGATGAAATAAAGTTTGTATGGAATATTAAGACTTAAAATAAATTTTAATATTCATTTCATTCCATGAAACATCTTATAAGTGCCATAACTATGTGATTCAACTCGGCCGGTCAAATCTGGTATATTAGACAAGTTAGTGAAGAAGATGGAAAACTTCAAGTGAGGAGTTTTTAAGGTGTGTTTGATGATTATAAGTCCATGAAATTCCATAAAATATGTTATAAACTGCATTTTATTTATTTTCATGGAAAACTAAAGGCATTTTGGAGGCCAAGTGTTAAGGTACATGGAGGGGCAATTTTTTGGACAAGAAATGATGATGGCTCACTTTTAGAGGTTTATAAAAGACCAAGCATGAAAAAAATGTATGGATAGGAATTTATGAGAGTCTACCATTCCATTCCAATCATTATAAATACTCTTCATTAGTTATGGGATGTCCAAACATAGGCAATCATGAAGGCATTTTTTTGTGCAAAATGAGGAGTCTCTTGCCACTTTTTTTCAAGTTTGTGACTTGGATTGACACTTGTTTATCCTAACCTTACATGTTTAATCACACATCCTTCTCAAATGAAAAATTATCTCCTTTTATTGGCTTGACAAGTGTCCTTGTGACCCTTGAACTTCTTTTCTTCTCTATCTCTCTCAAGCTCTATAAAAGATAGCCATTTTAACCATTGTAGAGGATGTTTCACTTGAGTATGGTGAATCCATACTCATTTGTATAAATTTGGATAAATAAAATGACTAAGTGTTACCTCTTCCATGAATTTAATTAGTGTGTTTTATTATAATGTTTGATTTTTCTTAAATGACTCTTATTTCATTAGCATGTTATCTCATTCTTGTAACCATTTGTAGGGCATGTGAAGTGTTTTATGATTTTTCAAGGTTGAGTGAGTTTTTATTTTTATTAGTGCCTTTCAAGGCCTCTTTTCTATTCTTCCTAGCCTAGATGTTCATCTTGACCTCACAATGTAACAATGATGTGAGAAGTTGTAGATTAGAGAAGTGTATGTTTGGTTTGTTCTTTGGTTTCAAGTGTAGCATACATATGGTTCAAAGTCATCAGTAAATTTAGTGTATCACCTTTATTATTTTATATTTTATTTTATTTCTCCCTCTTTACCCCCCAAAGTTAGTAGTAGGTTCAATCCTAAGTGGTACATCAAGAGAGTTAGCCCTATCTAGAGATTCACCTCATTCCTTAGGATGCCTACAAGCCTAGATTTGATTCCATTATGTCACTTAGATGAAGAGAGATTTCCATCTCCTCAAAGGGTGAAAATACAAGTGACAATAGTTTTTGGCATGCCCAATGGGACTCTTGTTCCAAGAGATTAAGAGATTTTTGGTGTTGTCTCTCAACAATCACCCTTTAGAGGCATCTATCAAAACATCAATGGCAACTCCAAAGATATATCAATTGGTAAAATATCCTAGATGATCCTTTTAATATTTTTGGTAACTTATTATTTTGTGTTCTTGTGTCCTAATGAAGTTTCATGTCTGACCTTGGTGCTAAGTACAATTTCACATAAGCTAGTGAGACCTTCCAAGCTTATGGCATTCCATATCAATATGAGAAAGTCCTTAACCAACCTATAATAAAGTGTATAAGATCTAATATGTTTATTTTCAGCCTCAATATGATTATATACAACTCATACATGATTCTTACCAGTCATATAATTAGCCTTCTCCATGTCTTGCTCCTAGTCAACCTAGCCACTCCTTAAGCCAAACCATTTCCACCTTCAAGAATGTATTCTTGGAATATGAGAGATATATGTTGGAGCTTGATAATCTTAGGGGATGTGGCCAAAATATTACTAATCATTCCATCCATCAAGTGATAAATGTATTAGAGCTAGTCAAGAGGGAGTGGGCACCTATTGAGAGAGCTAGTTGGCAAAGGCTCATGAGTGAGATGCTAGATGTGAGTGGTTTAGTATCTTCTTTATAGGATAGGATAGAATTTCATGAAATTAATCTTAACCAAACCTATCACTAAGAGGATCCTCTTGTAATAATTCAATAAAAAATCATGAAATAATAGAATTATAAAATGAAAAGAAGCACTGAATAAATTATATTGATCACAGACCACTTCGAGGAGGCAACCTCTTTTGAGAAATCTCAATACAAATAATTTTTGGATACCTTAAATGACCTCAATACTTACTTATATATGAATTATAATCTAAGAAACTACTACTTCTCATGAATGTGGGATAAAATAAAATGCTCACAAGATGACTTACAAAGCATATGCGTCCATAGCAACTAGTAAACTAACAAAGTAAAGAGAATAGATATCATGGATTCATAACATCCCATCTCTCTTAGAAAAATATTTGTCCTCAAAGCTTCAGATGTGGGAATTGGTGTTGAATTTGAAATAGTGGTCCCATGTTGCATCTTGTGGTTTCATTTCATGTCACTAAATTAAAACCTTGGTGATGGAATGGGAGTGAAGTTGGTGTGTGCACGTATCCAAGATTTCCTCTAGCTCAAGAAGAATCGATCCTTCATTATAAAGTTTAGGTAAAATATTATGCACTCTAGTGTTTGTGCCAAGAAATTTCTTTAGATAAGATACATTAAATATGGGGTGAACTCAAGAAGAAGGTGGGAGCTCCAGCTTATAAGCAACTGACCCAATATTTTGAAGAACCTTATAGGGCCCATAGAACTTTGGTGATAGTTTATGAATCCCTTTGAGTTTTAGGGAGGATTAGTTGTAGGGATAAAAGTAAATAAAAACCATATCACCTACTTGAAAAGTGCACTCATAATGGTGTTGATCATCCTATTGTTTCATTTGATTTTATGCCATATAAAGATTTTCTCATAGGGTACTGAGGATCTGATCTTGGGTTTAGAGGATTGTGTTAACCACTTAAAATGATGAACTATTGGGGCTATATGGAAGGAGAACATGTGGTGCTTAACCATATACTACTTAATATGGAGTCATTTTTGTTAAAGTGTGATAAGAAGTATTGTACCACCATTCAGTGAGAGGGAGCCACTTTGACCACTGATGTTGTTGTTATGAGGTGAAGCAATGGAGGAAAGTTTCCAAGCATTTGTTAACAATTTTAGTCTAGCCATCTATTTGTGGATGATACCCAAAAATAATCTTCAACTAAGCGTAAGTCCATCAAAATAGTTTTATCTAAAAATCACTAGTGAAAGTTGCATCATGTTCTGAGATAATGGATGAAATAATGCCATGAAGATGGAAAATATGGTCTACAATTTTTTTTGCAATTATGGAGGTAGTATAGGGGTGGTTGAGGGCAAAAAAATGACTATATTGTTGGAAATATTGTCATTGATGTCAAAGGTATAGCATTATTGGTGATAAAGGCCCCATTTCATTTAATGGTGTTTTTAATATTCATATCTTGGTTAATGTGTGTTAATATTTATTTAATATTAATGAATATATTTTTGGTTGCATATAAGTCAAAATAGGGCCCATGGAGATGTCAAATAGTCACAAGGCAAAGACAAAAGAGGAATGGGATGCATTTTCCCATAAATAGTCATCTTGAGGAATTCCAAGAGTGACCAAGTGAAGACAAAAGAGGAAGGGTCCAATTTCTCATGAAGGGACATTTTGAGTAATAAAAAAAGTCACCAAGATAAAGATAAAAGAGGAAAGGACACATTTGATTATGAAGAGTCACCGTGTGACTTTTTAAATGCAAGGATATGAAGGGTCATGCAATTTTGGTGCCATTTTCCATGAGGATTGAAAGGTCACAAAGGGTGAATGCCAAAGGTCATTTGGAAAGCTATAAATAAAGGTTTGAGAAGCCGTTCATAATATGCAAGAAGAGAGCATGATTTTTAATTGGCATATCTAGCTTAGAAGATCAAAGGAGAGAAACAAAAGAGATATTGTAATGTGCTATAATTTGTTGAGAAAAAAACATTGAGAGATAGTTGTGTGGTATACACAAAAGTGGTTGGTGCTCCTGTGGGTTGGTGCTCATGAATAGTTGTTATGTTGGTACTCAAAAAAGGGGTGATCTTGCAAGTTGGTTCTTATAAATATTGTAGTTTGATTTAGTGCTCATTCATATACTTGAGATTGTTTTTATGGTTTTTACCACATTGGGTTTTCATGTTAAATTTGGTGTCTCTCTCTATCTTGTGTGGTGTTTATTGTTTCAATTTTATTGCATATCCTGAATGTATGGTTAAGTGTAATTTGATAAGATTTATGATATAATGATTCAGCCCCCTCTTAGTGTATCCCATGCTTAACACATATTTGGAGAGGCAATCAACCATAACCAAGATCACCATGTTCCCTCTATATTTAGGTAACCCCTAAATGAAATCCAAAAAAATATCCATCCAAATCTTGGTGAGGATGGTCAAGGGTTTGAGCAACCCAGGGATGATTGTTGTTTCACCTTTATTATGTTGGTAGGTATCACATTCAACCATCATATATGAAATTTATTTTTTCATTCCCTTCCAAAATAACTTGCATCATGCCCACTCATAAGTTTTGAGAAACCCTAAGTACCCTATAGAGTGATAATCATGGAGTTCATAGAAGATAGCCTATATCGATTTGTGTTTTAGGGAAGCACCATATGACCCTTGTATCATAGATAATCACCATCCCAATAATAATGTGGTATAGTCAAGGGGTTAATGGCTAATTTTTGAATAATTTGAGATAATGAGGATTCATTGGTATATCCTTGCTATCTAGTGTCCAACCAATGCAGAATAGGCATGAAAATAATTGAAAGGGAATCTTAATCCATAAATATGTGAGATAGAGCATCAACCAAAATATTATCTTTACCATTCTTTTAAGTTATCTCATAGTCATAACCCATGAGTTTTATGACCCATTTCTATTGTGATGGTGCAAAGACCCATTGTTCTAAGAAATATTTTAGACTTTGGTGATCAGTTTTGAATAAAAAATGACTACCCAATAGGTATGGATACCACTTCTATACTACATGTAAAATGGAAATTGTTTCCTTTTCATAAGTAGAGAACTAAATTCTTGATAAAAATAGCTTTGTTGGTGAAGGCAATGGTTCATCCTTCTGGGAGGAGAACATCACCCAGTCCATTGTTGCAAGAATCACTCTTGATAGTGAATGGCTTGGCAAAATTTGGCATATCTAGAATAGGTGTAGTACACATGCATTATTTTAATGCTTTAAATTCACACTCAATATATTGTGTCCAAGTAAAAGCATCCTTTTTAAACATAGCTATCAATGAAGCTACAATATTCCCATAATCCTTAACAAACTTGTGATATTATCCAGTGAGCCCCAAAAAATCATTTAGACTTTTGAATGTCTAAATATGTGGCCAATTTATCATAACAACTATTTTTTTAGGATCTAAATGAACCCTTTGAGCTAAAATAATATGTCCAAAATAATCCACTTCATCCTAGACAAAAGTACATTTGGACTATTTTTCACAAAGATGATGGTCAGAGAGAAGTTGTAGTGTGAACTCTAGATGTTGGAGCTGCTCAGACCATGTTTTACTATAGATGAGGATATCATCGAAGAAGACTAAAATGATTTTTTTTAGGTGGGGCTAGAATATTTTATTCATCAATGCCTAGAATGTTGAAGGAGCATTAGTGAGGCCAAAGGGCATGACCAAGAATTCATAGTGGCCATCATGTGTGCAAAAAGCTATCTTAGGGATATCATCCTCATGAAGCTAGATTTGGTGATAACCAGAGTAGATATCCAATTTGGAGAAAAAATAAGCACCTTAAAGCTCACCAATAATAGGGATCAATAACTCATCTTTGATTGTGAGGTGCTTAAGTCCACAAAAGTCAATATAGAGATGTCATGACCCATATTTTTTATGGGCAAGGAGAATTGGGGAAGAATATGGGGTAGTACTAGGGTAAATAATGCCTTGTTGTATTAGGTCTCGAATGAGAATATTGATCTCAATCTTTTACTAAAATGGGTAGTGATAAGTCCTGATGCTGGGAGTAACACTACCTAGAAGGAGCTAAATATAGTGGTCCTTTGGTTGTGAAGGTGTCAATCCCATTAGTTTGACAAAGATGTGTGCATACCATTATAGAATGGTTTGTAGGTCCAAAGGAGTAGTGGAGACTATTAATAGTTGCATTTGAATGGAATGGAGCTGAGAAATGATGATGTGTGAATTATTCTTAATAATATTTTCCATACAATGTGAACTCATGATGCTGAGACATATAGGTTGTAATACTTTCAATGTGTGTTTTTTCCCATTATTTAAAAAATGCATCCAAAGTTCATCAAAATCCCATAAGATGGGTCCAAGTGTGTGTAACCATTAGGTTCCCAAAATAACATCACATCTACCTTAGGGTAAGGCAAACATGTTGAAGCACAATTTATAATCTCTAATAGAGATATGCACATTATGACACTTCCATTTTCAAGGTAATTTTCCCCCATTGGAAATCATGACTTCAAAGTTGGAGTAAGGATGGATAAAATAATCAACCTATTTGGTGATCTTAGGGTTAATGAAGTTATGAGTGCTACCTGAATTAATGAGTATTGTGAGAGGAAGATTATTGAAGTAACCCCTAACCTGCATGATTTGTGGGGTAGTGACTTTGGCTAAGGCATAAAGAGAGATCTCTGGTTGGTCTTCTTGAGAAGTAGGTTCCATAATTGACTAAGATTCCTTTGGATCATTTGTTATATCCTAAACATCTTCCCAATATTTAGGTTCAAGTGGAGAGTTCACATCTAATACATAGAGATTTTTCTTGACACATCAATGTTCTCAAGTGAATTTATCATCACAGTTCAACAAATTCCTTTTTCTATATGAACTTGCATCTTTACTTCAGTCAAATGCTTGATAGGAGTGGTTCTAGGGTTGGGCATTATTTGAGAGCATTATGGAGCTATATTTTTGAATGGAACAAAATTAGATTTGAATCATTGCTGAGTTATGATCTTATCCTCTACCAACTTAGCCAACCTTAAGGCTTCCATCATTATGTTGGGTCAAAAAAATTTGACCTCAGATCGAATTGCATACTTCAGTCCACTGACAAAGAAAATTTTGAAGAATTCATCAGATAATCCCTTTATGTGATTGAATAGATTTTCAAATTTGGTTTGATATTATTTCACTATTATTTTTTGGTAAAGTTTAGTGAATTCTCCAGTGAAGTCATCAAAAGTAGTAAGGCCAAACCATTGCAAAATGAGAGTGCAAAAATTGGTCCATATGGGTTCATTATGAGCATTGGTATACCAAGGATACCATTGAAGGGATTCAAGTTTCAAGTAAAAGGATGCAATTGGAAGAACCTTATTGGCATCAAAATTATTATGCAAACTAAAACATTGTTCTACCTGATAGATCCATATAGTTGGATCTGTACCATTGAATCAAGGAAAATTAAGCTTTAGCCCATGATAATTATTAGAAGAAGAAAATGTAGTGTTTGAAGAAGATTCTAGATGTCTTCTATTTTTCATGGTGGTATGTTGAATATTGAGGCCAATAATTTTTTCATCAAGATCTTTGATGTGGGACTTGAGGGTGACAATTTCATCCTTCATGTTTTTTGCTCCTATCTAGGTTACGACCATGACTTGAATTATATATATATATATATATATATATATATATATATGGGAATGGCTAGGAAAACTAGAGTTAAAACATGTTTAGTAAGGAAGGTTTTGAATTAAGGTGAAGATAAAATGGGTAAAGTGGCTTTTAATATTTCTTTTGCTCATTAGGAGTATGATTGATGAAGACAAGGGAAATTTTAGGAGTGAAAATGAAAAAACTGTAAAATTGGTCATAGAGAGACAAAGGATTAGAAAGAGATGATGAACACAGTGGAAATATTTTGATGCCAATGGAAAAAAATAGAAAAAGTTATGGCAAAACCCGAAAAATGGGAAAACTACAATTTGTGGGAATTAGGAGTGGAATTGGGATACATATGGAAAGATAGGGAAATAAATTTTAGGTGTCTATATAAATTTTGAGGATAAATGAGGATACATATGAAAAGATATTTCAAAATTCCTCTAGAAGTCTACTAAGACCAGATAGTTTACAGATTCTAGGTTCTATCAAATATCTGCCTACAAGTCTTCTGACAGTCTACAAATACTCAATTGATTGGTTATTTGGAGATTGCTAGAAATATTAAAAAACTGATAGAAATTGGCCCAAAGTTTAAATTTTTACCTAAGGCTTTTTAAAAATTTCACTCTAGCCACCAATGCCATCTAATCAAGTATCTCTCTCCAAAAATTTTCTAGCCATAAATTTATCTCTTTGTGACAACTCTTGGTTTTCCTCATAGATGGGAACTACTCAATTAGAAAGGGGTCATTGCTCCTTTCACTGATAGGTCCTCTTAATGGTCCAGATACTTTTCATTTCCTATGGTACTCCTCACAATGAGTTTTAGGGCTTTCACCCAAGCACTTTATATATATATATATATATATATATATATATATATATATATATATAGGGAATGGCTAGGAAAACTAGAGTTAAAACATATTTAGTAAGGAAGGTTTTGAATTAAGGTGAAGATAAAATTGGTAAAGTGGCTTTTAATAATTTTTTTGCTCATTAGGAGTATGATTGATGAAGACAAGGGAAATTTTAGGAGTGAAAATGAAAAAATTGTAAAATTGTTCATAGAGAGACAAAGGATTAGAAAGAGATGATGAACATAGTGGAATTTTTTTGATGCCAATGGAAAAAAATAGAAAAAGTTATGGCAAAACCTAAAAAATGGGAAAAATACAATTTGTGGGAATTAGGATACATATGGAAAGATAGGGAAATAAATTTCAGGTGTCTATATAAATTTTGAGGATAAATGAGGATACATATGAAAAGATATTTCAAAATTCCTTTAGAAGTCTACTAAGACTAGATAGTTTACATATTATAGGTTCTATCAAATATCTACCTATAAGTCCTCTGATAGTCTATAGATAATCTATTGATTGATTTTTTGGAGACTGCTAGAAATATTAAAAAATTGATAGAAATTGGCCCCAAGTTTCAATGTTTACCTAAGGGTTTTTAAAAATTTCACTCTAGCCAACAATTCCATCTAATCAAGTATCGCTCTCCAAAAATTTTCTAGCCATAAATTTATCTCTTTGCGACAACTCTTGGTTTTCCTCACAGATGGGAACTACTCAATCAGGAAGGGGTCATTGCTCCTTTCACTGGTAGGTCCTCTTAATGGTCCAGATACTTTTCATTTCCTATGGTACTCGTCACAATGAGTTTTAGGGCTTTCACCCAAGCACTTCTCATAGTTATGCAGTTAGGTTTTTACCTTGATCTGAAATAGATTATTGTGTTATAAATAAATATTGAAATAAATTATGTAGTAGAATAGAGTTATTTTTGAAAAATTATTATGCAAAAAAATAGAGTGAATAATTTTTGGGAAAAAATTTGGCCCTAGAAAGTGCTTTGATACCAGTCGAGAGGATCCTCCAGCAACAATTCAATAAAAATGCATGAAATAACATAATTACAAAATGAACAGAAGCATTGATTATATTATATTGATCACAGACCACTTTGAGGGGGTAACGTCCTTTAATAAAGCTTAATACAAATAATTTGTGGATCCCTTTAATGGCCTCAACACTTATATATGAATTCTAATCTAAGAAAATACTACTTCCCATGAATGTGGGATAAAACAAAATGCTCATGGTATGACTTACAAAGCATATGCATCCATATCAACTACTAAACTAACAAAGTAAAGAGAAGAGATATCATGGGTTCATAAAAATAACCTTTCTTTTCCACTTCTACAAAGTTTCTATTAGTCCTACATGGTTCCCACTCATGAATCCAATCAACCTTATCAAGACCATCCTTTTCTAAATCAAGTGGAGGAAAGAGTTGAGAATAATCACCTTGTGATTAAAGCAAACCTTAATAGGTAAATTGAGTTGGAAAATATGCATATGCAATAGTCCATGTTGGCAGAAAAATAAGTGGATTTCAAACCCTCATTTCCCTCTCACAATGTATCCCCACCACCTCAAAAAGAGATCTCTAATCCTAATATCCCAAGTTGGAATAAGATATTGGAGTCATGGGGAAAGAAAGAAGAGAAAAGTCTTGAAAAATAATGTAAAATTGAAGAGAATATTGATATTATACAAACCCCTCCCATCCTTCCTCAAAAAGAGAACTCAAATCCTTAGATCCTAAGTTGGAGCAAAATAGTAGAGCCATGGATCAAGAAAGAAGATAGAATCATTGTCAAAGAGTGTGAAGTGGAGAGTAGAGTTGATCCTTTGCAAGTCCCACCCAACCTTCCTCAAAAAGATTCTTATATTCCATGGCAGCCCTCATGTACACCTCAGCCTCATAATGATTCCTATGAGCTTCAAGAGATAATTTTCTAAAAATATCTCGTCAAGAAAATTGAAGAGTTAGAATCAAAGATGAATTTGCTAAGTTAAGGTGTGATGGAAGGTTTAGACCCACAAAAATATTCTATCCCTAAACACATCCCATTTCACCTCCTTCAAGAGAGTTCCTAAGTTGAGTCAAATGTGGATGAAATAGATTTCAAGTGGAAGGAAGAAAGTAAAGTTATCTTAGTCTAAGATCTACCTTTCCTCCCTCAAGATATCCTAAAATAATCTCTTATTTTTCATTCTTAGCCTGATTTTGAACTCCATGTTCCACCTCCACCATCTAGTTATTTTGTACTAATTACATCACCATTTGCCTTGATGTACCTATGGTGTGGGAACCTAAAGAAGATAATTAGGTTGAGGGACATTAAAAATTCCTACTTGAAGAGAATGCAACTCTTTGGTAGCCTCATTGTGCTAAATCATTAGATTTCAAGATGCCTAGTCTTGACATCACTAGAAAAGAGATGGAAGATCTTGCATCCCTTTATAATCAAAGTCATGATATGGTAATTTAGATGAAAATTGAGATCATTTAAGAGTCCCTAACTAATGAAGAAGAGGTGATTTCTTGTGTTGAATCTCCTTGTTTGGTTGATGATGAATAATACTTTCCTTGTGTTGAAGATCCTATCTTGAGAGAAGTAAATGAAGAAGAGAAAGTCCAATTCATGGCTGATTAAAAAAAAACTCATAAGTGATTATGAGGAAGATAATACCATAGGTACTTCCTTTTATGAACAAAATGACAATCCAAAATCTCTTATCTCCATATTTGAGGGTATGTGTATTCATGAAGCTAACTCTAATGCATCCATTCTTGAGGAGGAACACATCCATGAGGAAGGTGACCAAGACTTAAATAAATAAATAAATGAAGAAGGATCCATGCTTTATCATGAGGTTATGGATGACCATTCCAATATTGAGGAGGAAATGGATCTAAATAAAGAAGAGGACAAGGATGATTGGTAGCTTTAAATAGAGCTCTTTTAAGAGCTTGAAGAGCTTTTCCAAGTTTCAAGCCAAGTTCTTGACAAGGTGAATAAAGAGTATTTCATGGAGGATAATGACGAAGATTAGGAAATTTTTTATAATCTCCTTGATGAGCTAGAAGAACTTGCAGCTGAAAGGAAGCCCAATCTTGTTGAGAGCACTATGGAAGACAAGAAGGTATGCCTTGTTGAATCACCATTAGAGGTCATAGTTTAAGGATCACATGACAAAGTTGAGGATATTTGGATACAAGAGGAATTAATTTCCTTAGTAAATTTTTTTGGAGATGCTTGGTTCTCATTGAATATTAGGTCAATGAAGTTGGAAAACATTGTGAAAGAGTTGGAAGCATCAATGCTAGAGTTCAAAAATCTACATTCCTCATTCAATCCTCCATGTCATGAAGCAAGAAGAGTCTAAATATTTCCCTTTGATCTATGGGGAGGTATTATCATTTATTATTTATACATAGTAGTTTGTTCTTTACTTTCCCTAAGTGCTTTAAGCACATGTTTATTCTTTTTATTGTGTGTCTTTTGCTTTGTGTGGTTGAGGTAGTCACTAGTGCCTTGTCTTGATCAAATTTTTGTGGTCAATGTTCAAAGTTTTATTATTGTCTCAATCCTTATATGACTCCACAATCCCAATGGACTGATAAAGCTACTAGTCTAGTTAGTATAGCAGACATACTACCCCTATGAGTCACCAATTTATTGACCAAATTTGAATTTTAGGTCAAATTAAGATACCCCTAGTAAAAAAATTGATTTTTAGGCCTGTAAGGGGGTATAATATCTTTTAATTAGGTGTTTCATAGTTCAATTGATGTAAATTTTTGTTATATTATCCTTGGTTAATTAGTTCTTAGGTTTATTTATCATTTTGGGTCTCTTTAAGGGTCAAAAGAGGTACATCTAATGCTTTATATAGGTTTCTTGGGAAATATGAAAGTGTAAAAATATTATTTAATGTAATATGTGTCGTTATAAGTCTTAATTAACTTAAAAAATTGAAAATTTGTAGGTTCATTAGAAGAAAGACCAGTTTTCTTAAAGAAGTGGAATAATTTGGCACTTATACAGCCTCTTTGGGAATTATGCCACTTAGAAAATGGTTAAAAGTGTCTTTTTATCTCCCCCAAACTCATTTTATTTCTTTATTTTCTTTTTAAGTTCCATTTTTGGCCCAAAACCATTCTACTACATTTTTGTCCTTCTTGGCAGATTGAAGTGACACTCAGGTTTTTGCTTGGTACAGTCAGCACAAGGGGTTTCAAGTCAAAATTTTTTGGGAGGTGATACTAAAATTAGTGAGATAAATTTTCATATCAATAAATTTTATTTTTTTCAAACATGCTTTATGAACCATCTATTTGAAGTTCACCTTCCAAAACTACCTTCTAGTCTATGCATCATGTCAATTTTCTCTTAGTTTGAATATCTCCATACAAACCAGTTGTTTATATGTGATCCAAAGTATTTTTTTCATGAATTCTTACACTTTCCATTATTGTTTTAAATTTTCAAGTTGTTTTGATGTGCTAATCATCTTAATTTGTAGATTGGTCTCTTTTGAGTGTAATGGGTAATTTTTCACCATTTTCAAAGTTTTATGCTTTATAAATAGTTATAGGGGTTTCATTAGTTTCATTTATATGTTTTAAATATCCTCTTGGAACCCTCTTCACCTCTCAACCTCCTTATACAACCACATTCATGATTGTAGTCATTCTATGCCTAAACATAGATAGGTAGTCATAAAAGTACATTACAAACATCAATATAGGGGAATATCATGTTAAATAGGGGTTTTAAAAAGTGGTTTCAAGATATCCATGGTGAAAATCATCATTTTAAGGACTATTAAATAATATAATTCTTCCCCATGAAGATTAAACTATACACATTGCCCACATTCTCCTTCACTGTCTGCATACTCAAAAAAGGTGCACCTACAGGGGTTTCCATGATGACATCATGAATTGATAAGAAAATTGGTAGTGGTGTCAAGATATAATATAAATTAAGATTTAATTAAGATGCTTGATAAAGACATATTAATTTCATAGACCTTACATTCATGCATACTTCCCATAACTTCTCCCTTACTGCCTAAGCATATTAATGACCACCTACAGGTGGTACCTTAGGGCTATAATACTTTTGGATGAGAAATTTGAAACATGTAAATAATAATTTTAAAGTTATAATAGGTGATGGAACTATTACAAGGTTTTTTTAAGTGTTCTAAAATGAAAAAATAAGTCTAAGACCATGTTAAAAGACAAAGGACCGAGTTCTAGGAAAGTTTCCTTAAACTGATAGAACAAAGGCCCAAAAGGTTTGTATAGACTTCCTAAAACATGAATAAAATGTTTTATAAACATATATTTTGATGTAAATCATGGACCCTAGTATTTAAAATAATTATTATAAGTTTTGGAGGAAGTTGACAAGTGAAAGATGGTCATTGGAGATCTCAAAGTTGTCAATAAAATGTTATTTTCTTTCAATGTTATCTAAATGATTGTGATCCAAATAAGGTATTTTCCATCCAAAAGTGGAAAATTGTTTTTGATACCATAATATTTTATGTTTCATAGGGTAAATTTGGTATCCATGGTATAAATTATCTCCATGAAAGAGTGGTACTTTGTGTTTTGACCCCTTAAGCTTGGTCTTAATCTGTACATTGTATATATGTGACATACAATTGAGAAAAAAATGCAATAATCCAAAAGTTTGATATTATATAGTGTCCTGAGATATTAAATTTTAGTATTAGTTCAAGCATTAACTTTGTGACCTAAGGTATCCCATAGATAATGTCTTCACACCATGACTAGGTTCAGTTGGAACTCACACACACTACAGGTCACTATTCAAAAGGGAAATGGAGTCAGAATTATATAAAAATAGTTTGGACTAGATAAAAAAGAGATATGGATTGAGAAGGTTGGAAAATAAAATAAACATAATAGACACTTAAACATATAATAATGAGATATTAGGCACCTCTACTTAAGCTAACCACACATGGTCACTTACAAGTGACCCCTTTCTAATCAAAAGGTACAGTTAGCTAACTAAGTCAACATATAGTGAACAAGGTTAGGTTTCAATATGGTGTCCCAAGTTCAAAAAAGTGTTAAATAGGCCCCAAAAATTTCTAAATTGTCTTTTAAAGTATCAAAGAGATTATTTTAAAGTTTCCAAGTCTAATTGATGCAATAAAGCCTATAAATAAGGGTCCATTCTCAAGCAAGACAAATAGTCATCTAGAAGAATGAGATTTTGATACTTGAATTGAATAAATATGAATGAAAATAGGTATAAAATGAGTTAAATAGGATTAATTTAGGGTTAAATATTATTTTTATTCCTATTCAATATACACATATCTTTAGGTGACCCCAAAATAGGGATACAACTAACAGGGTGGACTCAAGCTTGACTGATTCAAGGTAAGTGAGGACCTTGTGAGAGTTTAGGGTATGAATGGAGGTTAAGATATATTCATAAAAGTTATAAAAACTTAGTGTCACCACCATAGTGGAGATAAAAGAAAATAATTGACTCTAATTTTGCAATATATAATTCACTCTTGAGAACCCTACACACAGTCCTTTTCACCAGGTTCTATTTTGAGTTGAAATGATTTTGGGGGATCTAGACATGGAATAAAGAGCAAATTTTTGGTGTGGAACAAATTTAAAAAATTATTAAACCTACACAAGTGTTGGTTTTATTATAAAAATATGGGAAGTACCCAATGTTTTATCTCAGACAGGGGGTACTTCCCCTCATACATAAACTTGTAGGTTGGAGAGAAATGTGTTAAATGATGAACCAAAAGCTTGGAGGGCCTTGTGTGAGGGTTTGATAATTTAAAACACATTCATAAAAACATGTAAAACCTTGAAAATTTAATTTAAAACAATTTTTTTGGTCTAGACTCTAGGGTTTGTAGATAGACCTAAAGGACAAGTTTAAGCCTAGTGACTGAACAATAGGTCAATTTCATTTTTAGACCTAAGAGTTATTTATAACCTATTGGAGTATGTGTATGGGATATATATAGAGGGTTTTTAACCATTATTAATTAGGTAAAACCATCAAAGGCCATGTTGATCTCAAAAGTGTAGATAAGCCTACTAGGCAAAGATAAGTTCTAGTGAGTAAAGAGGAAGCCATTCATAATTTTGATCTTAGACATGATTTGAAACATATTTAAAAATGTTATTTAGGTAATTATAGAGTTGTATAAGATTTTTTAGAGAAAATTAAACCTTAAATAAGCCATTTTTGACTCAAAAACTAACTCAAGCTTGTAAGAAGGAGAGAGACAAGCTCGATAGGCTATCTTTTGAAGTTCATAGCTTTCATGAGGATCTACATGGTGTGGATATAGAAATTTGACTCAATATATAATGGTTAGTATGGTGTTATTTTCAAAATGAAAACAAAATGAAAGAAACACACTAACTAGAATAACATCTCTAGACCTAGAAACTAGGGAGATCTTAGTTAACAAACATGAATAAAACACACAACTAAAATGCAAAATAAACCCTCTTTCACCTTCCTTAAATGATATGAAATTCTTTTAGTTGTGGCTTTCTCAGCTTGTGCTCATGAAGTCATTGGCAATGGAAGCTTAACTACCTCCATTTCTCCTTGGCACCTTTGGCTTATGGTTTGGCTTGGCTTTGAATCAATTTTTCATGGTAACAGTAACTGAAATGGATTTTGGAATCATTTTTGAATTATAAATTTACACTATCAAGACTTAAAAATGATTTGGTAAGGCCTCCTATTTATAGATTTTTGAGAATGTCTAGAATCAACCTAAACCGTCCATCTTGAGATTGAGATGTGTGGTTGAGGATTAATTCAATTTTTGGAATTAAGTTTATAATTATCCTCATCATGACATTGGAAGAAGGGGAAATTAAGAGGCATGGATGACATCATGGAAGAAATTGATGAGGCATGTAGGGTATGAATCTTGATATTTATGGCATTTACGGCCTAAGGATGTCTTCCCAAGAAATGAGGTCACCTGATGATGTAGGTATTAAATATTCATTTCCAAAAAAAAGTATTCAACAAGTTTCCATGGAATTTTTTATTAGGCCTAGATTTGGGTTAGCTTTCTCCTAAGCATGTTTAAGCACTTTTTGCACAAATTAATCAAACTGATCAGAATGTCTTATTATTGGTTCAAAATTTAACTAGATTTGAATTGGAAGTCACTGTCAGATGCATTAGAACCATATTCCCATTTAGGATGTTACCAATAACAAATAATGAAGAAACACATCTTGTGTTAGAGATTTGATAGGAAATAACAATCCAACGCACCCAGGTGCAAAATTGGCTTTTTGACATGGAATGATCTGATCATAGTTAGCTAGCCCATAGATTGCATTTCCCCATTTAGGGATACCCTAGATAAAATTGGCACTTGAATATGTCATTTTCACATCTTTTAATGTGTTTTAGTTTTTTTAGGCCAAATTTTACATTTTAGGTGGATATTGGCCAAAATCCTAATTGGAAGTTATCAGTGGCCATTTTTAGGTGTCTACAGTTTGCCCCTATTTGGGAAGATATTGCAAACCATAGGCAAAGCAATGTCTTCTCAAATAACAAGAGATGGCATGTATGCCAAAAAGAATATGATGATTAAAGAAAAAATCTCCAAATGATTTTGAGAAGGTTATGATGATGCTCCCTTGAGGGAGTGGCCATCACATTTGTTGATGGGTGGTCCTTCAAAAAGAAACAAGAAGAAATATAGAATTAATATTTGGTTTAGATTAATCCAAATAAGAAAATTCTTGCCTACATTAATGTAAAAAGGATGGTGATTTGCCCAAATGTAGTTATAATTTACAATAAAAGTCAAAATAATGATTTTTCCATAGGTGGTTATAATCATTAAGAGGACCTAGATGTCTAAAGATGATTATGCCCTAGTTAGGGCTGATTAGCAAGCATAACTTAATGTTATAACCTAGAATATATATTTAATATGATTAGGTGAAAAGTGATGAAAGATGTGGATAGAAGAATAAGATCGATCAGTGTGAATGATTTAGTTGTACCTACCAATGAGGAGATGATCATCTTGATTAACAATGATACAACTAGAATGGTCATTGGGTTGATTTGATCAAGGGTGGGATGGAAGGATTTACCAAGGTACCAAGGAGAAAATTTTGTAGCTCCATTTATTATAGACCTTCCCGAAGATAATTTTTTTTGTAGCATGTGATGGTAGGCTTCATGATAGAACACCATGAAGACTATCCCAAAATATGCATAATGATTGACTCTAAATCCAATAAACACTCAAAAATAATACATCAATCATAAAAACTATGATGACAATGTTGATGTATGAATATGGATAGACTCAAGAATAATGTTCTTAAGGAATCACCCAATGAACACATATAGACTAAGTCAAGGTAACAGTACTGAAAGCAAACAAATAGGCAAACAAGTAGACAAGCAACCTAAAATAAATAAACAAATAGAAAGCCTAAAAATAAAAGAAAAATAAAGCATCCTAATAATGACCATGCCTCAATAAGGTAGATTGAGGATAATTGACTAGGCTTATATAAGACAAATATTTTTGAAATGTTATGAATGTTTTTAGAATTTTGAAGTATCTTAACTCATTAGAGAATGATAAGATACCTGCTCGTAAAATAGTGAGAGTGTTTGGCTTAGGTTACTCTCAAAATAGTGAGAGTGTATGTAAAGGGGGAATAAGGTAACCTCAACATGAATTTATCATGACTTATATAGTCCTAAATTGACCTCAAGTCATAGTAATTCCATCCACACAAAAGGTAGGGTAAACCCAACTAGGTCTCAATAAGTTCTCAAATCTGGTAAATGGCTAGTCAAATAAAAGATAATGATGGCAAGGTGATGTGATAATGCATGATAAATAAATATTTCCCCTAGTTTACCCATAGGATGTTATAACTAGGATAAAATGACATAATTAAATTATACTAATTTTCCCATGGGTAGTTATAATTAGTAGAAAGACTAGTGAGACACTGATTTTCCCATAGACGGTTATAATCAGGCTCACATAAACAAACTTAATAGGATGAAAGATATCTTGTTAGATCAAATGTCACACTAGTTTCAAATACTATCATTGAAACATGGATTGGATTGATTGTTGAAACCTGATCAAAATTATCTCATAA
Organism: Torreya grandis; assembly: GCA_037957365.1. Taxonomy (NCBI): domain Eukaryota; kingdom Viridiplantae; phylum Streptophyta; class Pinopsida; order Cupressales; family Taxaceae; genus Torreya; species Torreya grandis. The sequence goes on along the minus strand of JARHVA010000812.1, from coordinate 3,234,232 downwards.
AAGGTGCAAAAAATACCAAATGAACCAAGATCAAAATAGGATTGGGTAAGATGACTAAAAATAGGCTTTGTTCTCGATAAGAATGGAATGATAGGATGGAATGGAATTAATTTAGGATAATGATGGTTTAATAAATTAGATAAAATGGTAAGATGGTTTCCCCTAGGTGATGGGGTAAATGGCTGGGATCTATAATAATGGTAAATATGCATATATATAATAATGGCAATGGCATGGCAATGTGTGGTATGATACATGCTTTTGTCCTAGGTATGGTTTTTAATTCTATTATTCTTGATGATGGGGAGATGCAAATCCTAATCAAAAAATGATACAAATAGAATACTTGATCATGTTAAATGTTATCCCACACCTTGTCTAAATAGTTGCTCTGTCAAGAACTCAATGTAAATTTGGATTCTGACAATGCTTGTATGATCTTCATTGGTCATTGATTTTGATTCTTTCAAGTGTCAAGACAAGGAATATTTGTAGCCTCTATAAAGGAAAGTGTGGCCATGGATGGTAAACAAGGATAAAAGATAGATGATAGGTTTATTTGTGAAATGGAATGGCAGATGATAATAAAATGTGGAATAGTTAGGAAACAAATGAATATCAGGATTTTCAGTCACACGTAATGTTGTTGATGCCATATTTGACATAATTTTGGTTATGGTGGGGCCTAAAACTTGTTCTCTCGATAGGCCACTAGATTTTTCTCTTGTTTGATCTTAAGAGTATTTACCATCTAATTAGGTTGTAGATAAGAAGTTATTTTGATTTTATCTTCATCAGGTGGTGAAGAACTTTTATGCTTAGCTATTAGTGTATCAAAGAGGTTTTCACCATTGAAGTTGTCTTTATTGTCTCGTAGCACCTTTGAGAAGGTTTCAATAAGGAATGTTGACTTTTGACTTTGATTATCTTTTAGCACTTATAAATATGTTTCACTAGAAGATGTTGAGTTCTGACTTTGATTTTCCCCTATTGCCTTCGAAAAGGTTTCACTAGGAGAGTGTTTTTCTACTATATTAATGTGGTCTTGGCCTCCTTGCTCTTCTTCAACTGCTATGTTGCCATGGATGTACTTTAACAAAGTGTGATTCTTTTAGTCCTAATCGACACTTGTGGGAGATGGAATGTCAATGATATGGCTATTTTGGTTGATGGTAATGGATTGTAGAATGGTAATGAAATGGGGCGAGGCTAAAAAATCCTCATAGAAGATACTAAGATAACTTGTGTCAAATTTGAAGTACTCATCCTCAAAAATTGTAGAAGTATCATAAATGTATTCAAACTGATCTACAAGGAATGCATAACCAATGTTGTAATAGTCATGAATATATTTTGTATCTGAATCTGATTCTGACTCAATAAACTCTAAATCTAATGTTGAGGTTAATGTTGATTCTAATTTTGATGCTAAATCTAATGTTGGTTAAAGAATAAAACCTAACTCTAACTCTGATTCTTCATATGATAAGTACTCTATTATAATGATGACTTGTTGAATATTTGGTTTTGGATAAGTAACAGCCTATGATAGCATAATGGGCTCCACAAAAACTATTTTGTTAAAGTGAGATTCTTCTAGGTTGGGAAATAGGTCAAGAGACGAATCCTCAAAGACTAGCTTGTTAATAAGAAGCTATTGAAAAATAGGCACATGATTGAGGTAATGATTTGCCCAAAGGTAGTTATAATCATTAAGAAGTGACTCAACAAAGAATATCTTGTTAGAGTGAGACTCCTTGACAACTGGTATATGATCAATAGGTGATTCATCAAAATCTAACTTATCATAAATGGTTGATTCAAAAAAACATCTTGGATTGGTTGGTTCTCTTGGCCTTGGTTTCTAATGAGATATAAAATACTAGTTTTGAACATAGCTTGGTCTTTGAAGGATTGGATTGGTTGAGGCTTGGATGGGATTGGTAATGGATGAGGAATGATTTGTGGTTGGATAATGGTAAGGTCTTGGGGAGCATGATTTCTCACATGAGCCAAAGGATGAAGTCCTAAGATGGTAATGATAGGGTAGTGTGGAGCATGATTTCTCACACAAGCTAAAGGATTAGGTCTTAAAATGATGAAGGGGCATTGTGGATCTTGATTTCTCACACAAACCAAAGGATGAGGTCTTGGTATAGAAATGGTTGGGTATTATGGAACTTGGTTTCTCACACAAACCAAAGGGTGATGTCTTGGTATAGAAATGGTCGGGCATTATGGAGCTTGGTTGCTCACACAAACCAAAGGATGAGGTCTTGGTATGGGAATGGTGTGATGTTATGGTCCTAAGATAGAAATGGTACTCTATGGTGGAGCCTAATTACTCACATAAGCCAAAGAATATAAGTCTTCCTCATAAACCATATCATCCCAGTCATGAGCTAGCTCATAGGTTGGTTCTTGACTATATTCCATGTACTAATTATTACAAAGAGGGTATGGATCCATATCCTAAACAAAATTATCTATATTTAGGTCTTCAAAGTCCTCTTTACAAGCCTCTTCATACCAATCAAGGTCTCAAGTTAGATCATAAGTTGTTTCATGAATTTATTCTCATGAATGATTAATATGAGGTACATATAAATCTATCTCACAAACCATATTAGTATCATTAGGGTCTTTACTAAAGCCATAAAAGTCATTTTGTGTGGTAATTCTATCATATGTTCAATTTTAAGTGACTCCACCATAAGTGTAGCTATATATATCCACGTAAATGATGAAAGCTCTAAAACAAAAAGACTTAGATTTCCAAAAAAATTGAAATATTATGGCCAAAGGACAAATGGTTCAAGCTTGGTCTCACTTAGTCAAAGGGGTAGAGTTGTATCTCCAATATGGTCTAAAAGTGGAGCTGTATCTCCAAAATGATTTGTGCTAAGACTTGGCATAAAATAGTCTAATGTCAAATGTCATACACATAAAAGGTCAAGCATCTAAATAAAAATTGACATGTCAAAGGTCTAGGTCAAAGTGTTCCAAACAAGGCCTAAACTAGGAAAGGGAAAAGTTGAGTTACTAGGTCTTTTGTCCAAACATGGACTCAAAAGCTAGGCTGAAAGAAATATGAATGCCCTAGGACATTTGGCCAAACAACATCAAAATCTAGACTTGAAACAAAGGCTGATGTGATTTGATTGAATCTAACAAATTTGGAAACAACTTAGACATAAACTTAGCACATCGAATCAAACATAAACATGATCAGTTGGCACAAGGCATAAGATAAAAATCTCTTTAAAGAAATATTATGTTTTCCCAAATAAAGACACAAACAATGATAAGGATAGGTACCTGAACAAACAAACCATCAATAGTTTTCAAATTTGGGTAATCAATTAACTGAAGTTATGCGAACCAAAAGAGAAAGACATGTGTATTAGTCCCATGAATTAAGGCCTAAATAGAAATCAATCAATGTTTGAATCCAAACTAGATAAGGTTAATTAAAAACTCAACATTTAAAAACTAAGATTTGACCAAATAAACTAGACAAGATTGGGTAGCATGATGGCACAAGACAAAGGTCCAAATGCTACACATGACATGGTTTAAAATAAATGGTTTTTGATACAAGGTGAAATAAGTCTTGAAATAAATTGAGTAGCCTAATGACATTATCAAAGTTGTTGCCAGAATCTAGATAATGTGAGTGCAATGGAGACGTGATCACATGAGATGAAGCAAGTTCACACCACATAGATGTTAAAGCAATTTGAAAATAACACAAGAAGGTAAATTGCACAAGATAGAATAGAGAAAACCAAAATATGATTAACATGAGATGGCCAAAGTTAGGAATACATATAGGAGAGTATGTAAGTAACTCCTCCACAAAAGGTGGACAAGGCACCCCAAGAATAGACTGTAACTCCTCCATGAAAGGTGGTGACAAGGTGCTAAGAATAGAGAAGTAACTCCCATCAAGGGAGTTACTTATGACATTCTTATGACACCTATGACACATCTATGACACACACCTCCACATACACTAGCCTATCCCACAAATGTAGGAAAACTCCATGTATGCACATGAAATACAATTTTCTTAATTAAAAAATAGGGAAAAATAAAAACCTACACTAATACCCCCCATAAGTGAAGCTTAGGTGGGCAGTGTGGAAATATAAAATGGGTCCCGACAACTAGGCCTAATGAGGTACCCATGTACAAATGCAATCTCCCATAAGATAGAGAAAAAGGAGAAAACCCATAGGAAAAAACTCCCCCTAAAAGAGAGACATAAAAGAAAGAAGAGGCTAGAGGGCCCCTCCTGAAGATGATGCTGCTACAGATGTGGACTGCACCCCAAGAAGTGCTCATAGATGAATGAACTTGCTCTCAGTGAAAGGTTTGGTGAAGATGTCTACAACCTACTCCAAAGACTGGAAAAATATCAAATCAATGACTTGACTATGAATAAGCTCCTGAATGAAGTGCATATGAATCTCTATGTGCTTGGTCCACTTGTGCTAAACTGGATTCCTACAAATCTAAATGGTACTCTGGTTGTCACAATAAATGATGGTGGGCTACTTGATGGGAATGCCAAACTCAGAAAGAATCCCCTAAAGCCAAATAGCCTCAGTAGCTGCATTAACATCTCCCCTATACTCTACCTCTGTGGATGATATAGCAATAACATTCTGGTTCTTGCTAGACCAACTGATAGGACCAGAACCTAGAGAGAAAGTGTAACTAGAAGTGGACTTACAAGTTTGTGAATCACTAGCACAGTCTAAATTTGTATATCCAACCAAGTCAACCTCTATGCTAAATTTTTAATGAATCCTATATCTATGTGAACCTTGTATGTAATGCAAGATCCTCTTAGCTACTTTCCAATGTAGCTCATGAGGTTCTTGCATGAATTTGGAGACAATTCCCACTATATATGATATGTCAGGCTTGGTGTGAGTCAAGTAGATGAGATTACCAACAAGTTGTCGATATCGAGTGGCATCAACCAATGGTGAAGAATAGTTAGTCTCAAGCTTGACTCCTGATAGAAAGGGAGTCATAGATGGATTGAAATCAGCCATGTAAAACTAAGTCAATAAATCAAGAGCATACTTAGGCTATGCAAGAGAAATCCCTTAATCTGACTATGAGATCTCGATGCCAAGGAAGTAGTGCAATAAACCCAAGTCTTTCATGTCAAATCTATCTTAGAGAGATGCCTTCACCACTATAATAGCCAATGAAGAACTCTCAGTGATCAAAAGGTCATTAACATATAGAACCAAAATCAAGAGCGAATCATCTTGCCATAAAAGGTAGACATTGGGATCAAAATGGCACCTAGTGAAACCCATTATGAGAAGGAAGGAATCCATCTTGGCATACCAAGCTTGAGGGGCTTGTTTGAGGCCATAGATAGATTTCCTAAGTCTGCATACTAAAGAAAAATCTTGAATAAATCTTGGCAACTGCTCCATATAGGTCTCCTCCTCTAGGTCTCCATGAAGAAAGGCACTCTTCACATCCATCTAGTGTAAATCCCAACCATGTGTTGCAACAATAGCCAAGGTGAGTCAGATATAAGTCATCTTTGCAATAGATGAAAAGGTCTCTGAGTAGTTAATGCTTGCCACCTATAAGAAACCCTTGGTGACCAATCATGCCTTGTACTTATCAACCAACCTATCTGTTGTAAACTTGGTCCGATATATCCACCTACATCATACCATCTTTCTTCCCTTAGGAAGTGAAGTCAAATCCCAAGTGTGATTTTTGATTAAGGAATAATATTATTCTTCCATAGCACTATCCCACTCAGGTACCCCCAATGCCTCTCAAAAAGTCTATGGATCTGAAACTGAAGCAAAGAAAGCATGTGGATCTCTCTAAAAATCCCCCTAGTACATCTATCATCTATGGGATCTCCTGACCAAGTGCCAGCACTCTCAAGTGTCTGTTTGGCCCAAAGTGGCCCAGAAGTGGGCGAGTTAGGTGCTAACTCCTCATCCTTTAATTGACTAGAGGTGGATGACTCTGCATCATTGTCCTCACTATCTAAACTCAAAGAAGAAGAAGATGTCTTTGGCTCAAGAACTTGCTGTGGCTGATCTAAGTTTGATGAGGAATCATCATGAAGAAGTAGATCTGATGAGGGAGAAGAAGTGTCAAGTGTTGAGTCTCTAGGACTCTCTAGAAAATGGACACAACTCTCGATGAAAAACTCATGAGTGACTAGATCTAGAAGGTGATATCCCTTAATACCATCCAAATATCTTACAAAGATATAAAGCTTGGACTATCATTCCATAGATTTGCATTTCTTCTTCAGAATGTGGGCCATGGCTAGGGATCCAAAAACTCTAAGGTGCTCAACATCAGGTTTCCTTTTATACCAAGCTTCAAAGGGTGTTATCCCTTTCAAAGCATTATGAGGCACAAAATGAATTTGAGATGACTAGTAATGATAAATCATATCAATATGATGATAATGAATATGATAATCAAATCATATCAATATAATGATAATGAATATGATAATGAATGCATTATGTTTAATGATAATTATTTATTCAAGATTATGTTTTATAATTTTAAAATTAATTACAATCTTTAACATATAAACTCTTGTGGAAATGCAATTCATATTAAGTGTGAATAATTAGAACTTCACAAGGTCATGGATCTGAATAAAATTATCACCAAAGTATCACCCAATCATTGAAGATGCCCTAAAAAACTAAGAACTAGTTAACTGCCTAATAGTTGGTGCAAGGTATGCACTACAACCTCCAACTAGTGCCAAGTTCATGTTGTAATATACATAATATATATTTTATATTATGTATATTAATAATAATTAATTATATGCAATTTTCTTTTTGCTAGGTTAATTAAGAGATGCATTTATACATCATTCATATATTATAATCAAAATATTTTATTACAAGTTTATATATATGTATATATGTATGTATCACATAACACTATATAAATCATGTCCTTATAAATAATTTGTTTATTTAAAAATTCTAATATGTGGGTGTGTGTATGTGTGTGTCTATATATGTATTTCAGAAGAGATTATTTTATATATTATTTTATATAAAGCAATCTCTTCTGAAATACACACACACACACACACACACACAAACATGAACTTGGCACTAGTTGGAGGTTGTAGTGCATACCCAGTTTGATACTTTATGGAGTGGGCCATACATTATCATCAAGTGCAAGCAAAACAATTCCTTCTAATTGGTAAGAATAAATGGAATGGAATTACTTATCAGCACATAATGTGAGAAAAGGTTCTTACATGCTCACTTGAAGCATGTAGCTTAAGACCAGTTCCCATTGGTTTTGTCACGTGAAAGTGTATTCATTTACTTTCCTAAGATAGGATTCTTTAACAATTACTTAGTTATAAATTCATACTTAGTTTCATGTCTAACTCTTTACTACTCCTTTCCTACTTAATTATCCAAAGAAAAATAAGTTTAGTGTAAACTGATAACATAATAGTAATAACTCCATTATATTCATGAGTAGATTACATAAATCTTTCATCAACACATAAGATTCCTTTCATTACATTAATATACCATATCCAAGATTACAATGACTCTAGGATTATAATGAGCAACAATAATACTAAGTAAAATAAGGGGGTATTTATACATGATTTACCTTAACCATTCAGTTATATAAGTAATTAAAAAAAGATGACTCCACAATGACCATTAATATCAAGTAGAACCCAACACTGAATCTGAAAAGGTCAAGTGGTATAAACATAGTGATGAAGCCTATGGATTACTAAGCTTTTTTGTGTCTCCAAAACTTCTCTTCCATTTATAATCCTCCAAGACTCCCAATGACATATGGGACACCTTAGAAAACTTATTTGGGAAGCTTGATGAGATGAGAGGTCATGAGCTCGAAAATGAACTCATAAGTCTAAGTCCTAGCAACTTTGACACCCTACAGAACTTCTTCATTAAGTTTTATAGTGTCTTTCTAATTTGGGATTTTAATAGTACTAGGTTGATTATGATGTTATTGAAGGTATGGAGAAGGGAAGTGAGTTAAGGATGTTGTATTCTTATCTTTATACTCTTTATGTAAGGAGTTTGATGATATATTTGCATGAAAATATAGTGATTTTAATGGGTTTGATCCTAGTTTATCTCAACACACCATTGAGATAGAGTCTAGTACAAAAGTGGTAAGATAGAGCTAAAGACCAATCAATCCAAAATTTGAACCTTTAATGAGAACTTCACTACATAAGCTGATTGAATCAACCATATAATCCCCCATAAAAAAAATATAGTGGGTGATAACATTATTCGTATGAGGAATAAAAATAGATAAATTAGGCTTTATGTGGATTTATATGATTTAAGCATGGCCTCTTTTGAATGTAGTAAGCACAATTGATGGCTTCGGCCTAGTACTGTGGTGCTAAGGATTTGGAGTGAATCATACAACTACCCATCTCTTTCAAGAACCTATTCTTGCATTCTGCAACCCCATTTTGTGAAGGACTGTAAGTGACTGTGCACTGCAAATCAATCCCCTCTGTGGTACAAAATTGCTCAAATTTGATGTTGACATACTCCCCTCCATTATCAATTCGAAGAAACTTGATGGATTTATCACTCTATTTCTCAACAAGAGCCTTGAAGTCTAGAAAATTTTCAAACACTTCAGACTTTTGTTTGAGAAAATATATCCAAGTGTACCTAGAGAAATCATTAATGAAAGTGAGGATGTACTTGGATCTTGTGAAATATGGTTTGGGAAAGGGTTCTGATACATCACTATGGACTAACTCCAAAGGTTGTGAAGCCCTCCAAGCTTTGCCTTTGTCAAATTTTTCTTCAGGATGCTTCCCAAGGGAGCACCCCTCGTAAAGCTTTTTTAAGAATTGGACACGAGGCAAGCCAATGACCATGTCATTTTTGCAAAGTTGCTCAAGGTAGCAGTAGTTAAGGTGGCCAAACCACTCATGCCATAATTTTATAACTCCATTTGAATGAGTCAACAATGTTGTTGGAGAAGAATCTAATGCAAAATGTGAGAAGGTGTATAACCTTGCTTGGTGATCTACCCTACCCACTGCCACTGTAGTATCACTATGCAACTCCTTGATAGCCACTGAATCTGGTGAAAACTCAACTCTCATTCCCCAACCAATGTGAGTGATTTGGTACACTAATAGGAGATTAGTTGAAAGAGAAGGAACACTTAGAACATTATTGAATTTTCCTCCTTCCATTTCAACTGACCCTCTCTGTGCAACAAAGACTAATGTGTCATCATCCAAACTAATTGAAGTCATGCTACAAGGCTCTAAAGATGAAAACTCAACTAGTGATGAGCCCATGTGGTGAGAAGCACCTGAGTTAATGACCCATGAAAATGTAGAAGCTATTGTAGCTATAAGGGCCTTGCCCTTTTCTTTCTCTTTACCCTTGCCTTTTGTCTTGGTAGAATCTTGGGTAGATGAATTCTGCTTGATGGACTCAGGAACACCTATGTTATTCTTCTCTATAAGATGAGTTAGGTGATCTATTTATTTCTTCATGCATTTGTGTTCATCATGCCCTATAATTTTACAATAGACACACTTAACCTTCTCCTTCTTAGGTTTAGCATTGGAGGATGAAGACTCAATGTTGTTTTTGGCAAGATTGTTGTTTTCTTTCTTCTTCTCCTGGTCCTTGTTCTTTTTCTTCTTCTCCTTTGTTGAAGTCTTATCCTTACCATTTCCAACTATCAAAGCTTGGGGTTGAGTAGACTTCATTTTGACCATTTGAATTAGATTATCTTTCTCCCTAGTCAAGTCAGCAATGAATAAATCCAAAGAAGGCATTTTCCATGTAGTGCCAAGGGCACTTTTTATGGCATGGAAAGTGGAGACAAAGACTGAATAGCTTAGACCTAACATTGTGAGAATAGAAAGGATGAGTTGATCATATTTCTTATCTATACTGTATTCTTTTAATTTCAATCTAAGGGCCTTAAACTTAGTGAAGTCTTGTAGGGTGTCAAATTTGCTAGGACTTAGACTTATGAGTTCATTTTCGAGCTCATGGCCTCTCATCTCATCAAGCAGTTTTAGAGAGCTAGTCAAGGTGTCATGCAAGCATTCTAAATCTTATGCCACATGGAAGGTTGAATCATCTTAAAGAGTGATACACATGGATTTATAAATCTATTTATGAATATTCCATAACCCCCTTTCTTGTTGTAACTCACGTAGACACTTGTAAATCCTCTTCTATTATGCCCTTCTCTTCTTCTCTCTCCCTTGTGCTATATATTGAGCCTTAATTTGGATATTTTTGAATCCTTCACCTAGGTATGGTGAATCCCTACCTATTTTTATCCTTTTATAAATGAATATAAACATATTTTTACCTTCTCCATGAATTATTTCACTATGTAATGTTATACTAGTCAATCTTGCTAAGTGATATATTCACTTCATTGGCATGTTGTCTTAGTTAACATTCATATTCAGTTTTGAAAGTCTTTTTACATGTCTCTTGAAGTGTTCAGATAAAGTGTATATGAGTTTATGAGTTGTCTCTTCACTAGTCTCATGTCATGATCTTTTGTTTAGTCCTCCTAGCTCAAGCTTGCTTCAGAAACCTTTATGAGAAATACTAATGTAGAGAGGTAAATTTGGATTAGTGTCATGTGCAGGTTAGGTACTTTTTTGAAGTGAAATTATAAATATCTGGTAGTGATTAGTTTAAATTAGTTGCATCACCTTATTTATGTTAGGTTTCTTTCATGTTTCTCTCTTCCTTTTCATTCCAACAAGTTAGTGGTATAAGCGATGAGCTTAAATAGATATATCAAGGGAGCAAGCTCTTCAATCTAGAGGTTTACCCCTAATATATAAAACCCATAGGCCTATGGGTAATCCCATTATTTCACTCAATTAGATTAGGTTTGAACTACCTCTTCAAGGGTAAAAATTGAGTGGCAATAGTTATGATATTGCTCTATATATCTATAATTTTGCACTGTGTGAAAAACATTTGAAACTCGAGAGATAAATTCCAAAATTCATTTGCTCACTTGATTTTAGATTATAAGCACAAGGACCCCCTAACATCTTTTTTAGGACCCAAATACGAAGGAAAGACTTTTTTGACACTCTAAGATTTAAACTCACAATTACATTTGGTGTTTCAAAACTCTTTTACTTGAGTCATTTTCATTTTTATAAGTTATCAAAAAAATTCCAAGGGGATAAATTTCATGCCATATTTCACTTGGTGATCTAAAAATTAACTTACACTCTAGTTACATACTCATAATATTTTTTATTTTTATGATTGTTGTTGTGTGTTTATTTCATAAGCAGAGTGTAACATGTATGCTCTCCTCCTATCCCCTTTAGAGAACTTGGGTGATAAAAAATGCTTCAATTATTACCTTTGTTACTTTATTAAAAAACATAGAAGGAAATTCACTAAGTCCCTCCCCAAAATTTGATCAATTTGGGTGATATAAAAATGATCCTAAAGTCCTACTCAATTTATATTTCATGCATCTTGGCTTGTGGGCAGGAGTTCATCACCTCCCCATGGGTTTTATAGGGAAGTGTTGACCCAAAAATTCATCTCCCAACATCACTTCAACCCAAATCCATGGTAAAGGTATATAAATTGAGGTTGACATAATAAGATGCTTATTTGAGTGGTTTAACAAGCTTCATTAGTAAGGGACTACCTTAGAATGTAGGTTTAACTCGAACATCACACTAAACTAAGCAATTGATGGATGTATTGATTGTGAAAAGGATAAGACCTTTTCAAAACAAGTTGGTTAACATGGATGCAAATGATGTTTTGTTCTCTAGTGTTAACCACACATATGGGATCATTTATAACTTATAAAAATTGATAGTTTTAGACAACCCCACTTGCTACCGACATACCATCAATGTAGGGTGAGTAGCCTAAAGTTCCATTTCATTGTATGAAATATTGAGAGAAGAGAGGGCCTAAAATCCCTACTTTTCATGTGTGTTTTTATTTTTTTATTAACAACATAATCTCTTCTCAAGAGCAAGTATATAGATGTAATTCGACAACACAAAGCCACTTTGTCAATTTTTAGGATTAAGATGATACACTTAGGTGTTTTTTATTGTTTTTCCTTTTTAATTGCATTGTCTTGAGTTAAAACTATTTTTTGGTCATACAACATCCAAAATAAGTCATGTTTTCACATCACTCTTTTGTTTAAAAAGGTGTTATGTTGTCCATTTGACACCATACTTTGCCTTGGTCATTTTTCAAACTTTTGTACATGTGTTTAACTTGTTTGAAAGGGGGCATCATTATACTACCCAATTCATTCCAAAACTTGTGCCTTAGAGTTTTGAAACACACCATTTTTTATACTTTTACAGCAAGATAATGTCATTATGCTACTCACATTATTTTAAAAACTTATTGCCTTGTATTTAATCACAATTTCAAAACCACATGTGCCTTCTTGGTCTATGACTAGTACCATTATGTCATCCATTTTAGTCTATATTTTTGTCCATTTAATAAAAATAGCCTTCTCAATCAAGTTCCAAATCAGTCTTGATAATTTAATATTCAAACATTAATTGGTTTATGCCCATCCCTCATGTAATTTTGGCTTAAACATTTGCCTCTCACCTTTGGATTGTGCAACTTAGACTAGTTCCTTGATCAATTTGGGAAGTGGTCTATCTTATAGGTGCCTAAAGTCTAATGTATTTTTACAAAGGTCAAGTTTATGTTTGAATCTGAATGCCTAGTTTGAGTCCAAGTGTTTCAAATTTGTTAGATTAATTATCTTGCCTTTTAGACCTAGTTTATGCCAAGTCTAGCTTTTGTTCCTTGTTTCCAAAATACCTAGAAATTACCATTTATCCTAGACCTAGTGTGTTCAAAAGTCTAGATTTTATATTGTGTTTCCAAAATTCCTAGCATTTTAGCTTCTATTTTAGACCTAGTCATTTTAAGTCTAGATTTTATGCCATGTTTCAAAATACCTAACAACCTTTTTCATTTTTTGACCTAGATTAAAGTTTTTTGAAACACTTTTTACTGAGTTTAGAATTCAATTTCTATCCATTAACTTGACAATTTGTGTAAGACATTTGACATTAGACCATGAGGACATCTTAGATCAAGTTTATTATTGACTATTTTGGAGAAACAAATCCATTCCTAGACCAAGTTTTACCAATTTTTAACCATTATTATTTTATACCTTATTTTTAAGAGTTTTTATGACTCTATAACTTATTCATAGAATTTTAGTCAGTAATTTAGATATGTCTCATTAAACTCATAGTGGAGCCATGTATAATTTAGGTTATGATAATATGGTCACAAATGATAACTTTGTTCAAGATCCCTATGGTGATGATGTAGTTTGTGAGACAGATCTCTATCCTTGTTACAATACTCAATTTGGGGAACAAAGTATAGATCCATTATCCCATTATTTGGTTAACACACCTCCATATTTAGATCAAGACCAAGAGCAAAATACACAATATCTTATTAGCATACCATCGGTTATGGAATAAGTTCATTAATAACTATATTAGATCACTATGCCATCGATATATGATCCTTATTTATTTGATAATCACTTTATTGAAAATAAGGATGAGGTTTTATTCAGATCCATAGAGGTAGGGGCCAAGTTTCTAAAATATTTACCCCATAAAAATCTCTACCTGGTCTAGTTAGAGTGCCTTTAAATATGCCTTATACCTAAACCATTGAACATGCCTCTACTAGCTATCCTCAAGCACTCATGCCAATGTCATATCAAGACCCAAATATGATTATAAAAGGAAAGGGCCTCATGGAGGACCACTTTATACAAATTCAAAAAGCATATCAAACTTATTTGAATCTGACACATAAATTTAATGACATGGCCATGTCAAATGTTCCACTCATAGAGCTATCTATTTCAATAGGATTATTAATTGAGTTGATAAGTCAAAACAATTTAGGTATACACCCATTTATATAAATCACTTCAGTTGGTGACATGTACAATGTCTCATATATTAAAGAGGTGACTATGGATTCTATGTAGAACAATGTGCCAAACTAGATGGATAACAGACAAGTGTCTTCTAATCTAAGCTAAAGTGGTTTAAATGCACCAACAAATACTCCATAAAAACAAGTGATTTTAGTTAATACCATGATTAGTTTCTTAATATCAGGGGATAATAACTCCTACATCCCAACCATAATAAGTTACTTTCAACCCTCAACTAGCTACTTTGTTAAGCACATAACCAAAGGGATTAAGTAATCAAGTTTTGACTAGTGATTTGACTCAACAACATGTGATGAATGTTATCCCACCTCAACAGGTGATGACTAAAATTACATAACAACATGCATAATTTAATCTACCACCACAAAAGAAGTATAACACTATGCCTACTCAATAGGGGGTAACAAATGTTCCACCTTGATAGGTAGTGACAAAATTACCTCTATAATCACATACTAATATACCTTTACAATTTCAAACATTATCTAATCAACAAGGTGTGTCCATTGGTTAAATGCAAATGTTAAACACCCAATAAGAATCTAGTTCACAATAGGTGTTTATGCAATAAAGAGGTAACACTATCTAATAAGTCCTAATTAGGTAGTAATTACTTTTTAATCAACACACCATAGATCCAAAGATAGGGCCTTGGTCCATAACAAATTTCCCTTATTCAGCTAGGTTTGACCTAAAGCCATATCCTTCCATCTCAACCCCAATTCCATGAAAACCAAGTCTATATATAGAATTCAACTAGAATATAACACAATAATGCGTGTAATTTAAAAATCCACTTCCCAATCTGTGGATGCATATTCTAAGTTAGTTCACTCATCAAACCAACATTTTAGAACAAACCATACCTTTTTTTTACCAAATTGGGACCCCTATAGGTAAAAAATTGAATTTAGATGTTTTAAGGGTCTAATATTTTTTTATGGGGTATGTTATAGTCCATTTGATGTAATTTGAAGCCTTTTTAGCCTTATTCTTAGTCTAATTAGTTTATAAGTTATTTTGAGTCACTTAATAGGCATTTATGAGTCATAAATGAAAGTGTTATGGTTTTTAAGGTGTACAAGTGTCTTAATTTCATTTCAAATATCTAGGAAGTTAGATTCCATATCAGGAATGTCATTTCCATCTAAATCTTGTAGGTTATCTAACTAAAAATCAAGAAACCAACTAAAAAGGAGTTTGGCACTTGTACAACCCATGAGGGAAGGTGACACATGAGAGAAGGTCACGTAATGTCTCTTAATATTTATCATACTCATCTTAGTGCCTTACATGATTTGTAAGTGCTAAAAAAGGCCTAAAGCCATTCCACTCCCTTCTCACACTTCTACACACACAAAAATAGTCAGCAGGTTTATCCTTGGTATAGATAGTTGGAGAACTTCTAGGTCAAAATAATTAGGGAGGTGATATTAAACTTAGAGAGATACATTTCCATAAGAATATTTATAATATTTGTCAATTATTATTTATGAATTGTCTCTAACAAGTTAAATGTGTTTTTTTGCTCACTATTTCTTACATCTTATATGTTTTGCTCTAATTTGAAGAAGTCCATACAATCCAAATGGTGATGTTGAGTCAAAATTATGTTGTATATATATTTAAATTCTCTCAATTCTTATTTTCATGTTTCATGGTGTTTTGATAGGCAAGTCATCTCATGTTGCAGGAAGGTGTCACCATGTGAGGTCCCAATCAAAATTTTCCATTTGCAAAAGGTTGAATTATCTACAAGGGATTTCATGTGAATATGATATGGTGTTTTCCATGTTTAATTACATAATGGATACATCCCTTCTATTTTTGGTCTCATAACTCCATTTTTTGATCAAATATTCACACCATTATCATACTCAGTCAGCTGTTTACCCAATTTCACTTGTAGCCATGTTAAATCACATGTTAGAACCTATTTAGTATGTTTATAGAGGTGTATTTGAGGTCTCAAGATGTTGAAATATATTTATAATTAGGAAAATTGATTAATAACATTCACTTAGCATAATAAGGGACTATGCTAGTACCTCAGTCACACACACAACCATATAACAGAGATATACACCTATATGTGCATTTCAGAGGATGCCATGTTAAAATGGAATCATTAGAAATTGTTTTAGACCCTTTAAAGTGTCAAGAATACATTTGGATATTTTTAAATATACATATAACCCATTAAACATTAAACATATACACATTATCCATCCTCATACTCATTACCTACACATGAAAATGACTATACTCAGAGGTTGAAAACATGGTCATATGGAAGTATAGCATACTTGGAGGCTTCCATAACATTAGAAAGGAATATTATTGCCTTTAAATTCATGAGAAGAGTATTAAATAGTCTCAAGAGGAGTGAGGAACCATTCAAAGATACACTGCCTATACATGATAATAACCACCTAGAGGTGTTGCTAGTAGAGGGTTGAGGTGTTATATGGAGCATTGGAAAAAGTGATGGAATTATTTTTGAAGTCCTAGTGTGAATTAAATATTAGGTTATACATATTTTAAGTATCAAATGGGACATTGGAGGTGTAAAATTCCTTTGAGGATAGGATGACTGAGTTTAAGAATCTAATCCCTAAGGTGAAAACAAAGGTTCAGACCATTTTGTGGATATCTTATAAAAAGGTTGTCAATATTTTTGAAGATTCTAAATGTGTTTGTGTTGTATCCCCTACATATGAAAATATATATTCAAAGGATGAGGGCTATGATATTAGTGGGATCTGGTTGTTGAAGGACCCAAAATTACACTTTTATGTACTAAATTCCTTCATTGTTATCTACAAGATTTGGATAACTAAGTGACCTTGTATTCCTATGTGATAGTGTATAAGAATGAATTCATGATAAGTTGTCTTAAATGTTAAGAAATATCTTGATGATGTTAAAAGGGTTATACAAAAAGTTCAAGATGTAGGTTTTGACCCCACAATACTACCTATAGGTCTCTTTACATCACAAAATGTATACCTACATGATGGCTATAGGATTACCATGAAGAATGGGATACATAGCCTTGATAACAGACCTCACTCTAAATAGGAAGAATAATTTAGATATATCATGGTTTTTAGAGCTTTAAGAGGGGCATAAAGCATGTAAATAAGGATTAAATCATACAGTTACACCTACAAGTGTACCTATTTCTAAAACTATACATCTACAATTGACTGTAGACATATACAATTTATGACCAAGGACTTAAGTAGGGAAACACTCACATTATTATATGTAATATGATTCCAAATAACTACAAAATATCATCAAAAGGAGGTGAAATACTATGTTTTATGTCCTATACTCACCTACAGGTTTCTCTTTCCTAAGAAGTTGACCTATAGTTGACTGTTAGCCTTCACTTCTTCTACGGCAAGGACTCAATCATGGTGATATCAACATTAACCAATGGAAGATGATTTAAAATGACTCAAAATAGCACTAGGTGGGTCTTCTAACATTTTATTTGGCTTAAAACATGCAAAACAACCTACATGTACCCCTCTAAAGCAAGAAATATAGTCAAGAAATGCACACAATGTTGTGAGCTCAAAGTGCATGTAAATGTTACATGGAGAGTTAAAATTATAATTAGATATGGGAACACATCCATAATGATTATATTATTATCTATTGTATCTTTATAAAGGAAACCAATAATAGATAATGGAATCTAATGATGCATCGCACAATGTACATCCTAAACCCTATACAGTCTACCTTTCAAGGGGATTGTTTTAGAATTTGAAAAAGTTAGAAGGTAAAATCACATAATAAAGGGATAAAATTTGATATATATCATCTTTGACACTTTTATGCAGTCATCCAAATTTCATTTTGTATGATGAAATAGGGTAATTACCCTCTATTTTATCTAAGACAAAAGGTACTTCCCTTTATGTAAAAACTGGTAGGTTTTGGAAAATAGGGATAAAAGGATGAATTAGGAGATAAAGGTAAATTTTTAGTAGGTTTTATAATTTTTAAAACACCTATGAAAACATGAGAAACCAATCACATAAGGATGAAACTCAATAGGGTGTCTTTGGCCCTCAAAGTTACAAATAGGCCTATTAGACAGGGTTTAGGCCTAGTGCCCAAATGCGAAGTCACTTACACTTATAGCCTTATATATGAATTATAACCTATTTTATTATGTTAATAGGGTCATTTTAGATTTTTAAAATCCTCAAATTTTTATATAAAGCCTAATGAATCCATATTTTGGCTCAAAGGCAACCTTAGGCCTATGTAAATAAAAGGAAGGGCTCAAGTAAGTAACTTTAGATGCTCACATATTATTGGAGGTTTTGCATGGAAATATAAGGAATTTTGGGAAGTTTAAATTTATATTTAAATTTTTATTTTTGGATTTTTTTTTAATTTCCAACATCCTGTCTTTATGAACAAAGCTTAAGGGCTTAAAAGACCTAAAACCCTTACAAACCCTTAGATAAGGACCTGATGAAGGAAATGAAGATGGATAGCTATAAAAATTGGATGTAATGACCATGAAATTATGTGGAGGTTTCATAGGACTCTCCAAAAACCCTTTCCATCCAATTGAGACATTCCCTATCTATACAAATAGGATATAAAGTTTCTTCCTTTGACTATTTTATCTATTATGTAGGTTATATGATGTTTTAAGAGATGAAATCAACTTTTAAAGGAATATTGTGAATTAATATAACTCCCCATATCCATTTAATTATTTATTAAAACTCTTAAGTATTATTATTAGTTACTTCATCTTAGCCAATCAGAACTAGCATAATGAACATGAGGGTGAGAAGTGTGAGAACTTCAAGTGTAAGCCTATTTAAGATGTAAGTAAGAAATATAAGGAAATGGAGGGTCTTAAAAAGTTTAATGCACCCCATTTTATGTGTTTTCATGGGAAATTTAAGCCAAATTTGAGGCCAAGTGTGTAAGGTGTGTGAAAGAGGAGTTTCTTTGACTACAAGTAGTGATGGCTCACTTTCAGAGGAGTCCAAGTGATTAAGAATTCAAACAATACATGTAGAAGAATGTATGAAATTATTCCCTCTTATTAAAATCATTACACATATCCCTAGTTATTTTTGGGATGTTCCAATAGGATTGAATGATGAAGACAATTTTCTAAGCCAATAAAGGGAATTTCATGCCACATTTCAAGAGTTTCATGCCTTGGATTGACACTTGTGATTAATTAATTTGAATTATCAGCATCACATTCCCTTCTCATGCACATGTAACTAATTTTATTAGCTTGACACTTGTCCCTATGACCTTTGGACTTCTTTCTTCTCTTCTCTCTCAAATTCTATAAGAACTAGCCATTTTGGCCTTTGTAAAATGTGCTCCACCTGAGTATGGTGAATCCCTATTCATTTACATACCATGGATTGATAAAGATTACTAATTTTACCTCTTATATGATTGTTCATATTATTTTCAATTGAATTATTGATCTTGCTTAGTGATGAATATTATTTCCTTAACATTATTGTCTCATTCTTTCACCTATTTATAGCTTAAAAGCTTCTTCTTGTAGGTCATGTGAAGTTTTATATGAAGTGTCAAGGTTGAGTGAGTTATTCTATTAAAATATTGCCATGATAGGCCTCTTGTCTAATCCTTATAGCCTAAATACTCATCGCAACCTCATAATGAAATACTGATGTGAGAAGATTCAAATTAGAGAAGTGTATGCCTAATTATCAGTTAATTTGGTGTATCACCACATTTAGAATAGTTTAATTTTAATTTTCTCTCCCTTTTCATTGAAATCATAGGTTTAGTAGTGATACAAAAGTGGTACCTCAAGAGAGCTAGCCCTATCTATAGATTCACCTCATTCTTAGGCTACCCATAGCCTAAAGGTGTTTTAATTGTGCCACTTGGATGAGGAGAGTTGAGACATATCCTCAAATGGTGTAAATCCAAGTGATAACACCTCCATTATACCTTGGTCAAGGTAATCCACCTTTGACCACCTAGCTACCACTTTAGCCTAATGTTCCATCTAGTTTCTTGGCTTAAGAACTGTAATAAATGATGTGATTACCACTATTCAAGCAAGGATGTATAATAATAAATTCAAGTTATATGATGTGTGTTAATACCCATTCAACATGGATTATATTCAAATATTATTTCCTCTATGTTATGAACCACTAAAATTTGATAAATACAAGGTCAAAGGAGACCCTAAGGCCCATTTGATAGAATTCTTTGTTGATTGCCAACCAGTGGATTATAGTGACATTTAATTAATCCTTTTGTTTAATCAAAGTCTTACAAGATAGGATTTGGATTGGTTCCTCAAATTGATAAATAATTCTCTATTTAATTTTGATGACCTCTCAGACAAATTTGTGCAATGTTTTTCCTATAATATTAAACATGATATTTCATTAGTAGATTTGACTCAGGCCAAGAAAAAGGTTAGTGAAATCTATGAAATCCATCTATGGTGATGGAGAGCACTTTCTATTCACTTCACCCATAACTTACTAGAAAAATAATTAGACATTATGTTTACTAAAAAATTACACAATGAGATATCATCTAGAGATTCAGTGTGCACATACCTTTAAATATATCATTGATAATGGTTTAAAATTTTAAAAATACCCTATTAATAAATAAATTATCAAGTTAGCCTCATTAAACCAAAACCAAATAATAAGTCCAAATCATAACCCCAACCAAGTCCTCACACAAATGTCAGCACCATCCCAAGCTAACAACTATGAGAAATATAAGCAATATAACTATAATAATAATGTTTTTATAAATGGAATAATTGAGTCACGCCACACCCAAATAGTACAAACACCATCTACTCAACCTACACTATAAATGTAGATTACTCCTCATCAACAACATATTCAACATGTATAGCCTTGGCATCAACCTAGACTAGTTCTACAAATGCAACAACCACCACCTTTGAAAACGCCTCCTCCAAGAAGAAAACCCACTCATACAGTCCTTGATGACCTTAGTGAACCTATCAAAATAGTGTTTGACAAGTTAGATGCAGCTAATATGATTAGTTATCCAATTCTAAATCACTATCTTTAGAGTATTATGTATCCAAATTGGTACAAAAATAATGAGTTCTATGAAAACCATCATGTTCAAGGGCATGATATATGTCAATGTGTACAAATAAAAAACTCATTGAAAATATGTTGGAAAATGGGGAGATTACATTGGATAATAGAGCATCCACATCCAATCAAAATTTGGGTATCTACCAAAAACCTTTTCCATAACATAATAATCACAATCAACAACAACAATAATGAAGGCCATAATAATAATAATAGTATCAACAATAGCCATGACAACAACAAAAACAACCATATAAATAGAAAAAACAACTAAAATGGAAAAAACAAGGCCAAAATGATTCTAATAACTAATAGACTTATCATCTAGTTACACATGACTACACCAAAGTTATAAGTCATATTGTAGGAGGTCACATTTCAACCATCAAGATTAATCTTAGACCAAGTGATAATAAACCAGGGCCATTTCCAAATAATTCCAATCAAATTACCTATGCCATTAATCCTTCTTTAACCTAGGATGACAATCAAGTGCAATAATAACCAGGGATTAATATTTCAAGACCCTATACTGATAACTCATCATTGACCCTTGACCACAACTAAATACATTGATAATCAAGACTTATCATATCTAGTCCATTTCTATCATCATCAAGTTATAATGGCCTTGTATCCAATCCTGATTATGCAATCATAACTCGATGATCTAAGGTTACCATTCTAGGCCCACAACCTCCTACCAATGAACCAATCCAACCCACTGCAATGGATAGAAACAAGATATATACCACTATTAAATAAACTTTATATGACATTATGAAATAAATTCTAAAGATTCCTACACAAATATCCATTTTGGATTTGTTGCATACATCTACTATTCAAAATAAAATTCTAATAAAGATCTTAGGCCAATCTCAATTTCCCAATGACATAACCTCAAATAAATTCCAAGCTTTGGTTGGACATCTATCCCTAGGCCAAAAATTGACCTTCAACCAAAATGATATATCATCCCTTGTCCCTCTCCATAAAAATCCCCTATACATTGAAGATGTCATAACATGACACAAAGTCAAACATGTCCTCATAGACAATAGATTAGGCCCAAATATTATGTTTCTAAAGCTCATCAAGCATATCAAATAAACAATAACTAATCTATATCCAAAAACAATTACTATCAAGGCTTATGATAATGAATAAGGAGAATCACAAGGTGCCATAAGCTTGTCAGTTATTGTTGGGCCCTTGAACTATGATACACTTTGCCATGTGTTAGACCTCAACCTATCTTAAAATTTTCTCTTGGGTATACCTTTGATACATGAAATTCATCCAATCACTTCAACATTGCATCAGTGTCTCAAGTTATCTCACTTATACATGGAGGTCACCATCAATGGAGATTTGCATCCCTATAAAAATTGTAAGCATTTGGAGGTTGAGTACAAAAGTTACAAATACCAATTTAGCCTCGATATAGTTCCCAAAAAGGACTGAGAAAAAATATTTTTTTGAATTTTTAGAGGCCAATAATATAGACCTAGATAGTCTTGACTCATCTTTCACCAAACATTTCAATATGATAACTGGATTCTAACTGGACATTAGATTAATTTCTACTAAACATTAAAAATTAAGCCTAAGAATCATTAAACATCCCAATTTCATTCACACACCATTCATCAGTTCTCAAATTTTTATGAAGACATCCCTATTTGAGGTATTATACTATATGAAAAAATAACCTCTCATGGATTCATCTCCAATCACCTTGTGACCTAACAATTGACAATTTGGCTTATGGACCCATTAAACAAAGCACTTGAATAATTATTTAAAGAGTTAAAATGTTAATAAATATGAATTAACTAATTAAATCAAATTAAATTCTTATCCAAATTATCCATTTACAATTAATGAATATCTAAAAATTGAAATTCTAAAATTCAAAATATCAAGCTTCTTCATCATTGCCTTTATGAGTTGTCAAGCTCTCAAAAATATCTTAAAATATATAATTTGAGAACCATTCTTATTAATTGAGAATCATAATTACATGAAAACTTTTAACAAAAATGGAGTTAGCCTCAACTCACCTAGGGTTAGTTTGAACTCATTCCATGTTTAAATTCAACCTTAACTCACCTTGGGTGAGAGTTAACTTTTAAGGCTATAAATATAAGGCCTTACCTATTGATCTATAATTTATTTTTGTGTAATGTTATTATTCCCAAATATCTTAAAATATATCATAATTCAAAGTTATAATGTTCATTTTTTGAGGGACAAGCCTTTCAAGTATTTTTATCATACCATATTCAAAAGCTAACATAGCAAAGTCAAAGTGTTAAGGAAAGGTGGATCAAAGAGAGATTCATTGATAAAGATTTATTGATGCACAAAGATGATTAAGCCACTTCAACAAGCCATTTTAGAGATACAAGGAAGGTGAAAGGATGATTTATTTTGTTTTTTAGTTTTTTTTTTAATGTATGCTTGTTATTTATGCTCACCCTAGTGTCTTGGCTAGAGGTGTTAAATGTTTAGTGTAGAATAAAACTATGAGATGTGTTAGTCTATGTGTTAGTTAAGAAAACATATAAGAAAAAGTATATAGATCTAAAATATCAAGCTTAATCCCTCATGGGATTTTTCTAGTGAATTCTAAGAGCTATTTAAGAAAGGAATACTACAAACCTTCCAAATAACATTCCTCCTTCCAAGGACAGCCAAAAAGTGTGTTTTTTCCTAGATTTGGTGCTCTAAGTCTATATTAATGAAGATTAGCATGCTCTTCCATCATTTCATAGTGCACTAATAGTTTAGGCTCACAAGATTGGTCAATTTATGCAAATAGGTGAAGCTTTATGAAGATAATTTTGCATGATAACATTACACAATTTAAAATTAAAAATGGTGATCTTGGCTCGCTTATTTATAGTTTTTTGAAAATGTTCAGGATTAACCATTGTTTTCTATATTGAGATAAATATGTGTGGCCATGGATCAATTCAATTTTGGAGGGACAATGCATAAACATGCCCATTAATATTTGGAATAATGGGGCATTGATGAGGCATGAGAGAGCTTAATCTTGATATTTGTTCCATTAATGGCCTATGGATGCCACCCCATTGATGATGTCATGGGATGATGAATATTTGAATAATTAATTTCCAATAAATATATTTTCAATAACTTTCATGGAATTTTCACTTAGGCTCTTTATTTGATTTAATTTGCTTAAGTGACTTTGATTAATTTTTTGTAATTCTTTATAAATCTATTACACACTTAATCAACCTAGTCGTAAACATCATTTTACTAAGTCATAATTTGACTAAATTATAATCAAAATAAGGTGTTAGTTTCATAGATAAAAATACCCCAATGGGAATTATGGATGTGAAACAACACATGCACATAACATGTGCTACCAAATTAGAAGTATTTAGTGGTCCAAGATGTTGTTTTACATGGTCATAATTTGAATCTAAGTGATTTAAGAAAATATAATAATCACATAAAATGCATTTCCCCATTCAAGGATATATTAGCCTAAATCAACACCTATATGTGACAAATTAGAATGATTTAACACATTTTAATGATTTTGGCCTAGAGTATGCATTATCATAGGATATTTCTTAGATTGAAAATTATATAAAAATAGTGATAATAATTAAATGTCTACATTTTACCCCTTATTTAGAAGGCATAATGAGACATTTGGTCAAAGCATCATCTTCTCAAAGAATGAAAAGGTCATTATAATCATAAGAAATAAATTTCATTCCCACTTTCCATTTTCAATTTTGCATGAGTTACAAAGAAATGGATTTATGAAATGCCCTAAACATTGTTTGGGTGGACCATGATTCCCCTTCAAGGAGAAGATATAAAAATTGAAAATATTTTATAGGTGACCCTCAATCAGAAGAAATAATAATCATGTTAATTTCAGCAAAAGAGGCTGAAAATGGAGCAATTAGAAAAAAGTGGGATGAAAAATAGATAAGAGGGGCTAAAATAGTAGGCCCAACAAGATAAAATGAGGCAACTATAGGCCAAGGAGGTAAATATTTTTGAAAAATTTACTATATTTTTATCCTTGGGGGTAAAAATAGTTCATTTCCCCCCTAGATATAGTAATTTATGAGCTTTGAGATTTATGTGTGAGAGAGTTGAGAACAATGGCCAACATCTTGCACCAACATCACCTTAGAGATCATGTGAGAGAGTAATAGAGACCACTAGGGAGTATAACATAGATAGGTTCCTTTTTACATATTTAATTTGGTCATTTACTACATTTATTACATGTAAGAAGTAGGTGGTTGGGTGATCTCACTATTTTCCCAAATTGGAAAATGATGAGTTCACCCACGAAAATAGTGGGGTCATCACGATATCATTGATCTCACCAACCTTTCAGTGGGATCATGGGTTGAAAAAATGAGGTTGCCAAGAAATGGAAAATTCACATTTTTTGGTATGAATCACCTTGTTAAACAATAATTTTGTAAATATTAGCAAGATCACGCTATTAATTAGTGAGAATAACCTACTAAATGACGAGTTCATGATTTTCAATAGGATCAACTTGTAGAGTAGTGAGAACATCCTACTAAATAGTATGATCAAAAAAATAATGATGATAATACAAAAGTAAAATATAAAAGGGAACATAAGATATTAATCTAGGCCTAAAATTAGAAGAGTAGAGATAGAGACTCATAGTGGATTAGTCTAGGCCTCAAAATTAGAATAATTCAATGAATGATAGTAAATATAATTGACCCGATGCCTTGTGTTTGATTTACAAGAGTGAGTTGGGGTCATCACATCATATGAGCAACACTCCTGAGTATTGTAGTGATAAGGGATTATGAGAAACAAGCTCATTGGCATCTTAGTAGTAATAAACCTATATCACTTAACATGATTTATAGTGATCCACATAAGTAGAGCTTACTTATCATCACTTTTAGATAGGTGGCATTCAGATACCTCTTTTTTCATCTATAGACAAGGGAGGACATGATGACATTAGAGGATGTACACCATATTATACATGTTCTGATGTAAGGACCCAATATTACATGGATGGTGGTAGGATGAAAGTCCATGTTAGATGACCTACTTGGATTAGTAGACTAGGATATTGTTGATGATTATATAGATGTGGATTCTTTAGAGGATTTGTCTTAGTCCCTAGAGGGTGGAGTAGAATAGGGTACAATTCCCCCAAGGTGGTAGTATTGATAGCTCTTGTTAATGTCCTTCTATTGCATGACAAAAGTGGATGGTTCTTTATATTGGGTTTGATTGCCATCATGCAGGAGATGTTTGATGAATTTACATGTTTAAATTAGGGAATTTTGATTATTTTTCAAATGTATAGGGAATTACAAATGATTTCATATCAAAGAGGCTAAAACATAGGCCATAACACATTACTATAGGTATAGGCCTAAGAGCAAATAGTCATTGCATAGATAGTGAGGTTGAGATATTAAAGGGGACTAGAGGATCTTGTGGCTTGGTGATGGTAACCTACAAGAGAAAGAATGCAAGGAAATTTAGGGGACTTTTTGTATTATAAGTGAGCCATTGACAAGATGGAAGATAGAGATTTTATTTTGCACCTCTACTTAGGGGCATAGTAGCTATGGGTAGAGGATTTTTTTGTGATTAGGTACATGATCTCACCATGTTACACCATGTTATATGTGGAAGAGATATATAGCATAGATCGAGCCCAACAATATTTAAACATGTAGTGGGACATCCTAGAGGGTACTCACTATTTTTCACACATGACCAAGGAGATCAAGGAGTGGGGGCCACTAGTGCCAAGGGTAGAGGTAGTCATTGAATATGGGTAGAGGTAGAGATTATATTAGTGTTAGAAGTAAAATGATTGATATGGGGGTGAATCAATCTTCAAAATTGATCTGAGCAACACTTTGGGTGACCACTCAGGTGACAAAAATGATCTGGGCAACAATTTGGGTGACCATTTGGGTGACAGTTAATTTCTCAAATTTTGTATTGTTTTCATTCTTGGAAGTCACATTGTCGGTGATAGTTATTTCCTCGAGCCATTATGTCCTCAAGTATTTCCTCAAGCCATTATGTCCTTGAGCATAGTATTGTTTTAATTCTATTATTTCTCTTGAGCCACTCATTCTTAAATGGTCACAGTTAATTCCTTGAGCCACTCAATCTCTCAATGTTTTCAAAATATGTATAAATTCATTACAACCCAAAAAAGGAAGGTAGACATCTCTTCCTAGAGATAAACCTATACTTGTATTGCAATATTTTAATTAATACGATGTATCTTCTCAAAGAATTCATTATTATTGTGTTATTTATATGCTATTGAAATATTCATCAACCAAAACTTTTGAGTTTTGGATCAGTGGTTTCAAAGCTAGGTCTCAAGGTCAAAACCCACAGAAGCTGGTGGGCATGATCCACATCCCTTCTTAGGGTTAATTTCTTTCCTTAGGGACCGATCAGTGCACACCATGTGTTTGATCAGGAATCACCTCAGGTGCTTCAGTGGCTGGCTTATATGGGGATCTGGAAGAGGACCTAGATCACTCTAGAGCTTTTGGCATGATGGCTAGTCCTTTTATTGGTATCAGAACTCAACTATATTTTAGTCATGTATGGCTCCATTTTGGTCTCCCCAAGTCCATTGTCTCAGATCAAGATAGTAGGCTCCTGAGCATCTTCTAGTCCACTCTATGGAAGATGATGGATACTAAGCTGATGAAGTCCACAACCTTCCATCCACGGACTGATGGTTAGACTGAGCTGGTAAATTGCTTGATTGTTCACATGATTTAGATGTATCACTCCAAACATCCATGCACATGAGATGAGGGACTTCCTTTCATTCAACATGGATACAATCAGGTGTTGCATAGCTCAACCAAGCACAGTCCATTCCAAGTATGTTTTGGGTTCTAACCCATGGCACTAATTGATATAGCTGTTCCATTTTCCACCATGGAATACACACCCCATGGAAGATCTGAGGTAGCAAAAGTGAAAAAATTTATTAAACAAATGCAACATATCTAGCAAAAATTTCATGACATCCTAGAGAAGATGAATCAGAAGTATAAGCTACACCATGACAAACATAGGATTGCACACCATTTCGTTATGGGTGACAAGGTTTGGTTATAGCTTCAGAAGGAACAACTTGCAAGCCCACACAAAAAGATTTGGCCTCTGTGATATGGTCCATACACCATCACCAAAAAAGTTGTAGAAAATTCTTTTGAGTTAAACCTACCAGCCTACCTCGGCCTATACCCAATATTCAATGTGGAGCTCCTCAAACCATATCACCCACCTCTATTGGACACTTCAATTGTGGTAGAACAACTAGACATTGATGAGCTTAATCCACATAGTTTTACTCTAGTAGAAGAGGATCAGATTGTGGATACTTGGATGAAGACATCAAGAGGATGCTATATTCCACTGTATTGAGTGGTCAAAAGAGGCCAGATTAGCCACCAAGGTGAGTGGCTCACAGAGAATCAAATCAAGACACAACTATCCCACCTGATGGGGAATATTGATGTAATGGGGACCATTGCTTTTCAAAGAGGGAGGAATGATCTGGGAAACACTTTATGTGACCACTCGAGTGATAGAAATGATTCGAGCAACAATTTGGGTGACCATTCAGGTGATAGTTGTTTCCTCAAGCCATTATGTCCTCGAGTATTTCCTTGAGCCATTATGTCCTGGAGCACTGTATTATTTTAATTCTATTATTTCTCTCAAGCCACTCATTCTTAAATGGTCACCATTAATTCCTTGATCCACTCAATCTCTCAATGTTTTCAAAATATATATAAATGCATTACAAATCGAAAAGGGAAGGCATACATCTCTTCCTAGAGATAAACCTATATTTGTATTGTGATCTTTTAAGTAATACGACATCTCTTCTTAGAGAATTCATTGTTATTGTGTTATTTATATGCTATTGAAATATTCATCAACTAGAGCTTCTGAGTTTTGGATCAAAAACCTTTATTTCAATTTCACTTAAGTAATCATGATCTATTCAAATAAATATATATATCTAGAAAGCATAAACAACTATCCACATAAGCATGAAATACAAGAAACAATATATATGTGGGAAACCCTAAATGGGAAGAAAACCCACTAATATCTTCAATTAGACTATAATACTATAATAAAAAACCAAATTTAGTAAATCACCAACTCCACATGTAACACCAACCCCAACTAGCCAAGCACCCACTTACAAGGAAGTACCAAACCTCTAGATGACTCAGCACCAAATCAACCACCTAATTGATTTAATCACCTTCAAGACACTATGTTTATCACACAATATATGATGATCACCTTCATTAGCTCTTCACACTCTTATCCCTCTCAAACTACCTTCTAGGCTTCTTTTCTCAATTAGTTCTCTTCAAGACTAATTAGATCATATGATCTTGATCTTCATATGTAAACACACTATCATATCCTCATTATAGATCCTCTACACTCTTCTGATGGTCTAAAAGACCTCCTTCTACTCAAAACTATGTTATATCATTTTAATATACCCTAGTTCCTAAAATAGGCCTAAAACTACCTTGTATATATAATCCTTTTTCTCATATACCTATTGGTTGGCCACACACACTTATCCACTTAGATTAGCCATGAAACATGCCTTAGGACGTGTTACAAGTAAGAATCAATCATTACATTAGGTCATCCATAACTCAAAAAGATCAAATATTCTTTAGGTCTCATGGAGACATAATTACATTAGGCCTTCTTTAGGACACATTTTAGGTCTAGCCACCACTTAATACACTTTACTAGCATTGTTCACATTAGGCCTTTGAACACACATAAAATTATGTCTTGAACAACTGAAGATAACAAATTATTTATCCACAAACCCATAAAAATAAATTACTTATACTGATCCTATATGACCTCAAAAATATCACCATATTCATTAGACACTTCCACTCAAGAGATAAGGCTTCAAGAACACCCCTACAACCCACTCACTCAGAACTGCCAGATTACCTAAAAACATAGTAATGGTGACTTAGACCTCTAACACATGTATAAAAGTTTTTAATGACTTATGATTCATTTAGATAATCCTAATAGATAATTTTACCATTCTTAGATATAAATATCATATGATTAAATGGAAAATATTAGTTTTGTAGACCAATCTCATGACCTTATATCTCATTGTCTCATCTAAACTAGACAAGTCAACTTATGAGAAATATTTTTACCACACACATGAAATAAAAATATTTTTATAAGAATAAAAATATCTCACAATTCCTATACAACATCTTTATATTCTTTATTTCATCATTATATCATGATAACACATTCCACTTCATCTTCTCATAGTTGCCTAGGTTTTTCACTATTTACACCATTAGGTTTGTTAGCAACTGGCTAACTTGGATGACCAGTTTAGCACACTTAAAGAATATAAAATATCCAAAAACATTTATGGACATAAAATATGAGTCTCTACCTTATTCATCCATCCATTTTCTTACTATGTCTAATGCAAGTTTTGACTTCTACAATACCTTCTTCATTAATAAACCTATAACTCAACATTTTTTCTCTACTCTCTCTAACCATTACCACCTGGAGGTACCTAGGAGAGTCCACTAAAATATCCAGTAGCTCACCTAAGCATACCAATCCATTATAGACACTTTTTATCAACATTGGGTCCTTATTAGGGTTTTAAGAGGGTTTAAACCTATTTTCACTCTTAACAATCATTCATAAAGCATGGTCACTCAATCTAAAAACCAATGCTTAGAATTTTGATTTAGGACCCTTCCCCATATACCATGAACTTATTATGTTCCCATGTAAAAATTTTATGAGCTAATGATCATAATAAAATCCTTCTCATGTTGAGAACCCTTCATTTTGAGCACTCGAGAGACCTCTAAACTACTTTTCATGACTTGTCCTTCAAACTAGAACCTAAAACTACATGAACAAACTTTAAAAAAAATTTACTCATCTTTATCAATGCTTAGATGATATGAAACAAATTTAAATCTGATCATTACCCCTCATTAGGACACACACACACTCTCTCTTTTCTCTTTAAACCTTGATCTACAAACCATATTAGGCCTTAAAATTGATATTTATGCCTCTTTCCATGTACTCTCCATAATAACATACTTAAATAACCTATATCATGCTTACAATTTTCCATACATCCTTCACATGTCTTGACAATAGGTCATGATACCTCATTAGGCCAGGAAAGGTCTAGGAGTGGTCTAGGTGCAAACTTGGTCTAAAGGTCCTACCCCTATAAGCTTACCCTAAGAATTTGATGAATACTCTAATGCCTCACATACATTCTCAATAAACCTCATAAAACCACTCATTTCTATGTACACTCATCTTACCAATCCACCATGCTCATACCTTATCACAAGGTCTCTTCATGCCATGACTAGGCTTAGGCTACTTAAGCACTTGATGCCTTGACCTATTCCTTCTATGTCATGACCTAAACAAAAAATAAACCAAGAAGATATAAGATATTACACCTCACTCATATCATTTAACCATTCTCTTTCTGATGACAACAATCTTCTATAGCCTCATATAGACTTAAAACCACATGACCAAGCATAATATGACTTGACATCTATCTTTCATGTATTTTAACACCTTTGACATCAACCTTGAATTTTATGCAACATTAACACATTATTTTCCTTTAAATTATATATTGCCTTCAAATTATCTCTTTACCACACTCATATCAATGCATCTTGTCTCATCACATACTATCAACTAGGCTTAATCACCTTTATTCATTCATTTCACTATGCTTCCTTTATATGGACCACCCTTCTATGATTTTTACCTTCTGTGATCATAACATTCATGATAATATCAATCTTGTACCTTGAAATAACTCATTTCCAACTAACCTTTACCATTTCTAACTAACCTTACTCTCAATAACACTCTTATAGACCTACTTGTCATCATACCTTCACAAGAACCTTAATGACCACTCACCATGCACCTTCACTAGATGCACATTGACATTAATGATATCAACCTTGACATAAATGACAATAACATGCCAACAAACTCCCCATTTTTCATTGATGGCAAACAAACTACAACATGATCATTTTCATCTCCCCATTTTAATCTTTCTCCCCCTTTGACATTAATGACAAAGGGTCTTCCAAAAACTACCATCTAAACCTTGGACCTCAAGAAACCATTCTTCTTATGACTTCTACCTCAATTTTTTGACACTTCATAACATAGAGATATGAAGAGCCCCCTAAGTTGATACTTCTCCTTACAAAAACTTGATGATAACCACTCCCATAAATTGATAATTACTTTAAAAAGATACATCTCCCTCTAATATTCATTCTCCCAAAATTGGCTCTTTTCAAAAAATAAATATGATCACACTTGTAACATCTAGAATGACACCTTCTTGTAAAAAAACTCAACACACAGAATATAAAGCATCATAAAAACATAATCCCCCTTACTCATACATACCTCATTGAAATGAACTCAGATAACAAGATCATTCTCATCTTCCTTCAAACATATTGATACTAATACCACTTCTTAACACATATCAAGCTCAACCACCAACTACTTGAAACAAAGAAAAACTTTTTGCTTATCTTTGATATACCAACAACACTTCTATCTCAATCAACATGTCTTCATGATAGCTACCAAGATTTCATTAACTAATGAGTGTCTCCATGAAGCCTAATGGAGTCACCCCTTACCATAGGGCACTATAACAACACAAACTTAGGATATTCCCAAATCTCCATTCTCTCACAAGATGGATGACCCTTTAGGATCCTTTCAAGCCTAACTAGCCTCTTTATATTAGGCTATTCATCATCCATGTGGTCAATAATGTAAGATGATAATGAACATTATTGATACTTTTCAATATCTTTCTTATGATCTAACATATTAAAAAGTCCACTTTGGCTTGTAGACTAATCAGGACCAAGCTTGAATATCTTTGGCTTCCACACCTTGGTTTGTCTTCTTTCTTTAGCTCTAAGAGCTTGAATATTCTTGTTTTATCTTGGTGATTCATGATGATAGAATCTTGAAATGTGATGAATGTTATAATAATGATAGAAAATAACATCACTCATATATCTTGATTTATGTGGACTGTGACTCCTTCCATAGTCTTATGAGTACTCATTTTTAGAGGATCTTCTACACTCTCTTGCTCTATGACTAAATTGACTACATGAGAAACAATAAACATTGAATGAATTTTCATACCTTATGGCATTAGGATATCTAATAGAGTTTGTCTTCATATTATTCTTGATTTTGACCTTATTTTTCACATTAGCATTCTCCTTGTTATCCTTTTTATCTACTTTGAAACCAAGACTTGCCTTATCATTGGTAGACTTTTGACTACTCAAAATTTCATCTAGAGCCTCAGTTCTCTTTTAAAACTTCTCATAAGTTTTCATCTTGCTAGTTTATTGATCTAATTTCTACATTAAGGACTCTATTTTTGATTCATACATGGTGCATTCTTCTTCTTTGGCCTTTAGGATAGCAGTGACTATCTCCATCTGAGTTTCAACCTAATTGATGATCTCATTATGCTCCTTAGATGTGTTACTCAGTATCTCTTCAAACAAACCAATCTACTCTTCATAGTCCTTAACTATTGATCTTATTTTATGATTTTTCCTTATTTGGAACTTTAACTTTTCTAGAGTACTCACCAATTCTGCCTCAAGGTTCACTTTAGCCTCTTCTTCATATAATTCTTAATCATCCATAAGGACTTTCCATTTTGATAAAATATCATTATCTATTCATATAGCCATGAATAAGGTTTCATTATTGTCATAATCATTACTATCATCATTTCTATCATATGTACTTATGTCACTTACATTAGATGAACTATTATCTTCTTTGGTATAGAAAATTCTCTTGTTCTTGAATGACCCTTTCCTTCCTTCATACTTCTTGAAATATTTCTTGCATTTATTAGGATTATAGACCTTATCATCACCATGATATTCATCATGTTCTTCATCATTCTCAATATTATCCTTGTTAGTACACTTGATGAAAACCAACCAATATTATCACAATTGAAACATTTGAAAGGCAACTTGCCCTTGTACTTACTATATCCAATATTCAATTTCCTAGCAAACATAGCTATCAATTCATCATCATCAATATATGAAAATACCTCATCCTTGAACTTTTTGTATTTTTACATCTTATAAAATTTGATTTTTTCTTCCTTCTTAGAAGGTCTTACTTCATTTGTTCTCATCCCATAGGTATTCAAGATGCCATGAAGCCTATCCATTTGAAGTGTGTCTAGATCTTATATTTCTTCTACTATAGTCACCTTTGAATCAAATTTAGAGGTTATGGATATCAATACCTTTTTTTATAGTTTTAGACTCTTTTATTTCTTATCCTAGACCTCTAATGACATTGCAAACTTCCTCAACCTTTAATAGGTAAGATGCAATGCTCTCATCTTCCTTCATAATCAAAATTTTAAACTACCTTTTGTGGGTCTAAAATTTATCCATATTCACCTTGGTAACTCTTTCATAGATAGTATTCAACTTGTCCCATATTTTCTTGGATAACTCCTAGTGCATCACCTTCATAAAATCTACCTCTAATAGGGCACATAGAATGACATTTTTTCCCTTGGAATTTCTCTTACTTTCATTCTTGCTTATTTTATCAGTTGGTGGTGTAGGACGTGGAGTGTATCCATCCATAACTAATTATCATATGTCATGGACCATTGAAATTATATATGTCCTCATTTTTATGTTCCAAAATTTTAAGAATGAAGCCTTACTAGTAGAGAAACCTTCTTGAACTTGACTATTAGCCATCCTTGCTTCTAGGATCTTCTTTAGGTTGTTAGGCTTGATTCAAAGGACCAGATCTAGTACCAATTTTTGGAAGAAAAATACTAAGATGGGGAGGCATTAATCAATATTCAAAATCTTTCTTTCGATTTCACTTAATTAATCATGAACCATTGAAATAAACATATATATCTATCAAGCATAAACAACTATTCACATAAGCATGAAACACAATATCACATCATATATGTGGGAAAACCTCTAGGATAATAAAACCCAATGATATATATATATATATATATATATATATATATATATATATATATATATATATATATTTAATATATTAATATAATAAAAAAACAAATTTATTGAAACACCAACTCCACATGGAGCACCAACCCCAATTAGCCAAGCACCCACTTACAATAAGGCACCAACCCCCTAGATGACTTAGTACCAACTCAACAACATAATTTATTTAATCACATTTAATACACTATGTTTATCACACAATATATGATTATCACTTTCTTTGGCTCTCCACACTCTTATCCCACTCAAACTGCCTTTTAAGCTTCTTTACTCAACTAGGTCTCTTTAAGACTAATTAGGCCATATGACCTTGATATTCATATGAAAACAAAATATAAAATATTAATTATTTATCTTATACACTAATTTTATTTTATAAAATACCTCCTTCTTCTAAACACTATGCTATATCATTCACATACACTCTACTTCCCAAAATAGGCCTAAAACTACCTTGTAGATATACAAGCCTCTTGCTCATATACCTATATGTTATCTACACACACTTTTACACTTATATTATCCATGAAATATGTATTAGGATAAATTATAATTAATAATAAATCATTACATTAAGTCATCCATTACTCAAATAGACCAAATTTTTCTATAAGTCTTATGGAGACCTAATTCTATTAGGCCTTCTTTAGGACACTTTACTTTATGACCCATTGGAACAATATAAACATATATATATGGAAAAAAATCTTCATAAAACAATAATATATGCCTTATCCAAAATAATTTGATCATAATGACACCTTTTAAGTGCAACCACCACTTAAAACACTTCATTAGCACTGTTCGCATTAAGCCTTTGAACACACAAAAAAGTCTATCTTGAATAATTGAAGATAACACATTATTTAGCCACACAAACATGACAATAAATCACTTATATAGAGACTAATTATACTAAAAAATATCACCATATGAATTAGACACTTCCACTTAGGATATAAGGCTTTAAGAACACCTCTACAACCCACTTACTAAGAACTTCCAAATTACCTCAAAACATAGTCATGATGACTTAGACCTCCAACACATGTATACAAATTTTAAATAAATTATGATAAATTTAGATGATAATATAATATAATTATAAATTTTTTAGATATAAATATTATATGTTCAAATGGAAAATATTGGTCTTACAAACCTATCTCATGACCTTCTATCTCATTTGAACTAGACAGGTCAACTTGTGAGCAACTTTTTCACTACACACATGACCTCCAAAGATTTTTCCAAGCATTAACATCTATTAAAATTCATTAATAACATATTAATTAACTTTTTTCCATCATTATATCATGATAATAGATTCCAATTTATCTTCTCATTATTGTCTAAGGTTTTCAATATTTACACCATTAGGTCTATTAGTGACTAGCTAACTTTGATGACCGATTTAGCACACTTAAGGAATAAAAAATATACATAAACCTTCATGTACATAAAAAATAATTCTCTACCTTCTTCCTTAATCCACTTTCTTACTATGTCTAATGTAACTTTTGACTTCTACAACTTTAGAAATAAGCCTATAACTCAACATTTTCTCTCTCCTCTCTCTAACTAATACCACTTATAGGTATTTGGGAGAGTAAGATACAAGATAAAATAGCTTACTTTATCATACCAATCCATTCTTTGAACTCTGTATCGACATCTTCAACATCAGGTCCTTATTAGGGTTCTAAGAGGGTTTAAACCTATTTTTAATCTTAACAATTGTTCATAAAGCATACCCCTTCAATCCAAAAACTAATGCCTAGAATTTTGAGATAGGACACTTACCCATATAAAACAAAACTAATTATGTTCCCAAGTAAATTTTTCATGAGATAATTAGCATAATAAAATCCTTCTTCGATTAAGAACCCTTCATTTTGAGCACTCGAGAGACCTCCAAATAAATTTTCATGACTTATCCTTAAAACTAGAACCTAAAACTACATGAAAAAATTAAAACAACTTAAATCACTTTTTTAAATGATTACATGATCACAAAAACCTTGAATATGATCATAATGCTCATTAGACCACTCTCTTTCTCTTTGCTCTCTAGACCTTAACCTACAAACCACATTAGGCCTTAAAACTAAATTTCATGCCTCTTTACATGTACTCTCCACCTTACTCACATACTAAAAAAACCTATATCATGATTAAACACTACCATACATCTTTCACATGTCTTGATAGAAGATCATGATACCTCATTAGGTCAAGCAAGGTCTAGGAGTGGTCTAGGTGTAGATTTGGTATGAAGGTCTTACCCCTGTAAGCTCACCCCAAGATTATTATGAATGATCCAATGACTCACATACGTGATCAAGAAACCTCATAAAACCACTCATTATTATGTGCACTCATCTCAAGAATCCACCATGATCATACCTTCTCATAAGGTCTCTTCATGCAATGACTAGGCTTAGGCTACTTAAGCACTTGATGTCTTAACCTATTCCTTCCATGTCATAACCTCAAAAAAATATAAACCAAGTAGATATAAGACATTACACCTCACTCATATCACTACATCATTCTATTTCTAATGACAAGAATCTTCCATGACCTCATATAGACTTAAAACCACATGACCAAGCATCATATGACTTGACATCTCTCTTTCATGCATTTGAACACCTTTATCATCATCCTTAACATCATCCTTTAATTTTATGCAAACTTAATACATTATTTACTTTAAAATTTTATCTTTTCTTCAAAATATCTTTTGACCACACTCTTTTAAATACATCTTGTCTCATCACATACTATCAACTAGGCTTAGTCACCTTTGTTCATTCATTTCCCTATGCTTCCTTTAAATGGTTCATCCTTCTATGATCTGTAACTTTCATGCTCACAACATTCATGACAATATCAATCTTGTACCTTGACACAACTCATTTCCAACTAACCTTTTCTACTACCAACTGACCTTGCTCTCAACAACACTCTTATAGACCTACTTATCATCATCCCTTCATAAGAACCTCAATGACCACTTACCATGAACATTCACCAGATGTACCTTGACATCAATGACATTAAACTTGACATCAATGATAACAATAGGCCAATATTTAGATGAACATCAGATGCATGGGTCACTAATGCTTATGTTGCATGGTGGATTGGGGTGAGACCTATCCAATTGATAAGGTCGTTACTCCAACAACCAATTCTTTGAAAAAGGTGAGTTAGGATGAGGAGAGACTGTAGACATTTCCCAACACAATGATAGGTTTAGATGATAATACAACCAATGATTCCATATGCTAATCCTTTACAGGTAGTATATCCTTAGGCATTGTAGTATCCCATAGAGGATGAAGAGATGACTGAGTTGGGTGGTCAGGATGTGGATATGGGGGATCCCCCAAATGGTGGTGGAGGCCACAAGATGGGTTTAAGAGAGGCAGGACCCTTAAATATAGGTATAAAGATAGGTATAGGTTTAGGAGGGGTAGGGCCCTCTAGCATAGGGAGGTCTATAGAGGACCAAGATTTGATTGATAGGGGCCAAAGGGAGATTATTGCATGCCTCTTAGATATTATAAGTCTATAGAGCACTATGGTTGGGTTATAAGTGTAATTGGTTACTAATTTGGGAGAGACCACTAGGGTACATGGTATCATTATATCTAGGGATATAAATATTATTGGGCTCAGAGGATAGGTGGTATAGTTGGTAGGAATTTAGTCCCAATTAGCTACATAAGACCTAGAGTTTTTAATAGTGGTTGGTGAGAAGGATTTCACTTTGGGAGAGAGGGAGAGATTGGCCTCCTAGATAGAGAATCTAACATAGGAGAGGGATGAGGCTCATCAAACTAAGATAGATACAAAGGTAAGATCAGTTAGAGCCTTGAATGACATGATTATGGCCAAAGATGATGCCTTCTGCATGAATGATGATGTCTTATGTGCCAAGGATGAGATAACCTACTAGAGGTAGCTATACAACATAGAAGTTCATGTAGAGAGGAGAGTGGCTTCTTATAAGGAGTATACGATATCACAATGGACTATTCAAACCTCTAGGTCTAAACATGAGATAGAGTTAGAGTGGTTAGTTACATAGCCATATGTATAGTGGGTAATCATGGGGCTTCCACCACCATGTCCACCAAAATTTCCTACATTTAGGATGGTTTAAAGCTTCCAGTAGATTCCTATAAAGGATAAGCATGATCAGAGCTGATTTTATTAGCTCTCTTTTTTATATATATAATCTTATGATGTATAAAACATGATATATATATATATATATATATATATATATATATATATATATATATATATGACATTCATTTTTGGCTTATTTCTACTCGTACATGGACTATTAATATTCTTTGATTGTCACATGATGTGTTACATTTACATTGCTCTTGTTAGGATATGTTTTGGATATGCTAGTTTCAAGAGATCCACATCCTCAACAAATGGATGTTGATGTGTTTTTTATGTTTTATGTATGAGTAGATGATAGAATATAATTTAGGAGATGCATGTCTCAAACTAAGCATAGAAATAGTCACTTATACTCATAGTGTATGTCAAGAGATGCATGTCTTGAATAGAGTCTTGTATTTTCTATAGTTGGCCTAGGATATATATTGTGTTAGGTATTAGGCATGGTGTGTTTAAACATGATATTTGATGCCACATTGACTTTTATATTTGGATAACTTAGTGTTTAATATAAAAAATTTAAATTATGCATCATACATATGAGTAACTTATAATAACATTGTATTTCTATTTGTACTTAATCAATTCAAATGTGAATACTTATAACTAAGGATAATGATAAAATAATGGGTAGTATTTGATTATGATCATCATAAGTTCCCAATTTCAATTCAATGGTATTTTTTATGAGGAGTAGAGAATCATATTATAAAATAGTGGATAGTATTTGATTATGATCCTATTCTTCTACTTCAGCTTCTAGTTATTCCTCCCAAAGCTATGGATAATGAGATGAATATGATGTTATCAATTCAAGTATTAAACAACCAACAAATATCTCTAGAAATTATAGAGAAATATTATCAAAGGCTTTATGTTTTTTAGATGTGATACTAATGATGACTATAGAGTTAGGACTATGTAGAGTGTCCAAAGGTAAGTCAAAGCCTTGTTTATGATTACCGATTAGTAATCCATATCTAATACCAATGTACTTGGTAATAGATTCTATGTTCTAAAATTCATCAAGTGATATAATAAAAAAATATTGGTCTCAGTCAATGAATTCAAGATGGCAAAGGAAAAGGGGATAATGTGATGTGATAGTTATAATGA
This sequence comes from Torreya grandis, assembly GCA_037957365.1. Lineage (NCBI taxonomy): Eukaryota > Viridiplantae > Streptophyta > Pinopsida > Cupressales > Taxaceae > Torreya > Torreya grandis. The sequence continues at coordinate 3,193,431 of JARHVA010000812.1, read as the reverse complement.
AATCAGAGTCAAATAGGTTAGTGTGAACAATCTTGTCATAAATGCTATAATGGGGTATTACATAATTAATAGGAGTCTTGTTGCTAGTTGATTTATAAGAATCATTATCAAAATACATGAGGTCACCCATAGGTAGTATAAATATAAGATCTTGACTCATATTGAGCTTAAAAGATAATAATGGTTCCAAGATTCCTTAATCTCATGGCCCAAGGCCTTTACTTGTATAATAAAATTTTCCCATAATCTAATTAGGGATATGGTATTTAAGATTTTGAAAATAATTAGCAAGGCCATCAAAATATAACCATTCTCCTTAAATAAAAGCTTATCGATCCTGATATGGTGAATTTTTTGGTACAAATACTATTTTCACTTGGATTTTCACCCTTTGAGGAGATGTAAAATCTCTCTTCATTCAAGTGGTGCAATGGAAACACCTTTAGGCTTGTGGGTAGTCTAAGGATGAGGTGAATCTCTAAATAGAGTTAACTCCATTGATGTACCACTTTGGATCATAACTACACTTAACTTTGAGGGGTGAAAATGGAGAGATATAACTAAAATCAAAATAACCTAAGTGAGGTGATACTCTAAATAAGATGACGACTTCCAACTAGTAGCATGTTACACATGAGAACAAAGGACAAACTAAACATACACTTCTCCAATCTTCATCTTCTCACATTAATGTTACATTGTGAGGTTATGTATGAATTTGAAAATATAGGAGGAATATACAAGAGGCCTATGAGGGAACTAATTAATATACTAACTCAATCAATCCTTGACATTTCCTAGAACACTTCACATGCCCTACAAGAAGAAGCTTTCCAATTGTAAATATGATGCAAGAATGAGACAACATGCTAGGGAATCCATATTCTTCACTAAGCAAGATCCAACATTCAAGTAAAATACACTAATAATAGTCATGAATAGGTAAAAATCAGTGGTATTATTGATCAAATGGTATTCAAATGAGTAGGGCTTCACCATACTCAGGTGGATCATGAGTTACAATGGCCAAAAAGGCTAGTTCTTGTATAACTTGAGAGAGAGAAAATAAGAGAGAAGTCCAAGGGTCATAAGGGAACTTTTAAAGATAATAAAATTAGTTTCTTGTGTATGATAAAAGGATATGGGATGAACCATGCAAGGTTAGGAAGTCCAAGTGTCTATCCAAGTCATCAAACTCTTGCAAAGTGGTATAAGATCCTCTTAACTGACTTAGAAAAACTACCTTCAAGATTTGAGCTTATTAAACACCTCATAATTGAATATTACCATTTTAAATTATTTAAATTAATGGGAAGTATTTCATACATTCCTCTTCATGCATTAGTTGTAGGCCTGGTCCTCTAGAATCATCCCAAAATGAGATATCATCACTCCTCTTTCATAGACCATGCACACTTGGACCAAAATTAGAATCATTTTATTATGAAAATAAATTATATGGATTGGATGAAAATTTAAATTACCATATATTTCCTTATAATCATTAGGCACACCTTAAAATCACCTCACTTGGAGTTTTCCATCCTTCTCACTAGCTTGTCCACTATGTTAATTTTGATTGGCTAAAATAAGAGCTATTGTTTTAACCATTATAAGTTTATTTAAGGAATTAAATGACCATGGGTATTTATTAAAAATCATAATATTCCCTCCAAAATTTATTTCATCGAAAGACTCCTCTTATAGCCTGCATAATGCATGAAACTATCAAGAAAAGCTTATTTTATACCCTATCGTACAAATTCATATAGATAAAAAGTATGGGGAGTATATTTATGGATTATTATGCATGGTAAAATATTTTTCATGGTCAAAATAATATTTTATATCAGATTTACAACTCCATTTCCTCAAAATGGTCACTAGCAAGAGTTTAAGAGGGTTTAGGCCTATTTTGACCTCTTAAGCTTCATTCAGAAAAACTTGACATTGGAGTTGAAAAAAATTACAAAAATATGTCCTTAAATACCCTAATAACCTCCCCAAACTCCTCTATCTCCCATTAAAATCATCAAGATAAATATGAGTGTTCAAACCTATCCTATCGAGACTTTTTCTCATCTTGCACAAGTCTGAGTTGGTTTTTGAGCTAATAATGGCTTATTCAAGGTTTCCTTTGCATATCAATAGCTTTAATGCATCTATTATTTCCCCATATATATTCTCCAATTCATTTCAATTTTCATTTCATACTATAATTGTGAGTGACCCCTCATTTGGCCTTAGGCTTGACCCTTACCTAATAGGCTTGACTGCACCTTAGAGCTCATAATGAATTTTTATGGTTTTCATTGCATATAAATAGATAAAAAAACATTTTAATTTACCCCTTAAACATTTATATATAGTTTATAATTATCACATTATGTCACAATTATAATTGACCCTTCGTTTGGCCTTTAGGCCTAAGTGTGCCTAGTAGGCTTGACTATAACTCCAAGGGTTTAGAATTCCTTATTTAGTTTCATATCTCTATGGTTGTTTTATAGGATTTTAATATGTATAAATTATCTTTCCAAACCCTTTTCAAGGATCTTTTTAGCTTCTAGTTTACTCCTTTTACCCAATCCTCTAAATCTACCAATTTAAGCCTAAGGAAAAGTAACCCCTATTTGAGACAAAATAGGGGTAATTTCCCTATTATATCAAGAAAAATGAAAATTTGAGGGATTTAATAAAGTTTTGAGGACCTCACACACCAAAATTAAGACCTATTTTATATCATTTTACCCCTCAAACTTGAAAAAAACCAAGACAAACTAGGAAAAAGTAGACTGTGCAAGGTTTTATCCATGTGGACTGAGTATGTATGATTAGAGAAATTACCTTTACTTGTTTTTTACTTTAAAGATATTATATTGGTTTTAATTATCATAATATATGTTATCATAGGTTTTTTTCACCATTTCAATCTTCATACACACATGGAATTCACCAAACTGGGCCATCTCTACCTTGATTGTGAAAACCCTACCTTACTATGCTTTTTTGATTTAGGGCAATGTATGAAGGTTTCATGTGTGTTCTAGTTTGATAAATGAATATAAAAAATTCTCTAATTCCTTTTTAATTTAATATTATCTTTTTTACCCTTTCCAAACTCTTTAAATGATATCCTTTTGTTTAACTAGTCGAGACTACTTATGACCCCTGCCTATATATGTCTTCCTTTGACAGTAACCCCTATAGCTACATTTTTTGCATGATTCGAGATTGAAATAATGATTTATGAAATTTATTGAATCATACATAGTGATATATAAATGTTATTTAATAATTTTTTCACCTTGAGTGACCTTATATCATCACTTAGGCACATTTCTCATCTCACTACCTATCTCAATCATCCCCAACTAACTGTATAGAAGTTTCAAGAATTGTAGGTAACTATGCATGAATTAGGAATTGATAATAGTGTATGGGTTTCCTTAAAACATTTTAATATACTTTGTAAATTACTTGGATAATTTTATCCCATGTTCATTCCATCTTCTCACCAAAATACTACCTTTGTTCATTGTTTACATAGTCATCCTTAGTGGTTATAAGTGTGCATTGTCAATCAAATGAACACTTGTAGGTGTGAATTACACAATTATATATATACCATGCTCCTTTGCATATCCCCTAATGTCTCTATAATTAATTTTACATTTTACAACTAATCTTCTCATGTTTAAAACTCCATATGGATTGTGTAAGATTTTGACCCCTATTGTAGGTGCACATTATGAGAGGAAATGACACCTGTAGGTTCACTTTATGAACCTAAATATTATGTATCAACCTTTTATTAATGATTTTTTAGACCATAAGTACCATTTTCACTATTTTTTATAATTAATCTTTGTTATCATGGTCTAGTGTCAACTTTGGAAACAAAGGCTATTCAAAACTCAAATTTCTTATAGGTTCACTATCCAAAATTAGTGCATAAAAGCGAAATTTTAGGCTTCTCAAAAACCACCTTCCATTTTTCATCTACCCTTTTAAAATTTTAAGGTACTTATCCATACTATAGGTTAAAAAACCAAACCATTTGGATGCTCCAAAATCTCATGTAGCCTATCATATGTTACTCTCAAACACTCCAAGATCTTTGTTCTGCATTTTTAGGGACTAAATCCTAGAACTCAATCACTTCATATTTAAAGGTAGTCTATCTTTCCAATTTCCATTATAAATCTTAAAATTGGTATATCATGAGGCTTGCTTCATGCTAGGACAAGAAGTAAATTTTCAACATCAATTCTAACACCTCAAAATGGTTCCCTTGCCCTCTGTTAGATCACATGTATGTGCACATTCTAATGTGTAGGTAACAAGTATGAGGATGTGATGGGTAGTGAGATCATGGATTTTAATTATTACAAACATACATTATTTTATAAGGATTAAAATAATATATCATGGTCTAAAAAAACTTGATTAAGTTTTTATATCTCGTTTCAATGCTTGGAAACTCTTGTAGGCACATATCAATAGAAAAATGAATGCAAAAGTTTCACATGACTACATATTCCCTCCTTTTTATCAAAATAAGGCTTGTATCACCACTTCATTATGTTAAAGGATATTAAAATACTTAAAAACCTTCAATACACCCTTGTGAACATACCATACAGGTTTCAAACATGTGATTTACCAAGACTAATTATGTGATAGTCATAGGGTAAACAAGAAATATGATCCTTGTAGATTAAATATCATGAAGTATGATTTGGAAAATGAACTTTAGAGGAAATAATATTAAAATAAAATAATAAAAATAATAAAAAACCAATCAAAACTCATTTGATCCATTGAAAAATCATGGAAATCTTGAACATGGTGAAAAACTACCTGTTGCATAAAAATTACTTCTTCTTACAACATAAGTTAATTTTCTCATAAAAACACTTTTAAAATTGAAAAAAATAATGTATGTAATCTAATAAGAGATAAAGAAAACCTATGTATTCAACATAACCAACTGATTCATATATATTTGACCAAAATGGAACAAAACCTATAAGGTGCATGAAATAACTAGCAGAAAAATACAATCAACTTCATGAGGATGGTTCATGAATTACATGCCATCATTATTAAAAATATTTATATTAAAATTAATGTGTATAAATTTACAACTTGCATAAATCATTTGACTTGAAACCTTCTCATCTATCTGTACTAAGCAAAAACCTAAAGGTCACTTCTATATGTCTAGGAGAGTAAAGATGGAGCAAAATAGTTTTGGGCCAAAAATGACACTTCCAAATAAAATAATTTTTTTTATGAGTGTGGTGAATATGAAGGGATGTTCCATGATATTTTTCTAAGTGGAACACTTCCCCATGAGCTGTACAAGTTCCAAAATCTCTTTCTTTCTCAAGAAAGCTACATTTTCTACATAAGAACATGTCAATTTTTATTTATATAAATTGATTAAGACCTATAAGGACACATTAATTGTGAAATAACATTTTATAACATTCACACTTCCCAATAAATCCATACAAGTAATTAAATTCACCTTTTTTACCTCAAAATGACCCAAAATGACATATTGGCTAATAAAATTAATGACCTATGATATACCTTATGAACAAATATTAAATCACTTAAAACACTTAAAATTCAAGTTTTTACCTAGGGGTACCCCAATTTTACCCAAAAGTCAAATTTGGTCAACAAATTAGTGACTCATAGGGGTAGTATGCCTGTTATACTAACTAGACCAGTAGCCTTATCAATCCATTGGTATTAGGGATTCATATGAAGTATAATAAAAACAAAAATAATTTTACCATATGATTTGATCAAGACAAGACCACTAATTACCTCAACCACTCAAATCAAGGACACACACAAAATAAGACAATAAACTAGCAACACACACACACATGTGCTCAAGGCACTTAAGGGAATTAAAAAAAAAACCTATTATGCAGAATTGGAAACTAAGCATACCTCCTTTCTAGGATAAAAAGGAAATTTTTTTGAATCACCTTATTCACAATAAGAATCATAGTTCCAAGCATATTTCTCCTTAGATTAGATGCTTTATGGATCAAACCTATTCCTTGGCACTTCACTTGACCTGCTCTCAAGTAGATCATCTTCAAATAGGTCTCTAATGTAGATATATTCCTCTTAAACTTTTATAATTACCTCATAATTCTACCTACTCTTCATCTCATGATAAAATTTTATCTCTTTAGTAGGCATGGATTCAAGAGTAGTTTCATTTTCTTTGGAAGATTGAGATCAATAGGAGCTTGTCTCATCCTTCAAGAGCTGATGTGTTTCTCCCAACTAGTTGAGATGATGATGTATCTCTCTAGAGTTCACCCTATTTGAAGATGTGAAAATCACACCCTCACTTTAACTGATACAATTAGAACTTCTCATAGTGTGGGTGACTCTATATTGATAAGAACCTCTAGAGAGGGCTAGTTCCCTTAAGATTTATCTATAAAATTAATCTACTTTTGATTTTCTGGGATGAAAAATGGAGAAGAAAAATAAAATGTAAAATCTTATCTAATTATGTGATGCATATAAATGTTTTTTATCCTCTGAAATCTATTGAAACTAAGGCACACATATAAAAAAATAAGAATTCTTTAGATTGCTCCTAAACATAAATATTTCAGATGAAGGATTGAAAAGATTTTGGGTTATAAAATTTTGTGTCTATCTCTCCAAATGACTTGTAGAGGGTGATGTTTGAAACAATATATTAGGAAATGACCAAAAATAAGGGGATAAAAATCACACTTATATACTGGTACATAGTTTAAATACACTTTATTATCTGTAGCAACTCATATGCAAACAAAAAACTCTCCCTTATTGATGTATGATGCCAAAAAATATAGTCTCTTTTCAGCTCTAAGAATAGTCAAATGGATTGAAAAAATACAATATATATCCATTTGACAAGTCAAATATACTTTCATGAAATTATACACCAAATCTTGGATGGATAATTCCACTTGAAGTGATTTTAAACTGAATTGGAACATTGATTGCATGAAAATTAGATATCTTATCAAAAGTCAACTGAAGCTTTGACTAGTTTACTTCACCAAGCTCCACTTTCCATGAAAAGGGAATTTTAAGGCTGAATATTCACATGAAACTCAATGAAACATAATAAAAAATTTCATGGAAACTCAAATTGAATTCCTTGAAATGCCATCCAACATCAAACTCCAACTTGACTATTTGACTAACTATGCCTATTAGACCAAATAGGCCTCAAATCAAATCTATGCATCTGAACTCTATTAAACCTAAAAAAATAAGGTATGAAACCTGAAAGAAACAATGAATTAAACTTGAAACAACTTTTCTCATCACCAAATATCTGATTTTGATGAGAAAACACTTACCATTCAGTCAACAGGGTTGACTAGGCCTATTTTACTCCATTTTATTATAGACTAGCCATTTTAATCAAGATATTAGGGGAACTTATGTAATTATTTATGAATAAATTAATATTTTATTATGAATAAAAATTCTTATGCTTTGAGATCCATTTATTATATTTCATTGAACTACCTAGTATTTCATTTTACATGTTGTTTTCCATAAAAAACATTATTTCTAACCTCATCTATACATATCCACACATAAAATTTAATTTTATGTCTTAATATATAATTTTAATTTATTTTTTAAAGTGTTTTATATCTATCTAAGGTGATTTGATTGAAATGAAACCAACCTTTTTCAAAACTAGCTTTTTAGAGGTTTAAGATGGTTCTAAAGCTGAATATTTAAAATGATGATTCATGAATTACAGAACTCCAAATCCTAAAATATTTAAATTTATGTGTATAATAATTAACCCCATAATATCCTTAAAAATATTGTGCTCCCATGCAAAATATATGAAAAGTTACCATGTGTAGGAAATTTACCTATAGGGTTTAGCTTGCATTCTAGGCTGCCTGCACTCTTAATGATTGTTCATAACACAAATCCATTAAAATTATCTAAATTATTCATGAATTATAATTAAATAATGTTCCTAAAAACATATTAATATCATTCATATAAATTCCACATGTGGTGAATAATATGAGCATCTAGATAGGAGGCATAGAAGGGTGTCTAAAAATACAAAAAGTGGAAAACTCCACCAGGATAAAAATAAATCTTCACATACTTCAAAAATACTAAAAAAAACATTATAATACCTATATAATTCTATAAAAATAATTTTAAATCAAATTTTTCTTAGAAAGTCAAAAAAACCCTTTTTGGCCTATATGCATATTTGTTTACATAAGCCTGTATGAGCATGGTTTGCATAAAATTTGGAGTTTTGAAACTATTTAAATGTATTATGATTTATAAACATCATTACATACTTATCAATATTTTATATAGGATTGTAAACCTTTGTGGCACTCCAACATGATGCCTACTCTAATGGTGGTCATCAAAAGACATGTTGATGACTATGACAAAATAAAGAATATGTCCACTCATCCAATATCCATGATTTTTTTTTATAATGTTATTAAACTCATTATTACCTTTTAAAAAAAATTAAATTCATGAAACCACATGTAACTCCCAGAAACCTCAATTTTCTCTCAAAATTGACCCCTATGCATGGACTATTTGCATATTTAACTAATTTTTGGAATTTTGAAATTTATTTCATGGTTTCTGAAGGTTTTCAAGGTCAAAAATAATCTTTATTTAGTACAATATTCCTTTAAATATATTGGAAAACTCCTCTACCCCTATTTTCAAGCATATCAAGACCCTTTAACAAGAAATCAAGCATCTCAAAATACTATGTTTGGCTATTTTAAGTGGGAAATGATTAGGTTTAAACAATATTTAAAGTTAAATACATATTCAAAAGGATTTTTAAGACCATTTAGGTGAAAACATATCTCTTCACACATCTTCTTTATGGCAATGGCAAGTTTCAAGCTTATTAGGCCTTAAACTAGGTATATTCCGTACAATGACCTATAATTACCTTCAAGGATGGATGATACTATATGTGGGCTTGGTAAAATGTTTTGAAATGCCCATTTAATACTTATTTTCTCAATTAGTATCACAAACCTCACTTTACCTGAAAGGATGGTTTGTAGTCCTCACCTCATGGCCTAGGATTGAATTTAAAGCCTAGCTATAGGTCACTACCCTGATAGGTGATCTTGACTGTACCCTTAGTGTGATTAGGATATCCCTTATCTTCAGTATTTTAAACTCATGTTTAATTAAACATCCCTTTATATCATCCTTGCATTGACATGAAACTCCCTTAGTTAGTCACCCACTCTTGCATACACTAGCTTGAAGGTCCTTGACTATGCCTAAGTAGGTTGTAGGCAAGCTCTTAAAGGCCTTGATTGAGATACTAGGTGTCCTAAGATTCATCATCCTATTAACTAACCTATTCATCATGACTTTCACCTTGAAACATTCATTATTGATAAGAGTACCACCTTCACTTGCTTGGAAACCTTGTTTATTCATAACAACCCACTTTAAAGACTTGTTTGAAAACCCTTGCTTTAAAAAAGGCACAGCTGTAGATATTAATTCCAAGGGATAAACCTAAGTCCTTTTCAATTGAAATATTAAATATTACCAAGATTATTTCAATATTGATTAAGACTTTCAACATGCAATAAAATCTATAAAAATAATCTCTTCCTTTCTTTCACTTTGGCTGTGATATGACTTTAGACTGAGGTATGCATAGATATTAACTTGGGTCCTGATGATCTACTTACTCATCAAGTGATAATGATCCTTGATCATAAATTTTTGATGATTAATTATCCATATTCTCCTTGGAGTGATAGTGATCAAACCCTTATACTATCTCTTATTTCTCAGTCCACCTACCTAGTTGCAGATGATCATTATTAGTCATTATTGGATGCCTTGCATAGGCTATATATGATTGTCACTCTTTGATAAAACCTACTTGTCATTAATTTTAACCTTTTTTATCACCATGATTAGTCTTGAAACATGATATCTCATTGATTTTATGCAATAAGAGACCCTAGAATTTAACCATGAAACCCTCTTGATGATCCAAAACCTTTATCTCTTGCAATATATAAGCATGTAGGGTATCCCTTTCATAGTGATTATAAGGTGGAATTTATCCTTTTGTACCATCATACTACTTGGTCTTGAATATTATTTTAAACTATGTTCTCCTCATTATAATTTGAAACTCAATGCTTGATGTCTCTTTGCTAAATATCCTCCTTAGAGAACATTTAGTGCCTTAGGAATACCAAGATCCAAGTATAATGTTTAGTATGAGCTTGTAAGTGATGATATTAACCTTTTTAAGGTTGTGTGTGTTAATTATCTTTTGTCCCTCTCTTCATGATATTTTATACTCATTTCAATTGTTTCTCAAGAAACCTCTTCATGTATCTGAAAACCTCTTTATAGACCATTATATCCAATCCTCTCTATCAAATTGAAAAGATGATTGTGCTTTTGAGTGGTTGCAGGTGATCTTAGACTCCCCTCCAATGATTTTTTAATACTATGATTTACATTTCATGAAATTGATATCTTCAATACTCTTCATTCCTATTTGGTGACAAAATAAACCCTTTGAGTCCTAAGACAAACTATCATTACTATCAATCAGGCCTTCTTTGGAATGGCACATATCTATTGATCAACATTGGGGTTGAAGGTCTCCTTTTTAGGGGAAAGACTGTATGTTGATTACTCCCTTTTTGAAACACTTTCATGTCTTTGTGCCTTTATACTTGATATAGTTTATTTCATGGAAAATTCCTCTTTATCTACCATATAAGCCTTAAAATAGTCACAACACAGGCTTGTAGGGTTGATTAGGGTTGTAGGTGACTTCATAGTGAGATATAGGCTCAAAAATGAGGTGGTTGTAGGTACTTATTTTAATCTCCTAAACCATTCATCCATGCATCAATAATTCTCCACTCATCTAGGAATATCTTTCCATACCAAGAATTTTTTTCTCCTTTTGCTAATCAAAACCTACTACTTGAAGATTTTTAAAGTCCAACTTACATATAAATAGGCTTCCTTAGACAAGCATAGGTCTATGGGTGCACTCTATGTAGGCATATAAATATCTATGTTCAATAATGGAGCTTTAATAAATTCAAACCCTCAATCCATCCATGATGTTCACATGTCTTCAACTTCACTATGGTGTTTGACCTTTAAGCAATATCCATATATTATTCCTTGACTGAACTCATGTAATTAATTTCCATTGTATGGATAATGATAGTGATATGACTTTCATGAAGACCAAAGCCTGATCTGATCCTTGTTTTTCTCCTCCATTAATCTTGATTAGGTTATGGCATAATCCCTAAGGAGAGACATTTATCCTTTTGAGTGCATAATGATGCTTTGTAGGCCTAAATACCTTTATCTATGCTCATGACCTTTTTGATGTGAAACAATGTGATGGAAGGATGGGTTTGAGAGTGATATGACATGAATTGAGGATGGAAACAAGATGGTGGGCTTATAAAATCTTGAAGACCATGGAAAATGACTGAAATATGGCAATGAGATGGGGTGAGTGAGATGAAGGTGGTAAAGAGCATGAAGAAACATGAAAAAGGTCACCTAAATCATCTTATGAAAACACAAACCAATGATCATCACATTAAATTTATTTAGAGGCCATTTGAGAAGAGAAATAATCTAAAATTTAATCATGGTTTTCTCCAAAAACCTTAAAATTTGCAAAAATTCCTTAAAGAATTCTAAACTAGCCCTTTGGAGACACCTTAAGAGCATGGAGATGGGCTTTCTTACCATGAAAAAAGAATAACCTCTGATGATTATGATTGGAAATAATGAAAACCTAATTGAAACCCTGTAAACATGAACTTCTTGTAAACTTGAAGTTGTCATCACCTTTCATGACTGTACAACTTCTCCTTATAAGCTTGCTAACTACAAATTTAGACTGAATAAATTTATGGGATTTGTTTGACCTTAAATTGGATAAATAATAGCTTAAGTTGGACATGGAAAGGTATAATAAGTCCCTAATATCCTTTAACAATTTGAATTTCCTTTAAACTCTACCCAGGTGAGGAGAAAATGGATAAAAATAGCCACCTTTCTAGTTGCAAGGCAACAAAATTTGACTTAACTTAAACTAGATGGTTCATGATCATAGAGAATCCAATTGATGAAAAATTTAAACCATCAACAATCCCTCTTATTATACTTTCTTCACCCCAAATTTTAAGCCTATACTCTGCTCTAGCTATTTGTACCATTAGAAAAACTACATGTAGGTCTCCTATGCCAACAAGCAAAGTAAGATAATAAGGTGGGTTTATGACTTGTATGGCCATGAATCATCATGTAATTAATACTAAATATTTTATATGCCTTTAACTTGACTACCCCTTCCTTGTTTGTATGAAATATGTATGTAGTTAGATTACATATTATTCCTGCAAAATGAAAGAAAAGAGCTCTTTTTGCCCTTTTAAAAGCCAACTTTCCCTTTAACCACTTTAAATATAATCCTTTAGAAGGATTACATGATATTCATTAAAAATTTATATAATTTCAATCCTTTTCATGTTTTAAATATGACAATTTGGTATGTGTGGGGTGGAAAAGACACTTTTTAGGCTAATTAACATATCAAATGACCTTTTTAAAGTATGAAACTTTAGACTTAAGCTATTTTCACATTTTTTAATATTTTAAATTCCTTTTTTAAATGATAATAATCCATTTCTAAACCATTTTTGACATTTTTGCTTAAAAATTACATTTTTAGGCCATAATTGACTAGTTTGACTAGTTGCAAAGGGATGTTGGCGAGATTTAGGAACATTTAAAATGATAGGGATAGTAATTTTACCTTGATATACCAAATTACTAAAAAATTTGGTGACTTTCATAGGTTGACCAGCCTGTTGACCAAAATAACTCAAAAACTTTGACAAGGATAGACCAAGACAAATACTAAAATTACGAAAGCTTTTAGACCAAGACATAATAGGAGAAACTAACACAAAAAATAAATAAAAATGTATACATGTGCACACAGAGGAAAGGAAAACAACAACTAGAAAGGGGAAAAAACTACTAAACTCATGTGTGGAAAATAACTTAGAGGAATGAAACTATGACTATGTACAAAAGAGTGACTCTCCTAATAGTATTATTTAAGAAACTTCCCATTCATAGGAATGGGAAGCTCTTTTCCACTCAAACTGGATAACTAAAAATTATTGTTCTTATAATCAGTGATAATATAAGGTCCACTCCAAAGGATATTAAATTTGGAGTGCTTATCTAGCTTTACACACTCTTCATCCCATTTGAGTACTATGTCTCCTTGCTAAAATGTTTTTGATGAAGCTCTCTTGTCAAATGTATTCTTGACTTGATGCTGATTTGACCACATGGTGTGCATAGCATCATCTCTTATCTCCTCCCATTCTCTCAATTTATTCATCTTGACTTCCATTACATCACTTTCTAGAAGTTCTAGTTGGTGTACAAGCTCCAAAGCTAGAAGCTCCAATGAGATATTTAGCCTTGCTTCTCTTCCATAAACTAGGAGATAAGGTGAATGACCAATGGCCTTCTTATGGGTGATTATATCAACCCAAAAATTAGTCTTCAACTTTGTATGCCAAGATTTTTTATTATCTTCCATTGTTCTTTTGATGATCTAAATCAAGTTCTTTTTGGTGGACTCAGCTAGTCCATTACCATGTGGATAGTAATTTTATGAAGATGTCAATTAAATAACATGTTCAAAAGTGCATTCACATACCTTTGTATTATTGAATGCCAAAGCATTATCTAATATTATAGTATAAGGTGATCCAAAATGAGTGACTAGACTCTCATAGAATTCAAGCACATAGTTCTCATTTGCCTCCTTCAAAGACACTACTTCTACCCACCTAGTGAAATAGTCTCTAGCTATTAAGACCAACTTATGACCAGAACTAGATGGAGGATGAATCATGCTAATGAATTCTAAACCCCATTGCATGAAAGGCTGCTTAACTTAAATTGGCTTTACTGACATTGCATCTAGTCTTTATTTCCCTATAGACATTGCACACCTTTTACATTTCCTAACCCATGCATGCACATATCTAAATAAATTAGACCAAAAATAACTAAATCTAATAATTTTTGTAGATATGGTCTTGGATGCAAAATTATCTCCAGAAGGACTATCATGAAATTGCTCAAAAAGCTTGTCAAATTGACTAGTTTCAACACACCTTAAAATCATACCTCCAATGTATTTTTTGAAAAGCACTCCATCAATCAAAATATATGGTACTAATTTCAGCATAAATTTTCTTCTTTGTGATGCATTCAAACCCATTGGACACTTTCTAGTTTGAAGAAATCTAGCAATGTTCTATGTCCAACTTGTAGGAGGTGTATTTTCAACTTCATGTTGAGTGTCTTAAATTGTCAAAATTGTTTCTTTTTCTTCTTTCACATCTTTTTCAAGATGTTTAAATAATCCTTTTCCTTGGACCATATATTTAACTTTGAATTTAATGTCATATTCCATGTGTTTAGTGACCCATCTAGCTCTTTTCTTGCTCAAGTCTCTGTTAAGATGAACCTTCACACTTGGATGAGCTACCATTAGTATAATCTTATTATTTGAAACCAAATTTCTAATTTTTTTCAAACCTCTTATAACATCAAGTACATGTTTTTCTAAAAAGAAATACCTCTCTTCATAACCCTCTAAATATTGAATAAAGAAAGCAATGGGTTGTTCCAACCCTTCATCTTTTAGCTACATAAGCATTGATGAAATAGTATTGGAAGTAGAGAAAGCATACAAGAATAAATCATTAATGAAATATATATTTTATACCCATTTTAAATTATTTATAGGAAAACTAATACCTGAATCAATCATCTTTGTAAGCTCTTTCCTCATGAGAATCTCAACCTTGAGTTTGATAGGCTTTTGCTTTTGTAATACACGTTTTGCATCTTGTTCTAGTTCAATAGTATGTCATGATAATCTAGGATAAAAACCTTTAAAATCATGATATTACCAATAAAATACATCCATGAACACCTTGTATAAAGAAATGAAATCTACTCTCTCAAAATTAGTATTAACTTTACCCAGCTTGAGTAGCTTACCTTTAGCTATGCTAATTTGCTCATAGTGCTATTTATTGGAAAAAATTCTCACCTTGTCATTACTTAGCTAATAATATTCATTAAATATGCTTTCTAAAGTCACCAAAACTTTAGGCATCTTATTTTATTTCAATTTCATAATCTGATTTCCATATCGATCTTGTAATTTATCATGATTTCTTTGGCAAAACTCTACTTCATTCTATATAAAATATATTATTTGATTATCAGAGTCAAAAAATTTCCAAATTACATCATTATTTTTTATTTAATATATGAATAAAACATTCATTTGGGTCTAATCCTTATTATCCTTAATTTGATCTGAAATATCATATTGTGCTCCTATGGAAACAAGTCTATTTGCATGCTAATTTGCTCCTCTAGGAATGGATCAAATATCAAATGAAAGGAAATATTTCATGTGATACCAAACCCTATGTTTTTAGGCCCTAAAAATAGGATTATTTTCTACACTCAAACCTTTTACTTGTTTCACCACTAACTCACTATCACCTTTCACCTGCAAGAGCTTAATATCCCTTTTCCTAACCCATTGAAGGTCATAGATAAGATCTTCATATTATTTAGTATTGGAAGTAAAAATAAACTATAATTTAATAGAATAATATTAATTTTTATTTTGTGGTGAAACCAACATTACACCATCCCCACTTCCATTCTTTTTTTTGGATCCATCAAAGTATAAATTTCTTACTCCTTTTTGATCTTATATTGAACTAGTGAGACTAGGCAATAAGTCACCCTCTTGGTGTATGCAATAAACTTCAAAAACAAAATATTAAATAATTTTATAGGGTTCATGTCCATGATTTTTATCATCCCACTCATCCAATAGAATATTTGGTATACCCTTAAGAGGCTTAAAATTATCTTGCTTAATGATGTTATCATCTTCTTTTAAAATACTGCAATTCACATTTGACATTTTTGGCATATATGGTTAAAGGTGAAATTTGGAAATAGGCTTAGATATAATAGTAACCTTGGTTATAAAAACTATGTATGACCAATCTAAGGAAAGGTAACCTCTTATTCTGGTAGTGAAATATTTGGATAGGCAAAGTGCAAAATATGGAGCTAGATCAACAACAACATCCTGTAAAATGGTAAAATTTAGACAAGCAACAAGTATGATTTTTAGATATTTAAACACACGTAAAATGTTTTTATAAGACCCATATAATTTCAATACACCTTTTTCATGGCATTCATACTACAATCCTAACTTATCAGCTATTGATTTTAGCATGATAGAGGTACTAGCCCCACTGTCAATCATATAATTGTGAACTAGATAATCTCCAATGATAAAAAAAAGTTGAAATGGAGGAGGCTTAGTCACCTTAAGAGGTTGAGACTAAAAATTTAGATTATAATTAGTTATGACAACACTTACTCTTTATCTTTTAATTGGTCTCTCAAAGATATTGAGCTTTGAAAGTTCCTCTTGCAAGTAGTCCTTTTGTTTTGGGATTAGTGGTGTATCCCACATTGAAATTGATACTGAAGTCTTCTTCATATGATCCATAATACTAAGTGGAGAAGTGGCTGCCATTGACTGTAATTTAAGAGAAGGAACTCCCAAATGTTGTGTAAATTGAGGTATGTAAGGCCCTTTCATGTTCTTATCTTTTGGTTCTTAAGCTTGTTGATTTGAACTTTTATGAGGTAGCTCATGTGTAGTCATCTTTTGTTGTAGTTGAGATGTAAGAGGGGATTCACTATCAGGACTTGGGCCTTCACCAATTGATATTTTCTTGGATCTAGTATGGGCTACAACTGAATTATCAATATTACGTAAATCTTGACTTTTATTTATAGCTAAGTGATCAAAAGAATTCTCACCTTCCTTGAAGTTCACAAATGCAATTTTAGTATGTGACTTACCACTACCTTATCCTTTTTGATTTGGAACTTCTACTTTAGTGAATGAAGGAATGTCTCCATGAAAAAGAGAGGATTAATTATTTCGAGAAGATGTCTAGTTTTTAAATGAAGGAAGAACTGAACTCTATTGCATAAAAGATTAATGAGGGATCTCACCGGTTGGAGCCATTATCATGTTGTTTGATTGATCCCATTGATTGTTCCATTGTCCTTATTGATATTGTTTACTCTAATTTATCAAAATATCTCTAGAATCTCTTGGAGCATTAGGATTTTACTACCTTGATTTAGAATTATTCCCCTATCCTTGTTGATTGGATTGATAGGATGGTTTATTAGACTGATAATTTTGATTAATATTTTGATATGGCTTGTATGGTAGATCTTGTTGCCTCTCCATTTCCACAAAATTATTAGTTTGATCCTTAAGAAGACTCTCTATCCTCCCCAATCTATTATTTTGATCACCTTTTATTTCATAGAACTTTGATGACTCTAGAATTGGAACAATAGTTGGAGTAGGAGAATGGATCTATGGAAAAAGAGGCATTAGAGATAACTTACCTACTTGTATAAGGTAATTTTCAACCTTGATTGCTACTTCAAAAGCTTTAGATAAAGTGTTCCCTCTAATGGATTAGATCATTATACCCACATCTAAATTAAGATCCTTTCAATATTATAGAAAAACATAGTTGAGTGTAAGCTTCATCATTGCATGAATTCTATCCCAAGTCTTCTAGAATCTATAGTTGAAATCCACCATGAATTCATGAATAAATATCTTAAATTATTGTAAGTTTATCCATAAGTGAAAGATAATCTATGTTGGTATATAGTCTAAATACACTCTATTATTTGTATCAAATCATATGTAAACAAAAAAGCTCTCCTTTATTGATGTATGATGCCAAAAAATACAATCTTTTTTTAGCTCCAAGAATAATCAAATGGATTGAAAAAATACAATATATATGTCTAAAACAAAGGTATAGCCAAAGTGGCATTGATTTGGAAGAAGGATTAGTCTTGGTTGGTTAACTCAAGACTAACTCTTTTTACAATGTTTAAACAAATCATTAAAAACTTTAAACTCCCCAAAATATGCATGATCTTCAAAGTTTGGCATAGGAATAAGATGGTGGGCCCAATTGACAAGTCAAATATTCTTGCATGAAATGCTACACCAAATATTGGATGGATAAATCCACTTGAATTGATTTTAAACTAATTTGGAATGTTGATTACCTGAAAAACAAGATATCTTATCAAAAGTCAATTGAAGCTTTGACTAGTTTATTTCACCAAGCTCCACTTTGCATGAAAAGGGAATTTGAAGGATGAATATGCACATGAAACTCAATTTAATATCAGAAAAAATTATGTGGAAACTCAAATTTAACTCCTTGAATAGACATCCAATGCCAAACTCTAACTTGACTATTTGACCAAGTAGGCTTATTAGACCAAAGAGGCCTAAAATCAAATTTATGCATCTGAACTCCATTAAACCTACATAAATAATCTATTAAACCTAAAAAAACAATGAATTATACATGGAACAACTTTCATCATCACCACATGCATGATTTTGATGAGAAAACACTTGCCATTTAGTCAATAGGTTTGAGTAGGTCTATTTTACTTCATTTTCCTACAGACTGGCCATTTTGATTGAGATAATAGGGGAAATTATGGAATGTTTTATGGCCAAATGAATATTTTAATATGAATAAAAATTATTAGGCTTCAAGCTCCATTGATTACATTTCATTGAACTTCCCAATATTTCATTTTACATGCTTTTTTATACAAAAAAAAAGATTTTGGACCTCATCAATATAGCTCCATTTATAAAATACTCTATAATTTTAATTCATGTTTAAAAAGGCTTTATATTTATCCAAGGTGATTTTATGGTAAAAAATCCAACCTTTTTCAAAATTGGTTTTTAGAGGTTTAAGAGGGTTCTAAAGTTGAATATTCATAAAGTATAGACCTCCAAATCTCAAATTATTGACATTAATTTGTATCATACTAACCCCAATATAATCCTTAAAAATATTGGGCTCCCATACAAAAGATATGAAAAGTTCCCATGTGGAGGAAATTTTCTTGTAGTGTTTAGCTTGCATTCTAGGTTACCTATGCTTTTAACAATTGTTCATAAAGCACAACCCCTAAACATATCTAACTTATTCATGAATTATAATTACATATGGGTAATTTTAACATAATAATAGATTTCAGCCAAAATCCACATGTGGTGAACAATACGAGCATCTAAACAAGAGGCATGGAAGGGTGTCTAGAACTGTAAAAAGTGAAAAAATTTAGAAAGATGAAAATAAATCTTAACCTACTTAAAAAATTCTGAAAAAATCATCATATTACCTGTACCATGCTATCAAAACACTCTAAAATCACATTTTTCTTGAAAAAAAAAAAAAACTTTTTGGCCTATATTTCTATTTGCTTGCATAAGCCTGTATGAGCATGGTTTGCCTAAAATTTGGATTTTTTAAACTTTTTACATGTTTATTATGATTTAAAAACATCATCCCATACTTATTAATCTTTTACCTAGGCTTATAAACCTCTATGGCACTCCAGAATGATGCCTGCTCTAATGGTGGTCACCAAAAGACATGATGATGATTGTGATAAAACATGAAATATGTCCACTCTTAAAATGGAAAATAAACTTTTTAAAAGGTTTATTCAACTCATGATGACCCTATTTCCAAAATTTCAAGTCCTAAAACCACTTGTAGCTCCCAAAAACCTCAAATTTATTTCAAAATTGACCCCTGTGCATGGACTATGTACATATTTGACTGAGTATTGGATGTTTGAAAGATATTTCATGGTCTATTAAGTTTATAAAGGTCAAAAATAATCTTAAATTATTAAAATATTCCTTTCAAGATATTTGAAAACTCTTTTACCCCTATTTTCAAGTATATCAAGACCCTTCAACAAACAATCAGGCCTCTCAAAATACTGTGTTTGGCTACTGTAAGTGGGAATTGGTTAGTTTTGAACAATATTTATATTTCAATCCATATTTAAAATGTTTTTTAATACCATTTAGGCCAAAATATATCTCTTGACAATTTTCTTTATGGAAATGACTAGTTTCAAGCTTATTAGGCCTTGAACTAGGTATATTTTATACAATGACCTGTAGGTACCTTCAAAGAATGATGATACTATATGTGGGATTGGTAAAATGGTTTTTTATTCCAATTTAATACTTAAATTTTCTCAAGTATCATCATAGACATCACTTTACCTGAAAGGATGGTTTTTAGTCCTCACCTCATGGCCTAGGATTGAATTTTAAGCCTAGTTGTAAGTCACGATCTTGATAGGTGATCTTGACTATACCCTTAGTGTTATTAGTATCTCCCTTACCTTAAGTCAATTAAATTCATGTTTAATTCAAAATCCCTTTATATCCTCCTTGCTTTGACATGAAACTTCCTTAGCTACTCACCCACTCTTGCATGTACTAGCTTGAAGGTCCTTGATTGTGCCTAAGTAGGTTGTAGGCATGCTCTTAAAATATCTTCACTAAGATAATAAGTGTATTTATAGTCATAATCCTATCAACCAACTTATTCATCATTCCTTTGACCTTAAAACCTTCATTATTGACAAGAGCACCACTTTCACTTACTTGAAAACCTTGTTTGTTCTTGACAAACCACTTTAAAGACTTGTTTGAAAACCCTTGCTTTAAAAAAGGCATGGCTGCAAATATGGCTGAAAATATGAATTCCAAGGGAGAAATATAAGTCCTTGTCATTTTAAATCTTAAATCCTACCAATTTTCATACAAGATTTATTGACTTTCAACATGTTAGAAAATCTATAAAAAGAGTCTCCTCCTTTCTCTCACTTTGACTATGATATGACTTTAGATTGAGGTATGCACAGACAATAACTAGGGTTCTGATGCTTTGCTTAGTCATCAAGTGATAATGATCCTTGATCATAAAATTTTTATTCTTCATGATCCATATTCTCCTTGGAGTGTTAGTGGTCAAACCCTTATATTATCTCTTATTTTCTAGTCCACCTACCTAGCTATAGATGATCATTATTAGGCACTATTAGATGCCTTGCATAGGCTATAGATGCTTGTCATTCATTTCTAGAACCTTCTTATCATTGATTTTAACCTTTTTGGTCATCATGATGAGTCTTGAAATATGATATCTCATTGATTTTATGTAATAAGAGATCCTAACATTTAACCATGAAACCTTCTTGATAATCCAAATCCTTTATCTCTTGCAGTATACAAGCTTCTAAGGTATCCATTTCATAATGATTATAATGTGGAATTTATGCTTTTGTACCATCATACTACTTGGTCTTGAATATCCTTTAAAACTATGTTTTCCTCATGAAAATACCAAACTCAATGCTTGATGTCTATTTGCTAAATATCCTCCTTAGAGAACATTTAGTGCCTTAGGACTACCAAGAGCCAAGTCTAATGTCTAGTATGAGCCTATAGGTGATGATATTGACCTTATTAGGGTTGTGTGTGTTAAGAATATTTTGTTCCTCTATTTATGATCTTTGATACTCATTTCAATTGTTGCTCAATAAACCTCTTCATGTATCTAAAAACCTCTTTACAAACCATTATATCCAATCCTCTCTGTCAAACTAAAAAGGTGACTATGCTTTTGAGTGGTTGTAGGTGATCTTAGACTCCCCTCCAATTATTTTTTAATACTATGCTTTACTTTTCATGAACTTTATGTCTTCAATACTCTTCATGCCTATTTGGTAACCAAACAAAACCTTTGAGTCCTAAGACAGACTATCCTTGCTATCAAGCATGCCTTCGTTGGAATGGCACAGGATTGTTGGTCAACATTGGGGTTATAGGTTTTCTTTTTAGGGGAAAGAATATATGTTGATTACTCCCTTATTACAAATCCTTCATGTCTTGGTGCTTTGATTATACTTGATATAGTTGTTTTCATGTAAAATTCCTCTTTATATACTATATAAGCCTTGAAATAGTCACAACACAGTCTTGTAGGGTTCATTAGGGTTGTAGGTGACTTCATAGTGAGTCATAAGTTCAAAAATGAGGTGGTTATAGTTAATTCTCTAAATATCTTAAACCCTTCATCCATGCATCAATAATTATCCACTCATATAAGAATCTCTTTCCATACCAAGCATGTTTTCTCTTTTTGTCGATCAAAACCTACTACTTGAAGCTTCTCAAAGTCTAACTTACATAAAAATAGGCTTCCCTAAACAAGCACAAGCCTATGGGTGCACTCTATGTAGGCATATAACTATTTATGTTCAATAATGGAGCTTTAATAAAGTCAAAACTTTAGTCCATCCATGATGTTCATATCTCTTTAACTTTGCTATGGTGTTTGACCTTTAAGCAAGATCCATATACCATTCCTTGACTGAACTCATGTAATTAATTACCATTGTATAGATAATGATAATGATAGGACCTTCATGAAGACCAACAATTGATTTGATTCTTTTTATTATCCTCCATTAAAATTGATTAGGTTATGGAATAATCCCTAAGGAGTATCTTTATCCTTTTGAGTGCATAATGATGCTTTGTAGGCCTAAATACCTTTGTTTATGCTCATGATGATGTCTGTTTTCAGCTCATAACCTTTTTGATGTGAAACTATGTGATGTAACGATGGTTTTAAGAGTGATATGACATGAATGGAGGATGAAAACAAGATGGATGGCTTATAAAAGCTTGAAGACCATAGAAAATGATTGATATATGGTAGTGAGATGGGGTAAGTGAGATGAAGGTGGGAAAGAGGATGAAGGAACATGACAAAGGTTACTTGAAGCATATTATGAAAACACAAACCAATTATCATCACATCCACATAATTTAGAGGCCATTATATAAGATAAAGAGACTAAAATTGAATCATGTTTTTCTCCAAAAACCTTAAAATTTGCAAAAATTCCATAAAGAATTCTAAACTAACCCTTTAGAAACATCTTAAGAGCATGGAGATATGATTTATTACCATGAAACAAGATTAACATCTTATCATTATGATTATAAATCATGAAAACCTGATTAAAACCCTACAAACATGAACTTCTTGAAAAATTGAAGTTGTCATCTCCTTACATGATCGTACAACTTCTCCTTACAAGCTTGTTAACTACAAATTTATATTGGATAACTTTATGCCCATTTTTTGACCTTTAATTGTATAATTGATATTTAAATTAGGCCATAAAAAGGTATAATAAGTACCCAAGATCCTAGAACAATTTGAATTTCCTTTAAATTCTACCCCTGTGAGGAGAAAATGGAGAAAAATAGTTGCTTTTTTGGTTGCAAGGCAACAAAATTTGACCTGAATTCAACTATATGGTTTGTGAGCCTATAGAATCTAATTAAGAAACCACTTAGACCATCAGGAATCCATCTGAGTCTTCTTCACCCCAAATTTTAGACCTTTACTCTCCTCTAGTAGTTCATACCATCAAAAAAACTATAAGTAGGTCTCATTGTGCCAATAGGCAAAGTAACATAAGAAGGCTAGTTTAGGGTCTGTATGGCCATAAATCATCATGGAATTTATTTTGAATCTTGGATATTCCCTAAACATGACTCCCCCTACTTTGGTTGTATGGAATTCATATAGATTTTGTACTATTCTTTCAAAATGAAAGAAAAGAGCTCTTTTTACCCTATTAAAATCCAACTTTAACTTTAACCACTTAAAATAGAATCCCTTATAAGTATTATGTTATATTCATGAAAAATTTATACAATTTCAACCCTTTTCATGTTTTAAATATGATAATTTGGCATGTGTGGGGTGGAAAAGGGACTTTTTTGGGCTAATTAACATATCAAATGACCTTTTTAAAGTTTTAAACTTTAGGATTAAGATATTTTCACATTTTTAATATGTTAAAAGCCTTTTTGAAATTATAATAATCCATTTTTAAACCATTTTTGATGTTTTTGCTCAAAAATTACATTTTTAGGCAACAATTGACTGGTTTGACTAGCTACAAAGGGATATTGGTGAGATTTAAGAAAGTTTCAAATAATAGGGATAGAAATTTGACCTTGATAGGATAAATTATTAACATATGATATCCCATATTGATTACTTCAAACATATCATCATCAAATGCATATGCCTCTTGAAAGGATAGATTTGAAAGGTTGTTTTTCCTTTGCATACTTACTTGAGTGCCAAAGTTGCCTTCTCCATATTTGACCAGATCATAGCCTCCTTGAAGAGGAGTATATCCTAATCTAATGACTTCAAAAAAATCATCCAAAGGCTTCTTAATAACTTGTTCTTTCTCATCTATGACATGTTGGACAATGTCATCTTGTTCATCATCACTTGTAATCAACTCTAAAGAAGTAGTAGACCCCTTGAGAGACTAAAAATCATTACAAATATTTTCAAAATTCTACCACAAGTCCTCATCTTCCTTTTGATCAACATAATTAATGGGAAAAAAAATATCCTTCATCCTCTTTCTTATAATCCAAAAAGAATTCATCTAAAACTTCGTCTTCAACACAAGGAAGGCATTCTTCATTATTAACCAAACAAGGAGACTCAAAACAAGGACTCACCTCTTCTTCAACACTTAAGACCTCTTAATGGATCTCAAATTTTGTCTCATCTATTATAATCTAATATTTATTCTCAAGGGATTCAAGATCTTTAATCTCTTTCTTTATGATTCCAAGACTACGCATTTTGAAGTCATGTGACTTAGTCTAATGAAGCTACCAAGGAACTAGGCTTTATTCAAGAAAGAGTTATAATTTTTTGTCAAACAACTACTACTCTTTAGGTTCCCATACCATATGTCCATAAATTAAAATGGTGATGGGTTGAGGACAATATGAACTAGTTGGTGGAGGTGGCACATAGAATTCAAAATCAAATTGAGAGTGAAATGTAGGAGCTTCTTTTGGAAGCTCTTGAGGAAGGGGAGGTAGACCTTGGGCTAAAACAACTTAGTTTTCTTCCTTCCACATGACAATCACTTCATTCACATCTAATTTATCTTTATTAATCTCTTGAGGAAGGTTATATGGGGTGTGTTTATAAATAATATCATTTTAGTCTAAACCTTCCATCTCACCTTGACTTATCAATTTCATCTTTGACTCTAACTCTTCAATTTTCTTGGCTAGGTTTTCTTAGAAAAGTCTCTCTTGGAGTTCATAAGAATCATCAAGATCATAAGGAATACATGATGTCTAACATGGAACACAAAAATATTCTTTAGGAAGGGTGGGGGATACTTGTAAAGGATCAACTTCATCCTCAACTTCACACTTTTTGTCAAGACTTTTCTCTTATTTCTTTCCCCATAACTCCACTATCTTATTCTAGCTTAGAATTTTAGGATTATAAGTCTCTTTTTGAGGTGGTGGGGATTCAATGTGAGATGGAAATGAGGGATTTAATTCCACTTCCTTTTATTATAACATGGACTATGGCATATGCATATTATCTAACTCAATTTGCCAATCAAGATTAGCTTTAAAACAGGGTTTCTCCTTTCAACTCTATCTTCCAACTGATTAGGAGAAGGATGAATTTAATATCCTTGATTTGGATCATGATTAGGGATCAAATATGGTTGTTGTGAAACTTGGGGAAGTGGATATGAAGGCTGATAGGTTTGGTGAGGTTTCCTTTCATGAACTCCTAGCCTATCCTCTAAGGAAGAAACTAGGCCACTCATATCAAGCATCTCACTTATGAGCCTTTTCCAATTATCTCTCTCAATAGGTACCCACTCTCTTTTGACCAAATATAATACATATCTCACCTTAATAATAATATTATTAGGAACCTCTTGACCACATCCCCTTAGAGTATCAAACTCCAACATACACTTCTCATAGTCCAAGAGTGTTTGCTTGAAAGTGGAGATGGATTGAATTGAGAAGTGACTAGGTTGAATAGGAGTAAGATATGGAAAAGGCTTATTGTAGGACTAATACACTTCATGACTAGGTTGGTACACTTCATTACAAGGCTAGTACACTTCATGACAAGGTTGATTGATAACTTATTCATATTGATAGGGAATAGCACAAGCTTAAAAAGTTTGACCAACTTGTGTAAAATAGTTCTCAAAACCAAAATTAGCCATGAAACTTAATTGAAAGAAAAAACACAAAGGAAAATGTTACCAACAATCTTCAAATGATAACTTGGGTTGTTTGACTAGCTGATATATCTTTAGAGTTACCATTGATGCTTTGATATATGCCTCTAAAGGTTGATTATTGAGAGATAACACCAAAAATATCTCATATTATTAGACCAAGAGTCCCACTGGGCAAGAAAAAAAAATTTGTCACTTAGATTTTCACCCTTTTAGGAGATTTCAAATCTCTCCTCATCCAATTGGTGCAATGAAAACACCTTTAGGCTTGTTGGTAGCCTAAGGATGAGGTGAATCTCTAGATAGGGATAACTCCCTTAATGTATCACTTTAGATCACAACTACACTTAACTTTGAGGGGTGAAAATGGAGAGAGATAAATAAAAGCAAACTAACCTAAAAGAGGTGATACACCAAACAAGATGATGAATTCCAACTAGTAGCATGTTACACATGAGAACAAAGGAGAAACTAAACATACACTTCTCTAATCTTCATCTTCTCACATCAATGTTACATTATGATCTTATGGATGAATGTGCAAATCTAGGAATATTATACAAAAGGCATATGAGGGCACTAATGAATATACTAAGTCACTCAATCCTTGAAATTTCCTAGAACGCTTCACATGCCCTATAAGAAGAAGCTTTCCAACTACACATAAGATGCAAGAATGAGATAGAATGCTAAGGAATCCATAATCTTCACTAATCAAGATCCAACATTCAATTAAAATACACTAAGAATAGTCATGAAGAGGTAAAAATAAGTATTATTATTGATCAAATGGTATGTAAATGAGTAGGGCTTCACCATATTCAGGTGAAACATGAGTTATAATGGCCAAAATGGCTAGTTATTATAGAACTTGAGAGAGAGAGAAGAGAGAAGTCCAAGGGTCACAAAGACACTTGTAAAGCTAATAAAATTAGATTCTTTTACATGATAAGAGGATATGGGATGAACCATGCAAGGTTAATAAGTCCAAGTGTCTATCCAAGTCATCAAACTCTTGCAAAGTGGCATAAAATCCTCTTAACTAGATCAAAAAATACCTTCATGATTTGAGATTCTTGAATTCCTTATAAATTAATAGGATCAGTTATAATTATTGGAATTAAGGTTAAGTATTTCATACATACCTCTCCATGTATTAGTTGTAGGCCTAGTCCTCTAGAATCATCCCAAAATGAGATATCATCATCTGCTATAAAAAAAACTCCTCTTTCATGCACCTTTCACACTTGACCTCAAAATTGGAAATATTTTCTCATGAAAATATATGTGAGGGAGTGGATGACAAGTTTAAAGACCCTCCATGGCCTTAGAATCATCAGGCGCACCTTAAAATCACCTCACTTGGAGTTTTCCATCCTTCTCACTAACTTATCCACTATTATATTTTTGACTAGGATATTGTTAAAACCCTTAAAATTTTATTCAAGGAATACCATAGGGAGTTATTAAAAGTCGTAATATTCCCTCCAAACTTGATTTCATCCTCAGAATCCTCTTGTAGCCTCATAATGCACAAATTGTTAATAAAATCCTATTTTGTACCCTATCTATCAAGTTTGTACAAATAAAAAGTATAGGGAGAAACTTTAGGGAGTCCTTTGTAGATTCAAATAGGTTTCATGGTCAAATTTTTCCATTATATCAGCTTTCCAACTCCATTTCCTCAAACTGGTCATTGGCAAGGGTTTAAGAGGGTTTAGGCCTATTTTGACATCTTAAGCTTTGTTCATAAAAACATGACATGGGAGTTGAATAAGAATTATAAAAGTATGTCCTTCAAGACCCTTACTAACCTACCTAAAATCCCTTAGCTCCCATTCAAATCATCAAGAGAGATATGAGTGTTCAAACCTATCCTATTGAGCCCTTTTTCTCATCTTGCATAAGTGTGAGTTAGTTTTTGAGCCATAAATGGCATCCTCAAGGTTTAATTTTCATATTAATATTTTTAACACATATATTATGTCCCCATATACATGATCTAATTCATGGTAATTTTCATCTCATGCTATAATTATGAGTGACCCCTTATTTGGCCTTTAGGTTTAACCCTTACCTAATAGGCATGACTGCACCTTAGAGATCATAATGACTTTTTATGGTTTTATTTACCTCAAAATATCTCAAAAACCTATATAGTGACCCATTAAACATTTATATATATGTTATAATGATCACCTTATCTCACAATTGGAATTGACCCTTTATTTGGCCTTTAGGCCTAAGTGTGCCTAACAAGATTGACTACAACTCTAAGGGTTTATACTTCCCTATTTAGTTTCATATATTTTCAGTTGGTTTATAGGATTTTAATAGGTATCCATCATCTTTAAAATTTTTTTTTAAGGATTTCCTTGGCTTATAGTTTAATCCTTTTACACAATCCTCCAAATCGACCAGTTTAAGCCTAAGCGAAAGTACCCCCTATCTGAGAGAAAATAGGGGTAATTTCCCTATTCTCTCATAAAAAATGAAAATTAAAGTTCTTTATTCAATTTTTGAATACATACCACACTAAATTTCATACCTATTTAATATCATTTGACACCTTAAACTTATAAAAAATTGAGATAGACTAGGAAAAAGTAAACTGTGCAGGGTTTTATCCATGTGTATTGAGTTTGTCTAATTAGAGACCTTACCTTTACTTTTTTTATACTTATAAGAGCCTACATACTTTTTCATTATAATAATGGATTTTATCATAGGTTTTTTCACCATTTATCTCTTCATACACACTTAGAATTAACCAAACTGGGCCATCTTTGCCTTGACTATGAAAACCTTGCCTTACTGTGCTTTTTTGCATTGAGGTGATGTATGAAGGTTTCATGTGTGTTTTAGTTTTATAAAAGTATATAAAAGATTATACTAAGTCATTTTTAATTACCTATTATGTCTTTTACCCTTTACAAACTCTTCAAATGATATTTTTGTCTGACTGGTTGAGACTGCTATAACCCCTGCCTGATTGTGTCTTCCTTTGATAATAACCCTTGTAGGTGCTTTTTTTGCATGATTCAAGATTGAAATAATGATATAGGGAGTTTTTTAAATCCTAAATAGTGATATATCAGTGTTATTGACTCATTATTTGACCTTGAATTACCTTAGATCATCACTTAGGCACATTTCTCATCTCACTACCTATCTCAGTCATCCTCAACTGACTGTATAGGAGTTTTAAGACCTATAAGTGGCTATGCATGAATTAAGCATTGGTAATAGTGCATGGGTTTCCTTAAAAAATTTAAATATCCCTTTTCAATGAATTGGATCATTTTATCTCATGTTCATTCCATATTCTCACCAAAACACTGAATATATTCATTATTTTCACAATCATCCTTAATGATTGTAAGTGTGCATTATCATTTGAATGAATACTTATAAGTGTGAATTAAACATTTATATATATACCATGATAATTTGGATATCCCATAAGGTATATTTAATTCATTTTACATATAACAACTAATCTTCTCATGTTTAAGCCTCCATATGGACTGTGTAGGAGTTTGACCCCTATTGTAGGTGCACATTATGAGAGGAAAGGACACTTATAGGTTCACTTTAGGACCCTAAAAAATATGTATCAACATTTTATTAATTATTTTTTAGATCGTAAGTACAATTTTCACTATTTTTAACAATTAAACTTTGTTAGCATGGTCTTGTGGTAACTTTGGAATCAAAGGTTGTTCAAAACTCAAATTTCTTGTAGGTTCACTATCCAAAATTAGTGCATGAAAGTTCATTTTTAGGCTTCTCAAAAACCACCCTCCACTTATCATCTACACTTAAAAATTTGTAAATTTATTCTCCATGGTATAGGTTTCAAAATAAATCCATTTTTATTCTCCAAAATCTCATGTATCTGTGTCATATGTTACTCTCAAAACACTTCAGGATCTTTGTTCTACATTTTTAGGGACTAAATCCTAGAACTCAGTCACTTCATCTTTAAAGGATATATATCTTTATATTTTCCATTATACCTCTTAAAATTGATCTATCATGAGTCTTGATTCATGATATGACTTGAAGGAGAGTTTCAACATCAATTCCAACACTTCAAAATGGTTTCCTTGCCCTCTATTAAATCACATGTATGTGCACATTCTAATGTGCAGGCAACAAGTATGAGGATGTGATGGGCAATGAGATCATGGATTATATTTATGACCAACATAAATGTTTTTCCAAGGATTAAAAAAATATACCATGGTCTAAAATAACTTTAGGAAGGTTTCTATATCTCATTTCAATTCTTGAAATCTCTTGTGGGCACATACCAATGGCAGACTAAATGCAAAAGTTACACATGACTACACATTCCATCCTTTTGAATAAAATTAAGTATTTAATCACCACTTCATGATGTTAAAGGATACACCAAGACTTAAAAAAATTTAATACACCCTTGTAAACATGCCATAAAGGTTTTAAACATGTTATTTACCAAGACTAATTATGTGTGATAGTCATAGGTAAACAAGCAACATGATCCTTGTGAATGCAATCTCATGAAGTATGATTTGTAAAATGAACTTTAGGGGACATGAGATCAAAATAAAATTTTAAAAATAATAAATAACCTATCATAACTCCCTAGATCTATTGATAAAGCATGAAAATTTTAAACATGGTGAAAAACTGCCTATTGCATAAAAAGTGCTTCTTCTTGAAACTTAAGTTACTTTGCTCATAAAAACACTTTGAAACATGAAAAAATCATGAAGGAAATTTTATAATATATAAAAAATCCTATAGAAAAAACATCACCATCTTTTTCATATGGATTTGACCAAAATGGAGTAAAACCTATAAGGTGCATGAGACAACTAGCAAAAATGTATATTCAACTTCATGAGGATGGTTAATGAATAAAAATATACCATTATTCAAAATATTTATATGTAAATAAAGGTATATAATTTTAATACAACCTACCAGAAGAATTTGACTTTAAACCTTCTCATTTATCTATACTAAGCAAAACCCTAAATGTCACTTCTACATGTCTAAGAGAGCAAAGATGGAACATAACGGTTTTGGGGGAAAAAATAGCACTTATAGATTAAATAAAAAGTTGTAATTAGTTTTGGGAATATTAAATTATGTTTCATGAGCTTTTTCCATGTGGCACACTTCCCCATGAGCTGTATAAGTGCCAAAATTTCTTTCTTTCTCAAGAAAACTACCATTTCTACTGAAAAACCTATTAATTTTTAGTTATTTAAATTTATTAATACATATAAGGACACATTGGATGTTAAATCACATTTTTTAACCTTAAAACTTCCCAATAAATTTGTAGAACTCATTAAATGCACCTTTTTTACCTCAAAATGACCTAAAATGACATGTTTTCTAATACAATTAATGACCAAGAATAATATAACATTGAATAGCATTAAATGACCTATGATATACCTTATGACAAAATATTAAACCCCCTAAAATAATTAAAAGTCATTTTTTCATAGGGGTTCCCCAATTTGACCCAAAAGTCAAATTTGATCAATAAATACCATTGGTCATTTCTGCATGTCTTTCTTATTTTTCCAAATCATGTTGGGTCTACAAAGGATTTTGGAAGGGTTGAGTTTACCTAAAGTCTTAGGATACTTGGTAAACTTAGTACTATGAAAGGCATATTTCAAAATGGTATGTAGAAATGCCTGTGTCCTCAATAATGACCTATTGTTAAAGTGTGGTAGGGAATGGATAAACCAAAGTGGAAATAAGGTCACCTAGGTTGATATAATTGGACTTGGGTGGTTGATAAAATATTTATTTGTTCTTATTTTCTAGAAATTTAGAACCAAGGCAATAATTATAATTATTAAATTCACCCTCTAAGTGTTTGCAATATTGGTAGAGCTATAAATTAGCATGAATGGTAACCTCACTTCTAGCATAGGGAAACTTGAGGCACTAGTGTACGGTGGATGGGAAAGCATATACTTAATGGATCTAAGGATGACCAAGAAGTACATTATATGTTAATTCAATGTCCATAACATGGCATATAGTATGATGGAATACAGACCCAATAATGATTGGCAAATAGATAGTTCTAAAAGATTCCCTATTGACATTATCATATGCCTTGATCATGATTATCTCAAGTTGGATATCCTTGGTAGTATAACACAATCATTTTATTAACTTGAGAGACACTATGTTCATCCATAAACCATTGTCTATAAGAACCCACTTGATTTTATGGTTTTCTATAATGACCTCAATATACAAGAGGTCATTATGGCTAGGACCAAGAGTAGATATATCTCTCTAATGAAATATAATCTATCAAAAAGGAGATAAATGCCTTAAAAGTTTTTGAAATTGTTTAGGGTTAAACTCTTGGGGAATAGTGGAATATTGAAGGAAGTCATTTAAACTAGTTCTATGTACTTTTGATGTACACAAAAGGTCTGGATAGAAATTTGTGCAAGGGTTTTACTTAGTTGGTCCAAGATACTATACATCTTTTTAACAAAAGAATAAGAGGGCTTGTCCTTGGCTAGTACAATGTTTAGTTTTGGATCCAAAGGAATATTTTTGAAGTTTGGTCTAGTGTTGGAAGAGGGTAAAAGGCCCTAGAGGGTGACTCATGAGAATCTAGTTATGATTATACAATCTAGAGTCGGCAAGGAGCCATTATAATTAGAAGAAGTAAAAAGGCTTTTGATGGTAACTTGTGAGTGTCTATTTTCATTTACACAATTTTAAGTTGGCCAGGAGTAATTATAATTAGAAGAAGGGTGCAGTGGTCCATAATAGTAACCAACATAAATCGAGGTGAAATAGAATTGATTGAACCTAATGTAGTATTACTTGAGGAAGAGGGCATTAACCCTATAATGGGGGTCCAATAATTTGAGAAGATTTGGATAGTTCATAGGATTTTATGGTGATATTGGTGATGTAATTTTTAGAATCATGTCCCACAGTGCTATTATAATCATGTGGCATGCTGTTGTAACTTGAGTTATTGGCATGGGTATTATGATACTGATTATGATCATGTTGATTATGATTCTTTCCTTGTGCTTATTGACATTAGTCTTGTCCTTGATTTTTATTTTTCCTTTGTGGCTATTGATTGTGTCAAAAAAATAGGTCCTTGTAAATGACCATATCCTAATTAATGTTTTTCACTATGTGTTTTACTTTAATTTCACCACTTTCAATCATGTCCTCAATAAGATGCCTTAATTGAACACATCAGTAAATGGCATGACCAATAATATAATGAAAATTACAAAACCCACCTTCTTGATACCAATCGGATTTAGGTTGATCTTCATGTAATGGCCTTGGTATAGGCCACACAATCATATTAGTTGTCACCAATTTTTGTAACATAGCCTCAACAAGCTCTCCCAATTTGTTGAATACCCTATATTTATTGAATACACTTTATGGAGGATACCTTTGTAAGGTGGTTGATGAATTTATGGGGCTAGATGCAAATTTGGAGCCAATGGAGCCTACATTATTTGGACATGTCTAGATTCTATCACTCAATTTTCCACCATGTTCTTTTTTTATTAAACACCTTAGGTTTCTCTATAGCAATAGCTTAAACTAGTGATTGGGTCTGATTATATGTTTAACACTATGAATAAATATTTACAAGGCCCTTAGTAATGAACACCTTATCAATTTATAGACCCTTGTTTATAATCTCCTTGAATGTGTTTACACAAGAAAGTAGTAAATTATGACCCACCTTAGGGTGTATGTTATATGCAAAAATATCAGCCAATTGTTTATCTAGAAAATTATGTTTAAATCATCTAACTAATGCTCTCAATTGCTATAGGTATGATTCAAATATTTTTCCATATTGTTATTTTACTTTGCACAAGTTAGCTACTATTAACTCATGCTCAATGTTATAAGATAAATAGTTGAAAATTTTCTCAGATAAATCATTCCAATTTACCACCAATCCCTTAGTTAATTTGAGGATCCAATCTAAATCTTTCCCATCTAAAATAGGTGAAAATAGGTGAAGTCAATAAAGAATTCTATAAGTTACCTCTTGGCATAGCATGAAAAAGGCTTGGATATTTTCTCTAGGGTCACCCTTCCCTTTGTATTTATCAAATTTGGGTGCTTTAAAATGAGGTGGAAAAGGGACTTAGAGAATACTTAACTCAAATGGATATGAACATATCTCGTTAAACTTATATTTCTTAACTCACTTTCTTGTCTCTAATCTTGACATATTTTCCTTCATCAAATTCAACTCCTACATATTTGGTGCATTTGTAGGTGGAATATAATTTTGTTGGGTTGGTATGTGCCCCTATTACATTGTTTTTTAGGGATATAAACCATAAGATATGAAACTTTATTCTTTTTTAATCCATGAGTCAAATAGGTTAGTCATTGATTCTTAGGTGGTTGATAAACATTGCCTAAAATCTACCACTATGAACTATACATATACTATTGGTTTTGAGGAGTCTATGGTTGGTTCACTAAAATATGTGACGATTAAGAGGAACTTATTAAAGTGTTTTTAACAATACCCCCAATATGTGTTGATATTTGTGTCCTTTGGTTCTATGAAGGGACAAGATCCTCCTAGTGATTGAAGAATGTATGCTCCATATCTAGTGAAACATGTTGCAAAACATCTCTAGGTCTATTTTGTTTAGCTAAAATCCCTAGGTATATTGTATATGTATGCTTAACTAGGGTATGTTTTTCTAGATACATTACATTATCTCACTCCTTATAAGTGTTATTATTGATTAAAGTTTTAACCAAAGAGTTTTTTAAGTCTATGATAAGTTTTTTTGCATATCATTGACTGATTTTCTTGATCTTAGTAGTAAGATCCCGATCATTGGGATTAGACTCTATAAGTGTTTCTTTTCCCTTACTAAAATAAGCAATATTTTATTTTTTATATGAGTGAGAGATTTCTCTTTTTGTTGCTCTTCTACCCTAATAAGTGTGTGCAATTGTTCCATTGGGAAATCTGGAGGAAACCTATCTCATGATTTTATCAACCTTAAGAGGGATTCATATTTTTATTCTAAGGTTTGATGTTAATAATAATATTATTTAGACCTTAAGTTTTTTTGGATATC
Organism: Torreya grandis; assembly: GCA_037957365.1. Taxonomy (NCBI): domain Eukaryota; kingdom Viridiplantae; phylum Streptophyta; class Pinopsida; order Cupressales; family Taxaceae; genus Torreya; species Torreya grandis. The sequence continues at coordinate 3,157,987 of JARHVA010000812.1, read as the reverse complement.
TTTAGACATAATGGAGTTCCTATGTCTATCATAAAAATGCTCTTCCTTCTAAGGTTGTAAGAGAACCCACTATAAGTATACCTTTGTGTCATGTTTGAAAGATTATTTTATAGGTTTGCTAAGATGTGAAATGTGTTTTACAAACATTTTAAAAAGGTGTTTATATTTCTTCAAACTAAAGATGAGATAGGATAAAACTATAATAAATATAAGTGGCATAGTACCACATAATTAGAAGAGAGTGGTTATGAATTTACTCAACCTTGTTGGGTTGAAATCATCAAATTAAAAGAGGGTAAGATAATTTTGGAACCTAAAGTGTAGGCTAGCACGATAAACTTAGGTCAAAAATGATTTAATATCATAAAAATCTATATACAGCTATAGTGATTTGTGAATAGAAAACTAGAAGAGGGTCTTTCTAATCAGGAAGATAAAAATGTTAATTAAGAATCTTAAAACATGAATTAACATAGGAACTCTTTAGTATAAAGCCAAAACTAAATGTGCATCACAATGGTGACACATTGTAATAAGATGTAGAATGGTCTACGAACTTAGAGCATGAGTGAATGCAAGATAATATAAGTCTAAAATGAGAATAAAATGATGATGAGCCTTAGTAATGACCTTCAATACAAATAAGAAATTGTACCCAAGTTACTTAAACCAAGGTGCAAAATGTAAATTGATGGCACCTTGGATTAGAATTTAGAAAGTCAAGATTTTGAATTTAAAAAAAAATGGACTTTGAGATTTTTCAAAGTGAATAAATGGTCTAGACTCAAATGGATATCATAAAAATTGTGTTTAGAAAATACCAGCATAATGTTATGAATGAAGATTTAAACAAGGCAAGAAGTGATTTCAATTTGATTAGTGTAATGCCTCTTTATTCAAATAGAATGGTGTATAATAGAGTGTTTATTTTCTCAACATGTTTTCAATTTCACAAAAATAATTTTAGACTAAAAAATATAAAGTAATAAAAAATATAAAATGACAAACAAACCTAAGTGTAACATCCTAAATCTTAAAACTGACAAGGTTGCATGATATTGTCAAGTTTTATCTATATAAGTGTCTTGAGAGGATTTTAAATGTTAATCCAAAAAGTAAAGTTCATGAAAATTAGGGTTTTTATGCCCCCTCTTATCTCAATAGTTATACAATGATATATAACTTAAAGCTACTTACCTTGCATCAATAGTATGTCCACGGCAAGTGGGGTTTATCAAAACCTAAATTTTGGCATGCTTAGATGGTGAAATTATCGCTAACACTAGATATTCTCACCTCAATTGGATCCATGCCAATCAAATTATTATTAAAATGTCTTTTCCTTTTCAAAGACACTACATCCATCAATTACATAGTGTAGTGTAATGTCTGAGTTGCCCCTATGATCTGAGGTTAATTACCACTAATGGAGACATTTTTAACTACTTAAAACAAGTATCTTAATAGATTACAATAAATTTATATATCCCACCATGGATTGGGGTTTAAATTATGTTGTAATATGAATTCTTGGTTCAACACTTCCCTATAAAACCTGTGAGAAAATGATGAACTCCCACTCACAAGCCAAAGTGCATAAAAATAAAGATAAGTGAAAAGACTTTATGGTCATTTGAAAATCACTCAAATAATATGGATTTGAGGAGGGCCTTATTGACTTTATTTTTATTCCTTTGGACAAGGAAATAAATTTAAATAATGAGCATTTTTTATCACCCAAGTTTCCTAAAGGGGATGGGATAAAACATACACACAACACTCATATTCCTTAAAACACACTTTTTAATAAACATGCATAAAAATGGAACTATTAAGAGAATTTATCCAATGTGAGATTTCATTTTATGAAACCAAAATGAAGTATGTAATGAATTTTACCTTTGGTTTTTTATAAAATGGAGATTAAGTGACTCAAATCCTGCAAACAAAGTGTTAAAAGTCTAAAACCAGCATGTGAAACTATTAGAAAAACATCTAGTTTGCTTAATTAGAGTGATAGTATTTCCATAATCCATTATATTTTTGTGAATGCTTCTAGATATAACTGTGTGTGCACTTTTTTAGATCAACATTTGGGTCACACTCAATGAACCATCATCAGGATGAGAGTGAGATAAGAATGATCTACAATTGCAGACTAAAGCCCATTTATTCTTATGATGCCAGGAACAAGGTAAGAAAATAGTAAAAAATATAAATAATAAAATAATGACAAGTGACAAAAATGGTGAAGAGAGACTAAACAATCTAACGAAAGAGGAAATAAAAAATAAAAAATTAAATTAAATTAAATTGAAATAATTAAAAAAATAGAAAATTCAAATTGAGATTGAAATTAAAATTATAATTATAATTATAGTAATAATTATAATTATAATTATAATTATAATTATAGTAATAATTATAATTATAATTATAATTATAATAAAATAGAAATTAAAATTCAAAGTGAAATAAGAATTAAAATTAAAAATAAGATTAAGATTAAGATTACTAAATTAAATATAAACTAAACACTAAATATCAAAAGTATGATGAAAGACTAAGAGATAAAATAGGAAATAACACTTAATAGAAAAGTATAATCAATGATGAAATAAAATAAGTTGATCTAGTTTGCTATTTTATGGCTCTATTTTTATATTCAGGTTGATCTCACCATTATACAAAGTGATATCTCCATTCCATAGTATGTTCCCTCCATTCTACAAATCGATCTCATTGAAAAATAGAATCAAAGAAGACACTAGTTTGTGATCTCACCAATTGACAGGGTGATATCATTGATTAGCAAGGCATTCTTGCCAAAGTATAGGGAATTTTCACTAAAAGGGTAAAAATGATAAAAAGAAACAACATTCATTTATAATTTTTGATCCAAGATTATCTCAACATTTCATAGTGTGATCCTACAGATCCATAGTGTGATCTCATCATCTAATAACACAATCTCATCATCCAACAGTGCAATCTTGTTGATCTTTTAAAAAACATAAGTAGATAAAAATCAATTAAATCAATCACATAATTCATAGATGTGTTTTCAGCATTTCATAGGGCATTCTCACTGATATTCAAGTTTATCTCACTAACTTCCAGAACAATCTTGCCATTTTATAGGTCGATCCCATCATTTTTCTTAGAAGCTAAAGAAATGTAAAATGCAAAAAAAAAAGTGCAAATAGCCTCCAAAGAGGGTCTAAATACCAAATTAGAAGATATAAATAATTGTGTGATGTGAGAGTCCCACTTGGCATGCTAAAATGTAAATTAAGATTATGATATGCATTAGTTAATGTGTTAGTCAAGAAAACATCTATAAATAGGCATATAGAGCTAAACTATCAAGCTTAATCCCTCATGGGGTGTTTCTAGTTAATTCTAAGAGCTATTTAAAAAAGGAATACTACCAAACCTTCCAAATAACATCCCTCTTTCAAAGAGTGGCCAAAATTCATGTTTTTCCCTAGATTTGGTGCTCCAAGTCTATGTTAATGAAGAGTAACATGTTCCTCCATCATTTCCTAGTGCACTAATGGTTTAAGATCACAAGATTGGTCAATTTATGCAAATAGGTGAAGATTTGTGAAGATAATTCTACATAATAACATTAAATAACTCAAGATTAAAATGGTGGTCTTAACTCCTTATTTATAACTTTCTAAAAATGTCTAGGATCAACCATGATTGTTCATATTGAGATAAAGATGTGTGGCCATGGATATATTCAATTTTGGAAGGACAAGCCATAAATATGCCCATTAATATTTAGAATAATAGGGTATTGATGAGGCATGGGAGATCTTAATCCTAAATTTTATTTCATTAATGGCCTATGGATTCCAACCCATTGATGATGTCATGGGATGATGTAGATTTGAAAAATGAATCTCTAATAAATAGATTTTCAATAAATTTTATGGAATTTTCACATAGGCTCTTTATGTGATTTAATTTGCTTAAGTGACTTTGATTAATTTTATGTAGTTATTTGGAAATATATTAAACATTTAATTAACCTGGTTAGAATTGTCATTTTACTAGGTCATAATCTGATTGGAGTATAATCAAAATAAGGTATCAATTGTGTATGGAATAATACCCTAGTTAGGGCATTATGTATATGAAATGACACATGCACGTAACATGTGTTGTTGAGTTATAAGAATTAAATGGCCTAGAGTTTCATTTTGCATGGTCACAATTTGACTTGAAGTGATTTAAGAAATTATAATAATCACATAAAATGCATTGCCTCATTCAGGGATACATTAGCCTAAATCGACACCTATATGTGACAAGTTCAAATGATTTAGTGCATTTTAGTTATTTTGGCCCAGGTTGTGTGTTGTCACTAGATATTGCTTAGATTGATAATTGTAGCACAATAGTGATAGGAATTGGATGTCTACATTTAGTATGTTATTTTTATTTGGTTTTATTGGACTAATACTATACTAACCTCCCCTATATTATAATCCTTGTTCACATATACTAGTTCATAACTAAGCCTAAGCATTTAGTCAATCATATATTTATATACTTATCTTCTTTAAACCAAATTATAAATATCATTCATGTGTATCACTTCTATCACTCATGTTAGTTTTTCTAAATATGTATGCAGGAGGAATCTATTTCAACAAAAAATTGCTTTATTTTCTATTTAGAAATAAAGTTGTAAAAATTAAAATAAGGGTGAGGTTATTAGAACCTAGATTTGGTTTTCACTCCATGATTTAGTTGGTTGTGGATACTCCTCTTTTTCTAGGGAGGAATGACCTATAGAATAGATGGCACTAAATAAATGGTTGATTAGTTAGATATTAGGGTATATTACCTAGCGAGATAAATTTAAGAAGCACAAGATTCCCTGGAGGTTATCAATCCACACTTATAAATAATCAAGTTCTGAAAGTGAAAGATAAATTACTTGCATAAATAATATAAGATACTAAAATAAAATACAATAAGTACTTGAAAAGAGATGAATTTGACTAATGATAGCAATAAAAAATTAGATATTAATGCTAAATAAATCAGACATGGTTCATAAAATAAGATGATGTTCTATGATTAGATAAAAAGTTAGAAAGTGGGATTTGGTTAGGGTTTGATAGATAAAATAAGCTTGCTATTGGAAATTGACACACATTGACCATTGGTGGTTGGGTGTGACTTTCAGGGGTTAGGTGACCATCAGTAGTTAGGGGCAAATTATCGATGGTTAGGATCAAATCGTTAGTGGTTAGGTGACCATCAATGGTTACTATTAGATTTGGCTTAGGTAAGAAGAAGTTTAGTTGAGAAGGATGGGAGAGAAACAAAGGAACTAATGATTGAAAATAGATACTTATTTTTATTATTGGTATGAAGAACATAAAGGTGAGTGGATGAAAACTTTCTATAGATTATGAAGTAATTATAATAGATTGATGATGCATTGGTTGTTGATTGATGAGAAACAACACTTTTGATCTCTATCTTAGTCACTAGAAGCTAGAATAATACCTTCATAGTAAGCTCTAATGCACAAGACTTTGATGATGATTGTTGATTTATCCTCCCATTTCACCTCCTCTTCTTCTCTTTATATAGAAAAAAAGAGTGGTGAAATAATAGGTTCAATAAGATGTCTAATTTTAACTTTAGCATGTATTGACTATGCACATGGATAAAATAACTAAAAATAAAAAAAATAAGTTGTAATTGAGTGGAAGTTAACCATTGAGGTAGTTAAAGGTTAACCATCAATGGTCAAAGCTAACTATCGATGGTTATGGGTTGACCATTGGTAGTTGAGATGAAAAAGGTAAAATGACTAAACTTAGATATTTTGACTTAGGTTTGGTGGTTAAAAAGTTATGAAATGGTCTTAAGGGGGTCTAGGTGTTAGTATGACATCTATAACTATAGTGTACATTTTTCTAGTGTCTATATTTTGCATGTTTTTGTTATGTAGTTTGTATCATTAAACTACAAAACAAAAAATGGATGGTGGGTCTAAGGTTAGATGCTCTGAGTATGGGATGGGGTGTTCCTCCCTCAAACCAAGAATTGATTATGTAAAATAGAATTGAGTATGGGTTTGATAAGTGATTAAGTGGGTGATAACATTGGTTGGATTGGGCATCAAGGCATAAATATGCACATAAAATATGACTAAGTGTAATAACATAGATCATGCATAGAATAAACTACCATAGTTGAGTTAGTTGGGTAAAAAAAAGGTCAACACTAGAAGGATAAGTGACAAGTAGACCAAGTGCTACATTGAGGCATAACAATTATGGTTATACTCATAAACACAAGTCTCTTAGATGAGGTTAGTGTATCTATAGGTATCTAAAGTAGGAAGTGATCCTTAGAATACACAATTGGTTGATGCACAAAAGGTAGTGCAAGTTAAAGTTGTTAAATATGGTAATGTAGTCATAGCCATCAAAAATAACAAAGGCAAGGTTGCTATAAAACATGCAAAAGTGGGGGCAAAATGACTGATGTTGAGGTTAGTGGTTGGTTGATCAAGTGGTAGAGAATGAGGTAATCCAATGTTATGGTGTAAGTAAGGAGGTTGGTGTAAGTTTATTGGTGTGAAAAATTTATAGTTATGATGGTAAAAATTTTAGGAGGTCGATCGCCAATGGTCATGGGTGATCATCAGTAGTCACCCAATGACCGTCAGTGGTTTGACATCAACCTTAAGAGGGGCAAGGTTAGAATTCAAATAAGACTTATATTTCCTCATGTTAAAACTTGTGGTAATTTAAGTTTCTCTAAATGAAAATAAATAATGATGGTTTGGGAATAAGTGAGTGATTTGAGTTAGGTGAGTGTGTGATTGTTATGTTGACTGAAGGTTGAGTTGGAGGTTTGACTAGATGAGGATGTAACAATGATGAAAGAGAGTATGGGGCCATGTGGTGATGGTTCCCATAGATCCTCCATGATGATGGTCATAGAATGAGGTAGGGGGTAAATTTTTATTTTTTTATTTTTGCGATTTGAAGTTATTGTATGTATATTATTGTGGGTGGGTTAAACAAGTCAGGGGTTTTGATTATGAAGTAAAATGTGTAGAGGGGGGTGAAATAAGTTGATGATAATTATGGTAGGGGATGTTTTGAGTGAGTTTGGTGTAATTTTTATATTTTATGGTGATATTTTTAAAGTGTTATGTGGTTAGGGTTATGTTTTGTCTATTAGTGATCATTACATAGTGACCATTAGTGGCTGTTATCTACTATCATCAGTTGATAGTCAACCATTGAGTAGCCAATGTGTCGACCATCGGTGGTTGACCACCTAACCATCAATTATTGATGGTTGATCTATGATGGTTCTAAAAATAACCATCATCGATCAACACTCAACCATTGACAATCAATAAATGAGGTAAATGGTAAATTTGTTTGAATAAAGAAATGAGGTAGGAGTTGGTTCAATTTAAATATTTTGTAAGTTAGTGGGATATAAATAGTTTAACATTATGGTTTTAAAAAGGGGTTAAGGATTAAGGGTCAAGGGTTTATTGAAGGTAGTGGTAGGATGATAAATGAGGTAAAGGATGATAGGGTAAAGGAATGATTTATCTGGTAGGTAGGGTTAGGTAAGAGAGGTTAGATTAGGTGAATAGGTTAAGGTAAGAGTTAGGGGTAGTAGGTAGTATTCATAGGAAAAGTTTGATGAACTAGGTAAACCAAGGTAGTAGTATAAATTTTTAGGTGAGGTAGAAGTTATATATGTGTGATTGGGTGCACCAGATCCTAAATGAGGTATGCCAAGGCATGATGGATCAAGATTGGGATCCTATGATTGATATGGGCTTAAGAGGCATGAGGTACTACCAGTACATGTCATGGGATGCAGATATATTAGTGGAACTCATCAAGATATGGGACCCTACAACTAACACATTCTTACTACCAATAAGAGAGATCACCATTCTACCTAAGGACATCCACCAGATAATGCAATTACTAATATAGGGTGAGCTAATATACCATATTAGCATTGATGAGAAAGATGAACAAATGGATCACCTATATAAAGAAGACCTCGTGCTTGTGAGATGGCATTCTAGAGGATTTCACTACACACCTTTGTATCACCAAGATAGGGACACTATGTGGCTATTCAAAATGATGATGATAGGTATTACATGTGATGCACTACCAAATTTGAGCAGTGGGAGAGTTTTATACCTATTATTAGGGGTCCTTGTGGAGATGTGGTTATATCTCATAGTGTTTACATGGTCACTCATATTATTAGTTCAAATATATTAGGAGCTATGGGGATATCATGTCCATAAGAGATATGAGATTAGTGTTTATTTTGTGATACATTGTTGGGCATATAATCACATTAGGGTACTGAGACATAGGGGGCTACCATGTCATGGTTTTATTCAGATAGATTTTAGGGTTGGTTATATGTGATGGAGAGGTGATTACTTGCTCACTAGACATGGAGGAGGAGCTCAAGACCTAGATTGGTATACATATCAATTAGAGGCACTTATGGAGGGTGAGGTTATTTGACACCCATATGTTAGATTTATAGTATGGGTGGGTTACTCTAGACATACTCTATCTTTGTAGAGCTATAAGTGGGTTTTTGGGAGGTGAGACCATGAGGTGGAGCTCATCCCTTTTGATAAGGTGAGGAGATAGTTTGGGCTCATCCAAGATATTTTGAGGGAGTTTTTAAGATACAGAAGGGAGGATACAAAGTTCTTATTACTTGCTCTAGAGCTAGAGAATGCATTTATTGATTGTAAGGAGTTATCAATGAGGGTTGATATTGATGATGCATGTATTATTGATGAGTACCTTGCATGGTTTTAAACACATTATGATGTAGCAATTTTTAGAGGTGATGATGGTTAGAAATACATGGATGTGGATGTAGAGGTAGGTTGTGGTAATTAAAGAGATGAGGATGCCCTAGATGGATAGGCAATGATTATTGAGAGGGACCAGGCATAGGTGGCACTAGCCATAACATAAGAATCCTTAGTGTTCATGGCCTAGGAGAGGGATGAAGCATAGGGCCAGGTGGCCACTCTTACTGGAGAGAGGGATCAAGCTAGAGCTTAGCTAACCACTATTACACATGAGAGGGATTCTCTTAGGTAGGTAAGAAGGTGAGTACAATCACCTATAGGACCACCGAAGACTATCTCTATGGTGATATGTGTAGTGACAGTGGAGGAGCTAAGGTATTATGAGGATCTAATTGTCATGTCTTCCTTATGAGCCTAGATAGGGTGAGTACAGAGTAGGGATCACCAAAGGGGAAAATGGTGTGACACCAGGTCAGTGGGCTAAATATATAGTTGGATAGGTAGGCTTAGGAGGCAATGGTGATCTAGGGGGTAGTGGTGTTTTAGGGTCTTAGACTCATATGAGACCTTGTATTTTGATTTATTATATGATTTTGATACCAAACTATGAGCCAATGTACTGAGATGTATATACCTTGTTGAGACACATGTATATTATTGTATGTATGATCATTATTTTGATTATTAGCTCATCATAGATAGATGTGATCATGGTTTATGGCTTGTGTTTATGGTTATGGATGTTTTATGATGATTATTGTGACATGACATTATGATGATTATGATGTTATGGTTTATGTGTATTCACCTAGCTAGGCATGTGATGATGCAGATATTTAATTTATACTCATGATGATATTCATTACTGAAAGATGTTGTTTATGATATGATGATGATTATGATGTGGTTATGGTTGATTGGTGACTATGTTTATGATATATTCTCATGACAATGTTGATATTTGATGGATGTTTATTATGTGATGATGATTATCATGTTATGTTTTATTGGACATGGTTATGATGTTTATGATTATTGTCATGGTTATGGATGACTATGTTCATGTTGTAGTTATGGTTATGATCTTATGATGCTGATATGATAATTTTCATGATGATCATGCTCATTCTTTAAATTGATGAGTTTGTGTTTCCTTATCTAGATTAGACATGTGGTGGATAACATATGTGAATGACTCATTCATTTATGATGTATGATTAAATTATGGTAGATATGATAGATGGTTAGTTGATGTGATTGATCACTAGATGATGTTTGATGTATGATATGGTTAATTAATTAAAATGTTCTTATGATTAAAAATACTTAAACAAATAAGGTAAGAAGGCCATCAATAAATAAAACACATGGTTGGTAGTTAAATATTTTAATTAATTGCATTTATTTAGAATGTTTCTCTATGTTTTGCTAATTATATTCAAAAGAAGAAACTAAAGGTTAATGGTTAGGGGTTTGATTGATACTTGGATTAAGTTGTGCACTGTATCCAGACATTATAGAAGCTCCTCTTTAGATGTGGAGGAAGACACATGTAGATAAGAAAGAAACTCAAACAAAGAGAATGTTAGAGAGATATGGTGGACTGCCAAGCAACGCTCAGTCCGAAAAGCATAAAGCTCCATGAGCGATGATAGTCCACTATTTGATAAAAAGAATGTCATATAAAGGAAATAATGAAAGACTAAGAAAGAGAAAGTAGATAATGCATACCTATTCTCTGTTGTCAGTCTGTCATAGTTGCTGACGTCGATAGTCCTGTTAGCGTCAGTTGGTAATATGCCGATGTCAGTTATGTTACTGATGTCGGTAGGGGTAACGGGCCTTGGATGGGTCTCAAGGTTATGTCTATGATCGACAGAGGAGTTTGGAAGGTTTAAGGGTCTGTGCAGGGTTGCAAGATAATGAATAGGGTCTGAGAGGGGGTAAAGGTCAGGGATAGGTATGTAAATGGATAAGAATAGGAGGAAGGCTTTTCAGCCTTTCTAAGAAGAAATTTAGGTTGGGTTGATTATATTTAGGAATAGTAAATAGAAACTAATTACTAATTTATTATAAATACTAAAATAAGACAAAAGAATACTTAGCTCTATTTGAGAAGAACCAAGGGTGTTAGAAAATGTATTCCTGTTGTGGCTGATGTCGAGGTCCCTGTGCAATGTTCCAATCTAATGTCCAGAGTCACTTGTGCAAAGTTTCTTAGCCAGGTGAGAGTTAGTTGAAGTCTGATGTTTGGTCTTAGAGTGTTTGCATCCACATCCAAAAGTTTGAGAGACAATGAATAGGTCCAAAATTCCAAGAGATAATTAGTGTGAATGGTTTATAATTTGCTTTGTATGTTTGATTGTCTTTGAATAGCTGTCCTTCAAGGGAGCAGTCTAGTAATTATAGTAATGATGTAGCTGTCCTTCGAGGGAGTAGTCTAAATTTATAGGTTACGATATTGGTATATTAGGCATCCCAATTTTATGTTTTTTTGACTGAACTTTTAGTCATGGACAAGACTATAGAGGTTTAAGGGTTTCCCTTTTATTAGAACAAAGCATTCATGCTTTACAAAAGGGTTGACTAATGTTTGTAGGGAAAAATGGTTGAAAGAATAGGGATGAGGATGATGGGGATTGCTCAAGGGACAAGCTCAAGTTAAACATCAAGTGATTGATTACTTGACTAATAATAAAATGGTCGAAGATGTAAGGCATTAAGAGGCTCAAGTTCTAGCCGGCCTTCGAAAGAAGACAGATGATAAGTCCCTGATCTAGCATTATGATATAAGGTCCAAGCCAATTAGGAGCAAACTTTCCCCATTTGCTTCTTTCCATATTGGTCACGTGTTGATTGATGTTAGATGTTTAGATGACTAAGATGTTGGTTGATGCTTGTGATAGTTAGTATAAAGTCAAATTCCCCTAGTTGCTTGTGACGGGGACAATTTTTAACACCCATTGGGGATAATCAATGGGTTGGATGATGGAGAAAATATGTTGAAGCTCCTATTTGACAAGGAGTACAACACGAGGATGCATCTTGTGTAGCTTTTGCCAGGCAGGCTTAGTTTAAAAGGGCGAGATCTTGATCTACCATGTTGGAGGCAGGAATCTTAGAATCATTGAAGGTGATGGAGGCAATGGTTGGTAATGATTTGACCAAAGCAGCCAGTGGTTGGGGGTCTTCAGGTTAGACCTCCACTGCATGTAAGGCCTTGATCAAGGCTTGATGATGTTGTGGAGAGATTTGAATGAGGTCATACAAAGACATCCTCACAGGGGTTTGGTGAAGTTGTTTCACCATAGAGTCATGAATTATCTTCGAAGATGTCAGTTGGGATGTGCCCAAGATTGGCATATTGGGTTTTGGTGATGGAAATGGCTTGACAAATGGATATGTCCAAGGAATAGAAACCTTCTCTTTTCCTTTATCCTTCATAGTTTGTGACCTGGTAGCCACATTGATAGTGTTGATTTTGAACAAAGGGGGTGAAGGTAGCAGAGGAAACATAGTCTTGCATTAGGATCCCGATTTAGGTAAGGATGTTTGGGAGGCATGGGATGGTGTCGATGGTTTGTTGAAATGGTGGTCAAGGGGATCCTTAATGAAAAGGGTGTCCTTTTTTAGGTGTTGGTGAATGACAGTTTTAAGAGCGCAATAATGCTTAGTGGCATGCCCAGGTGTGCAATGATACGCACAAATTTTAGTGTCGTTGAACCAAGATGGTTTTGGTCTGAGAGGTTGGTATGGCCTAATAGGCAGGAGGATGATGATAGAAGACTGCAACAATTGGTGTAACAGTGAAGCATAAGACCCCACTAATGGGTTTGCATGTTTTATTGCAGTAGGAGTTGATAACTTCTATTTAGGAGTTGTAGGAGGAGTTTTTCATACCATGTTTTTGTTTGGTGGTGTAGCCAAATGCATAGATGGCACTTTCATGGTGACAGGTGTCAGATTCCATGGAGGAAATATGTTTTTGATGGGTAAAATTAGTAATGGAGGTGATTTGTTTCGGTTAGGTGTTGGAGTAGGGAACACTCCTATTAAGGTGGAAGGGTGTGGACCCAAAATAGATGGCAATGGTGAAAGTGGGGGAGGAGTTATTTGATGTGGTTTAGCAGCCTTCTTTAGTTTAGTGTGAGGACTACTATTGTGTGGGGTGAGGTTTAAGTCTACCTTCACTTGTGGGTGAGTGAGGTTTGATAAAGAGTGAATGTTGAGAGATTTAATCGATTTTAGCATGGTGGACATTTGTGAGGGTTTGGGTTCAAGTGTGGATGGTAGTGTGTGAGATGTAGCAATCTCAAGAAAAAGGTGAGAGAAAATCGTTATTGGATCTTCCTTAACCAAAGTGGGTGAAGTAACGAGTTATTCTCTCGATGGAGAAGGGATTGGAGAGTTTGGCTCTTCGAGTGGATAAAGCGTAGGTATGGTCATGGCTTTGACATGTGGTCTAGGAGCGGGGAAAGTATGATCCCCCATTGATGATAAGAAGGATGAGGGTGGGGCCATCGGTGTTGGTGTCATCAAAGCATCCTCCAAAATGGGAGAGGTTAAGGTAGACTCTCCTACATGTGAAAGGGAAGTGGATGGCAGACTATCCTCCATTGGTGGAGGACAAATAGGAGAGGAAGGTTCTTCTACCCATGGTGAAGAAATAGGTTGACTAACCTCTTCAGACTATCGGAGAGGTTGGTTAGGAATAGACACCATGTCGACCATGCGTATGTTATGCTCTTGAAGGTCATCGGCCATGGTCTGAATGTTATTCTGACTAGGGGGATGATTAGGAAATGGTTGCCTAAAGATATATATGTTTTGGTTAGCTAATGCATTTGGGTTATCCAAAACAAGATCCCCCTTGTCTAGCATGTCTTGGATAATGTTTTTGAAGGTTTTACAATTGTCTATATCATGACCTTTGACACGATGATAATCACAAAAGTAATTTTACCTATACCATGTAGGGATGGCTTTTGAGGGGGCAAATTGGGGTGGTCGGATTTGAGGGAGATTGAGGACCCCCTGCTTTACTAGTTTATCCAACACTGAAGCATATGATTCTCCTATTGGAGTGTATTGATGCTGTATATACTATTGTTGGAATTGTCTTGTGATATATTTTGATGTGGAGGGCTTAACTTGGTTAGTTATGGTAGAAGATGATGATCTAAGTGCCACATCATTTGTTGATCCCTTGGACTTGGAATTGGAAGAAGAAGATTTAAAAGAAAAAGAGTCATTGGATTTTGTGTTGGTATTTTACTATGCAATTTGACCTTATCCTATTCGACCACACAGAGTTCAAGCCTTTGGGCCATGGTGAAAACTTCATCAAGTGTGTAGAAAGTTTGGACTCGCAAAGTAGATGAGATGTGCTTGGCACATGCTCTTGAAAAGAGCTCAATGAGATTAGGTTGAGGTAATGAAAAGGAGAGTTGGTTGATCAAACCTCTCTAACGGGCAATGAAGTCAGCTATTGACTCATCGTCAAATTATTTAATAGAATATAGGTCTATGATGGAGACCTTTTTGGTGATGTTGATTGAGAAGTGGTCGAGAAATAGTTGGGCGAGTTGAGTGAAGGTAAAAAGAGAGTGACTAGTAATGGAACTATACCAATCAAGGGCAGTACTAGAAAGTGACATGGGAAATGTGTGAAGTAGTAACACGTCATCATGTGCTATAAGGTAGCAAGCATGTCTAAACACTCATAGATGTTGTTATGGATCCTCTTTACTCTGAAAATGAGTAAATTTTGGGAGTTCCCACTGGCTAGGATATGGTCAAATTGGGATCGAAGGGTGAATGGGTTCGTTGCATATTTGTTTGTATAAAAGAACATTGCTTGAACTAAAAATAAACATCTCAAAGTTAGACATCTTATCCATCAGCATCTTAATTAGAACCATTGGTGGATTGATAGGAGGGTAACCCCTAGGTTTTAGGGTACCTAGAAGATATTGGGAGGGGCGCATGACATACTTGGTTGCATGTGTATAGGTGCAACATATTGGTAGCTCATCTTAGGGACTAATGTTGAGGTCAAGGGGGCTTGTGCCATGAAGTTGGGAGGAAAAAATTGACTAGATGCCACCAAGGGTGGTTGAGTGGTGGTGACACTAGTTGAAGGATAGGTAGTCACTCTTGTATTTATGGGTGTAAGAGTGGGCAGGATAGAAACAAGCAAATTTTGAAAAGGTGTTGAACTTGTTTGAATTCTTTTTGGTTGAGGGGGTACGAAAACCCTGATGGATGTAGGTCCAAAAATAGGAGAGGCCAACTCTTGAACGTTGGCCATGGTTGGTTTATTAGTTGAGGCAATGGCCTAAGTAACCATAGGTTGAGTAGCGGATGTTGTTGATTCAATAAGAGGAGCTGGCATCCCATAAATAATATTACCTGAAGGATCTCATGTTTGGGTTCTTGGGAGATAGTGTTGGAGAGCCTTGACGTTGTGGTCAAAAAATCTCTCAAAAATTGGATCCCCTTCAGGAACAATTAAAAGTTGGTTGGGGGTTGGCTGGATAGGAGTATGCTCAGTATCTGAAGTATACTCCATTAGGGGACTTGGTATGAAAGGTGAAGGTGGAAGTGGTTATTGACTCATGTGGTCAACAAGAGTTTTGGCTTGACTACGTGTTAAAACTATTCAAGACAAAAAGGGTTTAGGTTGCAAAAACTATGTTTTTTAGTTTCAAAAAACCAAAATGTGTGTTTGACAACAAAAAAGTTGAGTTTTAAGCTTGCTATTTTGAAAAGAGAATTTGTTGATAGTGACCAACGTTGGTGGAAAAATTGATTTCGGTTATGAAAACTTGCTGAAGTCTATAGAAAGACCGATGTCAATGAAGATGAATTGCTGACATCGATGGAGAAACCGATGTCGGTGTCTGTGTATTTCCAAAAACTCAAAAAAATTGAAAGTTTTTGGAATAAAGGAGAAAATATGAGGTGTTTTTAAACTTCAAAATAATGTGACCTTACCATCTCAAAAAACTAGATAAGAACAGAAAAATAGATGATAGGCAAGAAATCTCTAAACGTTAAATTCTTAAGAATAAATTTTAGAGTCATGGTGGCTTATGCCTTAGAAGAATATGTTCAGGAATTGGGCTTTTAGAATGGGTCCTAAAGAGGAAGTCTATGGTTGGTTTTGGGTTATGTTTTGGTGCTCAAAGATGTGTGTTAGGTTCTGTACGTGGCTTGGTGCTAGGGGTTTGCTCCCTTCACTTCACGAACCCAGAGCCGAGCTGGGCCACTTAGCCAATATATACTTTGCCTATAGTTTATACTCTGCCAGAGAACAAAGTGGGTCCTCCTCTTGGTGGTGAAATCCAAGTAGGATTGCCAGGTAAGGTAAGGTATCTGCTAGGTGATGAAATCCTAGTCAGGCCTTGTCTCAAGTATGTTATATGTTTGATTTGATTGTGAATGTGGTTTGGTTGTGTAACATATGTGTACTATGATTTATTCATAATGCGTTTTAATTACTAAGTGAGCTAAAATATGCATTCAAGTAGGAATGAAATGCAATAGTTTTTTAACCCAAATTGAAATGTTTTGTTCAAATGAAAACAAGTGAGAAGAGGTTAGGAGTATGAATTTTCACTACTCTAAGATGCAGGGAAGAAGGGAAAAGAAGAAAAAGAAAGATATTATTTTTAACTTGTGCTTATGGTGTCTTTTCGAAATGAAGAGATAGAAGAAGGATACAAGGAGAGAAAATTTTCCTAATGCACCTATATGAAAGTTTGCTTTTTAGAAGAAAAAGAATGAACCCAAGGAAAACTCTAGGGGTCCCACCGGGCATGCCAGAATGTTTCTCTACGTTTTGCTAATTATATTCAAAAGAAGAAACTAAAGGTTAATGGTCAGGGGTTTGATTGATATCTGAATAAAATTGTGCACCGTATCTAGACATTATAGGAGCTCCTCTTTAGCTATGGAAGAAGACACCTGTAGATAAGAAAGAAACTCAAACAAAGAGAATGTTAGAGAGATATGGTGGAATGCCAAGCAATGCTCGGTCCTAGAAGCGTAAAGCTCCATCAGGGATGACAGTCCACTATTTGATAAAAAGAATGTCATATAAAGGAAATAATGAAAGACTAAGAAAGAGAAAGTAGACAATGCGTACATGTTCTCTGTTGTTAGTCTATCATAGTCACTGGCATCGGTAGTCCTACTGGTGTTGGTTGGTAATATGCCAACATCAGTTATGTTACCGATGTCGGTAGGGGCAATGGGCCTTGGACAGGTCTCAGGGTTATTTTTGTGATCAACAGAGGAGTCTGGAAGGTTTAAGGGTCTGTGCAGGGTTACAAGATAATGAATATGGTCTGAGAGGGGGCAAAGGTCAGGGATAGGTATGTAAATGGATAAGAATAGGAGGAAGGCTTTTCAACCTTTCTAGGAAGAAATTCGAGTCGAGTTGATTGTATTTAGGAATAGTAAATAGAAACTAATTACTAATTTATTCTAAATACTGAAATAAGATAGAAGAATACTTAGCTCTGTTTGAGAAGAACCAAAGGTGTTAGAATTCGTATTCCTATTGTGGCTAAGGTTGAGGTCCCTATGCATTTTTCCAATATAATGTTCAGAGTCACTTGTGCAGAGTTTCTTAGCCAAGTGAGCATTAGTCGAAGTCTGATGTTTGGTCTCAGATTGTGTGCATCCATCTCCAAAAGTCTAAGAGAGAGAGAGCGAGAGAGATTCTAATTTTGAGAGAGAGCTCTGATTTGTCATTAGGCCAAGCTCAAGGTTAGAATGTAGTTTAATTAAATTGACGTCAGTGATCTTGCTGGCATCGACTGATAGTTGACCGATGTCGGTGGCTGGAGAATGGGTAAAAGGGCTATATTTAGCCCTTTGCCCATTTTTCGATCCACCGTGTGCATTTGCCATTGGATAACAGTCAAAAGGTGAGGCTATTAAGCATGAGTGTTGGTTAGGAGGTTGGAATGGGTTTTAGGTAGTTATGATATGAAAGACTTAGTCATAGGGTGAGTCATAAGGTAGGAAATGGTCTAAGGGAGAGGTGTCCAAGGTGAGATGTCTAAGGTGATGTCATTAACTTAAAATATGTAATTTATTTTAAATTAATAAAGTGTGTAAAGGACCAAGGGGAGCCAACACAATATTGGTGTCTACATAGATGAAGGTGAAGTAATCTTAAAACACAGAGTAAGTTGGCTAACAAAACTAAATTTGAGAAGAGATAGTACAATCAAAATATAAACATCTTAATGAATGTATCAAAAAGTAGGTATGAGAGAAATAATAATGCACAATGATTATTAATTGGAAAGTACCAAGGCAAACTTAAGTTAGATTGTCTTATAAACATAAGCCCTTCGAATGATTTGCATTAGCATTCAGTAGTCAGTTAAAAAAATTCTTGACCACCCAGTGTTAAGTAAGCTCAAAAATCCCTTACTTATAGAGGGTAGAAAGGGGAAGTGGATGATGATGAAACCTTCTTGTGAGACTAGCATGCCTATTCTATAAGTTACTATTTTCGTCAAATTGTGCACCCTAGGATACTCTATGAAGTTCCTACAATTTTATGCAACATGGAATCATCTCTCAAGTTTTGGGTGAACTTGTAAGAGAGATTAATATCTAAATTATGATGGCTAGCTCCCTAGATTCATCTTGAAGTGCTTATCACCTAATTTAATGATTGTTTATGGGAAAAGGGTTAGTAGTTTGTATGAAAAGGAAACTAAAATAAAGGGGTGATACACCAAGACATATCCCAAAGACTACCACACTCCTACTAAGCAACAAAGCTTTCCAAGACCAATTATAGGCATTGAAATATCCTAACATAGTGTTTCAATGTGAAAGTACGCATACATAGGATAATAAACAAGATCACTTATCTAGGGGAAAATTTCACACCATCTATAAATTTTCATAATTGAATAGGAGCCTATTACATTCATGCACTTCACATGACCTATTAAAATTATAACTCTTACTTAAACATGAAGGATAAAGAGGAGTAAGGATGACACCATCACTTAGATCCACTATAAATCACTCACACACTTAGACAAATTGTTATTTAACTCATAATCAGACTTTTATTAAAAAAATTAAATACAAAATGCAATGTCATTCCACTAGGGCCTTGCCATACTAGCTGTGGTCTCCTTTACAATAGCCAAGATGGCTCACATTTATAGAATTTAGAAGAAAAGAGAGAGAGAAGAGAAGTTAAAGAGGCAAAATGAAAAGTGTCCAAAAGTGAGGATAAGTTAAAATCATATAAATTACGTGGAAAAGTAGTTATTAAATTTATTTTCAAATCATTATTTCCCAAATTAGCCTTTTCTCCAAGTGTGGTGTATCAATCTTCTCAATCAGTCTCCTTTATGAAACTGCCTTCATGATGGGCTTTCAAGATCAATTAAAAGTAGGTTAGGGAAAAAAATTCATGGAAATGAGGTGGAGTAGATATAAATTATCTAATATTTATATGTTTCCATCCCAAACTGAGTACCTTCCTTGATGTGTCATTGAAACTCTTCCACAAGCATCTTTGAGTGTTGAAACTCCTCCTTGACAAGTGGCAAAAGGAAAGAGCTTGATCATGAGGTCTCCTTGATAGTTAAATTTTCAACCCAAGAACAATTTTAAATAATATTTAAGCATATAAATTAGTTACATCACCTAAAATCATCAATTCCCCTCTTAGGTGTCACAAGGCCTCTTTGTCTCATTAGGCATCATTTGCCCAAAATAGATAAAATTTGGATCTAGCTAAATTGGTGAAATTTTTATTCATTAAAGTAATATTATAATCATATTTTACTAAAAAAAATACATTTAAAATCATCCATATTTCACCAAAATCCCATTTTGCCTATAGAGCCTTCACTAGGCCTTGTCTTTTTATAGCCCTATTTTTGCATAAATCCAATTGTACAAGAGAATGCATAGACTTAAAAGACTAAGTAAGACCAATTTTTATTACCCTTTTCCCTCATTTTTATTTTTACCAAGTTTCATGTTTCAACACCAAAGGAAAGTGTGTTTGTTGATCAATTAGTTTTCCTAATTAGGCCTCTTTAGCCTAGAAGACCAAAAATGTTCAAAAATGGATCCTACACGTGTGAAAGCTCTTGTAAATGTTATATTAACTTTCACATGACCCATACCATGTTCCATATTAAATTTTATCTTTTGGTTCATTTTTTAATTGTGAAAACTTTGAAATGGCCAAAAGACTAGTCTAGGTCTTTTTGCATGTTATATAAGTAAAATGGATGTTGGGTAAGTATTGAGCTTAAAATTGGTTTTAAAATGATATATTAAGGTTTTAAACATATTATCCAAGAATAATACACCTCAAAAAAACCTATTTACATTGAAATCAACTTCCAATTCACCTTCTCTTCATTTCTCCACTCGCAACAAACTTCATGGAGACTGCAACCTTTGTGGTATGGGGTACCATGTTTGCCTTCAAACTTTATAGAAGTTTTTTTTTTTTTTTTTTTTTTGTGGGGGGGTTTTATAAATATTAAAAAATCTTAAATTATATTTTATTTCCTTATGGTCACCAATTTCACTCCTTTTCCTTCAAACTATCCCTTCATGTATGGTAAAATAACCCTTACTCTGAGACAAAATAGAGAGGTTTTGCCATGTTATATGATAAAATATTATTATTTAATAGTTTCCTTTGGGTAATAATGGGACTATGTAACAAATTTTTGAACCTAAATATTCCATTTAGACCTCCATATTCACATATTTCCAAGGTAGACTTTATGAATCAAGCAATCTGTAAAGGTAAGTAGAGTATGACTATGTTAGGATGATTTAGGGATTGCATTGAGTTTTATTGTGATATTTAATGGTTATTAATGATTATAAAATCCTAATAAAAAAAATTTATATCCTATTATCCCCTTAAACCCTTCCTCATGCTCTTGGAAACCTTGCTTGGTTTATGACTGCCCATAGGGAGATCTCTATTTTAGGCCTGGTTGTAGGTTGCTTGAGCTAGTTTTATGATTTTATGACACAACACAAGCATATTATTGATGTTAAAAATCCAAAATGATAGATAATTCATCATTTTCAATTTTAAAACTTCATCTTTTGCACCAATGCACCTTTACTCTCAAGATTAGGCCATGCTCCTTAAGGACTAAGATAGGCCCTTCAAACCCTGGCTATAGGTCATGTTTTGAGCTTATTTAATGGTTTTAGACGTTATATCCATGTTATTTGGTCATTTAAACTTTCCTATTCTTTTAATTATATTATAAACCCTCAAACTAGCATCAACTTCATTTTTTAGGCCCTTAAAGAGGATACTCTATCTTGACTGGACTGAGACTATTTATCATGCCTATAAGTGCTTTCTTATGATCTTAGCATTAGGGTGGATGTTTCCCAAGTCTCATAAAATCATTTTGAAATAATTTTCATTTTTTTATCTTTATTTTTCACCTTACCAATATTCATCTATCCTCTTGGACCTAAAACTACCCATTGTCTTATCAATACTATTGTAGGTAACAATTGATAGGCCTGTAGGTTAATCTAGCTTTGTCTACACTTGTATTAGGCATCTTTAGGTTTTATATTAGTTAATTAATGTCACAATTCATTAATTTCACATTATATTCATTTTATAGGTTCCAAATTAGGTCCAAACCTCAACCTTCTCATTGCTAAGATGCCTTAGCTGACTATGTGTAATGGGTTGTAAGGTTGCCTGTAGGTGATTGACTAAGCTTAGTTTGATGTTTGAGGACCCTCTTTTAATTATATTTATCTCACATTTCATTAATTTTTCCTGAATCCATATTTAAGGATTCAAACAAAGGTCCAAACTTCACATCCTTTACCTCACTAGCAAACAACCATGTTTATTGTGTTTGAGCTTCTCAGACCCCTGTAGAGATAGAGCATAGGTTTAGGAGGTCAAGACATAAATTTTACCTTTGTCACTATCACATAGATAAAGATTATTATTTAGAATATTTTTAATGTATCAATCTTGGTGGCATGATCTAGGTTCATCAAATTAGAGTGTAAAATCAATTTTCCATTCATACCTTGTAGATACCAGTGATTGGATTCAATGATTTTTTGGCAATTTTGAGGCCTTGAAACTCCCATCTTCACCTATCACTTTAACCTCAAAATTGGTAGGGTTGTTGAGGGTGAATATTTATAAAAGGTGAATCAAAAAATAGAATTGAATATTTCTCTTTGTCATGACATATAATCTCAAAGAAGCCTTAAGATCTTTGTTTACAACATTTGGGGACTGTGGGACCAGATACAATCAACTCACTATTTGAAGTGAAAATTCCACTTTGCATAGCCTCTAAACCTCCATGAAATTAAAAATATGAACCTTTGGATATTATATTTCTCAAACATGAGTTCCATCATATGTTCCATGATTCATTCTTCTGTACAACCTCCTAGAGACTTTGTGTAAGATGACTATAAATGCATAGGCAGTGTAGAAGGGAATAGATGAGCAATTTGGATTTGAAGGAGTACTAATTTATATCTCACAATGGAAATTTAATGAAATAAATTTTAAAATATGAATCCAATATCATTGAAACCTCCCATGGAGTTTTCCTTCATGTTGCATAACTCAGATTACCCATATATGGCTATCAACTTGGAAAACAAGCATAATTTAGAATATTCCTTCAAGGGAATTGGATGAGAAGTGTTGTGTGTTATAAATATAATGGAGAGAGACTTAATCCCACCTAAAAAAACCTCATCAAATTCACATAGCTCCCTATATTTCTAAAAATAATAAACATATGCAAACTTACACCCCTCTTGAATGCAATTCCATAAAAAGATGCCTACAGTGTAAATGATTGTTCATAAATGAGGAGGCACCAAATTGAAAATTATTGTTATGAAAATAAGTTCACTTAGATTAAAATCCACCCTAGAATCACTCTTTCCAATTACACCTACAACTTCTATAGTGAGTGATTCAATCAGCCCTTCCTTGGCTTGCCAATTGAAAATGAAGGAAAAGAAGTTAGAAATGGATATTCTATACAATTTTATATAAACCAAATTTGAATATGACCTGTTGAGAGGTAAAAAGACACTCCATCATGTTTTCAACTAATGATGGACTTGAGAAGTTTGTACAAGTGCCTAAAAGTCCCTATTTTTTAGGAAAAACTACCATTTCATGATCATAATAGACTTATAACTTCCAAATAATATGATTCTTACATTATTTAACCTCCTCCACATTCTCATTCACCTTAGGGACAAATATTTTAATTTTAAATTCTTTAAATGTCATTTAATCAAGCTAAAAGGTCGCCAAATGACCTTTTTAGCACCTAAAACCTAGCAAGTGGTCAATTTATAACTTGTAAACACATTAAAACCTATCAAAGACCATTTTAAGACATTTATAAAATGAATTTAGCCTTTGACTAGGTTTGACCATAGTTGACCAATGGTGACTGAGCCAATATAAGGAGGATGGGTTTCAACAAGGACTAAGGAAAGAGTAATTGAGACATGTAGGACAATAGATGACCTCATAGGACACATGAAACTTTCTGTAAAAGTTTAAAATAGTATGGGTTGACCAAAATTTGACTTAGGATCAAATTTGGTCAACATTCTTGGTGATTCTTAGGGGTGGCATGCCTGCTATGCCTAAGACCAGTTACCTAATCCTTCCATTGGGAATGGAATCACACACTTGAATAGACCTTTGGCTCAAGCTAAATAAGCTAGTTGACACACATACATAAAAACAAAGACACACACCAATAAAAGAAAAGAGACACACCTAGGCCATTACACTTAGGAAACATAATACAACTGAAACAAATCACTCAAATGTGTACAAACTAAGTAGCAAGGACTGATCCTCTTGGATCAAAAGGAAAGTTCTTCATACCATCTCCTTGAGCTGAACTAGAAGAGTGTGCAAGTTGTGACTTAGGTCTTATTTTTGTATGTCCAAGGCTTTGTTCAACACCTTGCTTACTTCTTATGGTGATTTCATTAACTTCATCTAGTTTCATAGCCAAGAACATGTGTTGAATAGAAACATACTCCTCTTAATTGGTTTGAATGGAAACTATAGTCCTTGGTTCAAGTGGTTTTCCATTGATTATAGACTAATTTTGATCTTCACATTCAACCTCAACCTCAAGTGGATTTTCATCATTTAGGTTGTATTCATTTTGAAAAGGAAATTCTCCATCAAACTTTGGTGTTTCTAGTAGTTGAATGCATGGGAGAGGTTATTCAAAACTTGTTACCTATATTATCACCTTTTACTCTTCATCCATATTATTCATTTGATCTTTTTGAGATGAATCATGCTTACCTTTCTCTTCTTGTGGAGGTGCTTCATGATATTTAATAGGTTTAGCTACAACATCTCCTTCAAAACACTTTTCAATCTCTTCAGGAAGTGGAGATGCATCATCCAAGCTCAAATAAAATTTATCAAGGTCATCCCAAAATTCCAACTCTTCATGATCAATAGAAAGGGCTTGAATTTCATCAACATTCTTACCAACTTCTTATGGATCATCATGTTGGCTAGTGGTCACCTCTTCTTTAACTTATGTTGCAGGTTGATCATCATCATCTTCTAGAAATTCATCAATCCACTCAAGGTTTACTTCTTCTTATCTTACCATTGAAGTGTCTTCTTCTCCCAAAACCTTTGTTGGCTTCTCCATATCATTATCTCCTTTTTTGGTGTGTTTAAGGAACTCATCTATGATATCATCCTCCCTCAACTCTTGTGGAGTCTTAGGAACAATTAATTGATTCTCATTTTGTGAAGGCAAAGGAGAAGAAGTACTGAATGACAATTATTTAGGTTCTTTTTAAACCTTGTTCACATTGTTATCTTCCTTTTGAAATTTCAAAAGAATGGTACCTTGGCTACTACCTTCTCCATGAGTATCCCTATGCATGAGGTTTTATTCTTCTGATATGAAGTTAGGAATAGTTCTTTCTTGTGCCACTAAGGTTTAACAACCTCCTCCACCATGATACACAAATTGACCTTGATATTATCCCCAATGATCCAAATATTCTTCTCCTTGAACCAATTTGGTATGGATTGGAACAATAGCCTTTGTGGATGGAATAACACTAGGATTATATCTATTAGTCTTCCTATTGAAAACTTGATGACCTTGGTGATTGTATTAGGGATTAGGTGGAGTAATTACTTGTAATTGAGATTATTTGAGTTGAGCTTATAATGACCTGATCGTTTCATCTTTATCTATAGCATTGTCTAACTTTTTGGGAGTGATTATTGACTTGACATTGGTATTGGGAACTTTATCTACACTTGGGGTTTCAAATGAACTATGAGATAACAAAGGCATAACAACTCTTGGGGATAATTTCCTAGCTAGTATCAAATTGTTCTTAGCTTCAATAGCTATCTCATATTCATTATGTAGATTAAATCCTCCCATTGATTACAACATTATTACCACATTAGTGTCAATGGCTTTGCGATAAGTTGGGAACATAAATCTTGGAGGGGGTCTCATGATAGGTGGAAAACTATACCATGTTCTTTGAAATCTCCCATGGATTCATTAGGGTTCCTCTTTATCACATTCAACTGATGGATTAGTGAAGTGTGATCACTCTTATTCTCAAACCTATTCACCAAAAACTCTCCAAAGTGTTGGGTAAATATTTTGTCATCAACTAACTGATGAAAAAATGGGTATATCAACCACAGCACAGGGAGATTTACACCATAAAAAGTGTGGGTTTACTAGATCTGGATGAGGTAAACCTCTCCTCTCATCAAGGGGAGGTTCCTTATAAATATTAATATGCTATATGTATGTATAATTAAGCAAAAAATAATACTTGGGGTGGTGTAACAACATCCACCTCTTTTTTCAAAGGTGATGTAAAAGGAACAAGAGAGGTAAATTTTGGTCATGGGCCAACAACATCCCTCTTCTTTTAGGAATGGTGTTCAGTGTAGAGAAAAAAATCACCTAAATTAAGTAAAGTTTAGAAGGAAAATCACATTGGTACAAAGTCTCACTTAGCCTCCTTCACCGATTCAAAACAAGCGTAACTGTAGAGTCAAATGAAGCACAAAGTCTTCACCTGAAACTACAAAAGATAACAGAACCACAAAGATAAAAGTAGCTCAAAGTATCTTTTATATCTTTTAGAAATGCCCTCAAATAATATTAACACACCCACTTTGCTTATTAAATCAGATAAACAAGAGATTATCAAGAAAGAGAACATAAGAAATTGTTTCCTAAATAACACAGATAACTTCAACACAAAGTCTGAAATAAACCTGCTTCTCATTCATTCAACAAAATATGATTTACAATTTGAGCACAAAGTCTCAAAAAGTGTCTCAATTTTAGTAGATTTTTTGCTCTCAATTATCCAAGATCCATTTACAAATGAGGTCTCCACTATATATAGAGAGAAACTCTCAAAATTTAGAAAGTATTAAAATACAAAAATATCTTAGTCAAAGATGACTCATCTTTGACTTTGAGACATTTTTCTAGATTTTTTACATGTAATTACCTATTACAAAAATGCATGCACTTTCTTGAAGACAAAAGTGCATAAGGAAAGAAGAGGAGAGAAGGGGAAAAAGATTTAGCTCTTGCCGCTAGACTTCTTTAGATGAGCATCGTACATAGCAATGGATGCATGAATTCCTATATTATCTGGCACAATTATGTTCTTGGAGATGACCTTGGATCTAATTAAAGCATCCTTCAATGCTATGATTGCCTTAGCATGACTAGTTAACTTGGATCTTAGATTGTCCAGAGTCAACTGAGTATCTAAAATATTGTCCACAAAAGTCATTGAGAAGGCTTTCTCTTCAAAATATCTTTGAATCATCCCTTTGAAACCTTGGATCATTTCTTCAACTAAGAGAAATTGGTTATCCCTGGAAGTGAGGTTGCAGGGATGTTCTTCCAATCTATTCAGCAAGCTTGTATCACTCTTCTCACTAGCATCCTTGGAAGTTTTGAAATCTTCAACCAACTCCTTGAGTACCTATATCCTATATATCAGTGACTCCTTGATCTCAACATAGGAATCCTTGATAGAAATGACACTGATAGATATCAAGGTGCTTTTCTTCAGATCCTTCATCTCCCTCCATTTGCTAAGATATTTTTTTGTACTATCAACATTCTAAGAGATAAGAGAGACAAGATCATCTAAATCTGCTCTCACCTTCTTCATCTTGTCTGTCTTTTCTACAACCTCTGTGAGTAAGGAAATTCCTTGAGTATGCATCTTTTCAATGTAATCCTCTAGCACTTTCCCTTTTAAGTAAGTTTTCTCTGCCTTTTGAATGATAGGGTCATCTATAGAGAAGGCCTCTGGAGTTGCCACTTCAGGGGGAAGAGTGAATTTCCTTATTACTACCATTAGCTACTTTGTCTTGGCCTTATAATAGTCTTTCATCTCCTTTTCTCAGTCAAATTTCTAGACCATGATGTCCATTACAGACTGTAGATCACTTTTCACACCTTCGTGAGTAACTTTGCCAAGTTCAACACGAAAGATGGAATAGCTTCTCATTTTAAAACCCTTAAGGGTTGCATCCTGCAGAGGCTTAGCTATTTCTAGAAATTTATGTCCCTTTTCCTCAACCAATTTTGAGAGGATCCTTAGCCTCTTAAGAGCTTTAACTTTCACCAGCACTATTTTTTAAAAATCAAAGTCATCTGGAGGGATGGCTAACTTCTTTATTTTAGGCATGAATGCTAACATCCAAGGTAGGAGAGAAGAAGTACCTATCATGGCAATGGTTCCTGCAGCTAGTGTTATCATGGCAACTTCTACACTGCTAGTGGTAATAGTGGTCACAGTTGGAGTAACAAGCAAAACTATATCAGCCATTAATTTTGGCTCAAGCACAGAACTCTCTCCTAGATTGAAAGAAGGAGATGCCAAACTAGGAATAGATCCAGAAGAGTGAAGAGTATCTCCAAAAATGCCCTGAGGATCACCAAATATAACTCTAGAAGGAGAGGCAGCTCTAGAAGAAGGAACACTAATAGGAGAGGGAGGAGAAAGAGATGCCACAGGAGACTGAGGCAGAGAAGGAGAGATGCTTTTAAGCAGTCGTGCCCCTTCCTAAGAAGGTAGAGGTTCAATCCTTGGCTATTTTAAAGGCTGGTCATCTGTCTCTATTGGCTGAGCTACCTACTCTTGGGAGCTCTGTTCTACAATTCCTTTAGCTGTTGATTTTGGTGCTCCAATAACCTTTGATTTTTTAGAAACAAAGATGATTCTAGGATTGTGAGGCCTAGATGGGGAAGGAACATCACCTTTATTATTGGTCCTATTTTTTGCCTTCTTCCTCATCTCTACTTGGAACTTAGCCTTTGATCCCATGATAAATTCTTTCAGTGTGATCCCTTTGGCTGCTAATCAATCATTGGTGTTAGCCAATATTGGTTCAAATCTCTTCCTTAGAGAAGTTAGTTCTTTTTGAGACCACTGAATTGGAAGAAGAGCAGAGTCATCAATCTTTTTGGCTAGGCACCTGCTATTGATAATGCTCCCATCATCGATTAGATTGGGGGGATCTCTACAAGTCCTAAATACTCAATTTGTTCCAGGGTCAACCTGCTATAATCCATTCTTTTGATTTCTTCAATTTTTCTCAGGTTTACCTAGATGTCTTCGATCATAGGCTCATGGAATTGAGTCTTTTATCTGATCTTGTCCTTAACTCCCCTATAGTCAAATTTGTCCCTTCTCTTGAATTATTTCAGAGTGACTAGCTGCATCTCTGTTTCCATGACTTTGGCTTGGCTATTGTTGTAATAGAGTATCTACCAATTTTGACTGGAAACCTGAAACCTAGCTTTTTTAGCTCCATTTGCCTAGTATGCATGACAACCATTTGTCGATAAAGCTCCATTAGAACTAATTTGTCAGAAGGAAACCTAGGGAGCATATAGGGATAGCCTTGGAAAAAGCCAACTCGAAGATAATAGAAGGTGGGAAATTGAAGGAACATACAACCGTAGTCGTTGAGGACTGTCTAAGCCTCATCAGATACTCTCTTATGTTTGAGCTAAGGGTCGAAGAGGCATAAAAATATGGAAAACAAAGCATCATTTACCCTTTTGAAATGATAGATTGATTCTTGAAGCATTAACTAGGGGTAATATGAGTAAACCAGGGTGGTATTTCTATCCCCTTCAGTTGTCAAACCTGGAAAGGTTTGCATCGAGGCAACTATGTACACAAGGTACGAGGTCATATAGAACTTGGAAGAAGTTTGTACCTTGGTTAGCTACTTGTGAAGGGCATTACTAATCTGCTCACCTCAAAAGATGACCTGCTTACCCTGAAGGATGATCTTTATGAATGGGTACATCCACTCATGGAATTGTGAGGAAGATGGGAGGCCTTGCACTCTGCTGAGAAGGGTGATCAAGTCACCAACTTCTTCAATGAAATCACTCCTTGGGAAGTTTTGTGGCCATCTAGATAGATTGGTTCTGGGCATATTTAACCACCTATTATTCATCACTTTCTTTGCCCTCTCAGGGTCTTTATCATATTCCTTCTGGGCTTCTACAAAGTCAATCTTCAACACTTTAGTAGCAGGAGGGCACATGAAGACTTTGTCGATGAATTCAGGATCCATCCAAATTATCACATTACCACTAGAATTTGAGATTGACCTTGTCTCTTTGTTGTAGAACTTGACGCACTAGAGGATGAACTCTATATAATGTGCTACCACTGAGAAAGTGGCAACCAAGTGAATGTTGCTTTCGATGATCCTCTTCATTTTAAAGCTCGAGTTAGTTGCCTTCATTTGAGTCATGAACTCAGCCATATCCATGTGGCCAATTTTAGTGTCCCTGATGTCATCAACATTGGAGGTAACTAAAGTGATTGAAAAGATGCCTTGGTACTTGTACTTCATGTTCTTTGCCTTTTTGGGAGAGATTTCAGACATTAGAACTGGCCTCAATCGAACGGGTGCTGATGAGCAAGAATTCTCTGAAAGTACTGCAGTCATGATCATGCAATTAGGAAAAAGGGGGCAAGTTGGGGAATTCACATATTAAGTGATCATGACCAAGGAAGGGAACTTTAAAAGGGATGGGTCATAAATTGGGTCAGAAAATGAGGAAGGAAAGGAAAGAAAGGAAAAAAGGAAAAATTTAGGAGTTAGAAGAAAAATTAATGAAAAATGCATGGGCAGTGAAAATCACCACCCCTGCATGACGAATAAAAAGAATGTAGAGGCAGTGAAATTTTCCACCCCTATAAGATCGGCCTACATGGGCAAAAAAATTCACCACCCCTACAAAATCAGAGGGGAAAGTGTAGGGGTAGCAAAAATCATTGCCCCTGCACCTCTGGCCTGCATCGGTGGCAAAATTTGCTATCGATTCAAGTTTTGGGTAGAAAGGGCATAGGCGGCAAAATTCACTACTCACATAGGTAAAACACAACAAGGTTAGCCAAAAGGCATGTGCAGCAAAATTCACCACCCATATAGTTTTCTATAAAATCATGGGCAAAGGGGAGGGGTGGTGAAAATTGCCACCCCAGCATGGAAAGGAAAAAGGGAAGGCTGATAGGGAGGGAGAGAGGAAAGAAAAACAAAAGTAAAAACACACTATTTATAAATATAAGAAGAACACAAATGTAAAAAACAAGACCTACCCAGAAAGCCACGCGCGCTGCAAGATTAAATCTACCCAAATGCATGTCACCTATTCACTGGATCATTTGGATGCAAAGGGCAGGAAAAGAAGAGGAAGAAAGAAGAAAATAGGGCTGAAATTGGGTTATATGGGGTGAAAACTGACCCCAACAACCCACTGCATGTGGCAATAAATACTGTGCATAAAAATTGAGGCATGCAGGGGTGGAAAAAATCACCACCCCTACATGTTAGTAGAAGGTTCAGATGCATGGGCGAAAAAAAATGCTACCCTTGCAAATCAAAATGCATGGGCGGCAAAAATTTCTGCCCTTACATCTCAAAGGTTAAAAATGCATTAGCGGCAAATTATGCCACTTGTGCACAAAAATGGAAGAAATAAAACATGAAGTCTGAAAGAGGCAGGTTTTGGTCCCCTGAATGCATTGAGACCATAACGACATTCATGTTTCAGAAAAGATGTGATAACAAGACATTATGAATTTTTAAATGTGAATTTGGACCAAGATGAGAATGAGAAGAACCCATCTCGAAAACAAACTTAGAGAGACAAAAGATGAAATGAACAAGTTTCATAGGGGGTTGTTCCCAAAAACTAGCTAAGCTAATTTTGGAAACAACACAAAGCCATCCAAATTAGTGATTCAACCACCTCCTAATGTCCTATACTAATCAAGTGCTTTACCTTTAAGAGACATGGAAAGTAGCCTAATAGTTATGTTGACTTGAGTGATATTATGGAAATTACAAAAATTTGAGATGTCCCTAATGTATTCAGATGGGGTAATAGGACCTTCTCCATTGACGTTAGGGAGACTTTTGGTAGCATTAGGAGGAATAGGGTCATATGTAAGAAGATTGATTAAATTTTGGGTATTGAAGGCTAGGAAAGGATGTAGCCTAGCCATATCTTCTTCTTCCTCCTGACCATGAAATATAATGTGGAAAAATTGATCTAAAACTAGATATTCTCACCTTTTGGAGTCACCAAATGCTAGATGAGAAACACTTCTACAACCTTAGGCTTAACAAGACCAACATTCACCTTGATATGGAAGCAATGAAAACTATTTGTCCCACTGGGTGTGCCAGAACTATTGTCATCAAATTTTGCACCCTAGGATACTCTATGAGGTTCTTAAAATTTGATGCAACATGGAATCATCTCTCAAGTTATGGGTAAACTTGTAAGAGAGATGAATCTATAGATTATGAGGGATAGCTCCCTAGATTCATCTTTAAGTGCTTATCAGCTAATCTAATTCTTGTTTATGGGAAAAGAGTTAAGAGTTTGCATGAAAAGGAAACTACCTAAAGAAGTGATACACCAGGACATATCCCATAGACTATCGCATTCCTACTAAGTAAAAAAGCTTTCCAAGACCAATTCTAGGCATTGAAAGATCATAACATAGTGTTTCAATGTGAAAATAGGCATACATAGGATAATCAATAAGACAATTGATCTAGGTTAAAATTACACACCATAGATAGAATTTCATACTTGAAGAGGATCTTATTACATTCATACACATCACATGACATGTTAAAATAAAAACTCTTGCTTAAACATGAAGGATAAAAAGGAGTAACTCCACTATAAATCACTAACAAACTTAGAGAAATTATTATTTAACTCATAATTATACTTTTATTCAATTTTTTAAAGATAAAATTTAATGTCATACTAGCAGGGCCTTGCCATACTAGTTGTGGTCTTCTTTACAATAGCTAAGATGGCTCATATTTATAAAATTTGGAAGAAAAGAGAGAGAAGAGAAGTTGAAGAGGCATAAATACAAGTGTCAAAATGTGAGTATCAGTTAAATGCATATAAATGAGGTGGAAAATGAGTTATAAAACTGATTTGCACATCATTCTTTTCCAAATTAGCCTTTTCTCTAAGGGTGGCGTAACAATCTTCTCAATCATTCTCCCTTGTGAAATTGCCTTCATGATGGGATTTCAAGAGAAATTCAATTCAGGTATGTACAAGTGTTACATGGAAATGAGGTGGAAGAGATATAAAGTAACTAATGTGTACATGTGTCCATCTAAAACTGAGTACCTTCCTTGATGTGGCATTGAAACTTTTCCACAATCATCTTTGAGTGTTGAAACTCCTTTTTAACAAGTGGAAAAAGGAAAGAGTTTGATCATGAGGTCTCTTAGATAGTTACATTTTCATCCCAAGGAAACTTGGAAATCATCTTGAATCATCTCAATCAGTTACATCACTTGTAATCATCAATTCCCCTCTTAGGTGTCACAAGGCCTCTTTGTCTCATTAGGCCTAATCTGGCCAAAATAGATAAAATTTGGATTTATCTCAATTGGTGAAATTTTTATTCATGAAAGGCCTATTATCATTATATTTGACTGAAAATAATCCATTTTTAATCATCAAGCTTTCACCAAAATCCCATTTTGCCTATAGAGACTTCACTGGGCCTTGTCTTCTTGTAGCCCTATTTTTGCACAAATCCACTTGTGTAAGAGAATGCATAGACATAAAATACTATTTGAGACATTTTTTAGTAACCTTTTACATAATTTTTATTTGTACCAAGTTTCATGGTTCAAAACCGAAGGCAAATGTGTTTGTTGATCAATAAGTCCTCCTAATTAGGCCTAATTAAGCCTCTTTAGCCTAGAAGACCAAAAATTCTCAAAAATGGCTCCTGCACATGTGAAATATCTTGTAAATGTTTTATTAAATTTAAAATTATCCATAACATGTTCCATATAAAATTGTATCTTTTGTTTCATTATGTAACTATGAAAAATCTCAAATGGCAAAAAGACTAGTCTAGGTTTTTTTGCATGCTAGATAATGAAAATGGATGTTGGGTAAGTACTGAGCTTCAAATTTATTTGTAAATGATATATTAATTTATATAAAATCTTATCCAAGAAAAATCCACCTAAAAAAAACCTATTTACCTTTCAATCAACTTCCAATTTACCTTTTCTTCATTTCTCCACTAACAACAAACTTTATGGTGACTACAACCTTTGTGGTATGGGGTACCCTGTTTGACTTCAGAATTTATATAAAGGTTTATTAGGTTTTTTTAGGTGTTACCAAGATTAAAAAACCTTAAATTTATCTTTTATTTCCTTTTGGTCACCAATTTCACTCCTTTTCCTTCAAATTATCCCTTCATGCATGCTAAAATAACCCCTACTCTGAGACAAAACATAGAGGGTTTTCCATGTTATATGATCAAATATTATTATTTTATAGTGTTATAGGTGTCATAATGGTACTATTTACCAAATTTTTTCACCTAAATCTTCCATTTAAACCTCCATCTTCACACATTTCCAAGGTATACTTTATGAATCAAGCAATCTATGAAGGTAGGCAGAGTATGATTATGTTTGGATGATTTAGGGATGGCCTTGATTTTTATTTTGATATTTAAGGTTTATTCATGATTATAAAATACTAATAAAACCATTTTATATCCTATTATCCCCTCAAACCCTTCTTCATGCTCTTGGAAACCTTGTTTGGTTTATGATTGCCCATAGGGAGATCTCTGTTTTAGGCCTGATTATAGGTTACTTGAGCTAGTTTCATGATTTAATGAAAGATAAAAGACTCTTCTTGATGTTAAAAATACCAAATTAGTGATAATTCATCATTTTAAAAGTTTAAACTTCATATTTTTCACCAATTCACCTTTACTCTCAAGATTAAGCCATGTTCCTTAAGGACTAAGACATGCCCTTAAAACCCTAGCTATAGGTCATGTTTTGAGCTTATTTGATGCTTTTGGACATTCTCTCCATTTTATTTGGTCATGAAACCTTTAATTTTATTGGAATTATCTTCTAAACCCTCAAACTAGTATCAAATCCATGTTTTAGGCCCTTAAGGAGGATACTCTATCTTGACTAGACTGAGACCATTTGTCTTGCTTGTAGGTGCATTCTTATGATCTTAGCATTAGGGTGGATGTTTCTCAAGTCTCATCCAATCCTTTTAAAATAATTTGAATTTTTTTTTCTTCATTTTTAACCTTACCAAGCTTCATCTATCCTCTTGGACATAAAACTATATGTTGTCTTATCAACACTGTTGTAGGTAACAATTCATATACATGTAGGTTAATCTAGCTTTGTCCACACTTGTATTAGGTGTCTTTAGGTTTTATATGAGTTATTTAATGTAACCATTCACTAATTTCACCTTGTATTCATTTTTGAGTTTCTAAATTAGGTCCAAACCTCAACCTTCTCCTCACTGCCAAGATGCCTTAGCTGATTGTGTGCATTGAGTTATAAGGCTACCTTTAGGTTGTTGGGTGATCTTAATTTGATGTTTGAGGACCCTATTTTAATTATATTTAGATCAAATTTAATTAATTTTTATTGTATCCATCTTTAAGGACTCAAACAAAAGTCCAAAATTCAAATCCTTTACCTCACTATCAAATAACCCTATTTACTATGTTTGAGCATCTCAGACCCTTGTACGAACAAAGGATAGGTTTAAGAGGTCAAGACCTAAATTTCACCTTTGTCACTATCACACTAGCTTAGGATTTATATTTATACTAGTTTTAATAGATAAATCTTGGTGGCATGATCTAGGTTCATCAAATTGGAGTGTAAAATCAATTTGCCATTCATATCCTGTATATATCACTG
Source organism: Torreya grandis (assembly GCA_037957365.1). Lineage (NCBI taxonomy): Eukaryota > Viridiplantae > Streptophyta > Pinopsida > Cupressales > Taxaceae > Torreya > Torreya grandis. Next base: position 3,122,717 of record JARHVA010000812.1, on the reverse strand, counting down.
ATTGGATTCAATGATTTTTTTGCAATTTTGAGGCCTTGAAACTCCCATATTCACTTATCACTTTGACCTCAAAATTGGTATAGTTATTGAGGGTTAATATGGATATAAGGTGAACCAAATAATATTATTTAATATTTCTCTTTCTCATGACATATATAATCTCAAAGAAGCCTCAGGATCTCTGTTTACAACATTTGGGGATTGTGGGACCAAATAGAGTCAACTCACTATTTGAAGTGAAAATTCCACTTTTCATAGCCTCTAAACCTCCATGACATGAAAAATATGAACCTTTAGATATGATAGTTCTCAAACATGATTTTCATCATATGTTCCATGATTCATTCTTCTGTACAACCTTCTAGAGGCTTTGTGTAGGATGACTGTAAATGCACAGGCAATGAACAAGGGAATAGATGAGCAATTTGGCCTTGAAGGAGTAATAATTGATATATAAAAATCTAAATTCAATGAAATAAATTTAAAAATATCAATCCAAGATCATTGAAACCTCCCATGGAGCTCTCCTTCATATTGCAAAACTTAAGTTACCCATATATGGCTTCCAAGTTAGAAAAGAAGAACAATTTGGAACCCTCCTTCAAGGGAATTGAAAGAGATGTTAGGTGTTATAATTATCATGGAGAGATGATTATTCCCACATTAAAATACTTCATCAAACTCACACATCTCCTTGGATTTATGAAAGCAAGAAATAGATGCAAACTTAAACCCCTCTTGAATGTAATTCCATAAAAAGCTGCCTAGAGTGTATATGATCTTTCATAAAGGAGGAGGAACCAAATTGAAACTTATTATTATGAAAATTAATTTAAATTATATTAAAATCCACCCTCATAAGCACTCTTTCTAATTCCACCTGTAGCTTTCATAGTGATTGATTGAATCTGCCCTTCCTTGGCTTGATAATGAAAATTGAAAGAAAATAAGTTATAACTGGATCTTATATACAATATGATACAAAAAAAACATGAAGATGAAATTTGGGGAGGTTAATAGATACCCTACCACGTTTTTAACTGATGATGGACTTGAGAAGTTCGTACAATGCCCAAAGGGACCTATTTTTAAGGAAAAACTATCATTTCATGATCATAACAGACTTGTAACTACCACCTGACATGATTTTGACATCATTTGACCTCTTACACATTATAATAAACCTTAGGGATAAATATTTTAATTTTAAAGTCCTCAAAAAGTCATTTAATCAAGCTAAAAGGTGCCTAATGATAGTTTTAACACCTAAAACCTAACAAGTGGTCAATTCATGACTTGTAAACACATTGAAACCTATCAAAGACCATTTTAAGATATTTTTTAAATAAATTGATCCTTTGAATAAGTTTTACCATATTTTACCAATGTTGACTTTTTTTTACTGAGCCAGTACAAGGAGGATGGGTTTCAGCAAGGACTAGGGAAAGAGTAAGTGAGACATGTAGGATAATAGATGACCTCATAGGTTATATGAAAATTTATCTAAAAGTTTAAATTAGTAGGGGTTGACCCAAATTGGAATTTTGGTCAACTTTGGTCAATATTTACCAAAGACCTAGTATAAACAAGTCCATGTCATATAAGGTTTAGACTGATTGATGCAGGAAGTCTACTTATGAAAGTTGATTGTGGCTTCTAAAATTATTTGTGCTTTGTTTGATTTTGATTACAGGTCTTTTGATTAGGGAGCTGATCAATGTTAGAAGCTTCCAAAGAATTACTATACTTTGACAAATGCATTACTTAGCCATCCTTTAAGGGAGTGGTCTAAGTTTGTGAGATTTGTGTAAGGCTTTTGATAGGTATCCTTCAAGGGAATAATTTACCTTACATTGAGCAATTTTGATTGGTTTTAGAAGCTATCTTTTATGGGAGTAGTTTATGAATGTTTAGAATGACCTATATAATATATGAATTTTTACTTTCTTGTGATTTTTTGATTGATTTTTTTTGCTATTGACATGGATTTGCTTATAAATGCTCAAAATTTTCACCTTCATGAAGGCAAAAATTAGAGAAAAAGAAGGTTGATAATGGGTAAAAGAGTTTTAATCGATAATGACCATGGGAATTCAGTATTATAAAGTGACAAAAAACACCATGAGAATCATGCCATCGGTAGAGTCATGGTACCCATGTTCAAGATTAGGCTAAGGCTATAATGGATAATCACATGATTTAAATTTAATCAATTGCCCTTAAAATAAAGAGGTAAATGTGGGGAAAATAAGGGATAAGCTAAAATTAGATAAAAGGTGAGTGCAATCCTATTTAAAAAAGGAAAGGACATAGATGCAAAGCATTGAGGGGATCAGGTTTTGATTTTCCCTTAAGAGAGGACAACTGGTAAGATCTTGATCCATACCTATGTGTTACGATATAAGGTCCAAGCTAGTTGAAGGTAAACTTGTCCCACTTGGTTTTTTTCCATATTGATGACATGTTGATGTTCCCTTAAGATGAGGTCTCCAATGTTAAATTCTTGTGCTTTGAGGTGCTTATTATAAGCACACTTGATGAATTATTGATAGATATAAAGATTGGTAAGTGCATCTAATTGATGTTCATCAAGTAGCTTAAGTTTGGCTAAACATTATTTATGATAACTACCCTTAGAAATGAGATCTCATAAGGATACATGAAGATTAGGGATTTAGACTTTGAGAAGCAAGACAACCTCTCTTCCAAACACAAGAGAGAAAGGGTAACACTCTAGGGGTTCAAATTCTAGTATGATATGCCCATAAGGTGAAGGGGATGTCTAAATTATAATCTTAACCAGATAAATTAACCATTTTAGTTAGCATGTTGTTGAGATTTTTGTTATAATCTTTGGCTTGTTCATTTTATTGTGGATGATAAGTCGATGAGAAACTTAACTTGATACTGAATGTGTCACAAAGACCTTGGACTTGTTTATTCTTAAAAGATTTACTATTTTTGGTGATAATTTTATGAGGAACATTGAAATGATAAATAATGTGATGGTCGATAAAATTGACAATATTTTTAGCTTTGGTTGAGATGAGAGGAATAGCCTTTACCTATTTGGTGAAATATTCTATTATAGTGATATTAGAATGATGTCATTGTGAAGAATGGGGGTTAATTTTTCCAATAAGACCTAGGCCCCATTATGATAAGGGAAGAAAATCCTTATAAACTTAGATACTATGGCTAGGTGTGTGATGTAAATTGGTGTGTTACTGACATTTAATACACTTCTTCACACAATCACAACAATCTTGGTTGAGATAAGGCTAATAGCATCCAAGGTGAAGGATATGTTTAGCAATAGCTAGACCACTAAAGTGTCATCCACAAATCTCATCATGTGTTTCCTTGATAGCATGGGAGGATTCATGAATATGTAAGAAACAAAAGAGAAGACCATCAAAGCTATGTTTATAAATAATTCCCCTTAATATGGTATAATGTGAGGTGCTCTAAATAAACACTCTTCAAGCATTCCTAGAAAGATTGGAAGGGATGATGGAAAGGTTGAGATAGTCAAAGGTCTATTGATACCAAAGGTCAAGTTAGGTCTCCTCCACATTGAAGATGGTAGGAGAGTTTGGTTTGATATAAGAATGCTAAGTAATTTAATGGATAATGATAGATAACTTAGAGTTAGAGAATGTATATGGGATCTAGGAAGTGAAATGAGACATTGTATTGGTAAACTTGTTTATAGATCATAGAGTGGTTTGGATACGATAGCATTCAAATGATGTTAAGAGTACATCAGCTAGTTATTTGTACTATTAAGAAAATTCATTCTTAAATTGATAAGAGCCATTTATTTTATTGACCACAAATTGGGAGTCACCAAATATACTGATTATTTTTAATCCTAATGCTAAAGCATTCTAGAGACCTATCACTAGGGCTTCATACTCAGCCATATTATTAGTTCATTCAAATTATAGCTTGAAGGATAAAGGAAGAGGTTTAATGTGAAGGTCGATAAGGATTATGTCAGCTCCCCCACCATGTTGACACTTTGATCCATCGAATAACATGGTCATTTGATAGGTAAAGTCTATTCAAGAAAGGATCATGATGGACTCATCAAAAACTCAAGGGAAGGTGGTTTTTTATATACTAAGGGTGCTTCACCCAATTGGTTGGTGATGACTTTCCCTTTTATTTATTTATAATGGAGGAAATCAAGGTCAAACTCATCTAAAATCATGAACCACTTAGCCATATGTTGATTTTTGTATGGCTTGGAGTGTATGTACTTGAGTGGGTTAGTATTGGTTATGACATAGTTCTTGTGGTTGAGAAGGTAGTGGAAAAGTTTTGTAGCTATGAAGACCAAGGTGAGGCAAAGTTTTTTAGTATTGGTATACTTAGTCTCATACTTAATAAGTGTATGACCTATGTAGTAGATGGATTTTTATTTATGCTACTCATCCTAATGAGCCAACATTTCCCCTAAGGAGTGGTCAGTGGTAGAAATATAAAAGGAGAAATTTTGATCTTCCTTGGAAGGAATGAGGATGGGTGGAGACAAAAGGTACTATTTAAGTGAATTAAAGGCATTTTTATAGTCATTGTTCCACTTAAAAGATACATCCTTTTTTAAAAGGTAGTGGAAAGGTTAGCATCAATTAGAAAGCCTTGAGATAAAGTGATGAATGGATTGGAGCTTCCCCTACAATTTGTAATGTTGCTTGAGGTGGGTGGGAGGAGGCATGTCTAGGATTTCTTTGATTTTATTAGGATTAACTTCAATTCTTCGAAAGGAGATGATAAAGATAAGGATATTTCTTGATAAGAACCCAAAAATACACTTCTTAGGGTTAATGAAGACATGGTAATGGATGAGGCATTCAAATATAATCTTAAAAAAGGCCAAATGATCTTTACAACATTTGGATTTCCAAAGGAGGTCAGAAATATAGTCTTTTATAATTTTGTGAATAAGGTCATGGAAAATATAAGTCATAATGTGTTGGTAGGTTGCACTAGCATTCTTTAGACCAACAGGCATTACCTTGTAGTAGAAATTTCCCCATGGGATGATAAAGGTAATTTTGTGTTGATATTCAAGGGTAATTAAGATCTGATTGTAACTCAATAACCCATCCATAAGAGACAACATCTCATGGCCATCTATAAGATTAACAAGTTGGTCAATGCTTGGCAATGAAAAGTCATATTTTGGGAAAGTAAGGTTAAGGTCATGAAAATATACACAAATGTAGATTCCTCTTGTGGATTTAGTGGTAGGGATGACATTTGAGACCCATTGGGGATAATCAATAAGTTTAAGGAAATTTATGGATACGAGACATTGAAGTTATTTGATGAGAAGAGCTATGCTAGGGTGTATCTAATGAATTTTTTTACCTAACTAGCTTGGCATTCATGATTGGTGACTATATTATGGGTAATGATTAAGGGGTTGATTCTTGGCATGTTGTTATAATACCAAACAAATACTATGTTGTGGTCTTGTAAGAAGGATAGGAAATCTTGAAGGTCTTTAGAATTTAGCAATTGGCTAATTTTGACAATGTGTGGGTTATCCAGAGTACCCAATTGGATATCGATGGTGGATTTGTTCAACATTGTTGAAGTCTTAAGATGGAGATATTTATGGATAGAAGAATCTTTTGTACCAAGATAGATGAGAATGGAATCATCATCCTAACATTAGATGGTATTAATGGTAGGAGAGTCATCTGCTACCATCTCAAGATGAGTCAAAGGAATGGTTATAGTCTCCACATATTTATTATAAGTCAAGGGTCCAAGGTTGATCATGTTGATGAAAAAAGTTAGGTGGGATGACATAAAAATCCTCACATTCTGATGGAGAGGGGGTTGGTGAGGATGGGACATCTTCCTCCACAATGGTCATGGGAGGTGGGTTGGTTTGATTTTTAGGTGACATGAAATTGAATCCATGCTTGTCATGACATTTTTGTGTCTTGATTGGAAGTAACTCATGTGGCACATGTTCATACTAACCTCGACCAAATCCCTTCCAATCATACCTATAGAGATATGTCTTGGCAAACTCTGATTTATCCAAATAGGAGAAACTACATGTGAATGATCAAGGTAAAAAAGAGGTGGTAGAGGTGTCAAGGGGTTTATCAAGTTCCCCATAGATAATATTGGTTTGATAAGTTGAGGGCTTGAAATAAATAATGACTCTAATATTGGGGTCATAATTGGGTTGTTGATCAATATTCCCATACTCTTGGGGAGTAGGAAAAGCATATAGTGTCAAAAGGTGATACTCCTCCAATGAAAGACATTATAAGGTTAATTCCAAAGGGTCTATTAAGGGGATTTAAGTGGAAGGGATGGATGAATTGGTGGATGATTCATTAGTATAATAAGATGGGGATTTGTCTTTTATTGATGAAGGTTTCTTAGATGTAGGAAAGATACCATCATTAGGTCGATACATCATGTTGCATGATGTAAAATGACTCGAGTCAAATTGTATGGTAATAACTTGACTTTCATGTTCAAATTTGATGCATCAGTGTAGGGTAGATGGTACACATCCCATGTAATGAATCAAAGGGTGTTCTAGTAAAACATTATATTAGAACTCACCTTTTATTATGTATAAGAGCTTAAGAAGTGTGCAAGGTCCTAGATGAATGCAGAGGATAATAGTTCCTAAAGTTTTGGCCATGGTGTCATTGAATGATCAAAGCATCACTGAGGTTTCTAGCATAATGTTCTTTAGTAATTTGAGTTAGTTGTATTCATGGGAGGAGATAATACTGATGTCATCTCCTCCATCAATCATAATCCTCTTGATGCAGGTTTGGTTGATGTACATGGTAATGAAAAGGGGAGGATTTAGAACATCTAGATGGATGGAGGGTATTTTTGAATCCTTAAAGGTAACAAGGTTGGAAAGCTAAAGAGTTTTGACAAAGGTTACCAAAGGTTATGGGTCTTCTAGTTGAATCTCTATGGACTGCATAGCCTTTATCATTGCTTGGTCATAATGGGGTGAGATATTGATTAGTTCATATAAACTCATCTTTACTAGCATTTGGTGAAGCTAATTTAGAACTACTCATTGGATTAACTTAGAAGGGTTAGCTTGGGAGGTACCTAAGATGAACACCTTGGGTTTGGTTGGGTGATTAAGTGGTGGAAGAGGGAGATGCTTATGGAATGGACACCTTTGCCTTTCCCTTATCCTTTTGTTGAGCCTGTGATCATGTGACCAAATGGATGGTATTTATTTAGGAAAGAGTCAAGATAGAGGATTGCTTCAGTTCCTCTTCACTCTAAGGTGAGAGTGGGGGAGTAGGTAAGTGTTGGTTGATGGGTCTTGGTTCTTGGATGAGTGGTTGGATCTTAGGAGGCTCATCTAAAAATAAGTCATCCTCATGATAAGACTAATGGATTAATACTTATAGAACCTTGAATTTCTCTATATCATGACTAGGTGTTTTATGGTATGAGCATACTAATTTGTCATTATACCAAGATGGTTTAGGTATATGTGGTTCAAATGGTTTGATAGGTGGTAAGGTTAAATAAGATGCTTGCAATAACCTTTTGTAGGATGGTTGAGTAGGACTTAAGTAAAGGTGGCAAGGGTGTGGAGGTTTTAAGTTTGGTAGTTGAGGTAGAATCCCTTTTAAGAGTAGGCTTGATAGTAGGAGATTTGGGTGAAGGAGAATTCTTGGTGGATGGTTTTGGTATATATTGCTTGGGGGTGGATGGTTTAGAGGTTAGAGGTGTTGGGATAGATGTCTAAAAAGTAGGTGGTTTGGTTATAAAAGGTTTATTGAAAATAGGTGAGGATGAAAGTAAGAGTGATGTGTAACCAAAAGTGGTGGTTGGATTTGGGTTTTATTTTGGATGGTTAGTTTCATTACTAAGGTAGAAGGGTGAGGTCCCAAAATAAAAGGAAAAGTAGAAAGGAGAGATAGATTTTTGGTGTGTGGGATCTTGGGTGGTTTTACCCTCTTTATTGGTTTAATTTTGGTTTTTTTTGGTTATCTTAGTGTGCTTAAATCCAACTTTACTGATGGGTGAGTAAGGCTCTGAGTAGGGGGCATACCTAGGTTTTTTATGGGTGTGGTTATGATGAGGGATGATACTTGGGCTATTTTAAGTAGAGTTTGTCTGGTTAGTTTAACTATGGCTTGAGGGGTAGAGGTTTCAAAAAATATCTATTTTAAGTGGAGTTGGTTTGGTTAGTTTAATCTTAATGAGGTAGCCTCCAACATTTTAGGATCTCAATAGAGGTAAACTCCACTCTAAGGCATGAGTTGTAGGTATGCATTATATTGCAACCTGTTGATGGAATAATGGTAGGTGATCCAAAACTCAGAAGTTTTGATTGAAAAATATTTCAAGAACACAAACATAATTCATTAACAATGATTTTTCTAAGAGATGTTTTATTACTCAAGATCATGAATACAATAATATGCTTATAAAATGGGTTTTTAAAAAGAGACATGAAATGATAGAGGAACAAGGATAAAATATAATTAAATGAGATAGGGAATCATATAAGAAGACTAATTGACACCAAAATATAATAGTATACAAAATAGTTATATTATGCAGTATATTATTATAATGATTTATGGGATTATATGTTATTGTGATGTTTGATGAATACTTCTTAGTCTATCTCTACTTAATATACTAATTAATTAATTAATGTTTATCAATAATGGAAGTGTACATTAATATACAAGTACATAACTAACATTTATACTACTGATTATATTTCTTATTACAAGGTTGGAGTCTCTTGCTTGGTTAGGTAAGGAAGCCCAAGATGATGCTAAAATGTGGCACAATCTGCATTGGGTTGGGATAAGTACTCCAATCTTTGAACCAATCTAGAGAAGGGCTTATAGATGGGTTTGATCCCTTTGATATTGGTATCAAATTACAAACCCATGTGTTTTACCTTGTCCTTTTCCTCAATCAAAGACTCTAATGTTTCAAAAGATGAGTCTCCTATAGGAGAGGTAGGTAGAGTGATCTCTTCCTTAGGAATGCTTTCTAAAGGAAGAGTAGATTGTTGTATGATGGAAGAGAAGGATATGGTGGTAATGTCTTCCTCTTTTGGTATGTCTTCCAAAAGAGAGGTTGGTAGCTCCATTATCTCAGTAAGTAGCATAAGGGGAATGGTTGTTTCCTTTATTTTGATTTCTAAAGGCATAGAAAGTGACTCCACTACCTCAATAAGTGGAGGGGAAGGAAAGGTGTTTTGGGAAATGGTTTCCTCAATAATGAGTTCACTAAGAATTTATTTAATAGTATGGACCTCATGGTTGTGAGAGGATTATACTCTATTGTTTTCATTATTCATAGAAGGGACATGGTTAGGGAATGGCTGTCTAAAGATGTCAAGTGATTGATTTGGGGGTGCATTGGGGTTATTTAACATAAGATCCCCCTTGTTAATGATATTTTGGATTGTTTTATTTAAATTATTACACCTAATAACATGATTTTCATTGACATAATGGAATGCACACAATTTATTCTCCTTATACCAACTAGGTACATGATGAGAGGTATCAAATTGTTGTGGAGGTTTGATTAGAGGAAGTTGTATGTTATTTATTTTCAATAACTTTTCCAAGACCAAATAATATGACTCCCCTAGTGGAGTAAATTTATTTTGTTTGTTACGATTTGGGTTTCTAGTATTTTGATTAGAGGAACTGGAAGAGTTGGGTTGGTTAACAACTAGTGGAGGAGCGGTTTTAAGGATAATCACATTCATGGTTCCCTTTTTTTTGGTGTTAGTTTTGCTTTGATTGTTAGGTTTAGAGGAAGGAGTCTCATTTAATTTGAAGGTGGAATTCTTGTTTCTCAATTTTAGTTTCCCCTCATTGATGGCTCTATTATCTAATTGTTGTGCCATGGTGAAAGCCTCATCAAAGGTCCAGAAAGTCTAAACCCACAAAGTGGAGGAAATGTGTTTGGCACAGGCCCAAGTAAAGAGTTCAATAAACATAGGTTAGGGTTAAGAGAAAGAGAGTTTATTTATCAATATTTTCCAAGGGCCTACAAAGTCAGATATGGACTCATCATCAAATTATCGAATGGAGTGGATATCAGTGATGGAAACTTTCCTATAGATGTTTATGAAAAAGTGATCTAAGAAGGTTTGAACTAGTTGGGAAAAAGAAAAGAGGGAGTGTTTGGTAATATCACTATACCAATCTAGTGTTGGACCTGATAGAGACATGGTAAAGGTGTAAAGAAGGGGAGCATCATAATAGGCAATCAAATAGCAATAATGCCTAAATGCTCTCAAATGTTATTAAGGGTCTTACTTGCTCTAAAATTTTGAAAATTTTGGAAGTTCCCATTAAGAAGGATAAGTTTGAATGGGGATGGATGGATGAATTAGTTCACTACAAATTTGGTCATATGATAAGTGGTTATGGGCACCAGAAATAGATGAATCTAAAGTAGTCATTTTATCCATCAACATATTTACTAGATTGGTTTGTTGTTATGCACCTCTAAATTTGCAAGGTGTATTTTTTTGAGGTTGGGTATCTACAACATATGAATAGCTAGTGGGAGGTTGAGAAGCTACCACATATTGGTATGTAGACATGGGTGGTTGTGATGATGCCACATATGAATATGTGGAGATAAGTGGTTGGGTGGAAGGTAGAGGTACATACCCTTGTGGGTTAGGGAAATAGCTTGGGTTTAGTATAATGGGCACCTATTGAGGGATTAGCATAGGTTGGGTTGGAGGTATGGCTGGGTTGGTGGGTAGAGAAAAGGTGGTAAATTTGGTATGAATGGGTGGAAGGGTAAAAGGTATGGGAACTACCAATCTCTAGAATGGATTGGAATTAAGTGGGTTGGAAGCAAGAATAAGGGTGGTAACACTAGTATAGGGTATTCCCATGGTAATCAAATTTTCGATGCCCAAAGGTTGGGTTGCTCCTATACTATAAGGGTTATTGATTGGGGTGGAAGGTATTTAGGTGTTGGTTGGTTTGGGTGGGTTGGTTTTGGATGGTGGTATTATTGGTAGAATAAGATGCTTGGGTGACTAAAATTTGGGTAGAAATGGTGGAAATAGAGGTTTTGCCCATAAAGTGGGATGGCATACCATAGGGTGGGTTAATAAGCACAACAAAGTAAGGGTATGATGGGATATGGTGTTAAGATAATGTTGGAGGGATATAGGGTTGTTATCCATAAAGGTGGTAAAATCCACATCACCTTGAGCAACCATCCAAGGGATGGGGAGAACTTTTAGAAGGATAGGGAGAACTCTCTACATCTAAGACATACTATATGGATGAAGGAGAAGAGGAAGATGAATTATTAGGAGGTGGATCCTAACTTGATTGGTTTCTTGGTTGTTACCTAGTTAAAACCATGTGAATAAAGGGAAAAAGGAAGATAAAATTAATCTCACAACTCAAATGAGAAGCAATCAAAATAAAAATATCTCAAGGAAATAAATACATACACTAATGTGTCTTAAAATCCTAGGATACTCTATTATCTCTTGTTTGGCTTATGCCTCAATTTTTAAAGAAGTTATGAAAACCAACTTGGGTTTGTAGAGTAGGTACTAGAAGGATCTCAATATCTATACTAGAACTTGGTACATGGATTGATATTAGGGCCTACCCCCTCACTTCACACACCATAATGATAAGGGTGTCAGGTGCTTAGCCAAAATATACTGAGTTGTTAGAGATTATTCTCAGCTAGCATACTAATTTAGTTCTCCCCTTGGTGAGGAGATCCAAGTAGGATAGCTAAGGAAAGGTGACTGCTAGGTGATAAAATCCTAGTTAGACCTTATGTCAATGTTTTGATGCTTGATTAGGTGTAATTAGTTTGGTCTTGTGTGTGTGAGAAGAGTGAATCTATAATTAATTTAGTTAATTAATTAAGCTATGTGAGATAAAATAAATAAGAAAATAATGTATGAAATTAATTTTAAGTCCAAAATGAAATTTTGCTTTCATTGTATGAACAAAGAATAAGAAGAAGAAGCACCTAAATGTAACTATGAACCCAAGAAAAGACTCAAGGGTACCATTGAGCATGATAAAATGTTTCACTAAAATTTTCCTTTATTTAAAAAAATAATAATAAAGTTGTAAGACTTGAAATAAGGGTGACATTAGTATAACCTAGATTTGGTTTACACTCCATGATCCAGATAGTTGTGGATACTCCTCTTTATCTAGGGAGGAATGACCTACAGATAAGAAAGCACTAAATAAATGGTTAATTAGTTGGATAGTAGGGTGGATTGACTAGTGAGATATATCTAATAAGCATAAGCTTCCTTGGAGGTTGTCAATCCACACTTTTAAATAATCAAGTTCTGAAAGCAAAAGATAAATTACTTGCATAAATAATAAAAGATACTAAAATCAAATACAAGTAGTGTTTGAAAAGAGATGAATTTGAGTAATTATAGAAATAAATGATTTTATACTAATTCCAAATAAATCAAATGTGGTTCAAAAAATAGGATGATGTTCTATGATCAGGCAAAAAGTTAGAAAGTGGGATTTGGTTAGGGTCTAATAAGTCAAATAAGCATGATGTTGTAAATTAACACACAGTGACCATCAGTAGTTGGGTATGACTATCAGTGGTTAGCTAACTCTTGATGGTTAGGTGACCATAGGTAGTTAGGGGTAAACCATTGATAGTTAGGTGACCATTAGTAGTTAATGTTAGATTTGGCTTGGGTAAGAAGAAGTTTGGTTGAGAAGGTTGGGAGAGAAAAAAGGAACTAATTACTGAAAATAAATACTTAGCTTTGTTGTTGGTCAAAAAGACATTGAGGTGAGTGGCTAAACACTTGTTATAGATTCTCAAGAAATTCTAACAAAGTGATGATGCCTTGGGTATTGATTGATGAGAAACAATACTTTTGATCTCTATCATGGTCATTGGAAGCTAGAAGAATACTTGCACAAGAATATCTAATGCACAAGACTCTGATGATGATTTCTGATTTCTTCTCCCCTTTCACCTCCTCCTCTTCTTTTTATATATAAAAAAGTGAGTGGTGAAATAAGAGGTTCAATAAAAATTTCAACAAGCTATCTAATTTTAGATTTAATATGTATTGAGTATGCACACAAATAAAATAGCTTTAAATAAAAAAACAAGTTGTAGTTGAGTGGAAGTTAAACCTTGAGGTAGTTAAAGGTTAACCATTGGTGGTTAAGGATAATCATCGATGGTTATGGGTCTATCATCAACAGTCAAGAGGACAAAGGTAAAATGACTAAACTTAACCATTGTGACTTAGGTTTTGGTGGTTAAAAAGTTATGAAATGGTCCTAAGGGGGTCCAAGGGTTAGTGTGACATCTAGAACCATAGTGTATGGTTTTCTAGTGTTTACAAAATTATAATAGCCATAAAAGTTAAATTCTAAATCATTAAACAAAAGGAAATGATACAAAAGGAAAAATAAATTTTCAAAAGTTAAATCACACTAAAAGACATGATTGATAACACATCTCATTTTTATAATCAAAGATCAAAATTTATATTTGGCCTCATGATAGAGTTAAGGTATTATTTGGTATATTAGGCCAATAGATTAGGAAAAGAGAAAAAAAAAATCTTTTAGTGCTACCTTTTTTCTCACATAAGTACCCAATCTTCGTAGTAAAGTGATGGCTCTATAATATATCCTAAGAAATGGGGAACATATTATGGGAAGGTAGGTCTATTTTGTTTTTCTTGTTCATATAACCAACAGGTAGGTCCATGTTACTATCCTGAGGTTATTTTGTATCTAGAATAGTACAAAGAACATGAGTTTTGTGAGTACCATCATGTTCATGGACATAATATATGTTGTTGTGTGTAGTTGAAACACCTCATTGAAAATATGCTTGAAAATGGGGAGATTACATTGGATAATAGAGCATCTACATCCAATCATATATTATGGATATTCCAAAACCCTTTTCCACATCATAACAATAATAATCATCAAAAACAAAAAGGAAGGCCAAAATAACAACAACAATATCAACAACCACTGGGACAACAACATCAATATTAAGAAAAATAATAAAAATAACAACATCAATTAAAGGGAAGGAAACAAGGCCAAAATTATTCCAAGAACCAAAAAAATTACCATTTAGTTTCACTTAACTATAAAAAAATTGTATGTCATATTGTAGGAGGTCGCATTTCAACCATCACCATTAATCCTAGACCAAGTGCTAATAGACTAGGACCATTGCCAAAAAGTTATAATCAACCCACCTATGTCAATAACCCTTCCTTAACTTGGGACCACAACTAAGAAAAATAATAACAAAAATATTACTATTTTAGGACCTTATACTGATAACTCATCATTGCCCCATGACCATAACCAAGTGCACTAGCAATCAATACTTATTATATCTAGCCCATCTCCATCATTATCAAGTCACAGTGGTCCTCTATCGAATCCTAATTATGAAATCACAACTCAAAGTTCTAAGATTACCATTCTAGGCCCACAATATCATACTAATGAGCCAATCCAACCCACTATGTTGGCTAGGAACAAGCCATATACCACTATTAAGGAAAGTAGTATGACATTGTAGAACAACTTCAAAAGACACAAATTTCTATCCTAGACTTATTATGTACATATAATATCCATAATAACATCCTAACAAAACTTCTAGGTCAATCCCAAGTTACAATGACATAAGTCTTGACAAATTCCAAGATTTGGTTGGACATCTAACCCTAGGCCAATAGTTGACCTTTGACCAAAATGATATGTCATCCCTTGTCCCTCTCCATAATAATCCCCTATACATTGAAGTTGTCATCACATGACACAATGTCAAACATGTCCTCATAGATAATGGATTAGGCCTAAATATTATTTCTTTTAATCTCATCAATCATCTTGGATATACAATAATTGTTCTACATCCAAAAATAATTACTATGAAAGCCTAAAAAAATGAAGAATGAGAATCACAAGTTACCATAAGCTTACTATTTATCATTAGGCCATTGACACATGATACACTCTACCATGTGCTAGACCTCAACCTATCTTAAAATTTGATCTTAGGTATATTGTTGACACCTAAAACTCTCACTTTAGGTTTAATAGCCTCCTATGGGAAGCTTTACAAGCGTGGGGCCAAAGTTTGGTTTATAAAGCAACCTTTGGAATTTTAAAAGCTAGCTCTTCATTCCAAATTAGGGGGAGGGAAAGGGAGAAGGAAAGAAATGCAAATAACACTAACTAAAGTGACACGCTAAGAGATTTAAAGCATTAACCTATTATTGCATAAAATATATTTTTCCTTAAGCACTACATACCATAAATGAGTATGAAGCATGAATTAAGATCTATAAGGCAATCAAAGATCAAAACTATAGAAGTAGAGAAAAGAAATAATAGACATAGATAACTTCCCACTCAAATTGACAAAAAACCATCCCTTCCTCTTCATTGCCAAATGGATAATAGAGTATAGAAACACCCTAAGGTCACAATACAAAACATACAATCACACCTATGAGGACCACCTACTAATGTCATAGAATGAAAAGTTGCTAACTACTTTGACTTCTATTCTATTAAAAATGGCTATTTATAAAAAATAGCAAATATAAGTAAAATAATAACCAAACCATTTCAAAATGAATGAGCCTATAATATATAGGTGAGATAGCCTCTCATGGGAATGACACCTATAAATCCCATCACTCACATCTATGATGATGCCATTACAAATAAGTGAGGGACTCAAGATCATGAGTGTAGTTAGCCTCCAAATTTTAGATTGGTGCAACTATATTATTCTATTATGACCCCGATGCTTAGGAGAATCAAAATGATACCACGTGTCTATATTCAAAGCTACTTTGTTATGTCATGAAACCTTGACCTTGGTCCTTCAAATTTAATAGATAACACTTTAAGCTAGCTTAAAGTGTTCTAAAATCTTTATTGAGAGAGGGAGGATCCTACATTCTCATCTAATGTCACTACTCCAAACTCTGACAAGAAAACCTTAGCCTTCAAAGAGTGCCACATGGAAAGTCTCATCTCCTTATTTTTATAACCACATGGTGGGTCCCTCTCTTTTTCTTGTTGGCTAATGGTGAAAATCCAAGGTTTAATAGACCAAAATTGCTCATGGATAAGTATGGGGATGACACATATCAAGCTGGCACTTATTTGGGTAAATTGGGAATTTATTTAAAAAATTGAGTGTGAAGGCATCATATATTGGAATCATGTTCACCAATAAATGGTTCTATGGGACCCATCTATTCATCTACTGGCCAATGGCACTGTCTAAAGGTCTAACCAAAATAAACTGACCTCAGATGAGTGTTTCACTACCACTTGTCAAGTTTGTGCTATATTAGAGGGAAACAAGAGATTTTTTGGGCTGAAGAAGGATCAAGTTGACACATGGGGGGAAGTGAAAGGAGGTTCAAACTTAGATAAAATTTTAAAAAAGAATCCCAAGAAGGAAAAATCCAAAGGAAAAACCATGAAAGGTGTCGAGCAAGCTTGAGGCAAAAAGGGATTACTACTCTAAAATGAAAAAAATGTGGATTTTGATCCATAGTTCCTAGAAACTCACAGGGGCATTTGCCTATAGATGAGAGAACTCAAATATTTGGTACTTGAACTAGTCAAATCAAAATTTAAAAGGAGCAAGCTCTTGAAAAATTACAACTTTTGAAGAGTTGCCTCTAAAGGCACCCATTCTTCCTCCTTAGGCTGGGTCTTCTTAGTAAGAGCCTCAAAGGCTCTATCTAAATAAATAATATCCTTAAAGGAGATTCTCTGTAAGCCTTGAATAATTTCCAACATTTTTAACTCTAGTCAGGTGAGTGGTTACAATATATTCTCCACTTTGGAGACATCAAGTGATTGACTAAGAGCCATGAATATAGTCTAGTCATTCTATTTCTATTCTAATGGTACTTTAATTTGGTCCTCTAGGAGGACACTTTTATCTATAAGGAATGGGGAGGGAATTCCCAATTGTACTATATATTCAACATACCCACACCTAGCTTGAACTACCTACTTTAAAGCATTAAAGAATGCCTTGTATTTGTTGGCTAGCTTTTTGCAACCTAGGAATTTCTTTACCTTTTCCACCACCTACCTTTAGTTAACCACCCCTATTTCTTGTAGTGTTTTATCCAAATCATTATAAATATTTTGGATGAGGATATGTGAATCCAAGACCTTGGGGGACATGAAGTAAATTACCTGATCAATGGATGTGCTTACCTGAGAGTCAACTTCTATGAATCCATAATGAAAGTGAGCATTAGCTTCAAGTTCATGATTGTATCTTTGATCCTCTCCTAGTAAGATTTGTATACATTGTAGATCATGGGGAGGATTTTTGTAGTTTGAAGTGAGGGGTGAGATCATTCTTTAGTTTCTTAATTTCTTGGTCCTTAACCTAGGATTCTTATTTCACCTTCTATATGAATTGTTGAAAGGCCTAATTAGAATATAAGATATTTTTATGGATCTACATCAATTCAATCTCTCTCTCCTATAACTTGGTCTTGATGGCCACTTATAGATTGGATTTTTATTGGAATCACTCACTAGAGACATAGATTTTAAGGTCAGACCTCCTTTTATTGATCTCTATGTCTTTATCCCTAGCCTCAACATTGAGGTAGTCAACCATAGCCTTCACCTTGGTGAGTTCTAGCTTGGTATTTTCTTGCTATCAAATTTATTTGATGTATTATTTAGTCATATAATTTCATCTTTCCTCCATTAGCTTGACCCTATTAATGGGCTTGGCTTGGCTAAGATTGAGGTTGACAACTTATATGGTGTAGTCCCCTAGATGCATCTACTCTTGGGGTTTGACTACTTGAGGGGACATATGATAAATCATGAGGGATTATTATGTGGGGTCATAAAATGACCACATGTGAGTCTTCACTAAGGCATTGGCTTGTTTCCCCTTTGTCTTCACCATCTAGGTCTCCCAAGCCCTTCTTGTTGTGTCCATCTACTGATGGTATTGCTTTGATGCTTGAGTATTTCCCTTATGAAGGGGAGACCCTATGATAGAATGAATGGAATTATCACTTGATTCTATGTAGTAGTGGATTTTTTTCTTCTAGAGGTGAGTGGATGAAGGGTGAGGGTGGAAGGAGAGAAACGTAGGATTCCACAAAATAGGGTGGAGGATCGCTGCACCACAATGGCAAATGATGTGGATGATAAAGGTGGAGGATTTAGGAAAGGCATGAAGGAGGAGATGGGGACTATAGAGGAAATTCATGTGAGCTCAATGGAGGATTGGGTGGATGAAGAAGAAAGTGGGGTCAGGGAAGTAATTGGCTAGGAAATAAAGAGTACCACAACTTGAGGTGAAACTATGGATGGAGAAATTTGGGGTGAAGGAGGCTAAGGTGGAAAGAAGAGGTTGTGAGAAGTGTATTTTCTTCCATGGGGGATCTAGTATAGGGGTATATTTATGTGCCTTAGGCAACTTATACTAGAATGATCTAGCTACAAGGTTCCCTAAAGAGGATTGTTGTTGTTATAGATACATGTGGTATGGGAACAGTTGTGGTGGCAAAGCTGATGGATTTTAAACCTCCATAACTTTTGCCTCCTTTTTTAGAGGTATATCCCCTATCTATTCTTCTTCTCTTCCTATCTCTATCTAAGGAGATAATCCTACTACCAAGCTTTCCTCTAGGTGATGCTCATCTTAGAGACTCTCAAAGATTTCATCTCCTTCTTCATCATCAAAATTAGAGTATGGCTTGCCAATATCATACCTATATTTTGTATAAGTAGTGATTTTAGCTTCACTTCAATCCATCTAGGTGAACTACTTCTTCAGAATTTTCAATAATTTTTGAGATGGGTCATACATCTTGACCACATCATAGAATGATTCCCATGATTTGAGGGCATCTAATGAGATATAAGATAGATCTACATAATTTTGGAGGATGTCTTCTATGGGTGACCTCCTCTACTATAGGTATGGCTAGTTTTTATGCTTGGGAGTGCTACAAGTCTTCAAGGATGATATGTATCCACTTAAATCATAGTTCCATCTATCATTAATTAGGTCAAGGCCAAGCTCTACCAACTTAGCTATGATTAGGTGTCCCTACTACCTCTTTACCACTATGATGCCATGTCTTATGAAAGGGACATCATATAAATCCTTCTTCTTCTTCCCTACTCTATTTATGGATTCCACCACATAGATCTGACAAGTTAACTCTAGGGCTAAGTTCCTATATATTAGCATATGAGGGAGATGGAAAGGCTCCCCTTGGAAATCATGTACTCAGATGAATTTAAAATGGGTTCCCTAGAACTAGTCGACTGAGACTCTACTCTCTATGAGCCATGACCAATACGCATCCATCATTTTAAATGTAAGGGCCTCTGTGTTGAGGTTAATGAGAACTAGAGACAAAAAGAGTTCTAAGAACTCATAAAAATATCTTATGAAATATTGGGTGTGGTTCCATATGGTGACTACGGTCACCATGTTTGTGAAAACATATCTATCTAAGGATTTGAGGTTGAGATATGTGGATAAGAACTAGGAGTGTTGGTATAAAATGAGATACAAAAGGAAAGATGAGTACCAAAAGGTACCCAACATCAAAAAAAAATATCACTCTTCATGGTGGTGGTGATGGAATCTATAAAATCCATCCTATATACCTCCCCCTTTTCCACCATGGTCACTAGGAAGAGTGCCCCCAAATGAAAATAATCAACATTGGCATTAGAGTCAATCCTGAAGATGATGGCCAACATAGATATGGTATCCTTTAAGTACTACATGGGGAAGCTCACCAAGGAGATAGATAGAGGATTTATCTCCATGATGTTATTCTTGAGGAGAAAGATAATGAATTGAACCTTCTCATGGACTCAAGAGTCCTATACTTCCTGAAGGCTTTCCATGTTATAGATATCATACTTGGGGTCACTTTGGGGTTGTAACATCTCCCTGATATCATCTGCACTAATTTTCACCCTTAAGTGGGCATTGAGTAATTATGCCAATGATGGCATTATGCCTCTCCATATAGAGGGTAATAATATATGGGCATGGATGAACATAAGGCACCATGAACATTTCCAGTGTAAAGTCCCACATTTTATAGTCAAACAAGTCATACTTCTCCCTATAGACTTTCTAGCATTTGGGCATGAACACCTTCTCTTAAACTTGTGGGATTATTAGCTAGCTTAGGATCAAAGATGTCATTCACAAAATTATTGACCAATTTTTGGTCTCTATAGTCCCTTTGGCTACCTTATTAATGTTTAGCACTTTCTCCTTTCACTGAGTGGGAATAGATGCATAGGATTTACTCACTACATATTTTGGGTGAAGGTCTCCTTAACTACCCAAGCCATGGGTTCTTTGTCTTTTGTGATGCTTCTCTCCCCCCAAAGATGTGGAAGGCTCCATCTCATGGATTCTTCTTGAAAATCACTCTCTATCATGAACAAGATACTGGGTTAGCAAATCTACTCATACATTTCTTAATTATAGGCTCAACTCTCTCTACTCTTTTATGCTCTACTCAATTGCATAATTCTCTTCAAAATCTCTAATGCATCTAAGTGTTTGGCTTAGATGAGGTGAGGGTATTCATACACTAATATTACTAAGCATGATAATTATGGAAAATTTGAAAATGGGTGCCCCCATAAATGATAAGGGTGGCACACATGTTTAAAGAGCCACTCACAAGAAATTTGCAACAATCATTATGGGGAATCATGCAAAATAGAGCATTTAGGTGAGGTGAGTAGCTAACTGTCTTTTAAAGAATGTTTTTAAGATATAATAGGACTGAGGGGAAGACACATGGAAACTAGACAAGCTACTTGTGCCAATGACACTTATTCAAAGGGAACAACAACAAAAAGGGAAACAAAGCTAAGGAAAACTAACTAATTAAGTATAAGGAAGAGGTAGGTAAGTTAGTTAAAATGCTTTAAATTGATCTTATTAATTGGGATCTCCAATGCATTTCCCTCTGCATCTTATAACTTGAAAGCACTTATCTACCTATTGTTGATGATGTAAAATGGTCCTCTCTATAGAGAGTCAAACTTCACATGTTGGCTTGGTTTTTCACCCATTGGTCATATTTGAAAAATAAATCTCTAGGTTTAAATCCTAAGTTTGACATTTTCTTGTTGAAGCACTATTTGACTGCTTTCTACTAATTGATTTTCATATCACTTGCCTTTTCTCTTATTTCTTGGAGGTTAAATAGCTCTACAAGTCTAACCTCCATTGTCCCATTTTTTTATAATCTCAACATCTTTTAGAAGCATTAAAATGGGGATTTTTTATGACACTCACATGACCACTTATTTTCTATATACAAGTTCATATGAGGAGGTTTTTAGGATCTATTTTGGAGTTTTTAGCTACCCATAAAGTCATTCTCATATGCATATGCCACTCCCTTTTTCAGTTAGTGCCCATCTTTTTTATTAGTCTTATAAGTTTCTTATTTTTAAACTCTGCTAACACATTCCCTTGTAGATAGTAATTAGATGAAGTTTTTAAGAAGATAACATTCTAGATCATGAAATCATAAATATTAGACTTGAGGAAGGCTTTCACATTATTGAAGATGATTATTTTAGGCAGGTTGAATCTTGCTATGAACTCTTCCAGGAAGTCAAGAATCATATTCTTGGTCATCTCTCTTAGTAGAACTACTTCAGTCCACCTGGTGAAATAGTTAGTGGCCATCAATATCCATTTACAACTAGTGCTTAAGATGGGATTGAGCATCTCAATGAATTTAAGCCCCACTGCATGAAGGGTTCATCGATCATAGTTGGGTTTAGAGGCATGGACAAATTCTTTTTTCCCCTTAAAGAATTGGCATTTTTAGCATTTTTCATTGCCTAGTGGCAGTCTGTGAACATGGTTAGCCAATAATAACCCACATATATAATCTTGATTATTGTGGTTTTAGTTGAGAAGTGGCCACCTATGGGAGTGAAGTGTATATTTTGGAGGATCCTTTTGGCTTGGCATTTTTAAATAGACTAGAGCAAATCTCTATTGAAGTTCCTTTTAAACAAGACTCCCTCAATTATCATGTATCTAGACCCCTAATGCCTATAGAAATGTTTTTTATGCACAAGGAGACCATGAAGATACTAACCAATTTACATGAAGTGGGTTTGATTGACCACCCAAGATCCATCAGCTTAGATATGGTTTAATAGGATTGATTCCACCATGCCTTGTTCCTATAGTAGGACATCTACACATTAGGATAAATACTTTTAGATTCCCCTTCCTCTGATCATCTTAGTCAGATTGAATTTGATGTCATACTCTAAGATCTTGGTGATTTAATTAACCCATTTTCTAGTGATTTATCCTTCCATTATTTATTCACCAATGCTAGAGTTGGCCACATACACCATTACTTTGATGCCCACCACAAGATGCCTAAACTTCTTGAGGCCCTTGACTATGGTGAAAGCCTATCTCTCTATGAAATTGTATTTGACTTCATACCCATTCAATATTCTTGTGTAGAATGTGATTAGGTGCTCCTTTTTTCCTTCCTCTTCCTTTTGAGTTAACACAACCACTAGGTTATGCTCATTCTCATAGATGTACATAATAAAATCTTTAGAAAAATTAGGGTTAACTAGTACATGTGTAGTATATATTACATCCTTGATTTTATCAAATGTTGCTCTTCCTTTAGGTGTCCACTTTAATGCCTAGTCCTTCTTCAGCATCACGGTGATTGGTCTCACCAATCCTACAAAGCCAAACATAAAATTGTTGATGAAATTAATCTTTCCAAGGAAAAATTGCATGCCTTTCTTATTTACTAGCAAGGCTGAGTCTCTTATGGCCTTTATTCTCTTTGAATCAATATAAATCCCTTCTTTGGATACTACATATCCAATTAACTTGCCTTGTAAGACTCCAAAGAAACATTTCTTAGGGTTAAGAAACACCTCAAATTCTTATCATCTTTGGAATACCTTCTCTAGATAGTCAAAGTGATCTTACTTTTCCCTAGAAAAAATGGTGAGGTCATCTAGGTAGATGAGGATAATATTATTGATTAGGCCTTTGAAATCTACGTCTATTACTTGTTATAATGTCACCCTATCATTAAAGAGGTTGAAAGGCATATTTCATATATTAAGGTTCACCACTTCATGGTGAAAGTGGTCTTGTGCTAGTCTTCTTCATTCACCCACACTTGATTATACCTAGAAAATCCATCTAGTAGATAAAACATCTCCTCACCTGTTACTTTCTAGAGGATCTAATCCATAGAGGGAAGGGGGTAATGGTCCTTTAAGTATACATTGTTTAGATCCCATAAATCTATGCACATCCAAATCTCTCCACTATTTTTTTTTATAGGAACTAGATTGGACACCCTGGTTGAATTCTTGATTGGGTATATAATATTTGAGTTGAAAATTTTCCTAAGTTATTAATCCATGAGGGACTAAATTTTTATATTCAATGATCCTTATTTTTTATAGACTAGTTTGGCTCCTTATACCAAGTCTATGATGTGCTAAATGATGTCACTATCATATCCATTTATGTCACTATAAGTCCATGTTATGACTTCTTTATATTTTTCATAAAAAGAAACTGACCACTCCTTATCCTTCTGAGGGAATTATTTTCTAACCTTCAACTTCCTTCCACCTCTAACATCTAACTCAAAATAATCACCATTATCTATGACAAACTTTCATTTTTTATTCCTTGCATCATTTGAGTCAAAATGATTTCCATGGTGATGAGGCCCTTTGGTAGTTGGTTTGTCTTTAACTTCATTATTTGGTCTCCATAGGTCACTTCAATTTTTGGTTGTAGTTACTTCATAATTTTTCATGATTATAAGAGGAAAATAGTAACTTGAGCATCATTTTTAAAAACTTACCAATTTTAGTCATTATCTAAGATAGTGGGCCTGATGATTACCCACACTACTTGCTCATTGGTGAATAAGTCTGTTAGGGTGAAATTGGGAACCAATCATTTCCATTCTATTATCCTCTACATTCACAACCCTTACGATGATCTAAATTTTTAAGGCTTTAATTATATCCCATATATGATGGTGGTAATATCTCATGTATACATTCTTTATGGATACTACCCCCTTACTTGCCTTACTACTAATTTAGAATCATCAAATACCTTAAATTGTTTGATGCCCATCTACTTGGTAAGGCTGAGGCCATAGACAAGCACCTCATATTCAACCTCATTATTTATATAGGAAAATTAAATTAAGAAGTCTTAGAGTTCCTCTTTTCTAGAAGGAGATATCAAGTAGATGTTAGCTCCAGAGCTGGTCTTGCATTTTACACCATTAAAATGTAGAGTCTAGAATATGGACTCATCTTCAAGCCCTTCACTCTAATCTCCTTTCAACTTTATAATCTTAATAATGGCCTGGTATTCATCATGGATCATGTAGGTTATAAGGCTGGTGGTGTTAAATTTTATGAATGGGTCATTCTCAATGAATTCATTGATAAGGGCTTCTTTCTCTAGACTTCTAATGTTTGTAACCTTTTATCCTTTGAACATCTCCACATAGTGCATCTCCATTCTGAGAAGGAGGTGTGCATTACTTGGAAGTTCATCATAAATTCATCCACTATGTGTTTTAGGTGAATTGGTTTGAATAACAATTTCAACTTTGAACCATATTAGGTCCTCAAACTTAGATACAACTAGTCCAATGATAAGTACCTACCTATTTTGGTTGTGAATTTTCTTGATAAACATAGTTTGAAGATGGGTGAGACATCTATCACTATAATGTCTTATATTACAATAATGATAGGATAAGAATATAATGTGAGGGAAGATCCCTAATTATCCCTAAGGTTTAGACCTTCTTCCCATCTATTTGTATCACTTATTTATTCAATGAATCATACTTCAATGGTAGTGCATCTAATATTTGTTTAGGCATCACCATCGTTCTTACACCTAAATTGATCATGGAGTTGCGAAATATTTTTTTTGCCATAATTAGTGTCAAATATAATAGGTTAGGTTTTGTTTTTCTTTCCCCTTATTTGGTATTGATGAATGTGGAGGGCATTTGGGTTTTTGTGCTTATGTTAGCTTCCTTCCCCTTTTTCCTTGTGGGTTCTACAGTTGGATTTCCTTGTGCATGATTTTATTGATTTTACAAGGCTTCCTTTAGTAAATACTTTTACTTATGGATTGATAGGACATACCAGAGGGATACATTGGTTAGAACCCTCTTT
Source organism: Torreya grandis (assembly GCA_037957365.1). NCBI lineage: Eukaryota > Viridiplantae > Streptophyta > Pinopsida > Cupressales > Taxaceae > Torreya > Torreya grandis. The sequence goes on along the minus strand of JARHVA010000812.1, from coordinate 3,097,380 downwards.
AGTTATTCCACCACATTGTATGACCCTCGAGGTAAGACCTTAGGACTTTTTGCCTTGTTTTACATCATTTTGATCCACTTTTGATATGTTAGAGGTGAAGGTTGGGGTATTGAACCATTTGAGAAAGTCATTTGGGGACTTTTTATTGCTTTGGGGCTTTTTACCAACCTTTTCTTAGAGTGTGGTTAATAATCAGATTGAATTTATAGGGCTCTAAACATAGGAACTTTGCTTGCATAGACTACATCTTCAGCTTCTATCCAAGAGAAGTGTGTAAGATCTAGGGCTATCTCTTCCTTTTATTCCAAGGACATTCCTTGAATTTACACCATCAAGATGGCATTATAAACCCTTGAGGATTGATATACATAGGCCAAATTAGGTGCATTCCCTTGTCATCATTATTTAGAAACCTTCTATTGTAGATTACCCCTTAGACAATTTTGTGGTCCATGAGCATCATTACAAGGGAAATACCATGAATTGGAATCATCCACCAAGTTATTTTGGCCAATAACTAGATCCTTTTTTGCATTTGGTGATATTGTTTGAAAGGGGTTAGGTACCACAACTATTTGGTTCATAGGTTGTATTTTGTGATTTGGCACTTGATAATTTAGAACTTGATGGTTTGTCCTTTACCTCTCTTGGTAATTATTATTCTAATAAGTTTCTCTCTTTTCTTGGTAATTATTGAAAGGGGGATTTAGGGGCATATCCTACTATCTTTTGAGATTGATTATCTCATTAAAAAAATTGAAAGATACTCTTCATGTCATTCATATCTGTAGCTAGCAAGGATTGAGTGGATGTACTCACTTGAGTGGGTAGATATACATACATAGAAGGTGGGGCCCCTAAGGTACTTTGGACTTATTCTTACAGAGGTATTGATATCTCTAGGAACATTGGCATTGGTGGCCATGGAGGAAGCTTTCTTGCATCTATCTAATTATTTTTGGCTCTTACTACTAGATCATAAGCATCCAACAACATCTATCCTTCAAGTGACTAGATCATAATTGTAATATCTGATTTGAAGGCCTTGAGGTAGAAAATAATGACCATGCCTATGGGTGACCAAGCCACTATTGGGATCCTTTACCAAGTATTTTTTAACCTAGTATTGAAATCAATAATGGCATTTTTTAGGCCCCTCTTGATAGTTATTAGTTGTTGTAAGAGGGATGATCGATCCAACTTCTCATTAAATCACTCAAAGAATTTGTCACCCAAGTCATCCCAAGTGTCGATGGAGGTGGCTAAAAAAGATCAGTACCAATCAAAATCCCTTCCTTTAAAGGAAGTAGATAGTAGCCTTACAGATACATTCTACACATTGATATAGCGCATAGTGCAAACATTTGTAACAGCTTGGAGATGTTTTTCTATGGTCTTAGAATCCTCTCCTAAGGACTTAAGGAGTGGCTTCAAGGCATTTGTAGGAATAGGGTCTTATGTAGCTAGGGGTGTCAGAGGGATAAGTAGACTACCATTATCCCATGATACAAAACTCCTCAATGGGCCTTAAATAATCATTTATTATTGTTAAGCAATGTTAGATCCTATGATCTTTAGGTGAGTTGGAGCCCTTAGAGGTGGTGTTAGTAGGCTCAGATTCTTTGTTTTCTGTGACCTTATTATAGGCCTTTGGGTCATAAGCTCGGGATCCTAGTTGGGTTGACTAGTATATCCTATCCTACTAGGTATGCCAAAAAAAACTATTGATGCCCTAAAACTCTCACTTGATATTTAACAGCCTCCTATGGGAAGATTTATAGGTGTGGGACCAAAGTGTGATCTATAAATCAACCTCTAGAATTTTAGAATTCAACTCTTCATTCCAAATTGGGGATGAGGGAGAAATAAATAAATGAAAATAATACTTAAATAACACTAAGGTAATACTATGAGATATTTAAAGAATTAACCTATTATTTCATAAAATAGATTGAATCCTTAAGCATTATAGACCATAAAGGAACATGAAGCATGAATTATGATCTATAGGGAAAGTAAATATAAAAACTATAGAAGTAGAGAAAATAAATAATAGACAAAGATAACTTCCCACTCAAATTAACATAGAACATCACTTCATCTTCATTCCTAGATGGAGAATAGAGTATATAAAGGCCCTAAGGGCACAATACAAAACATCTAATCACACTTGTGAGGATCACCTACTTAGGTCATAGAATGAAAAGTTGCTAACTGATCTTACTTCTATTAAATTAAAAATGACTATTTATAAAAAGTAATAAATACAAGTAAAATAATAACCAACCCCTTTCAAAAGGAATGATCCTAGAATATATAGGCAAGATGACCTCTCATGGGAACAAAACCTACAAATCCTAGAACTCATGCCCATGATGATGTCATTAAAACTAAAATAGGGACTCAAGGTCATGAGTATAGTTAGCCTTTGGATCCTGGATATGGTGCAATCACATCATTCTATTATGACTATGATACTTAGGAGAATCAAAGTGATGGCACATGTCTATCTCTGGATCTACTTTGTTATTTCATGACCCCTTGACCTTGGTCCTTCAAATTTGATAGATAACACTTTAACTAGCTTTATTGAGAGAGGGAGGGGCCCACATTCTTATCTGATGGCATTGCTTAAAACGCTAACAAGAAAACCTTTGCCTTTGAAGAGCATCATGGTATCACATGGAAAGGCTCATTTCTTTATTGTTATAACTGAATGGTGGGCCCTCTCTTTTTCTTACTATCCAATGGTGTAACTCCAAGGTTTGATAGACTAAAATTGCTCATGGATAAGTTTGAGGATGACACATGGAAAGATAGTTCTTTTCTATGGAAGTTGAGAATTTCTTTTCAAAATTAAGCATGAGGGTGCCACATGTTAGAAATATGTTCACCAATAAATGGTTTAGTGAGCCCCATCTATTCATCTGCTAGTTAATGACACTATCCAAAGGTCTAACCAAAATGAGACAACCTCAGATGAGTGTTGGGCCATCATGTGTCAAGCCTGTGCTACACCAAAGGGAAATGAGAGCTTCTTTGGGTCAAAGAAGTGTCAGGATAACACATGTGGGGAAGTGGAAGGAGGTTGAAACTTATAAAAAAATTGCAAAAAGGATCTTCAGAAGGAAAAGGCCAAAGGAAGAACCACATAAGGTGTCAAGCAATCTTGAGACAAAAAAGGCTAACTGCTCCAAAATGAATAAATGTGGATTTTGATCTACATATACCTTAGATACATGAAATTCATGTAATCCCTTTGAAATTACACCATTTTCTCAAGTTTTCACACTTAGTCATAGAGGTCACTATTAATGGATATTCTTAGCCCTATGAACATTATAAACATTTGGAGGTTGAGTATGAAAGTTACATCTACTATTTTGGCCTAGACCCAATTCCCAAGAAGGACAAAGATAAATAAATACTTTTCAATTACCATATGCCACTTGTATAGACCCAGATACCCTTGACTCATCTTTTCATATGCCTCCTCTTAAAATTTATAATCATTTTTCCTTCTAGGCCAATGGCCCAAGTGAGTATTTGACCCATGATACATTCCACATTGCTAAACATCGATAGAACCCCAAGTCCTATAGAATACTTAAAGCTAGGCCACCTTGCATAGAATGGAAATGAAAAGGAAAATACAAACTTTATAGTCTAACTTTTGTCAAATTTACACTAACCACTAGCCAAGAAGAGGACTCATTTGCCAAGGATGAATCCTAGTTGTATAATGACAAATTAGTTGATTGCTACAAAAATGCCAAATATCCCATCCCTAACAAGATCATGGAGAATTAAGCCCATGAAGGATGAGGCCTTAATCCAAATTAGTAGGTATTTATGAAACCAATTTCTATAACTCAGTACAAAAGAACTTATGGTCCCAGATTTAAATCTAGGGGTAACTCCATGTATCTTATTCATGCTCCAATTCCAACATTTAGTGATGAAGATGTCGATAGCAAAGTAAAGTTTGATCATAGCACTTATAAAAACCTTTCCAATACCAACCTATTTGACCCCCATACTATTTGTACCATTACCCCAGTTTATTGATGTAACCCACTTCCCCTATATCATCCTCAATTAATAGCTTGGGACCAGTAAGAATCCATAATGCCTATAGACAAGTTTGAGAATGATGAGACCTCTTGTGATTCTATAGGCCTAAGAGACAATATTCCATTGGGAGACCACAAACATGGGTTCTCTATCAAATTGGATTCTAAAGCCTATTTTAGAGAATAGGTGAACACCCTTAGACAAAAATAAAAGATTAAAACATTAAGGTCCCAAAATGGAAACCTCTTTGAGGCACCTTTAGACCAAGGTATAAATAAAGAGAAAGGCTAGTCTTTTGGTGAAAACCTATTTTAGGCACCATTTTTTGAGGGTGTTAACCTTTCCTCTAATGAATTTGAGGAGACCACCAATGATGAACTTGCCTTTGGGTCTGAGTTTAGTTCAATAAAATAACATGCCTTTGATCAAATTACCTAGGAATTTCCTAAAGTATTTGTGACATGGCTATCATTTACATCGAGCTATTTAGATTCATCTTGTTTAGGAGATCTTGAATAATTGGTCCAACTAGAGGACTTTATAATTATAGGCCAATTCACATCATTACCTACCATTCTAGAAGATGTATTGACTCTCCTAATGGAAGATATTATGGAAGTCAACATTGGGACTCCTGATGACTCAAAGTGGATCAAATTAGACATGCCCCTCACTAAAGAGGAATAAGAAATATTTATATCCCTTTTGAGGTAATTTGTTGACATTTTTTTATGGGCATATTTAGACATGCCAGGTTTGGACTCCACCTTGGTTTTACACCACCTTTTTATACATCTTGATGCCAAACCTATGAAGCAAAAAATGTGAAATATGCATCCTCATATTACTATACTAGTAAAAAAAGAGTTGGAAAAACTCTTATAATTGAGATGCATCTAACTGATCTAATATTCAAAGTGGATCTCAAATGTTATATCTATTAGTAATAATCCATAAGGAATCATAATCTACATTGATTTCAAGGATATAAATAAGGCCTGCCCTTAAGATGCCTTTCCTCTCCCAAATATTGACATGATAGTTGACTCCACAATTGGATATGAAATGATTTCACTTATGGATGGATTTTTAGGGTACAATCATATTATGATCACACCAAAATATCAACACAAGACAATGTTCACCACTCTTTGGGAAATTTTTTTTATTAGGTTGTGCTATTTGGACTCAAGAATGATGGGGCCACATACCAAAGATTCATGACCAATATATTTCATGATATGATGATTTAATTTGTTAAAGACTATGTCGATGACATATTGGGCAAATCAAAGACCTGTTTCCATCATCCAGCTACCTTACAAATAATATTTGGGAGCCTTCATGAATACAAGGTCAAACCTAATCCCAATAAGTACATCTTTAGTGTAACTTCATGAAAATTGTTAGGCTTTGTCATCCCTCACCAAGGAATTGAATTTGATCCTACCAAAGTATAATCCATTACCAATATGTCACCACCTTATAATTTGAATCAGTGCCATAGTTTTTAGGGCAAGATTTAATCTATCATGTGATTTATCTCACAATTAGCCAACAAATGTCATCCATTTACACACTTATTAAAAAAGGGTGTCAAATTTCATTGGGATGAAGAATGTCAAAAAGCCTTTTGGTATTTTGCCAATCTACCTATTTTTTTATTGTCAATGCCAAGAAATCCATTTCTACTATATCTATCTATCATATATAAATCCCTAAGGGAATTTCTAGTGAAACATGATGACAATGAAAAAGAATATATCAAGTATTATCTAAGCCATACACTAGTCGTGTATGAACACAACTATACACTAATAGAAAAATATTATTTAGCTATGGTTTGTGTAACCAAGAAGATGCATCATTACATACTTCAAAACAATACCATAGTTATTTCCAAATTAGATCCACTCAAGTATTTTCTATCTATGACAACTTTACAAGGCCATATAGATAAATGGATCATGCTCTTGAGTGAGTTTAAGATTGATTATGTCAACCATAAATCTATAAATGGAAAAGTACTTACAAATCAGCTTGTTGAATCTCCCCTTATAAATATTGAACCACTCACTTTTCAATTCCTAGATGAGTCCATCATGACCATCATCAAAACACCTAAGGAGTATCACTAAAATTTATATTTTTATGGATCATTTGCATCACATGGATCAAGGGTAGGCCTATTGTTTATTACACCATAGGGGGATACTATCCCTAAATCATTCCATATGAACTTTCCTTATACTAAAAACATTACTAAGTATGAAGCACTAATTGGGGGAATTATTCAAGAAGTACAATGGAATATTTAACATCTCACATTTTATGGTGATTCTTAGTTAATTATCAATCAAGTTATAGACCACTTTTAGACCAAAGATGACAAGTTGGTGCCATATAAAGCCATGGTTGATGTCCTCAAACAATAGATCACTAACATCAATTTGAACACATACCTAGGGCTAATGACAAGATAACAGGTGCCATGTCCACCATTGGTTTTTTGATCCACCACATAGATAAGTCAAAATAATATCAATTATTCATTAAAAATCTTCTAATGCCTGCTCATGAAAAATTAACCATCACAATGATATGTGATATTGTTGTTCCTAACTCTATATGGTATTTAGACCTATTTAACTACCTTCATGACCAAATCATGCCACCAAACCTATCACATAAACAACAAAAGGCCTTTACCCACCAAGCCTTATGTTATACCTTACTTGGCCCAACCCTTTACTACCACAACTTTGATGGAACTTTGCTTCATTGTTTAAATTTGGTATAAGCAACATTAGCATTAGGGGAATTTCATAAAGGAGAATGTAGAGCCCACACTAGTGGGACCATCCTAGCTAAAAATATCCTACATACTGGTTACTATTGACCAACTATGGAAATAGATGTAGTGGCTTATGTCAAAAAGAGTGACAAATTGCAAAGGCATGCCAATCTGATTCATGGTTTTTCCAAAACACTAAAACCAATACTTACACCATGGCCATTTGTAATGTGGGGACTTGATCTCATTGTTAATATTGACCTTACCTCATCTGATGGCCATAAACACATCCTTACCACTACTGAATATTTCACTAAGTGGGTTGAAGCTATACCCCTCACATGATTGGAAAACATATTTCCAAGTTCATCTTCAATCATCTCATCTCCCATTTTGGTATCCCATTTGATATTATATTTGATAATGATGGATCATTTAAAAATAAGGATGTAAAAACACTTTGTGCTGAGTATAATATGTTTCTATTGCATATTTCTCATAAGGTAATGGAAAAATAGAGGCATCTAATAAAACCATTGTCAACATCCTAAAAATATTATCAATGATTTTGGTTTTTACACCTCCAAATATTTTTCTCTCTTTAGGTTTATCACACTAATTACCATACTTGAACTAGAGCCACTCCATATTCCTTAGTCTATGGTAATAAGTCCATTCTTCCCATCAAGGTTGAGTTACCCTGTCTATTTATCTCATTGAAACACATCCTAGATGATGAAGATTATATAGTAGCTCTCCTGCAAGAGGTAGATTTACTAGATGAGAAATGCATGGCCACTATTAATAGACTTCAAGCATACCAGAACAAACTCCATGGTTAGTATAAATAGTGGGTAAAACATAGAGAGTTAAAGCTTGGGGATCTTGTTCTAAAATAAAACCAAAAGAACACCATGTCTAAGAAGAATAAGGCCAAGTTCAAACCCAATTGGATAGGCCCATATGTCATTGTTGCAAATTATGGATCTAGAGCATACAAGCTCGCTATGCCAAATGGGGATGAACTTGATGAGCCAATGAACATAATCCACTTCAAGCATTATTTTGCCTCAGAGAATTGAAGTATTGTTTATGAGGATTGTTTACATTATACCATATCATCATATTATTTTTACCATATAGTATACCATCCTACCATACCTTCCCTATTAACCATAATTATTTTTATCCCTCCCTCTCACCAAAAGAACACCATGTCTAAGAAGAATAAGGGCAAGTTCAAACCCAATTGGATAGGCCCATATGTCATTGTTGCAAATTATGGATCTAGAGCATACACACTCGCTATACCAAATGGGGATGAACTTGATGAGCCAATGAACATAATCCACTTCAAGCATTATTTTGCCTCAGAGAATTGAAGTATTGTTTATGAGGATTGTTTACATTATACCATATCATCATATTATTTGTACCATATAGTATACCATCCTACCATACCTTCCCTATTGACCATAATTATTTTATTCCTTCCTCTCCTACCCTTTGACCTTAGTTCCATTCCATTAGTTCTTAGTCACCTTTAATGAATGGATTTAGATGAAGTTTTAGCAGTTGATTTAGTATTCTCGATAGAGGCAGTATCTTGGACTAGTATGATAGTAGTTTGATAGTTGCATCCTTCATTTGTTATTTCATTTCATTACACATGTTACTAGTTATAACCACCTTTAGGTAAATTAGTGTCTCACTCCATGCTACTAATTATAACCCCTTTGGTAAATTTAGTATCATTGACCTATGATGTTCCTTCCTAATTATAACCACCTATGGGAAAATTGGGAGAAACACCTTTACCATGCCTTACCACATCACCTTGCCATTGTTATATTGTGTTATTTGCCTAAATTCACGAAATTATTTCTACCTAATCGGATTCCTTCACTTTTAAGGTGGAACTATAGTGACTTGAGGTCTTAATGGGACTATGTAGGTAATGCTTGATTCATGTTGAGGTTAGCTCAGTCACCCTTTTGCCATGCTCTCATCATTTTGTGAGAAATTTAAGTTTGAACACTCTCATTATTTTGTGAGTTAGACCATTTAGTTTCTTTTAATTATTGATTGAGTTGAGATGCTTAAAAACACCTAAACATTTTTAAAAGACCTATAAAATCCTAAAAAACACAAAATCATGAAAATTAGCCTAGAATATCCATGCAAGATATAAAGCCATAATTTTTTTGAGATTAGCCATCTTATTTGTTTAATTTATTTATTGACCCCCTTGGTCAATTTCCTCCCATTTGTTGAAGAACTACATCAGCCTAAGGTTTGTACAAACTATGTAGGCAATACTTGGATACATGGGGTATCTCATGTTACCTCAGCCATACCTTTTCTTTTTTATCACTTCTTTGCCTTAAGGATTCTAGGAAATCTAGCTATTTCATGAATAACCACTTGTCATTTAGTTTCTCCATACTTATTTGGCCTTAACCTTACACTCTCATTGTTTTATGAGTACTCTATATTTTCATGCTATCACTAATTTTTTAGTAACTATTTCACATGCTCTCATTATTTTACAAGACCATTCCCATATTCATATACACACCAATCATGTTTCTTTATCATCCTTTTTATTGTATCCCATATCCTGGGAGAACTACATTTGGCCTGAAGTTCATGTTGGATCTTACATCCATGGAACTATGTAGGTAGTGTCTACTTACCTTGTGCATATAGAGTCATCTCGACTACCCCTTCCTTTTCTTCTATTCCCCTATTTTGTTTATTTGTTTCATTATCTCCTATGGCCTATGGGTAATTTTTGTCATCTTATTTATGTCATTTCTTACCTATATCATAGGGTCAACCTTGTGCCATTATTCTTGTGTTGTTATACCTATGTCATTACTACCTAGTTTAGGGGTCACCCTATCACCAAGAGTAACACCTAAATTACACACGCATGAACAATTATTTTTTTGTTTGCACTAACATTTTTATTAACCATTGTTTGTGTTCATTTCATTTTTTTATTGTTTTGTTCACTTTTTATTTCTTGGTGTTTTGTTGTGCTTTTTGTTTATTGATGTTTTATCTTCCTATTTGTTTTTTTGTTTGGATATTTATTTGCTTTCCTTATTTTGCCTTGACTTAATATATTTTTGTTTATTAGGTTATTCCTTGTGCATTATACTTAAGTATATCCATATTCCTATGGTAATATTATCATCATGGTTTTTATCATTGGTGCATTATTTTCAATTATTTATTGGATCAAGTGTCAGTACTTATGCATATTTTAGATAAGTTATCATGGTGTTTCATATCATGTTGCATACCATCATTTTATAAAACAAAAATCAGCTCAAGAAATATTACAAGAAATGATGCCACAGTACTTCTCCTTGGTCACCTAAAAAATTATTGATTTATCCAAATATTACCCAAATATAAAGTAATTAAATCATGAATGAACTTTAATCCTTGTTAGTTAGGATGTGAATCTCCATACTATCAGGTTGCCAAATTCATGTATATACTCTATACCAAATTACTCTTACTCTATGATTATGGATTCTGTACGTAATCCCCCTTTTTGATTTTCTATATTGTTCTAAACTAACATGTTAATCATTATAACTGACTTTGGATAGATCATTGTGTTTCAATCTATCTAGATGTTAATGCTTATAACTACATTTGGAAAAATAATTATCATTATCCTACCCTTCATGGGCACATTTTCATTATGCTTATGCTTATAATCATCTTTAGGCAAATCATTATCTATATTTTCCCAACTAGGGCATGTTTTCATTTTGCTAATGATTATAACCACCTTTGGGTAAATCATTATCATTTTACTCATTACATTGATGATTATAACCATCTTTAATAAAATCATCCTTTTTATCTACCTAACTAGGGAATCTCACTATGCCACTAATTATAATCTACTTTGGACAAATTAGTCTCCCCCCTTTTACTTTGGGTCCCATCATTTTCCTTCTTTCAAGTAACTAATCACTAACCTTATTTGTTGACTATCTCTTGAGGGGGTATCCAAATATCATTCATCTCATGTTTGTGCATTATGAATTAAAAACCTTTTCATTCATTGATAATCTTTTATTATTCCTATAGCTTGAAATGCCTTTTCAAGTAGGAGCAAACTATAGACACCCCATTCTAGCCAAAACTAGCTTCCAAACAAATTTCAGATTGACTTCTACCAAACATAAAAAATTAAGCCTAAGACTTAATAAACATCCAAATTTTATTTTTGAATCATTATTTAATTCTCAAAATCATGTTGAGGCATCCTTATTTGAGGTATTATACTATACACAATAATAACCTCTCATAGATTCATCCCTAGTTACCTTGTGACCTAATAACTAGTAATTTGGCCTATGAACCCATTATATGATGAACTTGACAATGTATTAAAATAGATAAAATTATAATAAAATTAATAAACTAATTAAACTATATTCAATTGTTAGTTAAATTATCCATTTGTAATTAATTAATAGCTAAAAATGGAAAATCAAAAATTCAAAATATTGAGCTTCTTCATCATTGCCTTTATGAATTGTCAAATTCTCACAAATATATCAAAATATATAATTTGAAAACCATACCTATTAATTTAAAATCATAATTACATGTACCATCCTTAACTCAACTAGAGTTAACTTTAACTCATCTGTGATTAGTTTGAACTCATTCCATGCTTAAATCCTAACCTGACTCAACTTGGGTAAAAGTTAACTTTAGAGGATATAAATACAAGGCCCTACCTATTGATCAATAAGCTCTTTTTATTTAAATTTATTATCCTCAAATATATGCAATAATCCTTTCTAGTAGTGTTACCATGCCAAAGTCATAATCCAACCAACCAAACCAAGGTGCCAAGGAGATGTGGAGCAAATGGAGCTTCATTGACAAAGATTTCTTGATATATATAGCTGAGAAAGCCACTTTAGAAAGCTATTTTTGAAGCTGAAAGGAAGGTAAAATTATGATTTATTTTGTTTTCTAGTTGAGTTTTCATTATATACTTGTTACATATTCTCTACCTAGTGTCTATAATAGAGGTGTTAGTGTTTAGTGTGCTTAGTTTGAGTTTATTTTCTTGACTAACACTATACTAATCTTCCCTCTATGGATTCCTTTTTCATAGTTTATACTAATAATAATCTTATTTAATCCATATAATTTGTGTTGAAAGTAAAAGGAACATATCCCCTAGGGAAATTACTCCCACATTACCTTCAAAATCAGTGTTAGTGGGTTAAGTCATGGTTCTACCTTTGTAGTTAGTGATCTAAAATATTGGACCAACACTAATCAATGAACAAGAAAGTATATGTGAGGGCCTAAAAATCATTCACACCATTTCCTAGGTCACCCTAATAAGTTGATTTTTTTGTATATTGTGTTCATAGTGATTATCATTACATGATTCACATTGTATTATATTTATAGTCTTAACTATTACTTAATTCATATTGCATTATATTTATAATGGATTCATGAAAGAAATTATCTATCATATGTTACATAAGATTATGCATTTTCTTGTAAAATATTTTCTTACTTTCCAAGATTCTATGCATCTCATTTTTACATGCTTAAAATTTGATAATTACTCAAAACTTAATTTTGAGTAATCTTCATCACATTGTACTTCACATTGTTATAACATTTAAAAATCATGCATGGAATCTTTAATTAAATCCAAACTATAAATATTATTAATACTCATTATTATATTATCTAATTTTAATTATTTTGATTATAACTCGATGTCAAATATCATATACAAAACCTCTTGTACTCTCCCTTCCTCATCCTCAACCCACCTCTATCTATCAACCTATTCCTATTTTTTTTTCAAGGCCCATCGTAGATTCTTGTGTTTATGTTGTCCAAACTAGAAGGGTATGACCACTTTACCTTCCCAACCCCCTCCTCCTAATCATATTTATATTCCTCCTCCACCTCCTTTAAGATAAATTTATCAACCTAAAGCATATGATATGATTGACCAATTTTTAAATACCCCTACCAAAATTTCTATTCTAGAGTTATTACAAAAGGCACCATCTTAAAATATATATTATATGTAATGTTGTGGGATAAAACTCTTCTAATGGATACAAAACCATCTTAATTTACTTCTATTATGAATAATTTTAAAGTATATTTATCATATTATTACTTTGTATTAATAGTATGTACCTCCCAATCATTTCATCAAGAAAACTCTTTCATTATTTATTCAAATCCAAATACATGGATAATTAGTTAGGCATTCATTGGTTGAAAATGGATTGGGAATAAATATCTACACTTATGAATTCATATATTAATTGGGTTCAATAAATATGATATTCAAAATTCTAATCAACTTATACATAAATTTGATACCACTCTTATCAAAATACTAGGCACTATTATAATGGATTTATTATTAGCCCCCAAAATAATCTCTACTACTTTTTAGTTTGTTTTTGAGTAGGTAATATATAATATACTCTTAGTTCAACCTTAGATTCACATAATGGAATATATAACTTATAAATTTCATACACATATCAAATGCTTATATGAAAATCATAAATATAAAATTCCAACTAATGATGCAACTTTTCATTATTACAAAATAACACAATCATAGCCAAATCAAGTGTCTATAATACCACCTCAAAAATTGATTCCAATGGAAAAAATACATACTTACAAATTAAATGAATCAATAAATATAAATAGTACCTCACCAAGGCCCCGAAGTCATAATAAAATATTAAAGACTATCAAATAAGTTATGCCATAAGTTCAAAATCTCAAGTAAATGAAAGAAACTATTGAGGAAATCATACCATAAGTGATATTTCCCACACAAACAAAATGATCTATCCAAGAAAAGGTTTAATAAGCACCAATTGCAACATAATTTATCCAATAACTACCATTATTGATAAATTTATAAAATAATTGTGTAATTTAAGATTACTATAGCAATGATGATGAGGCTACACAAGAACTTACAAATGAGCAATTTGGCAAGCTAAATTTCAATCCCAATGATGAATATGAATACTTATATTATTATTTATTTAAATGTGTTGGTGTGGGTGAATACCAAGATATCTCTTCTATACAAGGTAAGGTAAAAACACTCATTTCTACATAAAATGATCTACAAGATACTTAAAATAGTTGCAATACTATTTTACCACTTTGGGACCTCAATGCTCCTAATATAATGTTCATATCTCCTAAGGTTAAGGTACAAAAAACATACTCAAAGACTCACCTAAATTCACATGCATAAATACCATTACCAAATCAAATAAAAGCATGTTCAAAAGAGAATTTCTCAATAAAGGTAATTCAAATTGATTCTATCAAGAAATATAAATAATATTCACCAAGACCCCAAAGTCCTAATAAAATAGAAAATACTATCAAATAAGTTATGCCACAATTTAAAACACTCAAGTAAATGGAAGAGACTATTGAGGAAATCATACCACAAGTGATAGTTCCCACACAAAAAAATGATCTATCCAAGAAAAGTTTTAAGAAGCACCAATTGAAACATAATTTATTCAATAACTACCATTATTGATAAATTAGAAAATAATTGTGTAATTTATGATTACTATGGCAATGATGATGAGTCTACACAAGAAATTATTAATTAGTAATTGGGCAAGCTAAATTTCAATCCCATTGATGAATATGAATACTTATCTCATTATTTATTTAGATGTGTTGGTGTGGGTGAATACCAAGATATATCTTCTATATAAGGTAAGGTAAAAACACCTATTTCTACATAAAGTGATCTAAAAGATACTTAAAATAGTTTTAATACTATTTTACCACTTTGGGACCTCAATGTTCCTAATACAATGATCATATCTCCTAAGGTTAAGGTACAAAAGACATACTCAAAGACTCACCTAAATTCACATGTATAAATACCATTACCAAATCAAATCAAAGAATGTTCAAAAATAATTGTTCAATAAAGTTAATTCAAATCAAGAATCAATATCCAATGTTGTTCCTACAAATATGGTTTCAAAACATTTACCAAAGTAGTGTTCATCTCATTTGAATCCTGTCATGATTAAACCACTTATATATGAAACACAATGAAATAATGTCATAGTTACTCACATTAAATAGGATAATATATTTATTTTATATATATTATCTTCATCTTGGATATGATACAAAACATCTCAACCAAGCTACATCAACTAAGCATTGCATTAGGTCTATCACATTACTAATCACTCTTGGTCCTAGATCATGTGTAAAATTATTTCACATTGATCCCACCTTAGAAAAATATAATGTAATACTTTAAATATCATGACAAATATTAATGGGAGCTACCATGCATGCTAATTATGATTATCTAACATTTCATCAAGATAGTGCAATGGTCATAGCTTTAAACAAGGTCATAATCACAATACAAGAACACAAAGTACGGCACATTATACCAAAGATATCTGACATGACTAAAATGCAATGGAATCAAATCCAATAATGTTACATAGCATCATGCCATTCCAATTTGAGGTTTAACATAAAATTAATTAGCTGAATACATATTTTATTTAAGAAATCCATGGGCATTTTATCCTAATTGAGAAATTAGTTAGTCGCTTGCACTTTCCTTGTATATTACTCCTTTTCTTTCATTATTATTTATTCTATCCCTAATTAAATCATTATTATAACCCATTGGCTTTATTTTCAATTTGGTTACTTACCTTTTTTACTTTCAAATTGATTCAAATAATCTAAAACACCTATAACTATGGAACTAAACTTACATATTATTACAATTCTTACACCCTATGGCACTTACATGATCTCACACTGCTAATTTTACATGAACACATTTATCCTCTTCCCTATTTTATAAGTATGTACAATCCTACATATTTTACATATTTACACTACATTACTATGACTCAAAGTTACATATACATCGGGGGCATTGTTTGCCTTCCATCTTATCATGATATGTTTTTTCACCTTATTGAGGATTATTTGAATTCTTCCTACTTCCCATATTTTCAAAACATTTCTTCTTATCATCTCTTTTCAAATATCTTCAAGAATTCAAATAATTTAAAAAATTCAAAAAAAATGCATATATTTCAAAAATTCAAAATATATTTTAAAATTCAAAATCAAGACCTAAATCATTTTCAAATGTTGCAATCTTACTTATTTTCATATTTTGTTTATTCTATGTTAAGTAGATAGCATATTTCATATTTTAATGCACAATCCTTCTTAAAAGGCATTTGACTGTGATACATGACATACTTCCACATGATTATTTGATGTCAGGCTTTCCTTGTTACCCAACAACCTTGCTAAGTTAAGGGCATACATTCATTCTCTATGAACACTTTTACAAGTTGACTGCAACTGATTTATGGGTGTAACTATGTGCAAGGTTTTGAATTGATGCATTTCAAATCTAATTCATCATCAATAAAAATTATGAATAAAATAAACAAGATTACTTATAAGGATTTTTCATGCATTCAAAGATGTCAAATGTTCATGTTGACATTAATTTTGCATGACTATTATAGTGAAGGTAGGAGTGTTGAAAACCCTAGCCACTAGATCTTTAGGGTCTATGATGAAAATAACATAGACCTATAATTAGACCATTTAAAGGACATTTTTAAGAAAAATGGATACAGAGCAAAAAAATATCAAGAGCATTCAAACAAGCCAAGGAAAAACACATCAGGAAACATAAAATAGACACAATTACAATAGGTCCAATAACCTTGTTACTGAAGGAGTTTCTAATATGGTTTATAGGATCTTTCAATTACAAAAAATATGCACAACCTTCTTACCTATTCACAAACTTAGACAATATATAAAGTTAATTAAGGACCACATGGAACCTTGGACAAAAGGTGAGGTTTATAAAATTAAGTGTTCTTACAATATTCCTTACATCAATGAAATAGGTTGATCTATCCAGACGAGGATTAAGGAACATGTTATTAACAATAGACTTGAAAAGATATAAAAATAAGCTCGTGATAAATACTTCCATAAAATCAAGCACTCTAGTTACATGGATAACACAAAGGTTCTTATTGTACAAGACCATTATAAAAAAACACAAGTTGAGAAAAGCCATAGAGATAGGTTGACATGCCCAAAATTTTAAAAAAGATGAAGGGATATGGATTAATCAAGGATGGAAACCCATAATGAATAGATCAAAAGGATCTACCACTTAATTTGTTCTATTTTTCTCATGTTTAGTTTAGAATTTATGGGTTCTTAGACCTTTTATCTATCTTAATTTATATTATCTCTATATAAATATTTTAATTAAAATAAAAAAATTGAATCAAAAAATTAATTTGGTAAGTGTTTATCCTCATCCATGTAATAGTTTTAAATATAACTTTCCTTTCATTCAATAATACTAGTCAACAATCTTGAACGGATCTCTATCTAATGCCTTCACTACAAAAATCATGCCACATTAATATTAACATGATTTTTTGACATCTTTGAATGCATGAAACATCCTTATAAGGAGGTTAGTCTTTTTATTCTATTTATGATTTATCCTAATGATGAATCACATATGGTGATTCAAAACATGTTAGTTTAAAATATTGAACAAATTTACACACATAAATTAGTCGTACTCACTCTTATGGACTGTGAAAATGTTAAATCTCTTTATTTTATAGGTTGTTTCTATCCACAACCTATTTACCATGTTGAGATACACATTATTAAAATGTTTTACTACTCACTCATTCTTTAAAAATGTATTACATGAAATATGTTACTCACTAAAAATTCAATTCATACATATGATGGATATATATTAATTCATTTTCTACATGATTTTATTTGCATTCCCTTTAACCATTTTTTGTAAAGATACAAAGGGGATAGCCTAATCGAATTATGGAATAAGCTATTCTAGAGTAGGCCAATTAATTATTTTATATTTATAATATTTTGATAAATATAATGAATATGAGAATATGTTAAATATAAAAAATTACAATGACACAAAATATTATAAAATTATAAATTCAAAGGAGAAATAACACAACTTATTCACTAATACGTAAGTAATCTGGCATGTATATGTGTATAAGAAAACAGTTTAAATGTTTACCTTAATTAGATAATTTTGGAAATTAGCCCTCTATCAATTTGGACACTACCATTATAATCTAAACACTATAATCAACACTTTTATCCCTATATTGATGCTTCTATCCATCACAGAATACAAATCATTTTCTAAAATGATCACCTATTCTTGTTAGGGTTCACTACCTCCTTGCATATTCTCTATTCAAATATTGTGCATATGTTTTGGATATCACTCTTTACCTTAGAACCATAGGTCTTAAATTTGTGCATGTCACCATGTAAAATAGGGGTTTGTGGGCTCAGGTGAAGTCAATCTAACCTCCAATACCCCTTTGTCAATGAGTGTTGTTCACATAGTGATATACTATGAATATAGCCTCAAACCAATGTAGTTCTCTCCCTTATGTGGGATTTTGTGTGAATAATTATGTAATATGCTAGTGTAGATAGTCAAATATGAATTTATATTTTACAATAGTCTTGTATAATTATAAAATATCAATCATTGCTCTACCTTTCAATTATTGACTTGCCTTGAAGCTGAAAGATTCACATTCACCATCACATTGTTCCTAAATGCTTATATTATGGTCTAAACCTTATATTATAATTACCCAAATCATTTTTAACCCACATTATGTTTAAAATTTAATATATATCCTTCATTATTAATGACATAATTTTAACAAATTTTTATCTTCCTAGACACTTGCAAATGTGCTAATGTCCCTGATCTACTGCATGTTTTTGTACCTTTAAAATATTTAAATTTTCAAATATTTTGATATGTAAGATTCAACATATTTTTTTAATTTTAACCCTTCCTTCAGAAATATTTAAAAATTTGTGGTATAAATACAATTTTAAGCCCACTCATTATTCACTTGGCAAACACCTTTCAAGCTTATACTAGACTACTAAAAATAAATTTCACAACCAAACTATTATACCCTATTATTTCCTATTTTCAAATCAATCAAAGGAGTAGTCATATTATAGGTCTATAATATTAAAAGAGTATCCCATGAGTAGTATGTTCCAAATTACAATTTATATCACTACATGCACTCGCATATAGCATATTACAACATTTTTCACACACAAGCCCACATAAGAGGGAGAACTACATTGACCTAAGGCCTTATTTGGAGTATATGGATATGTAGGTAGCACTCAATGATAGAAGGGTATTTGAGGTCAAATATACTTCACTTGTGCCCATTAACCCCTATTTTTTAAGGTGGTATGCCTTAATTAAAGGATTTAGATATTTTATAAAAATACCAATATTTAGATCCTATGTGTAAGATCTAGGTAGATAATCTACAAGATAACTGTGACATCTAAAAAGTAAACATAAAATATCTATAAAAAAAAATTGTACTAGGATTTAGATAGAAATAGTGAAATCAGGATAGTAGCATTGACACTAGTGTCCATAGGGTAATATAAGTGTTTAATATTATAGAAAGAAAATATCCAGATGTTGATAATGGGATCTTGATATTTAGATAGACCACTTATGCATGTGCACTACTCAAATCTTCTTGTGCATTATTGTATATGCTAAGTATAATTTCTCTTTTGTAATGCTATTATTAAGATATTGAATGTTGTACTTTCTATATTTGGGATATGCTTAGATTCATTATATCTTATCATAATATATATAGAATATAAATTCATTAATTGGATTGATTTTTAGAGTAAATAATTCCTTAGTTGATTAGGATACTCTCCAACCATTAATTCAAAAAAGGGTTAAACATTTGGTGAACTTGACTTCTAAGTCTTTTTTATGGAAATCGTAACTCACCCTAAGGTTTTAAACTCCTAAGATTTTTGCTTGTTATATTTATTTAGATTTTTTATATCATTTATACACAACCTCTCATAGTTCTATAATAGGTGGTGTTTCTATTTAACATCTTGAGCTTCCCCTTAGGTCACCTAAAATGTCTCAAGCTAATATCATGTCTAATTCTAGTAATAATGAGAGTGTCAATAATGACAATGAGCCACATACTAAAAAAATATTTTAGAAGATGAATATGATCATGAGGATAATTAAACACATGAGTATAATGAAAATGAACAAGTAGATCAATAATAAGTAAAATCTATTGCATTATTTTGAAAACACGTCCATGAGAATCCTGAAGATCTCCACAAGATCTTTAATACTATATTGTAAATTAAAAAAATAAAAGGTTTTAGTGACAAGCCTTAATATCATTCAATATAAATATTGGGTCTACTAGATATTCCTATTAGACATCAATACCAATCTCCCTCCCCTCAGGCACAACATTGCATACTACATCTAATGGGGGCATAATATATGTTTTAAAACCATTATCCTTGAAATATCAACCAATTATTACTACATCCTCCATGGTAAATGTTGACTATTTTAACCACAGTTCAAAATAAGTTAACTCCATATAGTACAAAAATTGATATACGGGTCTTGTAATATCTTATAGGGTGTATCATGGTCCTATTTGATGTCATTTGATGTGTTATTTATCTTGGTCATAGTCAAATCTAGTCCTAAGTCATTTCATGTCACTTAAGGTCATTATTTTGAGACATTAATGAGGTTTTTATGGTTTCCCATAGTATACAAGTGTATCAAGATGCCTTTTAATGTCCTATATGTCAAAATCTTGTCATAAGTGGTAGTATCTAAGTAAAAATGTGTAGGTTCATAAGTTAGATCAAGAAAATAGTTAGAAAAAGGAAGTTTTGGGAAATTGTATGAACTATGCAAGTATTTATACACATTTGTAAGGTTTTTAAATGAATATTCAGCTTCATTGAGTTCACTTCTACATTTTATTAGCTTTGGAAGTCCCAAAATTGGCCAAAACCCATTCTGCTCCTTCATCACTCTTTTTAGCATATAAAAGTGGTCAACAAGTTTTCTCATGGTACAGGTAATAAGAGAATAATTGGGTCAAATTCCTCTAAAATATGTTAATTTAATTGTTCTAATTCATATTCATGGTAGAATTTGGAATATTAGTTTCTCATTCTTTATGAACCATTGTTTAGAATTTGATTGCCTCTTTTTGCATGTTTATCCCCACACCCTGCAAGTTTCCTCCTTGTTTAAAATGGTCCATATAAAACACTTGATTAAATTTTTTATATAATATTTTTACATCCTTATCTCATGTTTTACATCTTTTATTTCACTTTTGGAGGTGAATTGATGAGCCAAATGGCTCAAGTTACTAGTTGAGATCACCAATGAAGTTACAAGCATGTTTCATTAACTACAGAGGTTATCCTTTCCTATAGTGGTTTCAATAAAAAGTGTATTGATGTTTCATGCTTATTGTATTTCATGGAATATACCTTACTTGCAAATCTCAGTCTCAAAGTCTAACATCAATGAAGTTTTAGTTATATATGGAACATAGTCAAACCTTCCTACAAGTATCCATCTACAAGTAGGTAAAGGGAAAACTACATAGCCATGGTGATGTAATGAGAAGGTTTCAAGGTCTTGAGAACCTTTCCAACATAAAATTAATAGTTTGTATTTCCTAAATAATTCTAATATTGGTTGTGATAATCAGTTCCTTACCCACTACCTTGTAGCCTATATATGCACCTACAATGGTTTGATCGTAACTCCACAAAGGTCTATGAGGTTTTAATACAAGTGTTTAAACTAGTTTGAGATCCTCATAAATCTTATATACATGGATAAGGTCATAAGGTCATAAAAATAAATATTGGGGCCATATTATGGAAATCATACTTGAATCATGTTCATAATTAGATAAAGTGAGTTAGGGACTTGTTACCTTAATTCCTCTGAAACATGGCCTTTTCCATTCTTTATGCTATCATATAATAGGGTGGCATGAAGTATAGATAAATTTAAATGATTATATCTTGTATCCTAGGCATAGGAGTGAGGATTTAACCAAATATATATAGTTTTTGGTCCCAATAAGATATTTAGATAAAGCTTCTATTCTAGACATTCTTTCACTATAGGTTCTCAGTTTTTCTATAGCATGTTAAACTTAAAATGACCTTATAGTCTAAGGTTGCATGATAGGAGCATATCTCCATGATAAGTAACCCTATTAAGGTGATAAGGAAAATATTGGCTCAAGAAAAATTTAAATGGTTTTAATTATATGGCTTTGACCTATATCATCACCTACAGGTTTACCCTTTCCCCAAAAAAGTTCACCTACAGTTTGACTGTAGGTACTTACAAGCTCATGATATGAACCTTGGAGAATGGAAACCTAAAAATATAAACACTTTCCAATTAAAATTGGTTCCAATAAATTCAAATAAACCCTATGATTTTTAATATAGATTCCAAGAATTGAGAATCTTTGACATGTGTCCTTTTGACCCTCAGAATGACCACCAACAATCAGTTGTAGGATGACAGTGCACCAAAGCATAATATTCTAGAGGTTGGCATAGAATATGCATGATGTGAAAAAGTATTAATGACTTTTAAATTAACTTTATGACTTTGAGGAAGTATTAAATCATAAAATTCAATTTTTAATACAAAATGTTCACCTATAGGCATGCCTTATCTGCATGAACACATAGTAACAGTTGACTACAAACTAACCTAGTCAAGTAGAGGTGAGTGAATTTTGAGGAGTTGGAAAGGAAGAATGGGTGTTAGATATGATTATAACATCCTCAAAAATTATAATGAACATATCACCTAATTCTCATCAAATGTAAATAGGGTAAGGAGTGTTTTAATTCCCAACCTATAGTCAACACA
Organism: Torreya grandis; assembly: GCA_037957365.1. NCBI lineage: Eukaryota > Viridiplantae > Streptophyta > Pinopsida > Cupressales > Taxaceae > Torreya > Torreya grandis. The sequence goes on along the minus strand of JARHVA010000812.1, from coordinate 3,074,557 downwards.
CCAATCTTACACACAATCAGTACTACAAAAGTCTATCTTGGGTTTAAAGATGTTTTGGGATGATAAAAGTATGATAAAACCCTATATTTTCTTACATAGGGTATATATTAATTCTAAGATATTCTCATATCTTTATTTTTTTAGGATAATAAAGGAATTACCCTCTATTCTATCTCAGATAGAGGACAGTCCTAGATAGATACACCCTACAGGTTTCATATGAGAATGGTTAAAGAGATTATTTAAATACTATTAAATATTTTTATAAAGGTTTAGGAAGTGGTCTCAATAATAAGTAAACATTATTAATGTGTCATAGTTCTAATAAATCCAACATAGTGTCCTAAACCTATAGATATACAGACTAAGACTATTAGGCCCTGACTAGGCTTAAAGCCCTAATGGGGGTGTAGTATCATTTATAAAACTATAATAAACTTCCAATTAATTATACCATCTTCATGTGGAGATATTAAGTGTGTGAAATCCATTAAGTTGTAGATATTCATCACATTCTGGCCAAGCATGACCTTTTTCACCTCAAGCTTACATAAAATATAGGGAAGAGCTTGAGAAGGCATATTTGGAAGCTCATATCTATATGGAGATTTATTTTGGAGACATAAGGATTTGGGAGGTTTTGAATAGGGTCCTAATCATGATTCTAGTGGAACTTTTTTGAGGATTGAGCATTAAGATTTTATGAACAATACTTAAGAATCAAAACTACCTAAAACCTTTATTCATTACCCAATGTGGAAAAGGTGCATATAAATGCATCTAATGATCTAGATGACTTGGAAAGTGATTTTAACTTATATATAAATCCACTAGGCTTCTCCCCATTAGATTTAATTGTAATCTATATGTACGGATAGGGTATAAAACTAGTTTTCTTGATAAATTGTAATGCTTTATAGGTTAAAGGGATATTTGAAAGAGGGTAATCACTCTAGGAGATCAAGTGGGACCTAATCTAACCCCTATTAATATCTTACTTTAATTAAACACACAAGTACCTCTGCTAGCTCTTTCACTTCAAGCAGTACAAACTAGCATGGTGAATAGAATATGATCACCCAGTGAGAAAGTGATAACTCTAATTAGGAGGCATTTTAAGGTATACCTAAAGGATTTAGGGATATAAGGACTCTTGAAACATTTAATACCACCCCCTTTATGTATTGTATTAGAAAATTTAAGGTCACTTGAATGACAAGTGTGAAGAATGAGTGAAAGAAGCATGATGGTGATTGTAGGCAAGGAGAACACTTGAATAGAAGAAGATCAATGATTGGGAACACATCTAATGAATTTTTTATATTATTATTAAACACCTCATCATATTTCACATGTGTTAACTATTCTTATTTTACTCTAGAACGCTTAAGAGAATCCAATGATGAAGGTGGTTTCAAAGATGGTGGTTGAAGGGTCTTACACTAAATTTAAGGATTTTTCATGCTTGGAGAGACATTTGTCCAAATATACCTTGCATGGTATGTTTTATAATTATTTCCTATACATATTTAACACTCTTTCTTATCTTTAAACTTGTTCTCATGACTCTTGAGCTTCATTCTTCTCTCTCCTCTCACACATTCTATAAATACTAGCCATTTTGGCTCTTGTTTTCTAATTCTAGACCTGATATGGTGAAGATATGATGGTTTTATGTTTTAATTTTCCTTTAAATAATAAATTAAATATTATTTTTATTTCACAAACATCTTTTCTAAGTGTGTGAAGTGATGAATCGTGATGTCTAGTGATAATCTTTTATCCTTGTTTCTCCTTATCCTTTCATGTTTGGTGTAAGAAATTCTCATTTTAATAGATAATATGGAGTATATATAGTTTTTTTGGCTATCTTTAAGTGTTAAATTATCCTTATACTCTAAATCTAACCTTCGGTCCACTTAACTTGAGTTTTATCATACATATCAGCTCTATATTGAAATACTAATGTTAGAACATCTTAGGAATTTGAAACTAGTGTTGTAGGTATTATTTTTTAGTGTAAGAGTATGATGATCTTGTGAAAATACTTATGGTGTATCACCCCCTTATAATAGATTTATTTCATGCATACTTATACCCCTTTTTCATGCAAGTAACTAGTTAGTATAGATGATAAGCACTTAAAGGTCAATTCAGGGAGCTAACCCTTAATCTGAGAGGTCTACCTCTACTATAGGAAACCCATAGGCCTAGAGGTATTCCAATGTTTCCCAAATCTTAGGGTATGATTGAGCAACCTAATCTATGGCGTGATATTTTTTCCAATAGTTAAGGAATTCCCAGTGGCACCATTGTCCTAAAGATAACTTGTGAAGGTGAATGTTGGTCTTGATAACATCAGTTGTATATGGTGTGTTACTTAGCATTTGGAGACTTCATTCAATGTAAAATATAGTTTAGACCATTTTTTTGTAAAATAACTAGGTTCATACTTCATAATCATTAATAGGTCATCTTTTTGTATATTTTTCAATCTCATCAATCCATCTCTTCAACCTAAAATTCCTCTTGAAATTCAACACCCTCAACCTATTCTACCCTTTGAATAGTAGGAGGACTTTGCTATCCAAGAAGACCAAGAGAGTGAGGAAGAACTTGAATATAACATGGTAAGGTACCATTCCTTCCTATAATTTAACACTAAAAATACATTCCATCTTGATGCCTATGATGACATTCCCCCTAATGTTATAAATAGTGTTCCTACATTCAATGGTGAAGGCATGTCACTCCTAGTGAGTGCAATAGAGATATATCAAACTTATGTAGATTTCATAATGTCACTAAGGTTAACATTGGAATTAGAATCCTTTTAATTTTAATTAGAGGCAAATCACTTAACTGGTATAGGACTTTTTCTGGTGGTTGCATCACAACATGGGATGAATTTGGAGTGATGCTAACATAAAGATTTGAGGACAAGAATGATCACATTTCACTCATTTACCAACTCAATGTGATCCAAAGATCCTCTAAGGAAATAATTAATTATTTTAATGAGATATTTCAAAATACTTGGTATATGTTTCCTCTTCCCATGAGACCGCTCACTATTTTTGTGTTTCCTACATACTTGAGGGCCATTGGTATGGACATAGCCATCATGATACAATCCATGGGTGGTATCACTCTACCTAATAATCTAAACATACCATTATAGATTATAATGTCCTCATTTAAGTAAGAAATTTTCCTCTAAAATTTTATGTCTCTACTTCCAAATACTTTTGTTGTTGTTCCAAATGTTGCACAAGTTCCTAATGTTAATGCTAAGACAAAGACTGCTCCTAAGAAGGCAAATGATGCCATGGATAAAGATGTAAGAATTAATTTTTATAAGCTCAGATTAGGCAATAAATAGTTCAAAAATGTTCTCATCAAAACCCTTACCCATATCATCATCAATATGGGTAAGGGAGAGGTCAAGGGTAGCATAATTTTAACAAGCCTACCAATGCATACAATCCTACTTCAACCTCCAATATAAGAGCAATGATACTAGTGAATATCAATCTAATCCAAGGAGAAGAATGGAAACAAGGTAAATTCATGGATTATAATGAAGGTGGAGAACAATATCTATTTACTTAAGGAGGATTCACTCCTCTACTATCAGTATAATATGAATTCTTAATGAAAGTAAGTGAAGGTTAGCAACCTCAAGGAGTAAGTTTCAATAACTTCCTAGTTGAAGATAATTTTGTAATTAAAAAAGTAAATGTAGTTAAAAATAACACTAGAGGCAAGATCAAGGCTCTAGGGTATGTTAATGGTGTGCCTACACGTGCAAATAGTCCTCCTATAAGGTAGCAAGGCATGAATACAAGCATGGTAGTCCCTAATACTCCAACACCTCGTTCAAGTCAGAATGTTGGAAGGCCTACTCAAAGTGATTCAATACCTCAAGTTTTAACCACTTTTTTCCTCCAAGGACACAATAAAAGATAAAAAAATACTACCCTAAACATTTTAGATTCAGTGAAAAGTGCTAAGTCATTCATTTCCCTTTGGGATGTCCTTAATATGCCTAGCCAAAAAGAGCTCTTGTAAAAATAATTGTCCACTATCCATGTTATTCCTCCATCATTAATTCATGGTAATGGTAATGTTTCTCTTACTGATGTACCTAATAAAATTTTATATCCTTATACCAAATCTAGGAATCCTCCACCCTTCTACCTCACTCTCATTATGGGGGATAAACTAGTTCATAACTACCTAGTTGGTAGTAGAGCTAGCACATTAGTGATGTCCAATGTTGTATCTGATAAATTGGGCCTAAAGTATCAACCACATAACAAAGGAATGATCCAATTAGATGGTACACCTAACAAATAAATATGATTAATCAAATGGTTGAAGGTTTTCTTATATGATTATCCTAGTTTCTCCATCCTCCAAGATATTATGGTTGTTGACATGCCTACCCACTTTGTAATCTACCTCTCAAAGGATTTCATACCCAAGATAGGAGGATAACACTTAGATGATTAGTCAATATTATCCTTTAGGATAATAAATGTAACAAAAGTGACCATAAAAAATCAACCACTTCCTAGATTTCACATTAAACCCTATGTAGAAGCAAGCTCCAACTTGAATTATGTCATCAATGAGAAAGAAGAGTTTATTGTGGATGATGGTGCTTCTTCCCAACATGAGGGAATTTATTATTTATTTCTAGATTAGTATGTTATATATGATTATTAACATTATAAATACACCTACTTTGAGTAAATTGACCTTGGCACCTATATCATCTGTAAGGGAGCATATAAGCAATCTAAGGTAAGTATTGAGCATTTTTTCTCCCAAGTTTTTAAAGGTAATTATTTGTTTCAAGTGTATGATGATCATAGATTAAAGAGAATGATAGATCACTATGATGAGAAGAACCATGTAATTCTACCTGTACTTGATGAATCAGCCTTTGAAGATGGCATTCACAAGGAAGAAGATGACTTATGGCAAAGGTTCAATGCCATAAGTCAAGAGTTTGCATAGCTATGTAAGGCTATTACTCCTCCAAAGAATTACATGCTTGATTTTAGGTTAGTTGATGAACCTAATGAACATGTTTTTGAGTGTTTGATCAAGCCTAAAGATGAGTGTCATGTTATGAATGAGTATGAACCTTAATCTATTGTCTAAGGGTCTACTATCATAAAGGAGCTTATTGAAGGTACTATCCAAGAAATTATAGTCATGGAGGAGTCTCATGAATCCAAGGCAAGTATGTTTATGCTTTAAAAATATTCAAGACCTTAGCCTATTTTTGAACCATTTTTAGATTTGTTACAACATAGATAAGATAGACTTGATGATCCTATACATCAAATACATTATATTCAAGATATGGAAAGGTCGAGGTGGATGTCATGCTTTCTAATCTACATTTTGAAGAGCATCAATTAAACATGTAAATAGATAAGAAGGATATAGCTCTAAAAAATTTCCTTGGAGGGTAGGACAGATCATTCATGAAAATTCAAGGTAGTCCACTTGCATGCATGACAAGACATAAGTATGGTAAGTCATTTCACCATCCACCTAGTCAAGTGTTTGATGATGAACATGCCTCACATGACAAGTCACTTTCATGGAGTAAAAATTATGAAAGAGTAACCATATTTGACCATGGTTGAATCATGGAAAGTTTTTTTCACCTCAAGTAGAGGTCTTGTAAATACTAGGTTAGGTGTGTTTTTTGTTTCAATTTTATGTGTGTGTTCCATAAGTATTCTTGAGAATACATGTATGTTTCCTTTGGTGTGTCTTGTTTTGTGTGTATTTTCCATTGTTTGTTGTGGTTTAAAATGAAATTTAGTGTCAAAATTGTGCATAAATGACTCCATATCCCAATGGATAGGAGTAGGCTACTACTCATTAGCATAACAAGCATACCACCCCTAAAACATTGCCAAGAATGTTGACTATTTTGACTACAAGTCAAAATAATTCAACCCTCTATTATAAAAAAATTGATATAAGGTTATTATAATATCTTATAGGGTGTATCATGGTCTTATTTTATGTTATTTTATGTGATATTTACATTGGTCTTAGTCAAATGTAGTCCCAAGTCATTTCATGTCACTTAAGGTCACTATTTTAAGCCATTAATGAGGTTTGTACAATTTATCATAGTATAAAAGTTTATAAATATGAATTTTAACATCTCATATGTTATAATACTATCATAGGTGGCAATATCTAACTAAAAATGTGTAGGTTCCGAAGTTAGATCAAGAAAATAATTAGAAAAAAGGAAGGTTTGGGCATTTGTATGGCCTATAAAAGTGTTTTAGCATGTTTTTATGGTTTTAAAATGAATATTAAGGTTCCCTAAGTTCACTTATACATTTTATCTACTTTTAAAGTCCCAAAATTGGCATAAAATAGTTCTGATCCTTCATCACTCTTCTTATCATGTAAAACTAGTTAACAGATTTTCTCATGGTACAACCAGTAGGAGAAGAATTGGGTCAAATGCCTTAGATGGATGTTAATATAATTTTTATAATTCATATTCATGGTATAATTTTTAATATTATTTTATAATTCTTTATTAACCATTTTTTATAAGTTGGCAACCTCATTCTGCATGCTTATCCCCACACCCTATAGTTTTCCTCTTTGTTTGAGTTGGTCCATAAAAACACTTGATTAAAGTGTTTATATAATATGTGTATATAACTATCTCATGGTTTAAATATATTTTTTAACTTGTGGATATGAATTGATGATCCAAATAACTCAAGTTTCTAGTTGTGATCCCCAATGAAGTTATAGGCATGTTTCATTAATTGTAAAAGTTCTACTTATTTGTAGTGGTTTTAAGAAAAAGTGTATTCATGTTTCATGATTATCATATGTCATGTAAATCACCCTTCCTTGAAAATTTCAATCTCAAAGGATAACATCAAAAAATATTATAGTCATAGATGGAACACAGTCAGACCTTCTTGCAAGTTTCCATCTATAGGTAGGTAAATGGAAATCTACATAGCGATGGCGATTGAATGATAAGTTTTTAAGGTGGTGAGAACCTTTCCAAGGTTAAATTAATAGGTTTTAATGTCCAAATAGTCCCAATATTTTTTATGATAACCAATTCCTTACCCACTACTTTGTAGCCTACATATGCACCTACAGTGGTTTGACTATAACTCCACAAAGGTTTGTGAGGTTGTAATACAAGTGTTTGACCCAGTTTGAGAGCCTCATCAAGATTAAAATATGGATAAGGTCATAACAATAAATAGTGGGGCCATAGAGTGGAATTTAGACTTGAATCATGTTCATAATTGGAGAAAGTGAGTTTAGGGGCATGTTACCTTAATTCCTTTGAAATAGGGCCTTGTCTATCTTTATGCTATCATTTAATAGGATGACATGAAGTTTAGATATATTTAAATGATACATATTCTATCCTAGGCATAAGAGTGAGGCCTTGAATAAAGAGAGTGAGTGTTTTTCCCAATAGGTGATGTAGATGAGGCCTCCATTCTAGACATTGTTTCATTATAGGTTCTCAATGTTCTTTATAGCATGTTGAACTTCAAATGACCTTATAGTCCAAGGTGGCATGATAGGAGCATATATCTATGGTAAGTGGACCTATTAAGATGAGAAGGAAACTAGTGGCTCAAGTAACATTTAAAGGGTTTTATGTATATTACCTTGACCCATATCATCACCTACAAGTGTACCTTTACCCATAAAAAGGTCACCTACAGTCTGACTATAGGTACCTATAAGCTCATAATATGAACAATAGATATTGGAAACCTACAAACATAAACACTTGATAATTGTATTTAGTTTCAATAACTTCAAATAAACCATTTGATGTGAAAAATATATTCCAAGATTTAAGTATCATCTATTTGTGTCCTTTTGACCCTCAGAATGACCACCAATAGTTAACTATAGGATGGTAGTGCACTAAGGCATAACTGTTTAGAGGTTAGCCTAGCATATGCATGGTGTGAACAAGTATAAGTGACTATGAATTGACCTTGATGAATTTTATGAAGTCTTAAATCAAGAAACATAGGTTTTAATACAAAATTTTCACCTATAGGCACACAGTTACAGTTACTGCAAACTAGCCTAGTCAACTAGAGGTGAGTGCATTTTAAGGAGTTGGAAAGGAAGAATGGGTTTTAGATATGATTATAACATTATAAAAAATTATAATTAACATATCACCTAATTCTCATCAAATATAAAGAGGGCAAGTAGGGTTTCAATTCAAAACCTATAATCAACACACCAATCTTGCACATAGTTAGTACTACAGAAGTCTACCTTGGGTTTCATGATGTTTGGGGATGATAAAAGTGTTATATAACCCTAAAATTTTATATATAGGGATCCCATGAATTTTAATATCATTTCATATCCTAGTTTTTCTAGAGACAATAGGGTAATTACCCTTTTATTTTGTCTCATATAGGGGATACTCCTAGAGAGATACACCCTACAAGCTTAGTGTAAGAATGGTTAAAGAGATGAATTAGAGACTATTGAAGCATTATATATGATCCATAAACTCCAGTAGGAACTTCACTACTTTTATAAAAATGTTTAAATGGATCTTTTAAATTCTCAATTCCAAAATTTAAATTGAATTGGAAGCAAAAATTTCTCAAATTTTAAGATGTTGGAATGATTAAATTTGATTTAAAATCTGATCCAAGTATCATGTTTCAAAACTGAAATAAATGTGAATTGATAGATCACATCAAGTATCCATTGAAACCATCAAATTTTTCAAATTCTCAATTTTATCCAATTTCTCGTAAATGATCAATTCATTAAATTTTGCATTCTAATAAAAAATCTAAATTTATAATTTGAATAATAACTAAAATTGAAATGCAAATGAATCCAAAGATCAAAACATAGAAATTGTTTACGGGGTTCAGAATTTCTACGTCCCCGAGTTCTTATCAAATTGATCCATTAATGTTTCACAAATTTTCAAGTTAAAATATACTTAAAATCAATAATAGATCATTTCTATCTACAAAAATAGTGTTTCAGACCTTTGAAAGACCTTGGCTGACTTAGCACATCCTTCACCTTCCTGAATCACATGCAGAAGCTTCCCTAAATCAAAATTGAAAACTTCTATAGCTCAAAATGGCATCACCAATTCTCCAAAATGGGAAAATTAATATACTACACAAAGTGTATCAGAATTCTAAACAAGTTTTAGTTTACTCTGAGCTTTGGTTTAGCCTTTAAGGGCTCCAAAATGACCAAATACTATAAGTGGGTTTATTTTATTTCTTACATAGTCGGCTAAATGCTTAAATTTAAATACAAATTCATGGGTTTATTTCTATCTTATCTCCCATGGGTGAGTTGGTTGGGCTCTTATCTTTTTACACGATAGGCCAAGGGTTCCAATCCCATCGACCTCCTTTGTGGGCACTTTGCACTTATCATTTATCCCACATTTGGGAAATCAAAACAGCTTCAAGTCTTTTAATAGTTATGTAGCCTCCTTTGAATCTATCGACCACCTTTTTGGTGGGTTCTCCATGCCAAAATTAGTATGGGTTTGTTGGTGGGTTACCAACTTAGCATATTCACTAACTTCATGTCCTCTTCTCACGTTCTCCAAATTAGCATATATTTTGGGACGTGGCATTTCTCATAGCATGTGACGTGGCAAGTTGGCTGGTTTCTCCCATGTGGTTGGGGCATGATATTACCAAAAATTAATTACAATAAATATTATAAATCATTGTTAAATTATCTATAGACTGGGTAATGCACAATTCTCTATGGACTGTGCAAATGCACAATTTCTATAGACTTTGCAAATGCACAATTTCTACAGACTTTACAAATACACAATTTCTATGGACTTTGCAAATTTGAAAATACAAAGAAAAAATCACCCAAAATTTTTAGACACCCATTGATTTCCATGTGTCACTTTCTAATTTGTCAACTTGGTGTGTCCACATTGTGCCACATCATCTTGTGACACCACATTTTACCTGTCACAAGAAAACTTCAATGGCCTATAACTTTTGCATACGGTGTCTATTTTGCAAACTACAAAAAGCATCAAAAATATCTTGATGATCTCTATGCTGAGAAATTGGTTTCATCATGACTTGGAAATTTTTTGAACTAAACTCTGATCACACCTTCCTATAAAAGAGGCTTTTAGTCTCTAAAAGTTGACTATCACCTGAAATCTTATAACTGGTCTACTGCATCACATCACACAGAACCCAATCATAGCAAAGAGATAAATATTGGAAAAATAAATGATTCAAAACTCAACTAAATATGCCTACACATGGCATGAGTAAAGGAATTTGCAACTGCCAAAAACTTGATCACAACATACCAAAATTGTCTACCTAAATGTCACATCTTGTAAAGTGGTGAACTATCAATAAACTGAAACAATTCCCAATGTAACTGTAAAACAAGTTTGTTAATGTCAACAACATACACAAAATTTTGTATACATGTTGCAATACAATGCCCTGGTATGGGACTTATATGATAAGCAAATGCAAACAACATAAAGTGTATATTGCCTAACATCCAAACATGCCCATAGGGTCTTAACAATGAATCTATACATCCATGTGCCAAAAATAGATACATTCAAAATAGCAGTCAAATAAGTGTTGTAGGGAATTAACTCAACTTACAACATGCATTCTACTATTATCTCCAATTGATCAAATGAGTTCAAGTCCTCTAGACAACTCACATAGCATAAATAGGAGATTCCAAAACATAGAGATTTTAAACATAAGGTGAGAATTGAAATACTTTGAATGATGAACCTATCTCGAAGTGTTCTCACAAACTCTCCTAATGCATCATCAAAGATTTTTCTTTCCCTTAACAGAATTCTTAACAATGCTTTAACAAACAAGTGCATTACTAATCCACTTAATCAAATTTTCTGCCTAGTTAACTTGATTTCCTTAGTGGATTCCTTAACATCATTTTGGATTGTTTTAACTTCATTGACCTTATTAATAGGTTGATAAATCATCTTAGTTTTACCATATCTAGAATGAGAAGATGATTGAAGTTTAAAATAATGATCAATCCGATGTCCACTCATATGGCAATGAGTGAAAACAACCTTCTTAGGTGAGGTCTCCCTTTTACCTCTTCTCACTTTGCCATAATGAGAATGGTTCTGAATACCTATAATCTACTTAAGCAAAGCATGCCTCTTCCAACAAAATGCAACACTATGGTTATGCACTCCACAAAAAGTGCATGGAAATGATTGCATTATCTTCTAAATGTTAAATCCAAATTTCTTAAACATAAAAAGTGGATCAGAAGATTTAGTGCTAACTTTAGTGTAGGAACTAGGAGGTGGAATCTCAATACCTCCTCTACCTTCCTTCTTACACCTTATGTGCTATACTAGTGGGCTCGATCCTTTGCTATTAGAATCTTGTCTTCCTTTAGACATGGAAGAAGTTTCTCTAATTTCCACCTGCTCACTAGTCTAACCCAAACTTGCATGAAGAGATCTATGCTCTACCTATATTGGGTTAGTAATTCCTTGGCCATCTCAACCAAGACCTCTTCCATTAAATCCCATTTTCATCAACAATTTGGATCCTATACCCTTAGTGTGTTGTTCAAAACTACCAAAAGCATCATTACTTGAATCTGAATGAAAAGAAGAAGTAGATGAATTACATGGTGAATAACTTATAGCGCATTCAGTCATAGTCTCTGCATCTAAAGTGGAAGGTATTGTCTTCTTTGGTTCACCACACTGTAGTTTGATCAAGAGCTCATCCTTAGATTCAAGCTCAAATTTCAAACTTGCAATCTCCTCATCCAAGGAGTACAAATGAGCTCTTAGAAAAGCATTCTCATCCTGAATCTGAGTGTTGATGGCTTCAAGCTCTTCCATCTTGGCTTTATGTGACAACTTGCTCATGGTTTCCTATAGACACACTAATTCCACAACTGCATACTACAATCTAATCAAGTGATATGGATAACTAATAAACTGAAAGCAACTATCAAATCACAATCAAAATCTAACCCAGCTTTCTAACTACTCTAATACCAAAATTTGATCCGTAAACTCTAGTAGGAACTTCACTACTTTTATAAAACTATTTAAATGGATCTTTTAAATTCTCTATTCCAAAATTTAAACTAAATTGGAAGCAAAAATTTCTCAACTTTTAAGATGTTGGAATGATTAAATCTGACTTAAAATATGATCCAAGTATCATGTTTCAAAACTAAAATACATGTGAATTGATAGATCACATCAAATATCCATTGAAACCGTCAATTTTTTCAAATTCTCAATTTTATCCAATTTCTCGTAAATGATCAATTCATTAAATTTTGCATTCTGATTAAAAATTTGAATTTATAATTTTAATAATAACTAAAATTGACATGCAAAAATGAATCCAAAGATCAAAACACAGAAATTATTTACGGGATTCAGAATTCCTACGTCCCCAAGTTCTTATCAAACTGATCCATTAATGTTGCAAAAATTTTCAAGTTAAAATATACTTACAATCAACAATAGATCATTTATATCTATAAAAATAGTGTTTCAGACCTTTGAAAGACCTTGGCTGACTCAGCACATCCTTCACCTTCCTGAATCACATGTAGAGGCTTCTCCAAATTGAAATTGGAAACTTCTATAGCTCAAAATTTCATTACAAATTCTCCAAAATAGGCAAATGAATATACTACATAGAGCGTATTGGAATTATAAACAAGTTTGTAGTTTACTCTGAGCTCTAGTTTGGCCTCTAAGGGCTCCAAAATGACCAAATATTGTAAGTGGGTCTATTCTATTTCTTACACAGTTGACTGAATGCTTAACTTTAAATACAAATTTGTGGGTTTATTTCTATCTTACCTCCCATAGGTGAGTTGGTTGGGCTCTTATATTTTTAAATGGTAGGTTAGGGGTTCCAATCCCATTGGCCTCCTTTGTGGGCGCTTTGCACGTATCATTTATCCCACATTTGGGAAATCAAAATGGCTTCAAGTCTTTTAATAGTTATGCACCCTCCTTTGAATCTACTGACCACCCTTTGGGTGGGCTCTCCATGCCAAAATTAGCATGGGTTTTTTGGTTGGTTACCAACTTAGCATATTCACTAACTTCATGTCCTCTTCTCACATTTTCCAAATTATCATATATTCTGGGACGTGGCATTTCTCACGGCATGTGATGTGGAAAGTTGGTTGGTTTCTCCCATGTGGCCAGGGCATGATATTACCAAAAAATAATTACAATAAATATTACAAAGTTTTGTTAAATTGTCTATGGACTGGGAAATGTGCAATTTTCTATGGACTATGCAAATGTACAATTTCTATGGACTTTGCAAATGCGTAATTTCTATAGACTTTGCAAATGTGCAATTTCTACAGACTTTGAAAATGTGAAAATACAAAGACAAAATCACCCAAAAAATTTAGACACCATTTATTGCCACGTGTCACCTTTTGATTGGTCCACTTGGCATGTCCACATTGCACCACATTATCTTGCGACACCACATTTTACCTGTCATAAGAAAACTTCAACAGCCTATAACTTTTACATACGATGTCCATTTTGCAAACTGTGAAAAGTGTCAAAAAGCTCTTGATGAGCTCTATACTGTGAAATTAGTTTCATCATGACTTGGAAATTTTTTTGAACTAAACTCTAGATCAATATAGGGGTTTATGAAGTGATTTAAACCATAAAAGAACATGATTAAGGTCTCTCAATACTGAGGAGTCTAACATTGTGTCCTAAACTCATAGATATACATACTAAGCCTATTAGGCCTTGACTAAAGTTAAAGCCCTAAGGGTAGTGTGGTTTAATTTATAGCACTAGAAGAACCTTACAATACATTGGACCATATTCATGGGTATATATTAAATGTGTTAAATCCATTAAGTTTCATAGATTCATCACATTCTATCCAAACATGACCTTTTTCACCTCAAGATTACACAGAATGTAGGGAAGAGCTCAAGAAGGCATATTTAGAATTTCATATTTGTATGAACATTTAGCCTGGGGACCTGAGAAGTTGGGAGATGTTGAAGAGGGTCCTAAGCATGATTATAGTAGAACATTTTTGAGTATTGAACATTAGGATTATATGAACAATCCTTAAGGATTAAAACTACCTAAAACCCTTTAAACCCCTTTTTCATGACTTGATGAGGAAAAGGTGGATATAAATTCATCCAGATGAACTAGTATGAATTTAAAAGTGATTTTAACTTGCAGAGGACTCCACCAAGATTCTTCCCATCAAATTAAATTGTACCTTATTTATATAGATAGGGTAAAAAAATAGTTTTTTATAAATTTTTATGTTTTGTAGGTTAAAGGGAGAGTTGAAAAATGGGAATCACTCTAGGAGATAAATTGGGACCTAATCTAACCCTCATGTTCATATATTACTTTAGTTAAGTACACAATTACCTCTACTATCTCCTTCACTTTAGGTAGTCCAATTTGGCATGGTGAATGGAAGGTGATCACCAAGTGAGAAGGTGATATTTCTAATTGGGAGGCCTTTTAAGGTCTACCTAATGGATTTAAAAACATGAGGACTCTTTACATCTGTCATACTACCCTTGTATGGATTGTATTGGAAAATTGAAGGCCACTTGAATGATAAGTATGAGAATGAGTGAAGGAAGAATGATGTTAACTATAGGCAGTGAAAACACTTTTCCACAAGAATATTGATGATTAGGGACACATCAAATGCATGTTGGAGTTTTTTTCTTATCCCCCTCATCATAGTTCACATGTGGAAATTGTTCCTATTCTGCTTTGGAGTGCTCAAGAGAAGCCAATGATGAAGGTAATTTCAAAGAAGGTGGTTGAAGGGTCTTATGCTAGATTTGAGGAGTTTTCATGCTTGGAGAGACATTTATCCAAATATACCTTTCATGTTATAATTCATACTACATTCCTCTTTATATTTAACTCTCTCTTAGATTGAAACTTGTTCTTATGTCTTTTAAGCTTCACTCTTCTCTCTCCTCTCACACATTCTATAAATGCTAGCCATTTTGGTTCTTGTTTTCTAATTACACACTTGGTATGGAAGAGATATAATGGTTTGATGCTGTAATTTTCCTTTTAATAATACATTAAATATAATTTTGAGTTCACAAACATCTTGTCTAAGTGTTTAAAGTGATGAATGTGGATGTCTAGTGATAAGCTTCTATCCTTGCTTCTCCTTATCCTTTCATGTTTGGTGCAAGATGTTCTTATTATTATAGGTCATATGGAGTATATCTAGTGTTTTTATTTCCCTTTAAGTTTGAAATTATCCTTAGAGTCTACTATTTGACCTCTGATCCACTTACGTTTGAAATTATCCTTAGAGTCTACTATTTGACCTCTGAGTTTTTTCATACATATTAGCTCCATATTGAAATACTAATGTTAGAACATATTAAGAATTTGAAACTAGTGTTATAGGTCTTGTTTTTTAGTGTAATAGTATGATGATATTGTGAAAATAATTATGGTGTTTCACCTCCTTATAATATATTTATTTCATGCATACTTCTACCCCCTTTCCACATAAGTAATTATATAGTATAGATGATAAGCACTTAAAGGTAAATTCAGGGAGCTAGCCCTCTATCCTAAAGGTCTACCTATACTATAGGCAACCCATAGGCCTAGTGGTATTCCATTGTTTCCAAAATATTAGAGTAGGCTTGAACAACCTCCTTTAAGGTGTGATATTTTGTGTCAATAGTTTAGGAAAGCCTAGTGGGACCATTATCCTAAGGATAACTTGTAAAAATGAATGTTGATCTTGATAACATCAGTTGCATATGGTTTGCTACTCATCATTTATAGAATCTATTCAAGGTAAAATATAGTTTAGATCATTATTTTGTCATTTATTTATGCTCATACTTCATAATCATTACTAGTGCATCTTATATTAGAGTTTTCAATCCCATCAATCCATCTCTTCAACCTAAACTTCCTCTTAAAGTTCAACACCCTCAACCTATTCTTCCCTTTGAATAGTAGGAGGACTTTTCTAGCCAAGAAGACCAAAAGAGTGAGGAAGAACATGAAGATAACATGGATAGGTAGCATGCCTTCCTAGTATTTAACACTAAAAATCCAATCCATCTTGATGACTATGATGACATTCCCCATAATTCTACAAAGAGTGTTCCTATATTCAATGGTGAAGCATGTCACTCCTAGTGAGCACATTAGAGATCTATAAAACTTATATAGTTTTCATAATTTCACTAAGGTCAAAATTGACATTAGACTCCTTTCCATGTCCCTTAGAGGGAAATAACTTAACTGGTACAATACTTTTCTTGGTGGTTGAATCACAACATGGGATGACTTTGGAGTGATGATAACATCAATATTTAAGGACAAGAATGATCACACTTCACTCATTTACCAACTCAGTGTGATCTAACGAGCCTCTAAGGAGAAAATGCATTATTTTAATGAGATATTTCAAAACACGTGGTATAGGTTTCCCCCTCTCATGATACCACCTACTATCTTTGTGTTTCCTACATACTTGAGTGCCATTAGCATGGACATAGCCATCATGCTACAATCCATGGGTGGTTTCACTCTACCTAAGGCATATGAGCTTGCCATTAGAGATTATAATGGCCTCATTCAAGTAGTAAAGTTTCCTCAAAAAGTGTTTATGTCTCTAATACCAAATACTTTTGCTGCTACTCCAAATGTTTCCCAAGTTCTTAATGTTAATGCTAAGACAAAGACTACTCCTAAGAAGGCAAATGATGCCACAGATAAAGATGTAAGAATTTAGTTTTTAGAAGCTCATATTAGGAAAGAAATAATTCAAAAAGGTGTTCATCAAAAACCTTACCCATATCATCATCAATATGGGTAAGGGAGAAGTCAAGGGTAGCCTAATTTTAACAAGCCTACCAATGAATACAATCCTCCTTCAACCTCCAATACAAGAGCAATGGTACCAGTGCATATCAATATAATTTAAAGATAATAATGGAAATAAGGATAATTCATGGATTTTAATGAATGTGGATCACAAGATATATTCACTCAATGAGGAGTCACTCAACTACTATTAGTAGAATGTGAAGTCTTAATGTAAGCTAGTGAAGGTTAGCAACCTCAAAGAGTAAGTTTCAATAACTTTCTAGTTGAAGATACTTTTATAATAAAAAAATTAAATTCATTTGTAAACAACACTAGAGCCAAGAATATGTCTCTATGGTATGTTAATGGTGTTCCTAAAAGTGAAAATAATCCTCCTATAAGGTAGCAATGTATGACTACAAGCATGGTAGTCCCTAATATTCTATCACCTCCTTCAAGTCAGAATGTTGGAAGGCCTGCTCAAAGTGATTCAATACCTCAAGTTCCAACCACTTCCTTACCTCCAAGGATAAAATAAAAGTTAAAAAAATCCTACCATAAACATTTTATATTCATTAAAAAGTGCTAAGCTATCCATTTCCATTTGGGATGTCCTTAATATGCCTAGCCAAAAAGATCTCTTGTAAAAATAGCTGTCCACTATCCATGCTAGTTCTCCATAATCAATCCATGGTAATGGTAATGTTGCTCTTACTAATTCCCATAATAACATTTTATATCCTTTTACCAAATCTTGTAATCCTCCACCCTTCTACCTCACTCTCATTATGGGGGATAAACTAGTTCATAACTGCCTAGTTGATAGTAGAGCTAGCACATTAGTGATGCCCAAGGTGGTATCTGATAAATTGGGCCTAAAGTATGAACCACATAGAAAAGGAGTGATCAAATTATATGTTAAACCTACCTATTCAATAGGATTTATCAAATTTTTTAAGGGTTTCTTATATGACTGTCTTAGTTTCTCCATCCTCCAAGATATTGTGGTTGTTGACATCCTTGCTCACTTTACAATTTGCCTTTGAAGGGATTTCATAGCCAAGATAAGAGGCTAACTCTCAGATTATTATTCCTTATAAGACTTTAGGATAATATATGGAACAATGGTGACCATAATAACTCAACCACTTCCTATATTTCACATTGAACCCTATGTAGAAACAAGCTCCAACTTGAATTGTGTCATCAATGAGAAAGAAGAGTCTATTGTGGATGATGGTGATTCTTCCAAACTTGAGGGAATTTTTGATTTGTTTCTAAATGAGTATGGTATAGATGATTATTAATATGATCCATACACCTACTTTTATTAAATTTACCTTGACACATATATCATTTATGAGGGAGCATATGAGCAATCTAAGGTAAGTATTAAGCATTCTTTCTCACAAGTTCTTGAAGGTAATTATTTATTTTAGGTGTATGATAATGATAGATTGAATATCATGATAGATAAATATGATGAGAATAACCATGTAATTCTACCTTAACTTAATGAATTATCCTTTGAAGATGACATTTATGAGGAAGAAGATGACTTATGGTAAAGGTTCAATTTCATAAGTCAAGAGTTTGCACAGCTAGGTAAGGTTATGCCTCCTCCAAAGAATTATATGTTTGATGTTAGGTTAGTTTATGAACATAATGAGTAGGTTTTTAAGTGTTTGATCAAGCCTAAAGATGATTTTAATTTTATGATTGAGGATTAACATCAATCTATTGTCGAAGGGTATGCATTCATAAGGGAGCTTGGTGAAGGTACTATCCAAGAAATTGTAGTCATAGAGGAGTCTCATGAATCCAAGGAAAGTATGTTTATGCTTGAAAAAGAGTCAAGACCTCATCATATGTTTGATCCATTTTTAGATGTGTTTCAACTTAGATAAGATAGACTTGATGATCCTATACATCAAATACATTATGTCATAGAGGATGGAAAGGTTGAGGCAAATGTCATGCTTTCTAATCTACATTTTGAAGATCACCAATTGAACATGTAAATAGTAAAGAAGGATGAAAATACAAAGAAGGTCCTTGGAGGGTAGGAGAGAGAATTCATGAAATATCAAGGTAGTCCACTTGCATGCATGATAAGATATAAGAATGGTAATTCATTTCACCATCTTCCTAGTCAAGTGTTTGATGATGAACATGCCTCACATGACAAGTTGCTTTCATGGATTAGAAATTATGAAAGAGGAACAATATTGATGTTTTATGATTCTTAGATGTCATGTAAATCACCCTTCCTTGAAAATTTCAATTTTAAAGGCTATCATCAATGAAATGGTAGTCATATATGGAACACAGTCAGACCTCCCTGCAAGTATCCATCTATAGGCAGGTAAAAGGAAATCTACACAACCATGTTGATGTAATGAGAATTTTTCAAGGTGGTGAGAACATTTACAAGGTGAAATTAATAGGTTGGAGTGTCCAAATGGTTCCAATATTGGTTATGACAACCAATTCCTTACCCACTACTTTGTATCATGCATATGCACCTACAGTGGTTTAACTGTAACTCCACAAAGGTTTGTGAGGTTGTTCTTGACAAAATTTTGGCCTTTTAAGCCAAAATTGGGTACCCCCATTTGCAACACATCTAATTTTATACCTTTTTCGAAGTCTAGTATGAAGGTTTCATGTCCAATATGCAAGAAGTGTTCTTATACAAAGCTGAAGTCTTTTACATGTAAAAGACCCAAGTGTTTTCCTTTTGAAAGCTTTATTATTTATTCTCTTGGCTAAGTCCTTTGCAATGAATTTTTTAAGAGGGTTTGTTATGGTCTTTTCTAAGGGTTCATTCTTTTAGGTTTTTTGTCTATGGGTTTTTTTGCGTAAAGCCTTTGCTGAATTCTTTCTGACTTTTTGTCCAAAATAACTTTTCTGAAGGACCTTTTCAAGCTGAGTGGACACTTAAAAATCTTCTGAAGGACATTTTAGAAAGTCTGAAGGGACCTTTTCAAAAATCCCTAAGGGAAATTTAGTTTTTCCAAAAGGTAGTTTACAATTTTTTTGAAGGACAAGTGGACTGTTCCAAAGAAGCTGAAGGGTATTTTAAAAAGAAAAGGTTCATCCAAAAAGTCCAAAAAGTCCATTTCCAAACTACCAAAGGGCCCAAGACAAATTTTTTGAAGGAATCATTTGAAAATTTTTGAAAGACATTTTCAAAAAGTATCAAAGAATTGTTTTGGACATTTTATCCAAAACAACTTTTTTGAAGGTCTATAACAACTTTCCTGAAGGGCAATTCATAAGAAAAGGATGCTTTCAACTCTTCTAAAAGGTCACTTACAAGAAGATGAAGGGTATGTTCCTTTCAAAAGGGCCAAATAGAAAGTATGAAGGATTATTTTAGGGAAGAGGTGGATCATTGCAAAAAATCCAAAAGGTTATTTTCAAAAATCCAAAGGACATTTTCAACAAAGCCAAAAGAATAAATGCATAAAGGAAAAGGCTAAAGTCCAAAAGAAAGAATTCTTTCAGACTATTTATCCAAGGAAAAGTTGAGACGAAAGGAAGAACATAAAATAATTATTTTGGATAAATTATCTGAAATAATGTTAAAAATAAGAATTCCAAAGAAATAATCAAGTGATAGCCCACAAAATGTCAAGTTCAGACTACAAAAACTAGCCATTGGGATTCAAACAAAGGAGTGATGGCCCACAAAATGTCAATCTTATACTGTATAAAATAGCCATTGAAGTTTAAAAATAAAGTCTTGATTGGAACTAGAAGGCAAAGATAAAGGTGAAAAATGATGAGATCCTGAACATATGTGCATAAACAAATGGAAATATGTAGGTCGATGGAGTGAGTTGTTATACCATTTCATAGTTCAACAATCTAAGAAGGAACAACTAGCATCCAAATGAATTTCCAACCAATGGACCCATTTATGGAAAAATTTAGTTCAAAGTATCTTGATCCTATTGGCATAACTAAAAAGAGAACATCTTATAGAATGCAATGTAACTATTTCTTTTCTTGAGGTGACAGATGTCCAAGTGACCCTTGAACTCCATTGGCTCAATCTCTCTCTCAAGGCTATATATATGTATTCTCTTAGCTCATTTAAAAAAATCTCTCTCTACCTAGTATGGTGAATCCATACCAATATTTTACCTTGAATCAATAATGACAAGTGTTTCACCTCATTCAATGAGTGCATTACGTGTACATGGTTGGCATCTTATACTAGTGTAATTTTTGTTTACCTTCAAATTTTAATTCCATTAGTACTTGGTTCATTGTGATTTCCTTCTTACAGGTCATAAATAAGTGTCTAAAGAGATTATAGATATAGTGAACAACTAATTTAATAGAGTGTCTTGGAATGCCTATTTCTTAATTCTTCCTAAATCTATGCCATCTCCCAGACCCCATGTTGAAAAATTGATGTGAGAGAGTCAATATTGAGAGAAGGGTATTTTTAATCTATCCTTATTTCAAGTGTATTTTCAACATATGAGTATATCAAATATTTTATTGCATCACCCCAATAGAATAGGTTTCAATTCTAGTTATTTTAACACTTTTCATTCTATTGAGTTGTTAATAGTAGGAAGAGAGCTTTAAAGGTGTATCAAGGGGAGCTAGCCCCTAATATAAAGATTAATCTCAAAAAAAAATCACCCATGGAAAGAGAGATGATTCCATTATACTACTTGGATGAATAGAGTTGATCATCTCTTCAAGGGTGAAAATCCAAGCATCAATAGTTGTAATACAAGTGTTTGACCTAGTTTGAGAGCCTCATCAAGCTTAAAAACATGGAAGAGGTCATAACAATCAATAGTTGGTCCATGAAGTGGATATCAAACTTGAATCATGTTCATAATTAGAGAAAGTTATTTTAGGGACATGTTACCTTAATTCCTCTAAAATAGGGCCTTGTCCATTCTTTGTGTTATCATATAATAGGGTGGCATAAAGTCTAGATATAGTTGAATGATTTTATCTTATATCCCAGGCATAGGAGTGAGTCCTTGACTAAAGAGAGTGATTTTTTGGTCCTACTAAGTGATGTAGATGAGGTCTCTATTCTAGACATTCTTTAAGTGTATGTTCTTAGTGTTCTTTATAGCATTTTAAACTTTAAATGACCTTATAGTCCAAGGTGACATGATAGGAGCATATCTCCATGGTAAGTGGCCATATTAAGGTGAGAAGGACACTAGTGTCTCAAGGAACACTAAAATGGGTTGATGTATAGGTAATTGAACTATATCATCACCTAAAAGTGTACCCTTACCCCCAAAAATTTCACCTACAGTATGACTATAGGTACTTACAAGCTCATAATATGAACATTGGAGATTAGAAACCTAAATACATAAACACTTGATAATTTTATTTGGTTAAAATAACTTAAAATAGACCATAATATGTGTAACATAGATTCCAAGAGTTTATTATCATCCATACGTATCATTTTTATCCTTAAAATGACCACCAACAATCAGTTGTAGGATGACAATACACTAAAACATAATTGTTTAGAGGTTAGCCTATCATATGCATGATGTGAACAAGTATTAGTGATTATGAAGTGATCTTGATGAATTTAAGGAAGTATTAAATCATGAAATTAAATGTTTAATACAAAATTTTCGCCTACAAGCATGCCTTTTCTAAGTGAACACACATTTACAATTGATTGCAAACTAGCCTAGTCAAGTAGATGTGAGTGTATTTTGAGGAGTTGAAAAGGAAGCATGGGTGTTAGATATGATTATAAAATTTTAAAAAACTATAATTAACATATCACCTTATTCTCATCAAATTTAAATAGGGTAAGGATGGTTTTAATTCCTAACCTACAGTCAACACACCAATATTGTACACAATTAGTACTACAGAAACCTGCCTTGGGTTTCATGATGTTTGGGGATGCTAAAAGTGTGATCTAACATTGAAATTATATAAAAAGGGTCCCCATGATTTTTAAGGTCCTCTCATATCTTTTTTTTACTAGGAAAAATATGGTAATTACCCTCTATTCTATCTCAGATAGAGGACACTCCTAGAGAGATACACCTTACAAGCTTAGTATGAGAATGGTTAAAGAGATGAGTTAGAGATAGTTTAATCATTGTATAAGGGTTTAATAATTTGTTTCAAGCATAAAAAAATGGCCATGGTCTCAAAGTACTGAGGAATCCAACATAGTGTCCTAAACTCATAGATATACAGACTAAGCCTAATAGGCCTTGACTAGGCTTAAAGCCCTAATGGGGGTATGGTTTCATTTCTAGCACTAGAATAACCTTCTAATGCATTGGAACATATTCATGGGGAGATATTAAATTTTTTAAATCTATTAATTTATATAGATTCATCACATTCTAGCCAAACATGACCTTTTTCATCTCAAGCTTACATAGAATGTAGGAAAGAGCTCAAGAAGGGATCTTTAGAAGTTCATATTTGTACGAACATTTAGCATGGGGACCTGAGAAGTTGGGATATGTTTAAGAGGTTCCTAATAATGATTTTAGTAAAACTTGTTTAATTATTGAACATCATGATTGTATGAACAATCCTTAAGGATCAAAACTACCTAAAACCCTCTAAAACCCTTGTTCATGATTTGATGAGGAAAAGGTGGATATAAATGCATCCAGATGAGCTAATATGACTTGAAAAGTGATTCAAACTTTTAGATAACTCCACAAATATTCTACCCATCAAATTAAATCATACCCTATTTATATGGACAAGGTTAAAAACTAGTTTTTTAAATAAATTTTGATGTTTTATAGGTTCAAGGGAGAGTTGAAATATGGTAATAACTCTAGGAGATCAAGTGGGACCTAATATAATCATCATGTTTATATATTAATTTAGTTAAGAACACAAGTACCTCTACTATCTCTTTCACTTTGGGCAGTCTGAATTGGCATGGTGAATGGAAGGTGATCACCAAGTGAGAAGGTGATATTTCTAATTGAGAGGCTTTTTAAGGTATACCTAATGGATTTATAAACATGAGGACTATTGACATGTGTCATACCACCCCCTATAATTGTTTCATTGGAAAACTAAAGGTCACTTGAATGATAAACATGAAAAATGAGTGAAATAAGGATGATGTTAACTGTAGGCAGTGAGAACACTTTTCCAAAAGAATATCAATGATTAGGAACATATCCAATGTATGTTGTAGCTTTTTATTAACCCCCTCATCATAGTGCACATGTGGAAATTTTTCCTAATCTACTTTGGACTACTCAAGAGAAGCCAATGATGAAGGTAATTTCAAAGAAGGTGGATGAAGGGTCTTATGATAGATTTGAGGATTTTTCATGCTTGGAGAGACATTTATCCAAAGATACCTTTCATTTTCTATTTCATAATTCATTCCTCTTTATATGTAACTCTCTCTCATATTGAAACTTGTTCTTATGACTTATGAGCTTCATTCTTCTCTCTCCTCTCACACATTCTATAAATGTTATCCATTTTGGTTATTATTTTCTAATTCCACACCTGGTATGGCAAAGATCTAATGGTTTGATGTTGTAATTTGCCTTTGAATAATAAATTCAATTTTATTTTGAGTTCACAAACATCTTGTATAATTGTGTAAAATGATGAATGGTGATGTCTTGTGTTTCCAACCATTTTTCGCTTTCTACATTCAGAAGATAGTAAGAAACTAGAGATGATGGTCAGGGGTTAGATGATACCCAGATGAAGTTTTTACACCGTATCCCGATGACTGAAGGAGCTCCTCTTTGGCTATAGAGGATGACACCTTTAGATAAGAAAGACTTGAACAAAGAAAGTGTTGATAGATAGATGGTGGATTGCCAAGCAAAGCTCGGTCCCAGAAGTGCAAAGACTTCCTTGAGGGATGACAATCCACTAGTTGATAAAAGAATGTTGCTAGAAAAGAAATGGTGAAAGACTAAACAAAATAAATAAAGGTAATGCATACCTAAATGCTACTGTCAGTCTTCCACAGTCATCGATGTTGGTTATGCTGCCGCCATCAGTTGGTCAAGTTGCTGATGTCAGTTAGTCTATCGATGTTGGTAGGGGTAATGGTCGATGTTGGTCAGGGCAATGTCCTTGGATGGGTTTTAGACAGGTCTCGAGTCTGTCTGTGGTCAACAAAATGGTCTGGGAGGTCTATGGGAGTATAATGGCTTGTGCAGGGTTTGCAAGGCAGAGAGTATGGTCTAAAAAGGGGACCAGATATGGGACAAGGTGACAGGGAGATAAGGATGAAAAAAGGCTTCTCAGCCTCTTCAAGAAGAGCAGGTTGGGTCTGGGTGGTGATATTCAGAAGTGCTAAATAGGAGCTAACTACTAATGCATTTCTAGATTACTAAAATGAAATAAAGGAAGCATACTTAGCTCTTGCCTGCTGAAGGAGTGTTGAAGACTGGTTGCTGATGTAGCTGATGTAGAAGACTTCCTATGATGTGAGCTCCTATAGCCTGTGATGCTTGGTGTGTGTCTGAGAGAGAGAGAGAGAGGTCTTATTCTAGATACAACAAGTTTCACCTTTATGGGAGCTGGGGGAAGAAGAAGATTAAAGATTGGAAGATTGAAGATCCTTGCATTCAGGCGTAGAATGTAGTTTTAAGGTAATCGACGTCGGTGATACCATCGATGTCGGCTAACTAATCACCGATGTCAGCAAAAAAAGAATAGGAAAAAGGGCTAAAAATAGCCTTTTGCCGATTCTTCCAACTACCAGGTCTAATTGTCATGGTTAAACAGTCAAAGGCAGGTTCAAATGAGCGTGAGAGGTTAGTGGGAGCATTGAAATGGGGTCTAAGCAATTAAGATTTGGCATGGGGTGATGGAGGTATCCAAGGAAAGGTATCCGAGGTGGGGTGAGGTGTCATGGGTGATGTGTCAAGGGGGAATTATTAATTTAAAATAGGTATTTTAAATTACTAAAACATAGGTTAGGCATGGTGAAGTGGATCAAGGGGACCAAGGGGGAGTCGACCAAGGGGGAGTTGACCAAGGAGTAGACACGATTATGGTGTCTACATTTACCCCTTTTTGTCTTGTTGGTTGTTTTGATGAACTATAAGACAAAAATAGGAGTAAGTTTCCCTAGATGTGGGATAAGGTTGATTTTGTCCTGCTGGTTGTTCTGATGAACTACAAGACAAAAATAAGAGTTGATTACCCCAAGGTATGGGATGAGGTATTCCCTCTCAAAGTGGGAGTCAAGGGAAGGGAACCTGATATCAGGTGCTAATTTGACAGAGTGGATGAAGATGGTGAGTGAATGCTGCAATAGTTGTGATTGTGCGCATACCAATTCACGTGATGGATAGGTCAAATTATCATAGTTAAAGGTCAAAGAGTGCCAAAATTGAAATAATTGGGCCCCGGCATTTAGTCGTAGCTGATCAGGTTATTTAATCTAAGTTGAAGCTCCAATGGTCATCATGTTCCAAGTATCTCGAGCTTAGGAAGTGCTCCTAGAAAACATGAAAATGTCACAAGTAGTGGGGATCAACTTGTTGGCAATCTGATACTTGTGAGGGTCATAATATGGGTTGCAGACAATTTTTCTATTGATTCATGAGGTAGCCTACATGCAATCAAAACCAAGACAGAGTTGTCTCAGAAGTGGTCATGGTCG
Organism: Torreya grandis; assembly: GCA_037957365.1. NCBI lineage: Eukaryota > Viridiplantae > Streptophyta > Pinopsida > Cupressales > Taxaceae > Torreya > Torreya grandis. The sequence continues at coordinate 3,047,957 of JARHVA010000812.1, read as the reverse complement.
AAGGAGATAGGCATGATCTCCATGGTCGTTGGTCGAGTCGGGTTGAGATATAAGTGATCTCAATGGTAGTTTGATGTGGCTAGGGAGATGTATGTGATCTCCAATGTGCCCCTTGAGGATTCAAAAGTGACTTCGACATTGTCAGGGTTGGTTGATTGGTCATGATGAAAGATGATATGGTTCGTCCATCAAGTAGAGGAATGAATGAAAGGCTGACATCTTTAAAGAGATGATCAGGCAGATGAATGGATGAAGGAATGGCTGACCTAACCTCAAAAGACTCCATGTCATCTGAGTGCTGCCTACATAGCCCCTGTTGTTAGGGCCTCAGACCAATGTAGTTCAGATGAAGGGTCAAAGTGGTTGAGAGGTTGGTTTGGTCATGGATTGGTTTTGACTAAGTTAAGTCATGGTTAAAGGTAATATAGTTTGTCCATCAGGTAGATGAATAAATAGATGTGGCCAAGCTAACCCTAGAGGATGTCATGTCATCTAAGTGCTGTCTACATAGCCCTATTGTTAGGGCCTTAGACCAATGTAGTTCAGACGAAGAGTCAAAGAGGTCGATGGGTGGTTTGGTCATGGATGGGTTAGCACTTCCCATATGTCTGATGGTACATGCTTGAAATGATGAGGGTAAGATGATGTTACAGCCTTTTCCATATTATGTGATGGTGTATTCTATAACATTTGGTGATGTGGTCTTTCATCCCTAGTAATTTTCCATATTAGTAATGTTGTATGCTAAAAATGAATTGAGATTATTTATGCTTCAGCAAGTAATGGTTTATTCTTGACATAAATTGTGTCTGGTTGATAGTTTCCATGTGTATTGGTTTCCATAGAAACTAGTGTGAATAGGCTATGATAATGTATGATGTCATGATGTCATGTTGCTGGTTTGGTTTGGAAAAAATGATTTGGTTGTATGTGACCAAGGTATAAGAAGTGAAAGGCACATTGCTCTTTCATTGACAAGGACTATAATGATAGCATAGATAAGGCTTGTGGAAACAAAAGCCACATTCATGTATTACGTTGTTGACCATTGGTTGTGTTAGAGAAGTAATCAAATTATGTTGACATTAAAATGAGCTCAAAATCCCTTAAGTAGGTGATGTGATATGTGATAATAGGGTAAACCCTTTTTAGTAGGGATAACTTTGCCCCTTTTTATAGGAGACCCTGAGACAACTACAAGTCAAGTCCATGACCTTTTTTTTTGGTAGACTGATCAATGCGGGAAGTCTATGAAGGATGTCATTTTGTTTTTGTGGTCATATGTGAAGCTGATCAATGTGGGAAGCTTCTAAAAGAGTGTTATTTGTAGCAAGATTGAAGCATAGCCATCTTTTAAGGGAGTGGTCTATATTTTTTTGCTTTATATATTTTTGAGGGCTTTGAATAGCTGTCCTCTGAGGGAGCAGTCTATTAGCTACAACAATGATGTTAGTACAGCTATCCTTCAAGGGAGCAGTCTGCATTTAGAGTTTTTGACCTTTTGATATTTTGACATCCCAATTTACTTTTGATATAATTTTTAGTCATGGACAAGACTATAGAAGTTCAAGGGCTCCCTTTTATTAGGACAAAGCATTCATACTTTATAAAAGGGTTACATAGTGTTTGTTTAGGGGAATAGGGTTAAAATAAATAGGGATTAAGATGACAAGGATTACCTAAGGGATGAGATCAAGTTAAATGTCAAGTGAATAAGTACTAGACTAACAGTAGAATGGTCATAGATAAAAGGCATTAAGGGGCTTAGGTTCTAGCTGTCCTTCGAGAGAGGACAGATGATAAGTCCCTGATGTTATACTTGTGCATTATGATATAAGGTCCAAGCCAATTAGGAGCAAACTTGCCTCATTTACTTCTTTCCACATTGGTCACGTGTTGGTTGAAGATGATTAAGAAGTTTGGTCGATGCTTGGTTGATGTTTGGTCGATGTCTGGTTGATGTTTGGTCAATGTTTGGTCAATGTCTGGTTGAGGCTTGGTTGTTGTCATGATAATTAGTAGAAAGTCAAATTCCCCTAGTTGCTTTATGATAAGGATGGGGAGAAGATGATGAAGCTCCTCTTTGATAGGGAGTGCGATGTAAGGATGTATCTTACAAAGCTCCTTGAGGGTTAGTTTAAGAGGGCAAGATCCTGATCTTCCAGGTTGGAGACAGGAATCTTAGAATTATTGATGGAGGCAATGGTGGGTAATGATTTGACCAAAGCAGTCAGTGGTTGGGGGTCTTTAGTTTGGACCACCATTGCTTGTAAGGCCTTGATCAAGGTGTGTCGATGTTGTGAAGAGCTTTGAATGAGGTAATACAAAGATGTCTTCATAGAGGGTTGGTGAATTTGTTTCACCATGGAGTCATGGATTGGCTTCAAAGATGTTGGTCGAGATGTGCCCAAGGTTGAGATCTTGGGTTTTGGTGATGGAGAGGGCTTGATGGATGGATATGTCCAAGGAATAGAAACTTTTTCTTTTCCTTTATCCTTCTTAGTTTGTGACCTGGTGGCCACATTGATGGTGTTAATTTTGAATAAAGGAGGATAAGGAGGTAGAGGGACCATAGTCTGATGATGGGATCCTAATTTAGGTGAGGATGTTTGAGAGGTATGGGATGATGTCGATGGTTTGTTGATAGGGTGGTCAAAAGGATCCTTATTAAGAAGGGTATCCTTTGTCAAGTGATGATGAATGACAGCTTTAAGAGTGCAGTAACACTCAGTGTTATGTCCAAGTGTGTGATGATACGCACAGATATGAGTGTCATCGAACCAAGTGGGTTTTGGTCTAGGAGGTTGGTATGGTTTAAGAGGCAGGAGATTGATGCAAGATGACTGCAAAAACTGGTGTAATAGCAAAGCATAGGCCCCTGTTAATGGGTTGGCTTGTTTTTTTGTAGTAGAGGTTGACAACTTCTATTTAAAAGCTGGTGAGAGAGTGTTTTGTGTCACCTTTTTTGTGGGTGGTGTAGCCACACGCATAGATGGCACATTGGTGGTGAGAGGTGTTGGATGTTTCGGAGGAGGTATGTTTTTGGTTGGTTGAGAGATTAATGGAGGCAATTTGCCTCTGTGAGGTGTTGGATGTTTTGGAGGAGGTATGTTTTTGGTTGGTAAAGGTAGTAATGGACATGATTTGTTGTTGATAGGTGTTGGAGTAGGAAGCACTCCTATTAAGGTGGGTGGATGTGGGCCCAAAATAGAGGGCAATGATGAAGGTGGGGGAGGAATTCTCCGATGTGGTTTAGTAACCTTCTTTTTTTTGGGGCGAGGGCCACTATTGTTTGAGGCAAGGTTTAAGTTGACCTTCACTTGTGGGTGAGTGAGGTTCAGTATGGGGCGAACACTAAGAGATTTAGCTTGTTTTGGCTTGGCAGTCACTGGTGAGGGTTTAGGTGAGGTGATAAGTTCTTCTCTTGATGGAGAAGGGATTGGAGATTTGGGCTCTTTGAGTTGAAAGAGCTCAAGAATAGTCATGGCTTATGCGTGTGGTTGAGTAGTGGGGAAGGTATGATCCCCCATTGATGATAAGAAGGATGAAGGTGAGACAGCCGGTGTTGGTGCCATAAAAGCATCCTCCAACATGGGAGAGGTCAAGGTAGACTCTCCCACATGTGAAAGTGGGGTGGATGAAGGACTAATAGGGGAAGAAGGCTCTTCTACCTGTGGTGGAAAAATAGGAGAAGAAGACTCTTGTACCTATGATAGGCAAATAGGAGAAGATGGCTCTTCTACCTATGATGGATGAATAGGAGAAGATGGCTCTTCTACCTGTGATGGATGAATAGGAGAAGATGGCTCTTCTACCTATGATGGATGAATAGGTTGACTAACCTCTTCAGACTATGGAAGAGGTTAGTTAGGGATGAAAGGAGAGACCATGTTGATCATGCGTATATCATGCTCTTGAAGGTCATTGGCTATGGTCTGGACGTTATTTTGGTTAGGGGGATGGTTAAGAAAAGGTTGTCTAAAGATGTCTAAGTTTTAAACAGGGGGCACATTTGGGTTATCCAAAACAAGGTCCCCCTTATCTAACATGCCTTGGATGATGTTTTTGAAGGTTTTGTAGTTGTTTATGTCATGGCCTTTGATGCGATGATAGTTGCAAAAGTCATTTTCCCTATACCATGCAGGGATGGCATGTGAGGGATCAAATTGAGGTGGTCGAATTTGAGGGAGATTGAGGACCCCTTGCTTGATGATTTTATCTAACACAGAAGCATATGATTCTCCTATTGGAGTATATTGATGCTATACATGTTGTTGTTGGAATTGCCTTATGATATAGTCTGATGTGGAAGGTTGGGATTGGTTTTTTGTTGTTGAAGATGATGGCCTAATGACCATAGCATTTGCCACTCTTTTATACTTGGAGTGGGAAGGAGAAGGTTTGGATGAAGAAGGATCATTGGATTTTGCATTGTTATTACGCAATTTGACCTTGTCCTCTTCGACTGCATGGAGTTCAAGCTTCCTGGCCATGGTGAAAGCTTTGTCAAATGTGAAAAATGTTTGGACCTGCAAGGTAGATGAAATGTGTTTGGCACACACTCGTGAAAAGAGCTCAATGAGCTCAGGTTGAGGCAAAGAGAAGGAGAGTTGGTTGATCAAACCTCTCCAATGGGCAACAAAGTCAGTGATTGACTCATCATCAAATTATTTGATAGAGTATAGGTCTGTGATGGAGACCTTTTTGGTGATATTGAATGAAAAGTGGTCAAGGAATAGTTGGGTGAGTTGAGTGAAAGAAAAGATAGAATGACTGGTAAGGGAGCTATACCAATCGAGGGCATCACCAAAAAGTGACATGGGAAATGTGCATAGCAATAACGCATCATCATGTGCTATAAGGTAACAAGCATGTCTAAATGCTCGTAGATGTTGCTGTGGGTCTTCCTTATTCTAAAAGTGAGTGAACTTGGGAAGTTCCCACTGGCTGGGATATGGTCGGATTGGGACTGAGGGATGAATGGGTTCATTACAGATTTGTTCATATGAGAGAACATTTCTTGAACCCGAAACGGATGTCTCAAGATTAGACATTTTGTCCATCAACATTTTGATTCGATCGGTTGATAGATTTGTAGGTGGGGCACCCCCTAGGTTGTAGGGTGCTTGGAAGGTGTTAGGAGGGGCATATGACATAGTTGGTTGTGCTTGTATAGGCGGAACATATTGGTAACTAGTCATAGAGACTGATGTGGAAGCCAAGGGTGGTTGTGTCATGAAGCTAGGAGGCACGACTTGACTTGATGTTGCCAGAGGTGGTTGGATGGTGGCAACACTAGCCAAAGGATGAGTAGCCACCCTTGTGTTGATGGGTGCAAGAGTAGGCAGGATGGAGACAACTAGGTTTTGGAAAGGGATAGAACTTTGTTGAATGGTCTATGGTTGAGGGGGTATAGAAACCCCAATGGAGGTAGGTCTAGAAATAGAAGGAAAAGCCACACTTTGAAGATTTTTCATGGTTGGGTTGTTAGTTGAGGCAATGGCCTGAGTAACCATGGGTTGAGTCACGGAGGCCGTTGATATGATTGCCATCTCAACTAAGGAAGTTGGCATCCCATAAATCAGGTTGCCTAAAGAGTCTCGCATTTGACTTCTCATGAGATAATGCTGAAGGGCCTTGACATTGAGGTCAAGGAACCTTTCAAAGTCTTGGTCCCCTTCAAGGACAATATGGGGTTGAGTCGGGGTTGGTTGGGTAGGAGTTCATTCAGTCTCTGAATGATACTCCATTAGAGGACTTGATATAGAAGGCAAAGGTGGGAGTGGTTGTTGCCTTGCTTGGTCAACAAGAGTCTTGGTTTGACTACGTGTCAAAACCATTCAAGGCAAGATGATACATCCTTACTATCTCAAACAACTAGATAAAAATGGAAAAGAAGATGAAGACAAGTAGACCCTAAACGTTAAATTCCTAAGAATAAGTTTTTAGAGTCATGTTGGCTTATGCCTTAGAAGAGTGTGTTTGGGAAGTTGGCTTTTAGAACGGGTCCTAGAAGAAGCAGTCTAAGGTTGGTTTTGGGTTAGTTTTGGTGCTCAAGAGTCTATGTTAGGTTCTGTACATGGCCTAGTGCTAAGGAGCAAGCTCCCCTCACTTCACGAGCCCAGAGATAAGCTGGGTCACTTAGCCAGTATATACTTCCCCTAGAGTTTATACTCTACCAGAGAATAGAGTGGGCTTTCCCCTTATTAGTGAAGTCCAAGTGGGATTGCTGGGAAGGGTAAGGTATCCACTAGGTGATGAAATCCTAATCGAACCTTGTCTCGAGTATGTTTAGATGTTTGATTTGTGAATGTGGTTTGGTCGTGTAACATAAGTGCACTATGATTTATTCATAATGCATTTTAATTACTAGATGAGTGGACTAAATATGCATTCAAGTAGAAATGAGATGCAATAGATTTTAAGCCCAAATTGAAATGTGTGTTCGGATGAAGACAAGTGGAGAAAAGGTTGAAGAGTATGAATTTCACTACTCTAATGCAAGAAAGAAATGACAAGAAAAAGAAAGATTCTTTTTAACTTGTACTAATAGTGTCTTTTCGAAAGAGATAGAAGAAAAAGATGCAAAAAGAGATCTAATGCACCTATATGACAAGTTTTCTTCAGAATAAATGAACCCAAGGAAGACCCTAGGGTCCCACCAGGTGTGCCAGAATGTTTCCAACCATTTTTTGCTTTCTACATTCAGAAGATAGTAAGAAAATAGAGATGATGGTCAGGGGTTAGATGATACCCAGATAAAGTTTGTGCACCGTATCTAGATGACTGAAGGAGCTCCTCTTTGGCTGTGGAGGATGACACCTATTGATAAGAAAGACTTGAACAAAGAAAGTGTTAGATAGATAGATGGTGGATTGCCAAGCAAAGCTCGATCCTAGAAGTGCAAAGACTTCCTTGAGGGATGACAATCCACTAGTTGATAAAAGAATGTTGCTGGAAAAGAAATGGTGAAAAACTGAACAAAAGAAATAAAGGTAATGTGTACCTGAATGCTGATGTCGGTCTTCCATAGTCACCAACGTCAGTTATGCTGCCACCGTCGATTGGTCAAGTTGTCGATGTCGGTTAGTCTACCGACGTCAGTAGGGGTAATGGTCGATGTCAATCAGGGCAATGTCCTTAAACGGGTTTTGGATAGGTCTCAAGTCTGTTTGTGGTCAATAGAATGGTCTGGGAGGTCTGTGGGAGTATAATGGCTTGTATAGGGTTTATAAGGTAGAGAGTATGGTCTAAAAAGGGGACCAAATAGGGGACAGGGGTGATAGGGAGATAAGGATGAGAGAAGGCTTCTCAGCCTCTCTGGGAAGAGCAAGTTGGGTCTGGGTGGTGATATTTAGAAGTGTTAAATAAGAGCTAATTGCTAATGCATTTCTAGATTATTGAAATGAAATAAAGGAAGCATACTTAGCTCTTTCCTGCTGAAGGAGTGTTGAAGACTGGTTGTTGATGCGGCTGATGTAGAAGACTTCCTGCGATGTGAGCTCCTATAGCCTGTGATGCTTGGTGTGTGTCTGAGAGAGAGAGGTCTTATTCTGGATGCAATAGGTTTTGACTTTATGAGAGCTGGGGGAAGAAGAAGATTGAATATTGGAAGATTGAAGATTGAAGATCCTTACATTTGGGTGCAGAATGTAGTTTTAAGGTAACCAATGTCGGTGACACTACCGATGTCAACTGACTAATGACCGATGTCGGCAGCAAAAGAATAGGAAAAAGGGCTAAAAATAGCCTTTTACCCATTCTTCTAACTGCCAGGTCTAATTTTCATGGTTAAACAGTCAAAGGCGGGTTTAAATGAGCATGAGAGGTTAGTGGGAGGGTTGAAATGGGGTCTAAGCAATTAAGATTTAGCATGGGGTGATGGAGGTATCCAAGGAAAGGTATCTGAGGTGGGGTGAGGTGTCATGGGTGATGTGTCAAGGGGGAATTATTAATTTAAAATAGGGATTTTAAATTAATAAAACATAGGTTAGGCATGGTGAAGTGGATCAAGGGGACCAAGGGGGAGTCGACCAAGGAGTAGACACGATTCTGGTGTCTACATCTAGTGATAAGCTTATATCCTTGTTTCTCCTTATCCTTTCATGTTTGATGCAAGAATTTCTCATTCGAACAGGTCATATGGGGTATAGATAGTCTAAAATCTAACCTCTAGTCCACTTCCTTTGAGTTTTATCATACATATTAGCTCCATATTGAAATACTAATGTTAGAACATCTTAGGAATTTGAAAATAGTGTTGTAGGTTTTATTTTTTAGTGTAAGAGTATGATGATCTTGTGAAAATTCTTATGGTGTATCACCCCCTTATAATATATTTATTTCATGCATAATTATACCCCATTTTCACACAAGTAATTAGTTAGTATAGGTGATAAGCACTTAAAGGTCAATTCAAGGAGCTAGCCTTAATCCTAGAGGTCTACCTCTACTATAGGCAACCCATAGGCCTAAAGGTATTCCAATGTTGCCCAAATATTAGAGTAGGCTTGAACAACCTCCTTTAGGTTATGATATTTTTTTCCAATAGTTTACTAATGCTTAGTGGGACCATTGTCCTTAAGATAACTTGTCAAGGTGCATGTTGGTCTTTATAACATCAGCTATATATGGTGTGCTACTCAGCATTTGAAGACTCCATTCAAGGTAAAATATAGTTTAGACTATTATTTGTTAATATATTTATGCTCATTCTTCATAATCATTACTAGGTCATCTTCTATTAGAGTTTTCAAACCCAATAATTCATCTCTTCAACTTGAATTTCCTCTTGAAGTTCAACACCCTAAACCTATTCTACCATTTAAATAACAGGTGGACTTTTCTAGACAATAATACCAAGAGAATGAGGAATAAATTGAAGATAACATGGATAGGTATCATGCCTTCCTATCATTTAACACTAAAAATCTAATCCATCTTGATGTCTATGATGACATTCCCCCTATTACTATAAAGAGTGTTCCTACATTCAATGGTAAAGGCATGCCACTCTTAGTGAGCACATTAGAGATGTATCAAACTTATATAGTTTTAATAATGTCACTAAGATCAACATTAACATTAGACTCCTTTCTATGTCCCTTAGAGGGAAAGCACTTGACTAGTATAGGACTTTTCCTAGTGGTTACATCACAACATGAGATGACTTTAGAGTGATGATAACATCAAGATTTGAGGACAAGAATGATCACACTTCACTCATTTACCAACTCCATGTAATCCAAAGAGCCTCTAAGGATACAATGCATTATTTTAATGAGATATTTCAAAAGACTTGTATAGGTTTCCCCCTCCCATGATACCACATTTTATCTTTATGTTTCCTACATACTTGAGTGCCATTGGCATGGACATAGCCATCATGCTACAATTTATGGGTGGTTTCACTCTACCTAAGGTATATGAATTTTCCATTAGAACTTATAATGGACTCATTCAAGTAGGAACATTTATTCAAAAAGTGTCTATGTCTCTACTGCCAAATACTTTTGATGTTGCTCCAAATGTTGCCCAAGTTCCTAATGTTAATTCTAAGACAAAGACTACTCCTAATAAGGAAAATGAATGCCATGGATAAAGATGTTAGAATTTAATTTTTAGAAGCTCATATTAGGTAAGAAATAATTCAAAAATGTGCTCATCAAAACCCTTACCCATGTCATCATCAATATGGGTAAGGGAGAGGTCAAGGGTAGCCTAATTTTAACAAGCCTACCAATGCATACAATCCTACTTCAACCTCCAATACAAGAGAAATGGTACGAGTGCATATCAATATAATCCAAGGAGAAGAATGGAAAAAAGGTTAATTCATGGATGTTAATGAATATTGATAGCAAGATCTAGTTACTCAAGGAGGAGTTATTCCCTACTATCAGTAGAATATGAAGTCCTAATGCAATCAAGTGAAGGTTAGTAGCCTCAAGGAGTAAGGTTCACTAACTTCTTATTTGAAGATAATTTTGTACTTAACAATTAAATTTAGTTTTAAACAACACTAGATCCAAGAGGAAGGCTCTATGTTATGTTAATGGTGTGCTTACAAGTTCAAATAGTCCTCTTACAAGGTATCAAGGCATGACCAAAAGCATGGTAGTCCCTAATACTCCAACACCTCCTTCAAGTCAGAATGTTGGAAGGCCTACTCAAAGTGATTCAATACCTAAATTTCCAACCACTTCATTACCTCCAAAGACACAATATAAGTTAAAAATTCTTACCCTAAACATTTTAGATTCATTGAAAAGTGTTAACTCATCCATTTCCCTTTGGGATTTCCTTAATATGCCTGGCCAAAAAGAGCTCTTGAAAAAATAGTTGTCCACTATCCATGCGAGTCTTCCATCATTAATACATGGTCATGGTAATGTTTCTCTTACTAATTCCCTTAATTAAATTTTAGATCCTTCTACTAAATCTATGAATCCTCCACCCTTCTACCTCACTCTCATTTTGGGGGATAAACTAGTTCATAATTGCCTAGTTAATAGTAGAGTTAGCATATCAGTGATGACCAAGGTTGTATCTAATAAATTGGGCCTAAATTATGAAACACATAGAAAAGGAGTGATCCAATTATATGGTAAACCTAAAAAGTCAATAAGATTGATCAAAGGGTTAAAAAATTTCTTACATGATTGTACTATTCCCTTTATCCTCCAAGATATTGTGGTTATTGACATGCCTGCCCACTTTGCAATCTACCACTCAAGGGATTTCATAGCCAAGATAGGAGGATAAATCTAAAATCATTGGTCATTATTATCCTTTAGGACAAGATATGTAATAAATGTGACCATAATAACTCAACCCCTTCCTAGATCTCACATTGAACCCTATGTAGAAGTAAGCTCCAACTTGAATTGTGTCATCAATGAGAAAGAAGAGTCTATTGTAGATGATGGTGCTTCTTCCAAACTTGAGGTAATTTTTTATTTTCTTCTAGATGAGTATGGTATATATGATTATTAATATTATCCATACACCTACTTTGAGTAAATTTACCTTGACACCTATATCATCTATGAGGGACCATATGAGTAATCTAAGGTGCGTATTGAGTATTTTTTGTCACAAGTTATTGAAGGCAATTATTTATTTCAAGTGTATGATGATAATAGAGTGAAGATCATGATAAATCTCTATTATGATAGGAACCATGTAATTCTACCTGCACTTGATGTATCAGCCTTTGAAGATGACATTCACGAGGAAGAAGATGACTTATGGTAAAGGTTCAATTCCATAAATCAAGAGTTTTCACATCTAGGTAAGGTTATTCCTCCTCAAAAGAATTGAATTTTTGATGTTAGGTTAATTGATGAACCTAATGAGTAGGTTTTTGAGTGTTTGATCAAGCCTAAATATGATTGTCATGTTATGAATTGAGGATTAACATCAATCTATTATCTAAGGGTCTACAGTTATAAAGGAGACCTTCCAAGAAATTGTAGTCATGGATAAGTCTCATGAATCCAAGGCACGTATATTTATGCTTGAAAAATATTCAAGACCTCAGCTTGTTTTTGAACCATTTGTATATATGTTCCAACATAAATAAGATAGACTTGATAATCTTATACATCAAATACATTATGTCATAAAGGATGGAAAGGTTGAGGCAGATGTCATGCATTCTAATTTGTATTTTGAAGATAACTAATTAAACATGTAAATAGATAAGAAGGATGTAGCTCTGAACAAGGTCCTTGGAGGGTAGAAGAGAGTATTCATGAAATCTCAAGGTAGTCCACTTGCATGCATGAGAAGACATAAGTATGGTAAGTCATTTCACCATCTACTTAGTCAAGTGTTGATAATGAGCATGCCTCACATGACAAGTTGATTTCATGGAGTAAAAATTATGAAGAGGAACCATATTTGACCCTATTTAAATCATGGAAAGTTTTTGTTCACCTCAAGTGGAGGTCTTGTAAATACTAGGTTTGGTGTGTTCTTTATTTCAATTTTATGTGTGTGTTCCATAAGTATTCTTGAGAAAACATGTGTGTTTCCTTTGGTGTGTCTTGTTTTATGTTTTTTTTCCATTGTTTGGTGTGGTTTCAATGTAAATTTAGTGTCAAACTTGTGCATAAGTGACTCGATATCTTAATAGATAGGAATAGGCTACTAATCATTAGCATAGCAAGCATACCACCCATAGAAAATTGCCAAGAATGTTGACTATTTTGACCACAAGTTAAAATAAATCAACCCCCTATAGTAAAAAAATGATATAAGGGTATTATAAGATATTATAGGGTGTTTTATGGTCTTATTTTATGTTATTTGATGTGATATTTATCGCGGTCATAGTCAAATCTAGTCTTAAGTCATTTCATGTCACTTGAGGTCACAATTTTGAGACATTAATGAGGTTTGTATTGTTTCCCATAGTATACAAGTGTATAAATATGAATTTAAACATATTATATGTTATAATATTATCATAAGTGGTAGTATCTAACTAAAAATGTGTAAGTTCCTAAGTCAGATCAAGAAAATAATTAGAAAAAAGGAAGTTTTGGGTAGTTGTAAGGCCTATGCAAGTGCTTTAGAATGTGTGGAAGGTTTTGAAATGACTTTTAAGATTTAATAAGTTAAATTATACATTATATATACTTTGGAAGTCCCAAAATTGGCTTAAAATAGTTTTTCTCCTTCATCACTCTTCTTGGCATGTAAAACTGGTCGATAGGTTTTCTCACAGTATAGCCAATAGGAGAAGAATTGGGTCAAATTCCTTTAATGGAAGTTAATATACTTGGTATAATTAATATTCATGGTATAATTTTGGATATTAGTTTCTCATTATTTATGAACCATTTTTTATAAGTTGACAATCTCTTTGTGTATGCTTATTGGCACACCCTACAAGTTTCTTCCTTGTTTGAATTGGTGCATAAAAACCAATTGATGAAAGTGTTTATATAATATGTGGACATCCTTATCTCATGGTTTTAATATTTTATTAATATTATGGAGGTTAATTAATGAACCAAACAACTCAAGTTACTAGTTGAGATCCCCAATGAAGTTGCAAGCATGTTTCATTAACTATAGAAGTTTTACTTTCTTGTAGTGGTTTTAAGCAAAAGTGCATTGATGTTTCATGATTATCATATCTCATGTAAATCAAACTTCCTTAAAAATTTCAATATCAAAGGCTAACATCAATGAAATTATAGTCATATGTGGAACACATTTAGACCTTCCTATAAGTATCCATTTATAGGCAGGTAAAGGGAAATCTGCACAGCTATGGTGATGTAATGAGAAGTTTTCAAGGTGGTGAGAACCTTTCCAAGGTGAAATTAATATGTTGGAGTGTCCAAATAGTTCCAAATTTTTTTATTACAATCAATTCCTTACCCACTAATTTTTAGCATGTATATGCACCTATAGTGGTTTGATTGTAACTCCACAAAGGTTTGTGAGGTTGTAATACAAGTGTTTAACCTAGTTTGAGAGCCTTATCAAGCTTAAAAACATGGAAAAGGTCATATAAATCAATAGTGGACCCATAGAGTGTAATTATACTTTAATAATGTTCATAACTGGAGAAAGTAAGTTTTGGGACATATTACCTTAATTCCTCTAGAATAGGGCCTTGTCCTTTCTTTGTGCTATCATATAATAAAGTGGCATGAGGTCTAGATATATTTGAATGATTATATCTTGTATCCAAAGCATAAGAGTGAGGCATTGGCTAAAGAGAGTGAGTTTTTGGTCCTAATAATTGATGTAGATGAGGCCTCCATTCTAGACATTCTTTCATTGCAGGTTGTTAGTGTTCTCTACAGCATATTGAACTTCAAGTGACCTTATAGTCCAAGGTGACATGAAAGGAGCATATCTTCATGGTAAGTGGCCCTATTTAGGTGAGAAAGAAACTAGTGTCTCAAATAAAATTGAAATGGGTTGATTTATAGGTAATTTACTTATATCATCACCTAAAAGTGTACCCTTACCACCAAAAAGGTCACTTACAGTCTAATTATAGGTACCTACAAGCTCATAATATGAACATTAGAGATTGGAAACCTATAAACATAAACACTTAATAATTGGATTTGGTTAAAATAACTTAAAATAAACCTAATGATGTGTAACATATTGTAAAATATTTGAGTATCATCTATTAGTGTCCTTTTGACCCTTAGAATGACCACTAATAGTCAGCTATAGGATGACAGTGCACGAAGGCATAACTGTTTACAGGTTAGCCTAATATATGCATGATGTGAATAAGTATTAGTGACTAAGGAGTGACCTTGATGAATTTTAGTAAGTCTTAAATCATTAAAGGTAGGGTTTAATACAAAATTTTCACCTATAGGCATGACTTTTTTGAGTGAACACACAGTTATAGTTGACTACAAACTAGCCTAGTCAAGTAAAGGTGAGTGCATTTTAAGGAGTTGGAAATGAAGAATGGGTGTTAGATATGATTATAACATCATAAAAAATTATAATTAACATATCACCTAATGATCATCAAATATAAATAGTGTAAGGAGGGTTTCAATTCCCAACCTACAATCAACACACCAATCTTGCACATAGTTAATACTATAGAAGTCTACCTTGGGTTTCATGATGTTTCGGGATGATAAAAGCATGGTCTAACCCTAAATTTTTTTTTAAATGTTTATCATGAATTTTAATATCCTCTCATATCATATTTTTTCTAGGGATAATAGGGGAAGTACCCTCTATTATGTCTCATATAGGGGACACTCCTAGAGAGATACACCCTATAGGCTTAGTATAAGAATGGTTAAAGAGATGAGTTAGAGACTATTAAATCATTATATAAGGGTTTAGGAATTGGTTTAAAACATAAAAAAATTATTAAGCTATTTCAGTACTAAGGAGTCCAACATAGTGTCCTAAACTCATAGATATACATATTAAGCCTATTAGGCCTTGACTAGGCTTAAAGCCCTAAGGGCAGTGTGGTTTAATTTCTAGAACTAGAAGAACCTTCCAATGAATTAGACCATATTCATGCGGAGATATTAAATGTGTGAAATACATTAAGTTTCATATATTCATCACATTCTAGCAAAACATGACCTTTTTCACCTCAAGCTTACACAAAATGCAGGGAAGAGCTCAAGAAGGCATCTTTAGAAGTTCATAAATGTATGAAAATTTAGCATGGGGACCTGAGAAGTTGGGAGATGTTGAAGAGGGTCCTAAGAATTATTCTATTGGAACTTTTTTGAGTATTTAACATCAATATTATATGAACAATCCTTAAGGATCAAAGCTATCTAAAACCCTTGTTCATGACTCGATGAGGAAAAGGTGGATATAAATTCATCTAGATGAGCTAGTATGACTTGGAAAGTAATTTGAACTTTTAGAGGGATCCATAAAGACTCTTTCCATCAAATTAAATTGCACCCTATCTATATGGATAGGGTAAAAAACTAGTTTTCCTATACATTTTGATGTTTTGTAGGTTCAAGGGAGAGTTGAAATATGGGAATCACTCTAGGAGATAAAGTGGGACATAATCTAACCCTCATGTTCATATCTTAATTCAATTAAGGACACAAGTACCTCTCCTATCTCCTTCACTTTAGGTAGTGCAAATTGGCATGGTAAACGGAAGGTGATCACCAAGTGAGAAGGTGATATTTCCAATTGGGATGCATTTTAATGTTTTCCTAATGGATTTATAAACATGAGGAATCTTTAAAGGTGTCATAACATCCCCTATATGGATTGTCTTGGAAAACTAAAGGTCACTTGAATGATAAGTGTGAGGAATGAGTGAAAGAAGAATGATGTTAACTGTAGGCAGTGAAAACACATATCCAAAATAATATTTATTATTAGGGACACATATAATGCATGTTGGAGTTTGTTCTTATCTCCCTCATCATATTGAACATGTGTAAATTGTTCTTAGTCTACTTTGGAGTGCTCAAGAGAAGCCAATGATAAATGTAATTTCAAAGAAGGTGGTTGAAGGGTCTTATGATAGATCTGAGGAGTTTTCATGCTTGGATACACATTTATCCAAAGAGACATTTCATGATTTATTTAATAATTAATTCCTCTATATATTTAAATATCTCTTAGATTGAAACGTGTTCTTATGACTTTTGAGCTTCATTATTCTCTTTCCTCTTACACATTCTATAAATTCTAGCTATTTTGGCACTTGTTTTCTAATTCCACACCTAGTATGGTAAATATCTATTTTTTGATGTTGTAATTTACCTTTGAATAATAATTTCAACCTTGTTTTGAGTTCACAAACATCTTTTCTAATTGTATGAAGTGATGAATGGTGACATCTAGTGATAAGCTTATATCATTGTTTCTCCTTATCCTTTCATGTTTGGTGCGATAAGTTCTTATTATAATAGTTCATATGTAGTGTAGTTAGTTTTTTTGGATTCCTTAAAGTGTTCAAGTGTCCTTAGAGTCTGAAATATAACCTCTAGTCTAATTACCTTGAGTTGTCTCATACATATCACCTTTATATTGAAATACTAATGTGAGAACATCTTAGGAATTTGAAACTAGTGTTGTAGATATTGTTTCTTAGTGCAAGAGTATGATGATATTATGAAAATTCTTATGGTTTATCACCCCCTTATAATACCTTATTTTCATGCATACTTCTACCCTATTTTCACATAAGAAATTAGTTAGTATAGGTGATAAGCACTTAAAGGTCAATTCAGGGAGCTAGCCCTTAATCCTTGAGATCTACCTCTATTATAGGCAACCCATAGGCATAAAAGTATTCCAATGTTCCCAAAATCCTAGATTATACTTGAACAACCTCCTCTAGGGTGTGAGATTTGGTGCCAATAGGAACACCTAATACCTCAACTCAATTACTACTTATAATGCCTACACCAATATAAGTGGTGTTTTAAACCCCTTTGATGACTCCTCAAAGATAAAATCAAAATCCTAATGGGTTTATCTTTCAACCTCTTCTACAAGTTATTCTAGATTTGGAAGCTAAGGTTACCAACATTGAGAAAAATGCTTTGATATTAACTAATGTTGTTGATTCACAAGATGTATTATGTAATCCTCTTGAACTGGGATATCTTTGGACCATTTTCTAATTAGTTTTATAACACCCAAGTTCACATTTTATGATGGCAAGGGTGATCCTAAAAACATCTTTGATATTTCTATGCAACGTCACTTTATTATGATTCAAATGATAAAATTTTGACTAAATTTTTTAGGAAGTCTAAAGGACTACGCTTTGAGATGGTTTTATGATCTACCAATATAATCAATAAGATCATTCAATTATCTAGCAGATCAATTTTTAGTACATTTTTCAATAAACAGTACTAAAATATGTCATATACACAAATTTTAAAGATCAAACAAATAACCAATGATCTTATCAATGAATATGTCTTGAGGTATAAGTAATGTTGGAAAAAATGACAAATTTAATGGTAGATAAAAAGCTTCAAGATATCTTTAATAAATTTTTTTCTCCCTTACATGAGTCTATTATTTTCAAGAAGTTCAAATCTTTTTATGACTTATGGCATATTGTTCAAGATAGAGAAATGAAAATCATTGGATTAAACAAGCTTAAGTATGTACCCATTTAGTAACTACATACAATACAAAATTTCATATCAAACCAAGTGTTAGCCAAAATTGGAAACCATAGGTGAGTCTAATTAAAAACTTGTTATTTAGTTCATGTTTAACTTTGTTGATAGCCTTGGAGGTGTTAGTCTAGGATATAGCTTATCTTGTCATGATGAGTGTGTGATGTTGTCCTAGTAGTGTTTAATGTATTATAAGGTGGTCTAGTCAAAATTTTAAGTCATAAAACTTAGTTTTTTAACCAATGTTCATAAATTGACCCTTCATAAGGTGTCTATCAAAGCTTAAGGTAATTTTGACAAGATTAAGGTAACTGCTCATTTTGGTCTTATGTTAGTCTAGCCTTTTCATGTCATGTTCAAGTTGGTTTAAGGGTGATAAAGGTTTAGAGGGCCCTGATAGGCCATGATTCACATGTCAAATATTTTATTTTTACTTATTTGGTTTGTATAACTAAGAAAATGAAGCCTAACTCACTCTTCTAATGTTATAAGCAATTTCAAGTATTTTCTTACTCATTTTATAATGTCAAAGGAAGGAATAATGTAAGATATGGAAGGTAAAATATTTTAATATGTTATTTTAACAATTATACACATTTTCACATTCTTTAATAAACTCCATGAACACTAGTTCTTTAGCTCCAATAGAGTTCCAGGCAAAATATGATTATTTTCATTGTTAGAAGGGGGTATATTGAGGCATTCATATATGTTTTCCAAGTAAACATGGTTTAAAGGAACCTATATGGATTAATACATCCTAATAATACCATATTAATTCTTATGATTGTGTAATAGGTCCAAAAATGGCATAAGTTTCCTCCATTTCTCTATTGAGTTGTTTGCAAGCTAGTAAGGGTTGTTTTCAAATGTTTGGGTCATGATGGAGAAAAAGAGTTGGATAAAATGATATTATGTTAATATATTTGAAAATATGACCTAAATATTAAATTAATTATTTTTATTTTACATGTTATTAACTTTATGAGGTATCGTTAACAAGAAAAGTGCTTTAAAACCCTTCTAAACCCCAACTAGCCTAGTTTCAGTCAGTTTTATGGAATTTTGGAGATTTTTTATCAGAATGAATGATGTTTTCAGGTATTTTAATATCCTTATGGTACCTAGAAAAAAATTTTAACATTAATTTTTCATGTTTGAATGAGCATCTAGCAAGAAATGAATCTTTTTCATGGTTTCATGTCATAGTTTGGACTGCACACAAGGTTCTTATTAGTTTTAGATATTTTATCACCTCATAGATTTCTAATATAGTATATAAAAACCTAAAATATATTATATAAATAATACTTAGACCATTTTATGATATAATATTACCAAAGGACCACATACAATCTTCTTCAAGCACCCTCTAAGTGAACTGAGCATAACATATTGGAGACCTACAGGCTTGTTATGGATTTAATAGATAAAATTAAATTTTTTATATTGAATTAAATATATTTATATATTTACATATGGTATTAAAATTATAATTAAGTCCTTCATAAGTGTTCAAAGTGAGAAAGTGCAAAAATATGAAGAATCCCAAGACAAGCCTCATGGAGACCTACAGGTATGTTCTCAAGTTATGAAGAGAATATGCAATATGTGTATTGATATTAGGGTTTTGATTTTTAATATAGGTGTTTAATTAAATTACATAATTTTATGTAAATTATTTATCACTTTTAAGAGGATAATAAGACAAAAATAGGACTGCTAGGGTTAGATTAGCCTAATTGCTCACAAACCCTCAGTGTGGGAAAATCAAGTTACAAAGCTTTTTTGGAAGTAAATACCTCATGAAAAACACATTGGTTTATCATGTAAAATGTATTAAACCTAAAAATTCATGAAAAATCATGAATGATTAGTTATAATTGTTAAAAATCAAAATAGTCTTCTCAAGTTCAATATACAAGCTTGGAAAGCCAAGAACTTTTATCTTTACATGTGAACTAGCTTGAGCAAGTGCATGGAGATAGGTACTAGTGGGGTTTTTTGATTGGGTATTTATAATATAAATTAATTTAACTATATAATTCATCATATTTCAAAACTCTATAAATAATTGTTAATAAAGTGACTATCTCAAAACCCTATCTTGCATACATACATACAGGGCTATCTCCAAGAGTATTTGGAAAAAACCAAAGGTTATGATTATTTTGATCACTATGGATTATGTATAATCACATAAAATTTAATAAAAAAATATATAAACATCTTGGATAAAATCATAAACACCATTAATATGTATACTTGAATAAAATAAAGTGTTTGTTGTTGTGACAGTCACCGAAGGAGTTTTCATGCTTAACAAGCAACTCTAAGAAGGTTTGAAGGATTGAATGGTGGCCTTATACATTTGAGGAAGACTATAAAAGATAAGGTAAGGTAATATAATACATTAAAAAACCTTAAATACATCCAATAATATTTCAAAGGGTTTATAACATGCTAAAGAAGTTGTACACAGTCCAATAACACTTACAACTAAGAGAATTTGTACAAGTGTGACCAAGAGGTGTATTATTTATGAAAAATGAAACAAATAAAGTTATTTTAGGTGTGTATAATCCATAATAATAATTAATAAGTGTTTAACATTTTTATAAGTTGAAAAAAAATATAGAATACATTTACATCCCACTATATAGTCCTCTCTCTTACACAGAATTATGCCTTTTTGCTTGGTATGAGCTCATTGGCATTGATCATTAAAAAACAAATCTTAGAGAGGTTTAATTAAGGTAGGGTATACCTAAAATATTTTTTTATTGGTTTTAAATATCCTATAAATATCTCCATGAAATTTTATCTACTTTTGGCCTCCTCAGGCCTATGTGTAGGCCAACTAGGGCTAGAAATCTTGTTTTTGTCCTAACTTGAGTTACAACCATTGTAAATGCATGAAAATTTTCCAAGTGACATAATTTAATATTAATAAAAATATTTTTTTTGTTTTTGGAGTGGTAATATAATTATTTATATGTTATATAGTATTATGGGCTTATTTTATGCCTAATTGGGCCTAACTGGGAAAGATAGGGGTTGAGAAAGTGGGTCTGCATTGGGAGTTGACCCCTAAAATGTGGGATGAATATGAAAGGGGATAAATGGAAATAAAATTTTATTTTATTTTCCCTAAAATTTATATATGTATTTCAAACCTTGGATCTTTGTGTCTAAATAGGGCCACAAGGAATAAGACTCAAGAGAGCAAAACATGAGAACTATGAGAGAGATTCCAGATCAAATGTGAAAAAATGATTGGATAGAGATATTTAATAGATTTACAATTTAATATAGGTATTTATACCCAAATATATGACTTTTAATTTGATAATGACTCCTAATGGGTAGTTTCAAGTAAGATGGATGAGTCACCAAGGCTATGAAGTAACTCATATGCCACCTTGAGAGGACTATCAACAAACCAAGAGCACAAATGTTGAAGATGGAGTTTAGGAATATTTATTGACATTGCTTTTTTTTTTTTTTAATTTTTACTTCATGAAGTGATACTTGTCATTGGGTTATCCAATGCCTCTCTTCTCTCTCCTTCCCATTCTCTTTTATATTTATGCCTAATTTTGGCTTGTAAATAGATCCTTCCACTAGGAGTATGGCATAGCCCTAATATTTTATATGATCACTGATCAATAATATTATTATTTTACCTCCTTCTATGGTTATTTTTAGTGTGAATATTTAAATGGTTTATCTAGGCAAGTGTATATTTAGATCACCTTGTCTTGTTGTCCTATTCTACTTACTTTCTTGTAGTTTGTTTCTCTATTATAGTTTTAGATAGTGCCATCAAGAGTTATAAGTGGTTTATAAGTGGAAAAAATATTCCATTATATTCTCACATTGATTCATCTCTTTGAAAATCATTCATGTGATAAATTATTTTAGGAGAAGTGTATGTTATTATAGTATTATAGGTCTTAATGCACATGAAAATCAGTGGTAGAGGTCATAAAGTTTGGTGCATGACCTCCCTAGTTTAGTTTACTTTTAGTTCTCTCTCCATTTTACCTTGCAAGTAGTAGGTTGGTTTTTATTTTGTAAGTGATGCATCAAGGTAATTATCCCTATCTAGAGGTTCTCATTATCTATAAGGTCACACACAACCTTTGAATAATTTCCATGCTATAACTTAAGTTAGGAGGATTGAAACACATCCTCAAGGGTGTAATTTTGATGATAAAACTAAGATATAAGGTTAAAACTATCAAGGCTAAAAACTAATTAAATAAAAAAATTAATATAGTGTCACGATAACCTAATCATCTCATCTTATCCAATGCACCTAAGAGACAATTAACATGATTTCTTGAGTCTCCAGCTTTACTCCTTCTAAAGCTAATGAAGTGTCATCTCATATCTCTCCCTAATCCTATGATGGTTGATACGAGTCAACCTTTACTACCACCATAGTGGTGTTAGGAATTCTAGAAATAGATGCTTAAAATTTAAGCACAAGATACATCAACTTATTGATAAAAAAACAACTCACAATTGAGGATTCTCTAAAGGATTCATGATCACAATTTAATGATCATCAAAATCAAAATATATTCACCAATACATTACTATATCATTCTAAGGAAGCACTAAAAGTGCAAATGGAATATAACTCACATCATCATCCTCCATGTTATGGGTACATATTATAATGGATTATTGCCACACTTATAGATAAGATACCTCCCATGGTTCATAGGCCTTCTATTTCATTCAATGGTAGAGAGATTATACATGATGACTTAGATCTTCATTCACTATTTATCAAAGCACATATTGATCATTATCTTATACATAGTATTATAATTGATAATGATTCTAGTGAGAATGTATGTACCTTGACATTACTCATCCATTTTAGATACACACATAAGTGTTTATACCCTTAGACCAAGATGATCAAAGCATTTGATGGGAAAGCATAAAATTCTTAGAAGACCCCATCAACTCCAAAATACTAAGGGATGCCTATAATGTAGGAATAAGAGTGCCTTGATACCACCTAATATACAGTTATTCCTTCAAGATAAGAGAATTATACACTGAGTGTTGGGGTATTTAAATAAAGGGTGGCAACTCCTGAGGCATCAGCTTATAAGGAACCTACCCCAAGGGTATAAATGGAAGCCACCCTTGAGTTGGATAAAGATTCTTTTGTATAACATGAGGAGCCTACTCCTGATGACATGCAAGTATACATTGAGAGTACTACTAGTGAAGGGGGATAGAGGTACAACCTTAGACATCAGTCACAAAGATGTTGGCTTGAGTGGTAAAAAATAAGATGATAAATATGTTGAGATACTTGAGCATGATCCTAATAATTGAAAAGGAATTGTTGAGGAAGATAAGCAACAATAAATAAATAAGAGTGATAACCTCTATGCTCATGGCTTTCTCTAAAAAAATGCCCTTGAAGAGGAATTGTATATGTGGGAGTATTTCCCTAAGGAAGATGCCTCCAATTAGACTTAGTGTGAAATCTCCTTTTACATGGATATTTCTAATGAGTAATGCCACTTCAATATTCCATAAAATAGCATGGATTTAGCACTGGAGGGGGTTAAACATATTGAGGAATTTTAGTTGGATCCTTGACAATGTTCACTAGACCAAAAAGGTATGACCCTCATAAAGTTACCTCTCATGGTCACTAGGCAAAATGTTATACATAAATATGATATTAGCTAGCTATAGCAAAATCAATAAGAGGTCATGCCCTATACCAACATGAATGTACCAAAAATTTGAGGCTTGAATAGGAATTAGAAGAGCTCAAGAACTAGTAGGAAGTAAAAATAACATCTTGAGTGAGGACTCTAAAACTTTATAAGATATTTTTTTAAAAATGGTCAACACCTATTTATGGATCTCTCTTACAAGTAAAACCAATGATAAGTTAGAGACCCTGATAGATCTTTTATTAAAAAATGCAAAGACTAGGTAAATCCCCAGAAATAGTAGACAGTCTATAGAGAAATTTGTTAAGTCCATAGAATTATGTCAGAGCTTATTGGCTAAGGTTGGTGCCATAACTCCCAATTTTTGATGGAATTTTTGTAAAATTAATGTGACCCACTAAAATTTTGGAAGCTAGGCTTAAACTAGAGGAACATCAGTGCTAGAAACTAGACAAGAGTGTCATAATAATAAAAGATAGAGCATATCATTTAAAATATTTCTAGGATGTGGAGGAATTAGAAAATAAATTTAATACTCATCATTAGGAGCTTAATACTAATTTTATGATATTCTGAGTGTAATTTTTGATAAAAGTTGGGATGCTTGAAACATACACAAAGATGCCACTTCTAAGATCAAAATTTTGATGACTCAACTGGGTGATTTTATATAAAATCCTAAGGAAATGAACTAACTAAAGGGAAAAGTTTATAAAATTACCTCTAAGTTATAGATTTCCCTCAACCATAGGGAGGAAGTTAAGCACCAAGTTAAGAAAGTGAGAACTAAATTTTTGGAATTAGAGAGACCTGAGGATGGTGCATCATCTGAGATGGACTATTGGCTTATATTGGGGTTTTTTTGGATCCTAAATTTTATATTGATTTATTTTAAGTAATTTTTGGAAGATGGCATGGGATATATGAGCACAAAATTAAACTTAGGCATGGGAGAGATAAGGCACAAAAGGCCTTGGCATGGGAGAATAAATTCATGAGGAATAATATTTAGAAAAAACTAAGTAACTGAGGATGTAAGACTCAAATAATTATTGTATTAATTAGGCAAGGGCATGAAACGTAGAAACAGTTAGGAAATAGTTTACACAAGCATTAGAGGGGAATAGTCAAGTATAGATCTAGCACTGGCCCATGAAAAGATAGGAGCATGATAATGATTATATAACATAGAGAGGATATATATGGGAATTTAGGCACAAATTAACAAGAATTAATTTTAATGGCTTCCCATGACTTATTTTTATAAATGGTCATTGGAAACTCATCATTATTGATATTAATATTATAACAAAATGATCAAGTTAAAACCAAGTATAAATACACCCTAGTTTTACTTAGAAGAGTTATTTTTTTAATGGTAGTCTTGTAATTATAATCTTAATCTTAGTCATAACCTTGAGTTGTAATGTGACATGTGTATGGTTTTTCTTGATATGTAATGGAATATAATACTTGTGCTATTAAAATACCTTTTGAAATCTTGTTGTAGAAATAATGATACCATTAATATTTTTATTTATTTATTCCCATATTTTTTAGTGATGTGTAGCTTATGTATGGAATGATACAATTTTTAAGAAAATCTATACTATGATTATTATTGTTATAACTATGTGCCTATTCAAGCACCCTAGTATAGTGCACTCAATGCGTATGCCATCATGTGATAAAACTGATGATAACCGATCCTAAGCTACGTGCTTTGGGTGAGCATGCGATATCATTTATTATTTTATATTATAGTGCACCAAATAATTGGAATTATTATTATCTTAGGCATGCAACTAGGATAAGTCATGCTAAAATAAAGGATAAGACCCAAACACACATCACTACAATTTGGAGGTAAATTGGTTGTATATGAAATTGAGAATGAATCAAATAAATCCTCATCCAAAGGTAAAAAAGGGGATATTTCAAGATCTAATTCATAATCATGATCAATATCTTCACTTAAAAGACATGGCCATGAAAATAAACCTATATTTTTCAAGCCCATCTTTGATAGCAAACCCATCATTCACCAATTATCTACCTTCTATTCATCATATCAAATCCCTTATTTCAAAAATTCACTTCATCCTAGATCCACCATTACTAAGCATAAAATATATAAGGTACATGTGGAAAACATTATCCAATAAGACCTCTTTATGTCCATAATCAAAACATCATCCATAAGTATCACCACATCATCAACATCGGGACAACATCAGAGTCAACATCAATCTCATTTGCATCAAAATCAAATCCCTCTGAATCCATATCAGATTTTATGTCAAAATCATTATCCATGATGGATGGAATAGATCATGTCAACATTAACCTATCTCAGGATGTATCTATCTATATAATTATTTCAAATATCAAATAGGATCAAAGCATGTTTCTTGATTTATGTCAGGGCGATGATGTCATAATGGAGTTTAAAAGACTTCAAGATGATTTATTAGTAGAAGATTATTAGAATGTATTTGATCTAACTTGGTAACATTTTAATACAATTCAATGTAAAATCCTTAGTGATTCTTCCATGATTCTTCAGGATGTTTTCTACTATGTTGAAACTATATCTCCTAGGACCCTCTATGATAACCATGTTGCCCATTCTCCACTCACCAATCAATCCCCTTCAGTATCCTACATCACCAATTCTTTCCCCCCACCAACCATTATTTAATCAAAATATTCAATGGGAAATATTAGAATCATACATCATTGAATTCCTTGCAAAATGAAATATCACATGCTAAAATTCTAAAGATCCTAGATCATAGTCAAATAATCAAGCCTAATCAAAAAGTTAACTTTGATTTAATTATAAGTCAAAGTAAAGATAATTAAAATACTCATCCAAGTTAACAAACATCATCCTATAGTAAAAACCTCTTCAAAGTGCTAAGGTACCATCAAAATCAGAGTCATAATCAATAAAATCAAAAGGAAAATCCCTTTGGTGAAACCTTATTCAAGCCATCAAGAGGTATAAAAAATATAATAAAATCTACAAGACAAAAATTCATCAACAAAAGTAATATCCAAATAGTCAATAATCCTTCCAATCCTTAGTTAAAATAACATAAAATTCAAAAATTATTATATCCCTTAATATCTCTTATCATGTGAAATAAATAAAAAATGGCACCTCCAACACCTCCAATGGTGTGTTCAACTTCTAGTCCCAACTCCCAATCACCAATTGCACCTTTATATCACATATCATACCATACTATCCACATATCCCCATGCCATATCATCTATTTTAGGGTCTATTATTGGGGTGTTTTCCAATATCACTAGATCAATTGAATGTATAGGTTCACTAAATGTGAGACAAGCAAAGCATAAGGATTTTAAAAACAAATAAAATCATGAAAGAGAAATATCACACAAGTTTAGAATCAATAATCCAACACACTCCATGAATAGTACATCAAAAAAGATGTAAAAATAAGAGAGTAAATGTGTAAATCCTCCATGAATAGTGTCTAAAGATCTTAGAATAGGAATGTAACTCTCATACCTGGAACAACCAGTTAAAGAGTAACCTCCACTAGCTAATAATTGTGATCAAGTGTAACTCCCTATGAAAAAGTACACCTAAGCAAGATAGCTCTTCAAGTGTAGGAATAATCCATAATAAATACATATGAAGAAAATAATATCCTACACTAACACCCTCCACCTTAAGCATAGCTTGGGTGGGTGAAATAAATGGGTCCAGATAATAAGGCCTGATGAGGTACCTATGCACAAAGTAACTCTCATAAAGAAGGGAAAGGGAGAAAATTGATAGGAAAAAACCTCCCCCCTCCCCTCCAAAATAATGAAAGATAAATGAATAAGATATGAATAAATCCATAATAAAAGTTACAACTACTTATAGCCACCTTGTATCCTAAAAAAGATCTTTCTAGAGTGATTATGGATCAAAAACATACATAATGAAGAGAGGATCATCTTAGAATAGTGAATGTGTTTACAAAGTGCTTGATGGATCTCCAACCAAGGTGTGTTTCCTATACAAGGAATTATTCTCTATTAGAGGTATAATCATTTAGAGGGGGTGAATTAGTGAGCCTAAATAATCTAACTTCATTTTTGATCTTTATAAACACTTAATCAGTTATCACAAACATTCATGAAGCATACACATCATTCATAGAAATGAGCAAGAATAATGCAATATCAATCACATAACATATGACATATGTGGGAAACCCTCTTGGATAATAAATCCCATTATAACCTAAAATTGTTCTACTATCCTATAATAACAAGATACAATTTAGACCATTTATAATGATAAAGGAACTACAATCATTATTTAGTGAGACTGCAATCCCACAAGGTGTTGCCACACCTATCTAATTGAGCTTTAATAATAACCAAACCTTTTAACAAGTTTCACCTTGAAAGGAGGCTATAACAACCTTAGATTTTG
This sequence comes from Torreya grandis, assembly GCA_037957365.1. Classification (NCBI taxonomy): domain Eukaryota; kingdom Viridiplantae; phylum Streptophyta; class Pinopsida; order Cupressales; family Taxaceae; genus Torreya; species Torreya grandis. The sequence goes on along the minus strand of JARHVA010000812.1, from coordinate 3,020,136 downwards.
ATCTACCACAACAACACCTATGAACACATCCACTTTTGTACTGAACTCTTCAACACTTGATGATGGACCTCTGATTATTACTCTTCACCTTCACTCACCCTCAAATAGCAAGAGCACAATTCTCCCAAAAAAATTATGACCAATAGGTCATATAAATATTCCTCAAACTAATCTTATTTTAAATTCATACTCAAGTCACTCTACCCCTCCTTTGCTCCATAATTCACACACAATCCACTCTCAAAACTCTCTCAAGTCTCTCACATCTAAGTCTAGAAACCTGGTTCCACTATTTATATGGCAATCTTAATAATCAACACCTTGTTCAACCATTAGGCATGCCTTATCCTTTAAGGCATCTCTCACATGAATAAATGGCTCAATGCAATCTTCATAGGTTGTCCATAGAATCTATGGGTCACCCTTAAGGAACTACACCTTTTAATAAGGCCCTTGCAGCCCTTATAGGTCGCATGTGAACCCATTCACCCATTTAACACAACCTTGAGAAAAATAATAATAAAAGACCACTTTAAAATAGATGGGTCCACTCCTTATGTCCCATTAGACATCCTAAAATGATCACAACCAACTTAGCTCACCTCTACATATGCTTAAACAACTCAAATAGAGACCTTATACATAGGAATACCATTATTGAACATAAAATCAACTTCTTAAGAATTTTTCACACTCAAGATAGATTGAACATATTCCAGAAACCACACAAAACATCCTCATGGATTCTATAACATGCTCCAATAGATAATTCATTATGAGACATCGAAACAGTATCAACATAAGCTCAAATATCCTTCTCAGGTTACTTGTAGAACAAACATGAACACATAATAAACTTACAAGATCAATATCTTTGACTATACTCACTTAAATATCTTAAAATTAGGTTCATTATATGTTTGATGGAGTCCTCTTCATTTTTTATTTTTACAGCACCAAAAAATTTGACTTCTATCAAAATATATGAACGAAATACAGAGCTCTAATTTTTCCTATGTTAAATTCAAATATTTGAATAACAATGGTCATAGTTAACCTTTGAAAATAATGATCAAATATCATGTCCTCTTAGATCAGATAGAATACACACCATAGATCTCTTCTAATCTTTAACACATAGGAGCTGATGTTTAGATGTTAAAACTCTATCACTTTAACCTCATCTTGTGCACTCTAGGAATGTTGACTGAACACGCTCTATCAATCTCTGTGGATCAATCAGGTCTACAACTATCAATGGTCACTATTTAATCAATCTATACAAACACCCACTCTCCATTAGATTTGTATCCTATACCTTTGCTCATATGTTAAACATCATGCACCTATCCTCATCTTAATCAACATGCACTATTTATCTTTGATCTATACAATCACCTGCATGACATTAGATCTTCATTAGGTCTTAAAATTTAACTCTACTAAATAGCTATCATATTGACCCATATGAATCTACATGTACCATTTGATCTAGAATTATGAACTCCCATGAACTGTTGGATCTTCACTAGTTCTAGATCTCTAACATCAAGCAAATTGACTAAGTATGGGGACTAATTGCAATATGCCAGGAAAGCCTGATTGAGACCTCAAAAACTTATTTTACACTAGGACACATGATCTCAAATTTAGACCAAATGATCTCCTCATATATGATAATATAACCATGTGACACATTGATCTTATATCCCTCACACATGTGAGATATAACACCATTAAAATGCCTTCTCAAAAACTTTTATCACAGAGCCAACTATATCAAAACCTATTTAAGAGGCCAACTTTGAGTATCCATAACTTTTATTATGCTTTAGTGCATGATCTCAAATTTAGAAAAAATCAACTATGCTCAAAAATAAACAAACCCATATAATTAGTTTATCTTAAAATATTCACATGTGTAAGATATAACATCATCAAAATGATCACTTGGCTCTTTCTTGCCTTATGTAACTTTGTCTAAGTATGGGAAAACATAGTCAAATTGCCTAGGAGCCCAACTTTGCATATTCATAACTTTTGACATGATTCATTTCATGATCTAAATTTTATCATAAATAAACTAGGTCCATAATTGAACAAACCCATATTATCACTCTCCTTGACTCATTCACACATGGTAATGGTGATGTCATCAAACTGCCTACTCAAATTTTCCGCCACTGGACCCAAAGTGTCTATATGAAAACAATAGACAACCAAATGAATTCCACTTATACAAAAAATCACTCTAAACACCATGGATATCTATTAGGACCCCTTTCACATTATTAATACTTTAGACTCATACCTAATCATCTCTAAAAAATCAAACACTGAAGATCAACCAAGACTACTTCAAGCACACTTTATCAAGCATAATGCACACTTTGTCATTATTACTTAGGCTATAAAATCACTCCATCCAGTCACCAGGATACCTCCATGACATAATTTAAAACTCTTTAACAACATCATTGACAACTCTCAAATAATCTCCCCCTTTTTCATTGATGTTAACAACCATTATATATAGCAATATATAGCTCACCTTCTCTTTTTTCAAGTACTCTCACAATCAGAACTTTATCCCCCTTTGACATAATGACAAAGTGGGCACCAACTAATCATAAGGACTTGAAAATACTACCAACAGGATTATACCATCTTAAAAATATAGTACACATTCACCCTTACCTTGAGCCTACCTCTTCTTGCCTTCATAGCTTCCTCTTGCTCCATGCTAACACTCTCTTTAACCAAGCACTACAACCAATAAAGAAAGAACACACAAATGCATTGAAATATTAATGAAAATCACCAAGAAACATCTGAGAGGGACTCCCCTTAATATATTCTAAGATAATGAACATATTGAGCATCTTAAAATTTTCACACATCATGAAGAACCATCACACATGCCAACTAGCCTCCTCACTAAAGCTACTACAAGGACCATCGATCCGAACTTCATGCCACTCACCAAATAGGAAACATGCTCTCAATCAACCTAAAAAACACCCATTTTTACCCTATACTATAGCTCCTTCACAAAGGTCTAGATTAAGCACATGAACATGTTACTCCCCCTTAACTAGAGACCTTTTATTGATTCATAGAGAAAAAAATGACACCCAAGCTCTATCTTAGATACTCAAAATTATATTTTGACAATGGTTCGGTAATAATGGCTATAATTTTCTCTTTTATAGGCACATTCTCCAACTTGACACATTGATTAATCACTTATTCTCTCAATAAATGATATATAATAAGAATGTGTCTAGTTTTTAGTGTATAACAAGATTCTTTGAGATACTAATTGTGCTAGTATTATCATAATAAATAGGACAAGGTCCATTTTGTCTTATAATCCTCCAAAGTTTGTTTCATCCACATGAATTTTATGTAACAAAAGGCAATTGATATATACTCAAGCTTCTATATTTGATAGAGATACTGAGGCTTACTTCTTGCTTAGCTAAGACACCAAACATTCTCCCATGAAGAATACCACACCACTAGCACTCCTCCTATCATCCACACATCTTACCCAATCAACATCATTATATGATTTCAAATATAATTCTTTACTCATGGGATACCATAAACCATAGTTTATGGTGCCTTTGAGATATCTCAAGATCCTTTTAACTATTTTCAAGTGAGATTCTCTAAGATCAGCTTGAAACCTTCCTACAAGACCTCCTGCTTGCATGATGTCATGAATAGATTTATTAGAGTGTAAAATACTTCTAATCATGTATGTGTATAAATTTTGGTGAGTCATCAAATTTACTTAACTTGCATCCTATGATCATTGGAGTACCCATTGGTTTACAATCCATCATGTCAAACTTCATTAGCATATCCTTGATGTATTTATCTTGAGAAGTGAAAATCCCTACATCAATTTGATTAATCTATAATTCTAATAAGTAAGATAGTTCTCCCAACACTAACATTTCAAACTCAGTCTTCATGGTATCTACAAATTCTCTACTCATTTTATCATTGTCAAATACAAAAACTATGTCATCAACATATATAATAACTATCAATTGATGATTACCTTCTATCTTAATGTGAAAATTACTATCAATTATCCCCCTTTTAAAACCTTGACTCAAAATATATTTATATAACTTATCATACTAAACTATATGAGCTTGTTTAAGACCATACAGAGCCTTCTTTAATTTACACACAAAATCTTGATTATTTGACATGAAGTATCCTTCAATTAACTCAATGTAGACTTATTCTTATAAGTTTCCATTAAAGAATTTATATTTCACATCCATTTTATATACCTTAAAACCTTTGAAAAATGCATATGCCAAAATAATTCTAATTTCTTCTATCTTTTCCACAAGAGCAAAAGTCTCATCAAAAATCTATTATTTCAACTTGAGAATATCCTTTAGACACTAATATAGCCTTATTTCTTGTGAATTTTCCACTCTCATTCATCTTATTTTTAAAAACCCATTTATTACCTATCAAATTTTTATCTTTTGATCTAGGAACTAAGTCCCATGTTTCATTCTTTTCTATTTAATCAATTTCTTCATCCATTGCATCATTCCAAATTTCATCTTTTCTAGCTTCCATAAATGTTTTGGGTTCAATCATGGATGATAGAGCCAAGTCTTGTTAATTTTAATTGATCAACATTCTCCTTCTAGTCCATAACCTTGTACTATCATTTCCAATATTCTAAGAGATTGGATGATCTTTACGAATTCTTCTAGATGGAGCTTTAGTATCTTATCTTTCTTCTTCTTCATCATCTTCATGATCTATTTGAATAGATAACTCATCATTATTTACAACAACATTCTAAATTGAGTCACTTACCTATACTTTTGGCTTCTTAACTCTACTTATCTCATCTACCCTTACATTTAAAGTTTCAACAATCTTGTGAAGTCTCTTATTGAAGCATCTATAGGTAGTACTGATAGAAGAATAACCTAAGAAGATGCCATCATAAGATCTTGAGTCAAATTTTCCAAGATTATCTTTATCTCTTTTGATGAAGCACCTTCTCCTAAACAATCTAAAATGTTTGACATTAGTCACTCTATTCTTCCATAACTCATAAGGAGTCTTATTACCATTTACTCTAATTTGACACTTATTTAGGATATACATAGAAGTTTTGATTGCCTTTTCCTAATAGACATCTGATATTTTTGCATATTGAATCATGGTTCTATCCATCTCAACAATGGTCCTATTCTTCCTTTCAACCACACCATTCTATTGAAGTGTTCTAGCAGTAGAATATTATCTTATTATCCCATGTTCATCTCAGAAATTATCAAACTTATGAAACCAAAACTCACTTCCTTTGTTTGATCTCACGCACTTTATCTTTGAACCTTTGTCATTTTCTACAAGAGCTAAGAATTCCACAAATTTTTCAAAATCTTTTGATTTTCGTTTAAGAAATAATATCTAAGTCATCATAATAAAATTATAAATGAGAAGCATGAAGTAACTATTACCTTGAATACTTTGAGTTCTCATAGGTCCACGTAGATTAGTGTGGATCAACTCCAATGGCTCTGTAGTGGAGAATTCTTTGGTTTTTTATCTTCTTTTAGTTTTCTTCCCGTAAAGACATTCCTTACAAAGAGAATGAGTAATCTTAAAAATCTTAGGCCTATGCCTTACCAACCCTTTTGAACTAATTTTTATCATATTATCAAAATTTATATGATCAAGTCTTTTATGATAAAGATAGCTTTCTTCCAATTAACTTATGAATCACTCTACCTTCTTGGATTCATGGAATACATACATGTTATAAATTTTACGAACATTTACCATCAATTTGCCAAATTTTGCCTTTCTTATTTCACATACATCATCATGAAAAGTTACAATATTTCCTTTCTTACACATTTGACTCACACTTAAAATAGTATGTTTCACACCTTCTATATATAAGACATTCTTAGTTCTATTATGGCCATTATCCAAACTCACAATACCTTTACTGACTATGTTAGCATATTTGTTGTCACCAAATCTAACTACACCTGGGTTGTTCCTTTTGATAGAGATAAACATGCTCTTATCTCGTGTCATATGATTTGAGCATCCACTAACTATGAACCATTTCTTGTTCTCATCCTCTTGAGTATGAAAAGTTGCTTGAACAAATAATGATGCTTCCATTGGTGATCTACTTGGATTTAGCTTCTTTTCTTCTTTATACTTGGTTTTATTGAACCATTTGATAGTGTCAATGACTTATATATCCTTTTTCCAAAAGGCTATGTTTCAGTTCTTGTCTATGTGACCTTTTTGGTTATAGGTGTAACAAATGAGATCCCTTTTGATCTCTGGAGAGAGATCACAATCCTTATATCTATGACCAAATTGATTGCAAGAGAAGTAATACCCATTGAAGACATTATTCATGTTTGATTCTCTTTTATATTGACCATTACCACTTAATTGATTTTCATTATTTCTCCTTTTGGTGGAGCTAGAATCCCTTTTGTCCTTAGATAAGATCACATCTAAGTAAGTCAACACTTTATTTTCATATTATTCCACTCTTTGATTATGACCTTTATTCATCATGACCTACAGATTCTTGATGGTTGCCTCTAGATTTTGCACTTGTGTCTTCACATTTTTAAATTTTGATAAAGCACAAAGTATATTATCTTGAAGACAATCCATAACATATTTTTCCACCATTGTACCTTTGATCACCTTCAAGTGGTAAAATTTGAATGAAAGACCCACTCTAATACCAATTTTTAGAGGTATAATAAATGAGAGGGGGTGAATTAATGATCCCATATATTCCAATTTAAATTTTAATATTTATAAAAAATTAATTATCTATCATAAACATTAATGAAGCATACACATCACTCACAGCAAAAATCAAGAGAGATAATGCAAGATCAATCACATAACATATCACATACGTGGGAAACCCACTTGGGGAATAAAACCCACTATAACCTATAATTGGAATACTATCCTATAATAAAAAGTTCTAATTTAGACCATCTATAAATGATCAAGGAACTACAATCCCTATTTAGTGATACTACAATCCTACAAGGTGCTACGACACCTATCTAGTTGAGCTGCAACAATAACCATACCTTCTAGCAAGTTTCACCTTACAAAGAGGTTATAAACAACTTAGATGTTGAACTACCACAACAACACATAATAACACATCCACCTTTGTAATGATGTCTTCAACACTTGATGATGGACCTTTGATTATTACTCTTCACCTTCACTCACCCTCAAATAGCAAGAGCACAATTTTTAGAATAAAATTATGACCAACAGGTCATACAAATAGTCCTCAAACTAATCTTCTCTTTAATTCATCCTCAGGGCACCTACCCCTCCTTCTCTCCATAATTCACATACAATCCACTCTCAAAACTCTCTCAATTCTCTTGCATCCAAGTCTAGAAACCTTCATCTTTGGTTCTACTATTTATAGGGAAATATTGACAATCAATACCTTGGTCAGCCATTAAGCATGACTTATCCTTTCATGCATCTCTCACACAAATACATAACTCAATAAAATATTCATAGGTTTACCATAGCATCTAGGGGTCACCCTTAAGGAACTACACCTTTTAATAAGGCCCTTGTAGCCCTTATAGGTCTCATGTGAACCCATTCACCCATTTAACACACCCTTGAGAAAAAACATAGGACCACTTTAAAATACATGGGTCTACTCTTTATGTCCCATTTAACAACCTCAAATGATCATAGTCAACTTAGCTCACCTTTTTTTATGCTTAAACAACTCAAACAAAGACCTTATACATAGGAATACCATTACTGAACATATAGTCAACTTCTTAAGCATTCTTCACACTCAAGATAGATTGAACATACTTATAAAAACCACATAGAGAATACTTATGGATTTTATAACATTATTAAAAATCTAATTCATCATGAGACATTGAAATAGTATCAACACAATCTCAAATATCCTTCTCAGGTTACTTGTAGAACAAACATGAACACACAATCAACTTTTAGGCTCAATATCTTTGATTGTACTCACTTTTAGATCTTCAAATTGGGTTCATTAGATGTGCCATGGAGTCCTATTCATTTTTTATTTTTATAGCACCATCAAATTTGAATTTTATCAAAAGATATGAAAAAAATACAGAGCTCTATATTTACTTATGTTAAATTCAAATATTTGAATAACAACAATCATAGTTGACCTTTGAACTAATTATCAAATATCATATTGTTTCATCTTAGATTGAATACACTATATATATATATATATATATATATATATATATATATATATATATATATATATATATATATATATATATATATTCTAATATTTAACATATAGGTGCTAATGCTCTGATGTTAAACCTCTATTACTTTGACCTCATCTCATGCACTTTGGGAATTTTGACTCAACATGCTCCATCGATCTCTATGGATTAGTCAAGTCTATAACTATCAATGCTCATCATTAAATCAATCTGTAAAAATGCCTACTCACCATTGGATTTTTATCCTATACTTTTACTTAGACATTAAACATCATGCACCTATCCTCATCTCGCTCAACATACATCGTTGATCTTTAATCTGTATGATCACCAGGATGTCATTGGATCTTCATTAGGTCATGAACTTTAAATCTGATAAACAATTATCATATTAGCCCATTTGAATCTATGTGCACCATTTGATCTGTAATTATGAACTATCATGAACCATTATATTTCCACTAGGTTTAGATCTTTAACATCAAGCAAATTGACTATGGAGACCAATTATAATATGCCTAGAAAGCCTACTCTAGACCTCAAAAACTTCTTATGTGTTATACTGTGTGATCTCAAATTTGGACTAGATGATCTCCTCACATAGGATAATCTAACCATGTGACACATTACTCTTATATCTCTCATCCATGCTAGATAGAACATCATTAAAATTCCTTCTCAAAAAAATTGTCACAGAGCCAACTATGTCAAAAACCTGCTTGAGAGGCCAACTTTGAGTATGCATAACTTTTGTCGTGATTCAACACATGATATAAAATTTAGTGAAAATCAAATATGATTAAAAATTGAAAAACCCATATGATCACTTTATTTTTAAACCTTCACACATGTAAGATATAACATCATCAAAATTCTCACTTGACTCTTTTTTGCCTTATGCAAATTTGGCTAAGTATGAAAAAACATAGTCAAACTACCTAAGAACCCAACTTTACATATGCATAAATTTTGGTACACTTTTTCATATGATCTAAATTTTAGAATAAATAAACTAGGTATAGAAATAAATAAACCCATATTATCACCTCTCCTTGACTCATTCACATGTGGCAATGATGATATCATCAAACTGCCTACTTAAATTTTTTGCAACTGGACCCAAAGTATCTAGATGGAAACAATGGACAACTAGATGAATTCTAATTATGAAAACAAGAACTCTAACCACCATGAAAATATGATATGACCCATTTCATATTCTCAATACTTGAGACTCATCCCTAATCATCTATGAACAATCAAACACTAAAGATCAACCAAGCCTACTTCAAGCACACTTTATCATTATCACTTAGGCTATCAAATCACTCCATCCAATCACAAAGATACCTCCATGAAATAATTTTAAAATATTTAATAACAAAATTAAAAACTCTCCAATATTCTCCTCATGCATAGTATATGAACCAACTACTTCATGTAATGATGGTGCATTAGAAGCAGAGGCGAAGGAGTGTGAAATGTCATATAACTATGTACTATATTACCTAATATTTGATGAGTTGTAGATAAATTTACTTAATACATATAATGTATAAAGTGGACCAAAATTAGTTGTATCAATAAATAACTCCTAAATATCTTAAAGGTGATAAGGAGATGGTAGAGGTGGATCCCCATCAGTATTATATTCATTTGTGCTAAAAAAGGAGTTCTCGTCATCAAAGATGTGCTCAAGATCAAAAATTTCATCAAATCTAGGTGAGTTTGATGAAGAATAAAAATTAAAAAAAAAAATCAAGTACAAAGTGGGAGAAGGTATACAATCAATTCTGATGATCAACTATTCACACTACCATTGTAGTATCACTATGCAACTTTCTGACTTACATTGAATCTGGAGTAAACTCAAATCACATGCCCAGACCAAGATGAGTAATATAATACATTGATATGATATTATTTTAATGTAAGGGAATACTTATAATATTATTTAATGTTCCATCACTCATTTCAACATAAACTTTTCTAAAAACATGTGAAGTGTTTTCACCCAGTTAAATAGTGGGCATGTCACATATTTCCAAGGAAGTGAACTCTAGATGTGAAGAAGTCATGTGATGTGATGCACCAGAGTCAATAACACATGTAGGATTCAAAGGTATAACTTCAAATAGGTCCATAAATTTTACTTTCTCCTTACCATATTCTTTTGCCTTTTATTTACCATTGCCATTTTCCTTGGAGGATTCTAGTGTTGAAGAAGTTTGTTTGATAGACTTAGGAACACCTATATTATTCTTATCAAGAAGGATAGTTAGGTGGTCAATCTACTTTTTCAAACATTTTATTTCATCATAATTTATCATGTAAAATCCACATTTAATCCTTTATTTCTTAGGACTAACACTAGAAGATGAGGTCTCACTGGTTGATTTGGAGGCAAGAGGATTTTGATCCTTTTCCTCTTAATCTTTTTTTATTTTATCTCTTTTCCTAGTTATTTAAAGCCTTTTATTTCCCATTTCCAACAATTATATCATGTGGTTTCTATGACTTCAATGTACCCACATGTATTAACTTATCTTGATCTAGAGTTAAATCAACAACAAAATCATCTAAATAGGGGATTTTCCATGTGTTTCTAAGAGCACTTTTGGTAGCATGAAAAGTAGAGACGAATACAAAGTAATCTTAACCTAGTTTAGAGAGTATAGAAATAACTAGTTGGTCATATTTCTTATCTATTATGAATTATTTTAACTACAATCTAAAAGAGTTAAACTTAATGAATAAATCCTTTAGGGTGTCAAAAGTGCTAGGACTCAAACTAAAAAGCTTCTTCTCTAATTCATGACCTCTCATCACATATAGCTTCCCAAAGAGATTTTCCAGTGTGTTCCATAATTAATATTTATTATAGATTCAATATTGATCTAGGTGGATCCATTTACCATTCCATTTTTTAAAGTCTTCAAATTTTGGTCAAATCATTTGCACATCAAATAATTCATCGAGAGCTTTTTGGTGCTTCTTTTGGAATGCAAAATGGAGTCCAGATGTCGAGATAAAGCTTGTTGAAGCATTCTTATGATAGGGGATTAATAGGTGTTAAAAAGTGACATGGCACTATTTAAAACACACCAAGTGGTCCAATAACCATTTGACACATGGAAATATGAATTGGTGTAAAAAAAATTTGGTTTGGTGTTTGTTTTTAGCCTCCGATCTTCGACAGGTAGTCATATGAGGATCTATGGGCCCCACTATTTACTTGATGGGGGCCCTCAGCAAGGGTCGACACACTCTTGTATAGGGGTGCCTTGGCCTCTTATACTTCATATGTTATTTTTTACAACATTGTATTTAAGATACAAAGGATGCTCAAACCCACCAATGTGGGAAAATTATTTTCCACTTCATACTAAGACTTTTCAAACTTGCCACACCACCTTGCCACGTAATGTCACTCCAAGACCAAGTATTAACCATGTAAGGACCAAGTCCAATGGTGGCCTAAGCTAGCACCTAAGTCTCCTACAAAGTAGGTGTCATCATTTGAAAGGAAGCTGACCTACCTATATTAAGCATGTAAATCATTATTCCCAATAAATGTGGGATAAAATATGATCTAAGGCACCAAAAGAGGAGGCTGATGATTTCCAAAGCACCTAAAGAGGAGGTTGATAGTTTTAACCTTGCACCTTTGGTGCAAAAGGAATAGCCTTTGACCACTTGAGCTATGGAGGTCGAAGTGCTATAAAGGAACAAAATTATACTTGAAGAAGAGAAAGAAGCTGACTGTGTAAAGAACTTTAAGAAGGTTAGAGTCTTATTATTGCTTTGTATAGCCTTGGGCCATTATTAATAGGTCTAAGAGATATAATTATAGGCAAGCAAAGATCAGAGAAGGTGAATTGAAGACTTTTATTGATTTTGGAAGCCATTTGTTGCACAAAATTAATGGGAATGGTCCTCACTTCAAACGGACCCAAATACGTAGGCTATTAAAGCTGAACTCTGTTATCAATTTGCTGGTGATTTCTTATGATTTTCTCTAATTATTATTTAATTTTGATCTTCATTTTAATTCTGGTTTTAATTTCTTTATACAAAATTAAATAAAAAAATGGATAAATTAAAGGATCTCCTAAATGTGAAAGAGTGTTTTTCAGATGTACTACACTTGCATTTTTAGTTTACAGATCAGATTTTTGGTATTAGAGTGGTTGTTATTTAACAGTGATTGCTAGTTTATGTTGACAAGGTCTAAATCCCAAAATGGTGAAGGAAAACTCATTGAGTATAATCCAGAGATTGGTTTAAGGCGTGCTTCAAGGATGGCCAAAGAAGAGATGGAATCTGAATAAGCTTTTTGCTGAGCTTTCATGGATATGAGAAGCATGATTGAGGAACTATATCGTGACAAATAAAGGAAATCCAAGAATGAAAAATAAGGTGATTCACAAGAATTGAAAGGTAAAGAAACCAAAAAAACTTCTTCATTAGAAGATGGTAAAAAAATTGTGGAATCTCTCCCTTCTCTAAAATTGGATATTAAGTTTGAATTACCAATGTTTAATGTCAAAGTTAATGTTGAAAGGTTGGATAATTGGGTCAAGCAGTTTGAAGTTTATTACAAGGTCCAAAAGATTGTAGGGGATGAGTCAAAAATTTATTTGGCTACTCTTCGTATGGGAGGCACAGCTCTCATCTAGTGGGAGAGTAAGTTGAAGGAAGCTGAGCTTCAAAAAGGTAACTTGATTTCTACTTGGAATGAATTTATTGAAGAACTTAGAAAGCAATTCTATCCTTTAGGCTATATGTAACAAGCCATGATCGATTGGTAAATTTTCAGACAAGGAAAAGGCCAAAATATTTAAGATTATACACAAGAATTTAGGAAAAAAGCTTTACTTTTGAATGTTCCTCTATACACATAAGAAACACTGCTAAAATATATAGGTGGGTTACATAGTTACTTAAGACATATGATTCTTATGTTTAATCCCACTAATTTAGATGTAGTATGTGTTCAAGCCACTCATTTAGAGGCTATATGAAAACAATCAAAAGAATCTTTTCCTAAAGTTAAAAGTAAGCAATCTAATGTTAAGCAATCCAAAGGGGAAAGTTCATCAGGAAAGGGTAAACAGAACTCCACTTTTATTGTTAAAAAAGAAGGAAAACCATTTTGTAATCATTGCAAGAAAAATCAAGATGATTCTAAGTGTTAGAAACTACACCCTAAGTTAAGGCCTAAGAGGTTTCAAAAGAAAGAAAAGAAGGATAATGCTATGGTTCAGGACTTAGGTTCAGATTCAGGTGATGAAACTAAGATCACAACTATGGGATTACATAATGATTTTTCTCTTTCAGTTTCTAGCACTAAGTCATCAAATGAAGCATCTTCTTCTAAATAAAATTTTGTGCATGTTGATAAGAAAATAAATTAATTGTTCCACATTAGATTTGTTTCAAAACATACTAAGATTGACACTCTATTTGATAGTGGTTCACAAGAAAATTTAATTATTGAAGAGGTTTTTAAGAAGCTAGGCTTACAAACCAATCCGCATCCAAAGCCTTATCCACTAGGTTGGGTGTGTGATAATGCTAGTTACAAGTCTCACAAACTTGTAGACTAAGGATTTCCATCATATCCAAGTTCATAGATGAGGTTGAGATGGATGTTGTTCCATTGGACATATGTGGGATTGTTTTGGGAAGCCCATATCTTTATGATAGAAAAGCAATATTTTATAAGGAGGAGAATAAGTACTTGCTTGTTAAGGATGGCATTGAATATATAGTTAGAGAACATCACACTAGAACAAGTATTGCCTTGGTTACAACATCGAAAATGAAAAGACTAGTTAATTCAAGAAAGACTTTTTGTCTCATGTTGATTAAGTCTAGGGAAAAAGAATATTCTCAGGCTTTGGAAAATTGTGATCCTAGACACAAGAATGAATTGGTTGAAATATTTTCTACCTATGATGATGTATTTTAGGATCGTAACGGCTTGCCCCCTAAAAGGGGAGTTTAACATGAAATTTAGTTATTGCAGGATTCTCCTCTCCCTAACATTGGCATGTACAGGTTATCAATAGTGGAAAATGAGGAAATCAAAAAATAGGTAATGGATCTATTAGATAGAGGTGTTATTCATCTAAGTTCATCTCCTGTTGGTTCACCAATTATTTTGGTGCCAAAGAAAGATGGCACTTGGTGAATGTGTTTTTATTTTCATGCCTTAAACAAAATAACTATTAAGAATCATTACCCTTTTCCTCATATTGATGATTTGTTGGATCAATTAAAACATGCTATTTATTTCACTAAGCTGGATTTGAGAAGTGGATATCATCAAGTAAGAATTAATGAAGGTTATGTCTAGAAAACTACCTTTAAAACAAAATAGGGATTGTTTGAATGGCTTGTTATGCCTTTCAGGTTGTGTAATGCCCTGGCTACATTCATGAGATTGATGAATGACGTTTTTAGATAGTTCCTTGATGATTTTGTTATAGTTTACTTAGATGATATATTGATTTTCAGGAAGTCTTGGGAAGATCATGTGATCCACATTAAGAAAGTAATGGATGCATTACGAAAGGAAAAACTTTATCTAAAAATGTCAAAATGTGAATTTGGCAAGACCTCTTTGATATACTTGGGTTACATTGTAGGACATGGTGAATTGATAATTGATCCTGAAAAAGTGGCAGTCATTGTTAATTGGCCTACACCCACTAACACAACTAAGGTTAGAAGTTTTCTTGGTGCAGTACAGTTTTGGCAAAAGTTTATTTCTCAATATTCATATATTACATCACCTTTGCATTCTTTGACAAGTGTAAAATAGGTCTTTCAGTCGGGAGGCAAACATCAAAAATCCTTTGACACTTTGAAAGAAAAGATAAGTACTACTCTAGTCTTGGCACTTCCTGATATACAACAACCATTTGAGAGTGAGATGGATGCAAGTGAGTTATTATGGGAGCTATTTTAATGAAAGGTAAAAAACTAGTTTTTTATCATTATGAAACCTTTACAAGTGTAGTGAGAAAATATCTAACTTATGATAAGGAATTGTATGCATTGGTTCAAAGTGTTAAAAAATGGAAACATTATTTAATGGGCAAAGAAACAATAATACATATAGATCATCATCCCTTATAGTATCTCCAATCACAAACCAAACTAAAACATTCTAGACATTTTTGTTGAATGGGTTTCTTACAACAATTTCATCTTGTGATTAAGTATAAAAAAGGTATTCAGAATAAGGTTGCAGATATGCTATCTAGGCCTCCTATGGTTGTTGCATCTATTCTTTTACAACATGGTTCTTTGTCTCATGAAATTTATAAAGAATAATATGTTAATGATCTTGATTTTTAGGATGTTTATAAAGACTTGGTGAGTAGTAGAGAAGTAGAAGAATTAGACTATCATGTACACAATGATCTTTTGTATCATTTGGGTAAACTATGTATTCCTCAAAATGAGAGGGTGCACATGATTAGAGAAGCACATACTTTTCTTATTTTTTGTCATTTTGGAGTTTCTAAAATGGTTGCACATTTGAAAATGTATTTTTACTAGCCTCGTATGTAGGAAAATGCTGCTAAATATATAAAGTGATGTACTCTTTGTGCCACAAGTAAACCTAGTAACAGGAAACTGGGACTTTACACTCCTCTACCTATTCCTACTCACCCCTAGGAAAGTATCTCCATGGATTTTGTGAGGGGGTTGCCTATGACACAAAGAAAAAATGACTATTTGTATGTGGTTATGGATAGATTTAGAAAAAAGTGAGTTTTGATTCCTTGCACTAAGCAAATTACTGGTGAAGGCACTGCACATTTATTCTTTAAACATATATGGGTTCATTTTGGTTTGCCTACTTCAATTATTTTTGATCAGGATTCTTGATTTATTGAGGAGTTTTGGTCAACTTTGTGGTGACTAATGGACACTAAATTAAAAAAGAGCATTGCATTTCATCCACAAACCGACAGACAAACAGAGGTTGTGAACCACATTGTGTTACATTTGCTTAGGGGTTATAGCAATAAACATCTAAAGTTATGGGATGAAAATTTGTGTTACATACATCATGCATATAACCAAGCACTTTGTTCTTCTACTATGAAATCCCCATTTGAAGTTTGTTATGGATACTTGCCTAAATCTCCTCTATATGTTTGCTATGGATAGGATACAACTATTGGTGAACCAAAAGAAGCCATTTGAGCTAAGAAGTTCATTGAATAAATACAGCTCATACATCAGACTGTTCATACTCAATTGGAGAAAATCAAGCCAAGTATAAAACCAAACACGACAAACATCGTATTGATCACCAATTTGTTGTTGGTGATATGGTATGGCTTCACATTAGTAAGGAAAGACTAACAGGTGAAGGTAAAAAGTTGAAACCAATCTGGTATGGTCCTTTTTAGATAATGGGAAAAATTGGCACAAATGCTTTCTAGTTAGATTTACCATCGTACATGTAGATTTATTCAATTTTAAATGTGGAAAATCTAAAATTGTATGAGCCTCCAATGATAATTGATCATGATGAAAGTGTATCCATTCCTTCCATTGATGATTTTTCTCTTGAATATCTAATAGAATTATAGGAAGATACTATAATTGATAGGAATATGCAGACTTCACGAAGAGGTAATGTTGAATATCTTTGTGTTGGTCTCAAAGGGATGCACCCAAACAAGGTCAAATGGATGGAAGTCAGAAAGGTGAGGGAAAAATACCCTCACCTCATTACCAATTAATTTCAACTTTTAGAGGTTTAAAAGTTCCCAGTGGGAAGGAGTGATCTAGGTGGATCCATGTACTGTTCCATTTTTTAAAGTCTTCAAATTTTGGTCAAATCATTTACACATCAAAGAATTCATCGAGAGCTTTTCAGCGCTTCTTTTGGAATGCAAAACAGAGTCTGGATGCTCAAGATAAATCTTGTTGAAGCATTCTTGTGACAGGGGATTAATAGATGTCAAAAAGTGATGTGGCACTATTTAAAACATTTCAAGTGGTCTAATAACCATTTGACACGTGTAAATATGAATTGGTGTAAAAAAATTTGGTTTGGTGTTTTTTTAGCCTCTGATCTTCGACAGGGGGTCATATAAGGATCCGTGGGCCCCATTATTTGCTCATTGGGGGCCCTCAGCGAGGGTCGACACACTCTTGTATATGGGTGCCTTGGCCTCTTATACTTCATATGTTATTTTTTACAACATTATATTTAAGATACAAAGGATACTCAAACCCCATCAATGTGGGATAATTGTTTTCCACTTCATAATAAGACTTTTCAAACCTTCCATGCAATGTCATGCCAAGACCAAGTATTAACCATGCAAGGACCAAGTCCAACGGTGGCCTAAGCTATCACCTAAGTCTCCTACAAATTAGGCATCAAAATTTGAAAGGAAGCCAACCTACCTATATTAAGCATGCAAACTATTATTCCCAACAAATGTGGGATAAAAGATGATCTAAGGTGCCAAAAGAGGAGGCCGATGATTTCCAAAGCACCTAAAGAGGAGGCCAATGGTTTGAACCTTGCACCTTTGGCATAAAATGAATATCCTTTGATTGCTTTAGCTACAGAGGTTGAAGTGCTATATAAGGAATGAAATTCTACTTGAAGAAGAGAAAGAAGCTGACTGTGTAAAGAAATTTAAGAAGGTTAGAGTCTTATTATTGCTTTATACAGCCTTGGGCCATTATTAAGAGGTCTAAGAGATATAATTATGGGAAATCAGAGATTAGAAAAGGTGAATTGAAGACTTTTATTGATTTTGGAAGCCATTTGTTGCACAAAATTAATGGGAACGGTCCTCACTTTGAATGGACCCACAGACGTAGGTGTTTCTATACGATTTTTTCTTTTCACATTCAAAAAGGAATAAGAAACTAAGAGATAGTCTAGGGTTAGATCATACCTGAATGAGGTCTGTGCACCATTATCCAGATGTTGTAGGGACTCCTCTTTGGCTATGGAGGATGACACCTACAGAAGAAAGAGACTTAAACAAAGAAGGCATTAGATGGATAGATGGTGGGCTGCTAAGCAAAAGCTTGATCCCAGAAGTGCAAAGACTTCCTTGAGGGATGACAACCCACTAGTTTATAAAAACAATGTTTGATAAAGAGCAGAATGATGCTAAGAATAGAAATGATAAAAGACTAAATTAAAAGAAATAAAAGCAAACACGTACCTGAATGCTGATGTCAGTCTGGTCACAGTCGCCAACGTCGGTTATTCTGCCGACATCGGTTGGTCAAGTCTATCGACGTCAGTTAGGCTACCGATGTCAGTGGGGGAAGTGGTTGATGTCGGTTATGGTAATGGCCTTAGATAGAGTCTGGACAGGTTTCAGGGCTGTTTGTGGTCTAAAATGAGTCTGGGTCTATTCTAAGGCAGTCTGAGAGTCTACGCAGAGTTGCAAGGTAGAGGGTATGGCTCAAAGAGGAACCAAATGGAGTGGACAGAGGCAACAAGGAGATAAGGGTGAGAGAAGGCTCCCAAAGAATAGGTTGGGTTGGGGCTGTTGATAGCTAAGTCTAGTACATAGCACTTAGAAGTAACAAATGGACACTGATTATCAAAGCATTCTGAAATACTGAGATGAAACAAAAGAAGAATACCTACCTCTTGCCTATTGAAGAAGAAGTGTAGGAGACCTATTGTGGTTGTAGTCAGAAAAGTGTTGTTGAAGTATGATAGTTGATCCTAGAGAGTACCTATTGCTGTCCAGGGGCGAGAGCTAAGACGGGGAAGGAGATTGAAGATTCAGTAGATTGAAGAAGATTGAAAGATTGTTCAAGATTGAAGATCCTACATCTGGGGTGCTAAACATAGTTTTAAAGGCAACCAATGCCAGCAGTATCACCAACACTGACTGACTACTGACCGATGTTGACGGTTGGAAGGTGGGCAGAAAGGCTAAAAATAGCCTTTTGTCTATTTTCTCATCATTAGAGGTCAGCGGGTCGGGGTAAGAAATAGTCGAAGGTGGCTAAATAGGTGTGGGAGAATGAAATGGGGGTCTAAGCATTTAAGTCTTGGCATGGGGGGATGAAGAGAATCCAAGGAGAGGCATCTTAGGGTAGTGAGGTGGCAAAGAGAGAGAGAGAATTATTAATTTAAAATAAGATAATTATTTTAAATTAATAAGACATAGGTTAGGCATGGTTAGAAGTGGACAAGGGGACCAAGGGGGAGAGAAGAGGAGGACGACCAAGGAGTAGACATGATTTCGGTGTCTACAGTAGGCTATTAAAGCCGAACTCCAATATCAATTTGCTAGTGATTTCTTATGATTTTCTCTGATTATTATTTAATTTTGATCTTCATTTTAATTCTAGTTTTAATTTATTTATACAAAATTAAATAAAAAATTGAGAAATTGAAGGATTTCCTAAATGTGAAAGAGTGTTTTATGAATGTACTACACTTGCATTTTCAGTTTATAGATCAATTATGAAAGAGTAAATTAGGAGACATAGAAAGACATAACAATCCAAAGGCTTAATCATAATGGTTAAACCATTTAACTTTTTATGCATCAGTATTTGGTTCAGTCTCAGTGTCCATACTTATATGATTTAATCGCTTGCTTCTCAAAATGATATGCATTTTATATTTCCATTTATAATAGTTAAAAGGTGTGAGAGGACATATCAATTAGTATCCATAATGGATAATTAAGTTTGTTGTTGCACAAATGAAAATAAGGCTCAAACATAATGAAAAGAGACACACAATACCCCCTAAAATTATTTCATATCAACCCCCTAGATTTTGGCACTTTATAATTGTAGTTTAATTACAAAACAAATGGATCTAATGGAATTAACATGAAAAACAAGGACTTTTAAAGAAAACAACACTCTAAAATGAGTTGCCTATCAAACTTTATTATAGTTTTTTATTTCTCATCATTTAATGGCCCATTTTAATCAAAATTGTATAAAAATTTAAATGCACTTTGACTAAAAAAATTTAGTTAACTATATAGGTGGGATTAAAACCACAGAATTCTCCAACAACACTAAGTCTTAACCAAGCCACCCACACTCACATATGCAACTCAAATGAAAAAAAATGTTTTGAGGGTGATTAAAAAATAATTTATTTTAAAAGAAACATAAAAATAGATTTGATTTAGATTTTAGGGTAGATTTACTTAGATTTTATAAGAAAATAAATCACTACCTATAGAGAGGAGCCAAAAATCAAGAGTCTTTGTTCTCCACACAACAAATATTACCTCTTTGTACTTACTATGTTTTATCTAGTTTGTAAAACATGTCTTAACAAAGGAAATTATTGCACTACCTCAAAGCTAAATAAATAAACCACAAGATATATTAGAATGGTGATTTAAGTGTATGTGGTTTGGTTTGAATGTAGTTATTTGGGTGGTATAAATAATAGTGGGTAAAGGTGTCAAGAGATAAGTTAGATGGAGGTTACTCCCACTAGTTGAAAAATGTGTTACACTAGTTGTGCACACTTTGGTTTGGAAACCGAGTTAAAGAAAAAGAAACTTGTTTCTACCTAAATAAACATGTTAGCTATGAAGATAATGAAACCAAGAATTGTTAAATTCATGCATGTCTACTCTCCCCTTGTATTCTTCATTTCCATCATATGGTTTGGAAGATGAGTTATAGAAAATAACCATGTTATTGATTCAATGTGTATCAATGATATTAATAAAATGTAATGAGATTACATAAATCAAGAGAGAATTGATCCAAGAAAAAATAAAAAACACACGACAAGCCCAAATAGTCCAAGATGAAACTAAAATAATGAAACTTAAGAATTCAAATGACTAACAATAAATAAATTAGACATACAAATACTAGAATGGATTTGATATCATATAAGGGTGTTCACCAAGATCATCATATCAATTAAATACACCAATTCACTGAATGTGAGACAAGAAAACACATGAGGTTATTGAAAGTAAATAAAATCATATAATATAAATATTACACAAGCTCAAAATCAATCATCCAACACAATCCATGAATAACTCACAAAATTAAGATGTAAAAATAGGAGAGTGAATTTGTATCTTCTCCATGAATAGTGGCCAGAGTTCTTGGAATAGGCATGTAAGTACCATACCTATAATAACCAGTTAAAGACTAACCTCCAGTAGCTAATAATGATGGCCAAGTGTAACTCCATATTAAAAAGTACACCTAATCAATCTAACTCCTCAAGTGTACGAATAATTCATGTGTAGGAATAATGCACAATAAATAAATATGAGGAAAATAATATCATACACTAACAACTACAAAGACACCTAGCTAAGATGTCTAGAGGAATCAAAATCAAGAGTCAAGAAAGGTCATGACAATTTTCCAAGAGCAACTTTGATTATAGATCAACATTGTTAACATCCCACATCACTCAAATTTATAACATGAACAGATGACATCAAACAACCTCATCCTTATATAGTATTTTACATAGTCTTTTCCAAAAAAATCTTAAAAAATAGAAAATTTCAAATAAATATATAAATAATAAAATAAAAATTCATCCAATGGTGATAACCAACTTTATGGTACTTTGGAAAAGTACCATGATGACAACCAGTCTCTAAAGTCATGTGCAAATGATTATTTATATGCAAGTGCCTTGACACTTCGGTTAAAAATCCACTTCATCCCTCCATTCATGTCCTAAAATCCCTTTTCAACCCCATTTGTGTCACATTCCCACTATCCTTACCTATGCCATCCTTATCCATTCTATTTACAATCCTATTGTGTCCATTTTTTCTTCCCATCTTGACCTTTATAAGGGAGTGAAATATGTCTTGATACATGTTCTAAAAAACATATTTACATATCCTTAAAGTGAATATACAATGGCATGGCATTTGGTTCCCTCATAATACGGTCTTTAAAGATCAATAGTCCATTCCTAATCATCTCTCATCCCATTTAATCATCACCCAAATCATTTTATCATTCCATCCACCATCATTCCCCATCCTGGTTGCTAGGCTTGGTTATCCCTTTACTAGTAATCCCCCTATTATAGACTCAGATTTCACCCTAGCTGGGTAAAGGATTGTTTAGGTCCTCTACCTAAATCTAGTCCAACATGGGGACAACCCTAGGTTGTGGGTCACCTATGATGGGGTTAAACCTCTAGGGTTTTTAATGAGGCTAGCTCCTCATATTGCTCGTTATAGTGCTCACCTAAGATCTAAATGGATTTGGGATGAAAAGGGAGAAGGAGTTTCATAAATGGAAACCTACTCTAAGTGTGGTGATGCACCATGAATTCAGCTATCCACTCTTTTAGACTCAAAACACTAATAGACAAAGTATAAGATTAATGCACTATCTCTAATGGTTTCTAAGTAATGGTGTTTCATCTAGAGGTCAGACTGACTAATTATATTAGGAGGCAAATGAGAGTGAGGCCTATTTATAGGGCACTTATATTCAAACAAGCACTTCAAGCTTGAGTCACCAATCATCAAGACACATTAGATGACCTGCAAGGTTATTATCACTTAGGTAAGACTTGGACCCATAGAAGGGAATATTCTTCCATTTAATAATATTTAAACCAATAAAAAATACTAAGTATAGATCATGAAAATAGTTAAAAATGTTTTATTTATTCATCCAAGAGGTTTGTGAGTACAAAGTTTGGTAGAGTCTAGTCATATCAACCTAAGGGATGAAAATCAAGGCTTAAGAGCTTGAATATATAAAAGAATAGAATGAGAGAGAGGTAGCATTTTTTGGTGCTAAAAGGGGGTCGTAATTGAGCTTTACTCCACTCTCCATGATAGTTATAATTTCCCTACTCAATTGGTCATGGCCACCTCTATGAACAATTACAACAGTCACTCATCCCTTTTCCCCTTTTTTCTATAATGATGCTCTTTTCACTTACAATGGTGGTATCAAGTCCTTTTTAAGTTGAGTGTTAGTGTTGACGTAGTTACAATATTTGGATCCATCTACTATGCTCTTATTCTAGTATTGTTTGCCCCTTATTGGTTAATTTATCATGAGAGAGTGGGAGAAATGGTCATAATCACATCATTGGAAATGAATCTTGACATGTCTACCTCTGTGTCCTTGTTTTGAAACCTAAAACTAGGTCCATCATAGACAAAACCAACTTATATTGCATTTTTATATAATATCAACACTTTTACTTGCCAACATTTGCTCATGTCTAAAAGACCCTTTTAATATTTCATGAAGTCCTAAATGTCACCCTTAACCGTACAAGGTCCATTCTATTTCTTCTTGGATCATCATTAAGCTTAATTTTATGTATTTCTACCAGTTCAAGTCAAAAATTAGCTCATTGACCTTCGTTGAGAGCTCCCTAGGCTTGTCTTTACTTTAATTGGTCATTAATAATTTGAGTTGGCTTGTTGACTCATTGATAGCCTTTTAGACCATCAATCTCATGTTACATAAATGCACGTTGATCATTGATCTACCCTTGACTTGTCAACTATGTCTAAGTTGGTTCCATGTGATAGCTCTGCATTCGTATTTATGATCTGCTATCAGTCTATAGCCTATACACTCATACCATGTGTCAACTATTTGAGCTCTCTAACCTTTTGACTCCTCTCATGCCATTAGATAAAAATGTGTAGCTCAATGCCAATCACTGAATCTTCCTAGGACCCATTATTTGAACTCCAATGGCTACTTTACGAGATCAAAATTTACATCTACATGACCATCATTGGATATCCATGTGAATTTATTTAAAATCTTGTATACCATATAATTTAATCTCAAAAGGATTTGTTTTGCTCTATCTTAATGTTAACATTCACGTGAATGTCATTTTAATATTTGACCAACTTTACAAATTTATATCTTAAAGTGTGAGAATCATGGAGGCACCAAACTTTTAGGAGATGTTCTTGATGCTAAGAGGAAGAAACCCACTTGATCCGCTGGTCTTGGGAACCTTCTAAGTATTTTTACAAAATTTTCAAGTGAGCTAATTTGTGCAATTATGCATGACTTTCATGTACCTATCATGATCAAAAATGGATGTGTGGAAACTTAGTGAATTTTGACTAAGGAGCCAACTTTGAACATGCATAACTTTTTATCATGCTTTATTGGATGACCTAAAACTTAGAATGTAGTAATTAGGGACTAATTTGGATAAACCCATATGATCACTCTCTCCTAAAACTACCACACATGTGAGATATGGCCTCATCAATATGATCACTCAGCTCTATTTGAGCTCCTTTGCAAATTGGCTAAGTATGGAAACTTAGCAAATTTTGTCTAAGAGGCTAACTTTGGACCTTCATATCTTCTAATGCACTTTGGTAGATGAACTAAAACTTGGCACATATGTTCATTGGACTAATATGATCAGACTTATGTGACCAATTATCCCTAACTCATTTTCACATGGCAATGATAATGTCAGCAAACTACGTACTCAAAATTTGTATCACTATACCCAAGTGTCTTGATGAACAAAATGAAGAAACAAATGGATCCCATGCACTCCTATAGTCATTCCAAGAACTCTTGACACCCCATAGGGTCTCTACAACTCTAATCCTATCTTTAAAAATTAACAAATTACACTTTAAGTGGACTTGAAGTGTTTCAAAAGTCTTTCAAGTTGCATGATCCCTTAGGTCCTCTTATTCCATCTAGAACTTGCTCAGCTCTTGTTCCATTATTTGATATTTAGGACACTACACTATATCTAGGCAAAAGCTTGGTATGTGGGCCAAAATAGCCAATATTTATGGTAACTCAGCTATCTTGACCAGCCTACTAATCATGGAATCTAGACACTTTTATGACAAGGTGACTCAACAAAGAGGCATGAGACAAAGACTCTTTGGACTGAAATGTACTCTTGACACCTCAGAGGCTTACAACATAAACAAAACACGCATAAAAGAGGAAAGAAAAACAAATCTAACACTAAGAACACACCTAACAACTAAGGACAAATAATGGAAGGAACTAAAATAACCTACAAGCTTATGCAAAGGACTTATTTAGAAGAATAAGCTAACTACTACAAAACTAACCTATATTGATTTCATTCCCCTAAGATCAAATGAGAATTTTCTCTGATCATTGTGGCTCTCTGATATGGAGATGTCATATGATTATTTGTGCAAAAATAGACTTTGGCTAATGTGTGACAACCCCCATCTATAACTAGCATTCTCTTGGTCATTTAGAAGAGTGAAATGACCATCTAACTTCAACTCTATGTGCATGGGTTGAGTGTGAGGGTCAAGAACTAATCTGTAAACTCCACTGATTCAACTCAAAGTGAAGTTCAAAATACGAATACTGATTTCTCAAAACTGATACAAATTCTCAAAAAACTCAAAAGAACTTGCAAAATGTTTTGGCATAAATCATTCTCGATTATTGAACCATTTTTTTAATAATGTTGTGTTATAATTGTCATAATGAAAATTGATTGCATGAGTTCATTTACTAATTAAACCAAATCAGCAAACTGAAACAAAATCATGCATCAAAATGACAAATTACCAAGAAACATGAAACGTGATAATGGAGTTCAGCTCAACAAATGATGCCTACATCTCTAGGTTTTCCAAAGGAGTGGACCATTTCCATTAAGGGCATTTCAAAAACATGGAAACAATAAACAACCTTCCTGCAAGTTGATCTCTCAATACAAAAATTCACCTTCACCATAACTGATAATCAAGCCTGGCACCTTCAAATTTTGTGAGTCATCACACCTGCAAAGTTGCTTCAAAAGTCCTAAAAGTCTGATCTATGGGCTTAAAAATACTCTTCCAATATACAAGTTGGATAAAAAGAGTATTAAGACTGAGTATCATGGCTGAAAAATGGATAAAATCCATTATCTAAGCTTTCCCAAAGCTTTTACAAAGTCTCAGCCTTTAAAAATAAAAACACAGTCCAGAACTTGTTTAAAACAAATACAGATTCATGCTTTTATAATCAATTTGAAGCCTTTGGCATAGTGGCTAAGTCTCCTAGGTTTTTGCCACAAGGTGAGGGGTTCAAAACTGGCCGCCCACCTCTCTAGGTGCCTTGATTGATTTTGAATTTGTCTCCTTGTTTGGTGCGTCGGCCTCCTCCTTGGGCATTTCAAACTTTGTCTTTATCCCACATGTGTGGGTTGAGTACTTAAGTAAGGCTTAAAATAGCCTTTGACCACTATTTTCCAATGTGGGTTCATCCACATGCTGTGCACTTAGGGAAGGGAAGAGTTTGAAAGGGTCTTTCCTTAGAGAGTGTGCCATGCCATAAGACTTGCCACCTTGCTTGGTCTCCCCTTCGAACTCGGTCTTTCCTTCCAACTCACCACCTTGCTAGCCACATGGCTTGGTCAAAGAGCTTATCTCCAAGATTAATCATTCCACATGTCAACCTCTAATTGGTCCACTTGTTGCATGTAAATAATTCCATGTCACTTGTTGACACCAAATTTTTACTTGTCAAACCAAAACTTCAGCGGCCTATAACTTTTGCATACAATGTTTGTTTTGCAAACCATGAAAAGCATCAGAAATATCTTGACAAGCTCTATGCTGTGAAATCATTTTTATTAGAATATGGAAAATTTTATCTTTTCACAAATGGAGAGATCCACCTAGATCAAGAACCCAATCATACTCCTAAATATTTCTACATTACATCATGAGCTTCATCTCCTCTTCAGTCAAGGGATGAAACTAATGTTTTTCCTTGGACTTAAAGTGTCTAAAAATCATAGTATCTTTGATGAGATCTTTCTCTTCAAGTTTTGGTTGATGTAGTGGTGAAGCATCTAGGTTCAGGCAGAAGTCCTCTAAGTCTTCCCAAAATGACATCTCATCTTGGTCAATGTACAAAAGACAAGGTTCTCTTCTACTTCTACCATCTACTTGCAAGACATTAGAATAATTACCCACCTCTTTCTCTTGGACAAGGTCATCACAAGGTTCTTGATCAACTAAGGTTTGCTCATCCTATTCATTAATAGAGAGGGGTGATATATCATCAATCCACTCAAGTAAAAGCTCTTCTTGAATTGGCACCTCTAAAGTTTCACTACTTTCCTCATCTGAAACATTAGCCTATTATTTAATTTCATCTCAAATATGCCACACTAAGTTGCTCAATCTCACCCAATAATTCCAAACACAAGTGTTGCCACTAGTCTTCTAATGGATTTTTGACTTCAGTATCAATAGCATTATTATGAATGCTTCCATATAATTGGTCTCCTAGGAAAAGATTAACTTGTGTTTCACTTGCCTCAACTGCATCATTAATACATTACATCTACCCTTTATCACACAATTCCTACTCATGCTTACCTTATAATCTATTAGAGTGCATAGGGTTCCCAATCTGAATCTCTTCTTCATAGACACTATAAGTGTCTTCTACAACATGCTCTTAAGGCTCAGTTGCAACCATGGCATTGTCAATCTTTTAAAATATTTCCCCTTCATCCACCAACTTAGATAATTTGTTCACAATACTTGGATGGCCATATTCTATTTTTGAAGCACTTGATTATTCTTAAAGAGAGGACAGGGTGGGTGGGTAATAGGCATCATCAAGTTTCTTGATGTTGGTAAGGGTATCTTTCTAACTAGGGGTCTTGAATGATCTCTTAGAAAGCTTTTAAGATTGAGTAGGGATATGAAAAGGGGGAATAGGTACTTGAGTTATATTATATGGACTAATAGGTACATTTAGAGAACCTAAGAGGCTTAATGAAATAGATTTGATACCTCCTCTTCCTTCTTTATCTCATTTTCAAGGGTGGGCATGATGAAATTAGGGTTCATAGACCATGAAGGATTCCATGTGGGTATCACCTCAGGTTCTTTGGTAGGTATAGGATTTTGAGCACAAGTGGATCACTTTGGAGAAGGAAGTTGAAGGTAAACTACCTTTTAAGTGATTGGGGGAAGAGGCTTAACGTGAAACTTAGAGAGTGACTCAAACTTGATTTTTACCTCCACACCATGTTCAATCTTGTACACCATATGAGAAAAGTCTTTTAAAAAGTACCATCTAACCTTAGTCATGAAGTCATTACCTAAAAATAAGGCAAAATAAGGCAACAAATTTGTTGTAATAAGGTCTTGCACAATTGAAAGTTTGGAGTAGGCATGGAAAGTGATTTGAAGATCTCTAAAAATGTCAAATACCTTCATGGAAGACCCATCCCATTACAAATAAAATTTATAAATAGGTTCATACCTTAGATTTAAAGTATTTTCTACTAGTTTAGGAATAATGGAGAGATTTCCTTGTCATTAAGTGAACAATTATGGACCCTAAAATCTCCTATGACCAAGGAGGCAAGAAATGGAGATGGGGTGACTAATTTAGTTGAATGTGGTTGGTTTCAAGATTATTTTGGTGAGGGGTAAGATTTTGGCATTCTCCCCTTTTTTGTTGTCTAAGGCTCTTTTCTAACCTATCTCTTTCTTTTCTTAATATCTCAATCCCTTAATGCAAATAGTTAGTATTTAGTGTAGGTGGATTGCAATGGGAAGAAGTTTGATAATAGGATTGGTCATGAGGATGAGGAGGTTGCCATAGAGGTGGAGGGGATGAAATTATGGTGGATGATCTTGATAATATGGGGGATGTGGGTTATATGGATCATATAGGCTATGGTAAGGTGGATATGGGGGTGTAGAGCAGAAATCTTCCTCATAGGATGCCATAGCTCCTTATACATTATGTGAATTGAATCAAAACCATGACAAAGCCTTCTTACCTCTGCAACCATGAAACCAATAATCTCCTTAAACTTGAGCTTGATTGAAAACCTTCTAAAGATGATTGACCTTGACTGAGATGACTACAGATGATGTTGTTGATGTCTTCATCTTCCAAATTCCCTCTAATATCTTCATAGTATGCTTTAAGACACTTGAAAGTGGTCCCACCAGGCATGAAATAACTTTTGTAGACTCAAATTGCACCCTAGCTAGGTAAATGATTGTTCAAGTCCTCTACCCAAATATAATCCAACATGGGGACAACCCCAGGCTGTGGGTCACCTATGATGGGGTTGAAGATCTAAGATTTTTAATGAGGATAGCTCATCAGATTGATCATTATAGTGCTCACCTAAGATCTAAATGGATTTGGGATAAAAGGGGAGGAGTTGCATAAATAGAAACATAATCTAAGTGTGTTGATGCACCATGAATTCAGCCATCCACTCTTTTGGACTCAAATGACACTAATAGATGGAGTATAAGACTAATGCACTATTTCTAATGGCTTCCAAGCAATAGTGTTTCATCTAGATGTCAAATTGACTAATTATATTAGGAAGTTAATGAGAATGAGGCCTAGTTAGAGAGAACTTATAGTCAAGTAACCATTTTAAGCTTGAGTCACCAATCATCAAGACACATTGGATGACTTGCAAGGAAAGTTGTTAGCACTTAGGTAAGACTTGTACTTGTATAAGGGAAGATTCAACCACTTAAACATATTTAAACTAGTAAGAAACACTAAGTATAGATCACGAAAATAGTTACAAATGTTCTAATTCATCCAAGAGGTATACAAGTACAAAGCTTGGTAGAGTCTAGTCATACTAGCCTGAGGGATGAAAATCAAGGCTTAGGAGTCTATATATATAGAAGAATATAATGATAGAAAGGAAACATTTTTTGGCATTGAAAAGGGGTCATAATTGAGATTAACTCCACTCTCCACATCAGTTACAACTGCCCTACTCAATCGGTCATGGCCACCTTAATGAATGGTTGCAATAGTCTTTTATAACGATGCTCTTTTCAGTTATAATGGTGGGATCAAGTCCTTTTCAAGTTGAGTGTCAGCATTGATACAGTTAAAATAGTTAGATCCATCTGTTATGCTCTTATCCATTATTGATTGCCCCTTATTGGTTTGTTTGTCATGATAGAGTGGGGTAAAGGGTCATAATCATGTCAATGGTAGTGAATCTTGACATGTCTACCTACATGGCCTTATTTTGAAACATAAAACTGAGTCCACCATAAATAAAACCAACTTGTATTTCCTTTTTTATATAATCTTGACACTTATGATTGCCAACCTTTATTATATATTAGGTCTATAAGACCCTTTTAATATTTTATGAAGTCTTAAAGGTGACCCTCAACCCTTTAAGGTCTATTATAGTTCTTATTAGATTGTCATCAAGCTTGGTTCTATTTATTTTTTCCATCTTAGGTCAAAAACTGGCTCATCAACTTTCATTAGGAGCTCCCTGGGCTTACCTTTGCTTTAATTGACCATTTATAATCTGACTTGGTTTGTTAATTCATTGATATCCTTTCACACCATTGATCTCAAGTTGCATGAATGCCCATTGATTGTTGATTTGTCTTTGACTTGTCAACTATGTCCAATCTAGTACCATGTGGTAGCTTTACAATCCCATTCAAGACCCACTATCAGTATACATCCTCTGCACTTATGCCACATGTCAACTTCATAATATCTCTAACCTTTTGACTCATCTTGGACCATTAGATCAAGATGTGTGGTTCAATACCAACCACTGAATCTAACTGGGACACATTATTTTAACTCTAATGGCCACTTTATGAGATCAAAATTGATGTTTACATGACCATCATTTGACATCCACACGGATGTATTTGACATCCTACAAACCATCAATTTTAAGATCAAAAGGATTTGTTTTTCTATGTTTTAAATTTAATGTTTGTGCAATCATCATTTTATTTTTTGACTAGCTTTACAAATGTATATCTTGAAGCACAAGAATCATGGAGGCACCAAAATTTCAAGAGATGTTCTTGATGCTAAAAGGAATGAACCCACCTAATTTGCTAGTCATGGGAGCCTTCTAAGTACTTTAAAAAAATTTTCAAGTTAGATACCTTGTGTAATTATTCATGATGTCCACGTACCTGTCATGGTAAAAAAATGGCTAAGTGAGGAAACTTAGTGAATTTTGACTGAGGAGCCAACTTTGAGCATGCATAAATTTTGTTGTGCTTCAATGGCTAACCTAAAACTTAACACATAGTAACTAAAGACTAAGATAGACAAACCCATATTATCACTCTATCTTGAAACTACCACATGTGTGAGATATGGTCTCATCAATATGCTCATTTTAATCTATTTGATCTCCTTCACAAATTGGTTAAGTATGGAAACTTAGAAAATTTTGTCTAAAAAGCCAACTTTGGACCTTTATATATTCTGATTCACTTTGGTGGATGACCTAATACTTGGTGCATTTTTTTTGGGACTAATGTGATCAAACCCATGTGACCAATTATCCCTAACTCATCTGCATGTGGCAATGGCAATGCCAACAAACTGCCTACTTAAAAAAAATTCCACTAGACCTAAGTGTCTCGATGAATATAATGAAGAACCAAATGGATCCCACACACTCCCATAGTCATTCAAAGAACTCTTGACACCCCATGGGGTCTCTTCAACTCTAGTCCTATCTTCAAAAATTGACAAATTACACTTTAAGTGGACTTGAAGTGTTTCAAAATTCTTGCAAGCTGCATGATCCCTTAGGACCTCTCATTCCATCCAGAACTTGCTCAACTCTTGTTCTATTCTTTGATCTTTAGGACACTAAACTAAATCCAAGCAGAGTCCTAGTATGTGGGAAAAAATGGACAATACCCCCTTTTGTACATACATATTCTAAAAATTATAAAACCCTAAAATCTAAAAAAGTCATAAAATCCAAAAAAAATCCCAGTTATCTTGTCTTATATCCTAATCAATCCATATCATTATCTAGGTTCAATATCATCTAGATCCTAATATGAATTAACATCATGACCATCATTATGTCATTAACATCCCATTATGAACTCATATAACTTATTCCAGCTCATTTCATATCACTCATCACAATCTTATAAGCTTGTTCAGTGGTAAAATCATATCCACCCCTTTTGTCATTATCAACCCATCCAAACTTGAGTAAATCCTATCTAATTGCATAATTGAGATAGTATTATTAACTAAAACTTTGGTTGATTCCCATAAAATTTCAATCTTTAATCTCCATGTCCAAGTCAAAATTAGGTCTTCATTACCCCATAATATCTTAATAAAACTAGCTCCTGTAGTTAAGTTAAATTTTCTCAAGAACACCTTATCCAAATATTGTTACCCATAAAATTTCAAGTCAAAAATTTTATCAACACAAGTTTATTAGTCCCTTATCTAACACATTATCCAGTAATCCCTCAAATTTAACCTCATGTCTCATATCATTTTCACATTGAATCATGACCTGACCACTCATCCTATAGGCCTTTTGTCAGGACAACAAACAAGACATTAATCACATAACACCTATGCATGTAGATACGTGTGTGTTTTACTTGTATCATATTTGATAATGTTTGACCCATTTTAATGTCTAAGTCTAATTTTTAATGTTTATCTACTTATCTACATTTGTGTCTTTGATTAGGCATTTTATGAATGTCTTTGTGCATCTTTTGTATTATTATAATATCTTTATCATGGAAAACATGTAATCTTGGCTCATTATACCAATGTGCATTATGCCACATGACAAGTATGCACTTTATTTTTGATCTTTGTGTCTATCCAACATGCACTTTGGCAAAATGGCATCATAGTCATAAACATGTCATGGTGCAAACTACCTAGTGCTATATTAAAAAGGATTTCTTGGACTATGATTATCAATTAATTGTTTCAAAAATGAACACTAGATTAATGTTTGAAGACAATAAACATCTATATCATATCATCAGTAACATATCTAATCATCTACATCCATTCATGTTAACAATATTTAAAATCTAGTATCTAATAATTTATCCAACACATATCATTTGTCTCATCGTCAACATCCCCAATGAACTATCAATCAAATCCTCAAATCAAACATCTAAATCAAATTATCTATACAAAAACTAACATCTCTAACAATCCATCATCATCCTCTAGTATATCATGTCCTCTCTTATCATTCTTCCCTCTTTAAGAGAACTACATCAGCTTGAGGTCTTCTACGATTATGTAGAAAACACTCAGTTATATGGGGTGTTTGAGGTCATCTCGATTGCAATCATATCATTTAATTGATTATCCATTGTCTTCATTATCATATCTTTCATAATAATTCACACTAATGTTAATTCACACAATTATCCACTCCTGTAGATCCAACCTAATGCATCTTATCAAATAATTATTCATCATGATCCCTCATCATCAATTCATACATCATTCAAATCCTTGAGTTACCTTATAAATCATTAGTTTATCAATTCGATATTGTTGATACCAAATTTTGGCTAAGTATTATCTATTTTAGTGTAGGACTTGCACAATGTGGAAGGATCATAGTGTGTAAAGACTATGGTGTGAAAATTGATATGTACAGAAGCACCATGGGAAAAGGCATGAGATGACAAAGGTGTGTAATCCCCAATGTGAGAGGACCCAGTAAAAGAATAATTAGTGATGAGGAACTTGAGAACATAGGACTCATAACTAAAGAAATTAGTCACAAGGAACCTTAGAACATAGGACTTGAAACTGAAGCAAATGATTTGGGGAGTGAGTGAGAAGTAGGATTAGTTAAGGATCGATTCATATGGGACACCTAGCCCTATTTATCAAAAAAATTATACCAACCATGAGAATATTAACACATGGTAGTAAATATTTAGCATAGTATGAGTATATAGGGGGTGCAAAGGCTTAGGTCCTAGGCAAAGCTATTTGATTAAGATCCATGACTCTCATTTTTCTTAGATTCCATTGGTTATTTATTCTTTCCATTAATCATGTAAACACTTGGTCAAGGATAAATAAATATAAATACCCATGTTATAATGGATGTATGGTTGTTGATTTCTAGATGCTTATGCTTAACATATGAGTTATAAAAATTACATAATTTTCTTGTGTTCATGATAGTCGAATGTGTTGTGTTAAGTTGAGATTAATAACTACAACTTAGTATGGAACCTAAGCTACCTTTTATTTTTCTAAAGTAACAATTTAACTAGTGATGGAAATAGTCTATCTAATCATGGTGGTTGAGCTTGAAAACACTAGAATCAAAGTAATCTATTTTGTGATTATATTTAGTGTCTATTTAGCTACATAAAAGGAAGAATATGAATAAGGAAACAACATTGAGAAAAAAAACCTATGGGAACTAGCCTTTAGCTATGCACTTCGAGTGAGTACACAATACCAAGGCTTTGCATGAAAAGGCCAGTATGCTAGCTTATTAGGTTGGACTCTAGCATTGAAGATATAGTAACAATATAAACTAGAACATTTTGGCTCTATTTCTAGGACTCAAAGCACTTACTGCTTAGTAATGGAAAATGTTTGAGCTCATTACTCTTGAGAATACAAAACAATGGATTACTGAAGCTAAAGATAATTTTGTAGTTCCATACCTTGAACCAAGGGTTTTTGCATGGTAGTGGGTAGAGCATAATATATATAGTGCACTATATGAAAATTTCTTTGTTGATATCTTAGTTCATCTGCACACTTGGTTCTCTGCATATGCTCAAAGATAGTCCCAAAACCTTGTGAGAAGATAGTCTTGGACCCTAGAGAGACAAAAAGATTTAGCATGACTTAGAACCCTATGGACTAGAGCTATTAACATTTGGTGGAAAGGAGTTTTGAATAGCTACATTCTAGAGTACATTGTAACCACCTATTCATATCCTGAAGAATCCAAGTTCTAATTCCTTAGAGAACTATTTGGCCATTACATTAAACATTTTGCTTTATAAATTAAAAAGTTATTTTTTTATTTGGGACTTGAGACTATGCCAATGGAGAGTTAAATACTTTTATGCATGAGCCACACATATGGGAGGGGAGTAGAGAAGAGTTGGTATAAGATTATGGGTTCACAATGTTCCCTAGTTAGTGAGAATTATGGGAGTGGAAGTATGATGAAGCTTAGTAAAGGATTATAGGAGTCAATGGCATGCAAAGGGACTAGGAAAACTCAGGAAGTGATATTAGGATCCATAAGGAAGTGGAGACACACATAGAGGACCCCATCACTTTTGAGCCATACCCTATGCCACTAATATCATATGAAGGAGAAATTAGTTAGATGGTTGGAAGTGAAGAACCAAGTTTGAACTAACCAGGCTCCCCAATGATAATGCACACTAATGTTCTTAAATCAAATAGATTAAACACATATTTGAGACATAGACAATATGGAATCAAATATTGAGCCAATAAGGGATATTGTAACTATACATATAGACTTAACGCTTTCTTTCCCCCTTCAATGGAATTTCATGGTGAAATTTAGGATGCCTAGAGGGCCTAGCCCTCAAAGTGGATAGAGTATAGGACCAAGGTTGGTTAATCACCCAACTACCATGCCCTATATCATGATCACTACTATTAGATACACTAGAGGTAGACTAGGTGGAGGCATAGGAGGAGGTAGTGGACTTCCCCCTCAAAGTATAGGGGCTATAAGTTCTTAATAACCACTAGTTTAGGCACCTCAGCCAATAATGGTATATTACAAAGTGATGATTTACTTACTAAAATATCAAGGCATGGAGAATGTAGCTAAGCATGTACATAAATGTGAACTTATTAGGAGGGTGAAAGGCATCACCTCTTCTAAGTGTAAATCCATATATTTTGTAGCTACACTTTTAGAGCATAAACACAAATGGTATATAAAGTTTTACCTTCAACTAGCTATCATCAACTCTGATAAAATTAAAACATCACTTCTTTAGGAGTTTGACATTCTATAATTTTAACAACAAAGCATAGCCACACTAAAGGACATCAAAGAGGAACTTACTGAAAGTGTGAAAGAGTATGATGCAAGGTTTAAAATGCTCTTATCAAAACTATCCTTCAAAATCAATGTTGTGCAACATACACAATGGTTCATGGGAGGTTTGTTACTACCCTTTTGATGAACATTGTCTCAGAAGACTTTCACTAGCCCATATGAAGCCTTGGAAGTTACCCTTCATGTTGAAGTAGTTAGAAGTACCAATACAAGAATTATTCCATTCATTGAAGCTCAGATAGATTTAATGGCATCACATCTTGAAAAATTAACTACAAATAATGCACATGATACTTGTAGTAGTCTCGGGTACACTGATTGTGAATCTAAAGGTCATAACCAAAGTAACTACCTAGGAAAGAACATCCATGTTATGTTAAAGTAGTAATGTGAAATCTATCATGAATAACATGATGTATGTTCTTGCCCTCTTTTGAAGTGAGAAACATACTCACAGGTGTCTAATTATTATAATATATGTGATGTCTATACTCATGACACTAATGACTATCAACTGATTAGTGACATCTATGAAGCATGAGCATGTGGTACATGCCAAACTTATGTAGCCAATAAATAAGATAATGGATCCCACTGGGGTCAAGGATGAGGATGAGAAGGTGGTCATTTCCCACATAGGACATGTTACAAATGTGGATCCCCAGACCAATACCAAAGAGATTATCTAGACTAATCTAAATGTGTTTTTTGTAAAAAGGACCACTAGTTGGAAGAGTGTCTTGATGTAGTCATACTAAAATTAAATTTATACAACTTGAGCATGACTTGTGACACCAAAACCATAGGTCTATCCTACTCTCTTACACATCCCACTTAGGCATGTTTTCACCATTTCCTAGTCATTTAAAGCCTTCTAGATTCAACCCCTGCTATCTTAGACTCCTATTCTAGGCATAGATCTATCCCCTAGATTCCCTTTCCTTATGGATAATAACACCATAGGTTGGACTATAGTGCTGGGACCCAAGGTTTCCACTTTCTAGTGTTGTTTTCTAAGTCCACAATAGCCTCAAATGGTTAGATTTTCTTGAATCCTTATCTTTTCCCTTGTCAGCTTAATGCGAGTTCATCTAACCTAAGATCACTAGTTTCCCTATAAAAACCCATTCAAAGTTCATTTAGAAGTGTTGGAAATCATTCAAAATGCACAAGCTAGAAATATACTAAATCACACTCAAGTAAATATTCCTATTCTCTGCATATAGCTAACCACTATTATTTTTAGCCTATCTAAGCTCTTGCACCAGTCACGAGTCATCTCAAGCTTTCCCAAATTCACATACACTTGCATTACATACATAGGATTACATAATACTCATTAAAATTAGGATAAATACATTATACTTGGTCCCTCTTCAGAGTATTGGTATGTAGGAAATGTGCCCACACATGGGGTCTGATTGCATGTTTAGTGCACATTACACACTAACCCCTTTTTTCTAGTTGGATTTGAGATCATTTTTCAAGCATGAAGAGGAACTAAGATCCTTGAAGACAATATCAATTACACATGGAGCTTAATGAATAACCAAGACTCAATATTTTAGGTATAGGGTCTCTCAGAGCAGATGAACAGAACCCAGAAAGCTTAGAAAGTTCAGACACTAAGGACTACAGTGCCAAAACTTGGACTACAACACTGGACCTCTAGGTGTCCTATTTTTGACACTCCTATCTAGGTAGATAATATACTTATAGATCTATTTTTTATAGTTTTCCCAACCATATGAGCAATTTATAGCCTTTGTATCTTCTGTCTCAGCCTCAAATCAGCTAAGTTTTACTCTATATCCCCTTGTTTGCTATTTTTAAAAATCAATTAAGTACTTCCAGATTTAATAAATTAGTAGGTTAATAATGGAACATTTATTTAATTATTATCCCCTTAATCCAGACCCCTTTACTATTTAGGAAATTAATCCTATAGTTTCCTAAATTCAATAAAATATTTGGTGAACCTAACTTACTTTGAATTTTTGCACAAAAAACCCTAGAAACCCTAGGGTTAATTATTTATAATTTTTTTCAATATTTTCCTAATTTTTTTCCTAAATTTAAAAATCATAAAACTACAAATTAATTGAAATATTTTCAATAAATTCACTCAAACCCTAGATTGTACATACTAGGTTCTATTTGCATACAAACACTTTCAAACCACTAAGAAAAATATACTGCTAATTTTAGAAATATTTTCAAAATTTTCCTAAATTTTTCAAGCTCAATTATACAAATTTATAACAAATTTTTTTAATTATTAAATTAATTTTGAAAAAATTCATTTCAAAGCCCTGGTTGCATCAACTAAAACCCAGTAAATCAAGTAATATTCCTTCAAATTTATGAATTGTAGATGCATATTTAAATCAAAAAACAAATTTCAAATTCAAAAGTTTATAGTATTTTGCAAAAATATTTTTGATAAATCCCTAGTTACATGCACTAGCTCCTACTTTGTTTCTTGAGGTATCACCTTAAATCCATACTCAAATTTCAAAAATGTTGCTCATTTATTTACAAAATTTTCTTACATTTCTTGAAAATAATAAGGAAACCATAATGGACCCTATCATGTACATGAATGATGAAGTCTATCATATGATAATACAAAATTTTATCATTTACATTTCATGTTTATGTTTCATTATATGGGATGGTATTACAAAATTCACTATCAAACATGCAAAAGATTCCAAAATTCTTTTTATATATTCTCTCACTCATATAGAACAATTACCAATTACGTTTGGTTAAATGCATTCAAAATATCATGTTGCATATCAAAAGTTTATATGTATCTATGAAAAAATTCATGTTCTCTATCCTTTGCTTTATATTCCTCATGTGGGAAAAATTTCAAGCTTATCATGCTAAGTACATTAGAAATTTCATAGCACATGCCAAAGTTTTTTATGCATTCATGCACAAATTCATGCTTTCTATCCCTTATTTGATATCTATCATGTGGAATGTTCTTTACATTGTTATACAGGGTTTCTACTTAGATGTATCTAACTCTTTGTCTACTTTTAATAATCTCCCTATCACTACTAGATACAAGAAAACACTAGTGGCTATATCTATCTCTCCTCTCTTCAAACTTGGTTCATCTAGATTTTATCCTGCACCTACTACCAGCTCTATGCCTATAGTATATTATGTATCACATGTTATCACCCAAGTTTATGAAGATAGAAAGGTTTATTACACTATGGTTATAGCTTTGTCACTCAGGTTAGCACCCCTTCTAATCTAGTTTTAGCTCTTTCACCTATTACAGTTCTTCCTCCAATCTAGATTTAGCCATAGTCGAGACCTTCATCACCTACACAGAGAGTTTATACACCTACATAACTTTAGGATTCTAGACAACTTTCATCTACCATATTCACACCTAGGGTAGTCTCATTAAAATATCATGCATCTACACATAGAGCACATATTCAGAGAGCTTATCCTACTACCAAATGGGTCCCTAAGAGCCCTAAAATTGCATCCACTTCTTAAAGTTACAAGGGGACCCCACACTTGGTTTCCACTATAGATATTTTAGAGAAATTATAACATATATAGGTTTCAGAGCCATAGTCTCAATATTTCCATGATGCTTCACGATCATGCACGATCTTTCTTCTTGATAAAGGACAACATGATAGAGAGTCTCCCATGAGACTCATCGGTTAGTATCATTTATTTAGAACATTGATTGTATATATTATCTCTTTCTTGATTGTACATAGTTTCCTCTACTTGATTTTACATAGCTCGAATATTTTAAAATACAAAAACAATATAATATTTTAAAAATACAAAAACATGTCAATTGTATTCATCCTCTACATTTTACTTTACTAACCATTATGCTATAATTACATTGTGTTGTTCTATGCTATTATTCATCGATTTATCTATATTACTAGGCTTCACTTGATCTTCTTTGAGTGTGTGTAGTGCATCCAGATCCTTGATTGCTTCACTCCACCCATTGAGGGAGCATCTTACTTATACATTATAGCTACATATCGATACATCTACCCACTAGGGGCATACTCTACATAACTACACCATCTAGGTCATGTCATTTTTACATTATACACTATAGACATATTGTTGTAGTATGTTCCTTACTTGCTTACATAGATATCACATTGACATCTATTATCATATATCATACTTTTGTATTTCATAGCATATACATTAGTCTTGTATTACATATCTTGTATACTCTTGCTTATTGCTTTCCATAGTTAAATGCATGTTTATATTTCTAGTACTTTGCATGCTTCCACTCTTCACTTTTTTTAACTAGATGTGTTTACATTTTCCAATTCCTATTTACTTCTTGTTTGCATTCTAGGACATTTGCCAATGTCCTTTATTCTTGTATATATGTGTGTGCCTTTAGACACTTGCCAATGTCCTTTGTGTGTCCCTTTCATGTTCTTATGGCCCTTGTGCTAATCTTTGATTATTCTCATTGTGTGTGTATGTGGAATTTGAACATGCCTTGTATGCCTTGTGTGCTTATTTGGCCCCTTGGCCACCCTTACATGTATCTTGCTTCTTTCTTTGTATGCTTGTTACTTGATTGCTTATCATTGTGTGAAATCCCATGATTCCAATCATGCATTTACCTTCCATCTTGGATGCCATGATGGACATCATGCTCCATCCCTTCATGTCATTAAAAACTAACAACTAACATTTTGAATCCCAATTTACTCTTATGTATATGATATTATATTTTTATATCTATCTAGGCATACCCCTATGGATCTAACAATATCTCTCTACAGCTTTTTCTATAACTTGAGATAATATATATCAATGTTATATCAAATGTTTTTGTAGCTTAACACACTTGTAGGACTTCTTCTTTTGAGGGTAATCACTACAGGGCCTTCATTCCTACCCTATGAAGAGAGGGCAATAAATAGGGGTTTTGTCATAGAGATCAAAGCTCCTAATACAAAATCTAGAACTCAGCATAGGTAAACTAGACCAGGTAGATAGTAGAGAATCTAGATCAGTCATTAGTTTTGGCTTTAGATAATAGTGCCAAAAATGGGACTACAATGTTGGACCCAAAGTTTCCATTTTTTGATGTTTTTGTCCAAACAACAACATATTTAGTTTTTTATATAATTGGGTAGAAAGGTGAGTTCAATCATAGTTTTACCAATATAGTTTAGTCCATAAATCAGCACTTATTTCACTTAGAGAATCCAGATATAGGGGGAATCATGCATGGCATGAGGGTTTCCATTTTCATTTTAGACATGGTAGTTGATACAACTTTCATTTTATATTCTATGTTCTAGACACCAATTATTGGGGAAAATGTGCATGACATATGGGTCTTCTCTATTTCTATGTTTATTGTATTGTTTAACACATTCCTAATAGTTATGTGCCTTACTCCATCTATAGGTGGTTGGCATCGTATTCAAGTAAACTTTAATACAAGTTTGCTTCCTATGTACCTAAGTTCTTGAGTGGATTTTTAATCCTTGATTTTAGTTTTAGGAGGGGTTTCTATACAAGTCCAATATCCATCTTTCTAAGTGGCTAACAGTGGCTTAGTTTCTAGTTTACATTTGGCTATCCACACTAACATTACTAGATCACAGCACATTTAAGGTAAATCTATGATCCATCTCATAAGACATTCATCTATACTGATATTTTTCATTCAACTTCACATTATGGGGCAATGATGGAGCCAAATATCTAGCTAACATTTGTATTATTGAGCCACCTATTTAGAGGGATTGGACACATGATCTAGACATTGATTAGCACATGCATGATTCATTAACTTCACATAGTTGGTGATGATGGAGCCAAAGGTCCTACCTTTGTATTCTTGATACACCTTCCAAGGAATTGAGCACTCATCTCATTTATTGATATAAATCTTGGTTTAACATACTTCTAGCATCACCCAGCATAACCTAGTAGCATAACAAGTTTTGTATTGGTTCACGCACCTTGTGAGGTATATTCATTCCTTTCTCTTCTTTCCTCTCTCTTTACCAAGATTTGTACATTATTGGAATATCTAGTAAGAATTTATCTACTTTCACTTTCCTTTTTGTATACTTACACAGTACAACATGCTCTTACTACGCATAATCCAGTATCACACAGCTTCTTGGGCTTAGGCTCATAGGTAAGTTCAAGTATGCTTCTCTTTTTTTCCTTTATCCTAGTATTTATATTTGATGCATACTTAGAATAGAGGGGGGACAAATTTATTCATACTAAAATGAAATTTATACAACTTGAGCATGACTTGTGATACCCAAACCATAGGTCTCTCCTACTTGTTTACGCATCCCACTTGAGCATGTTTTCACTATTTCCAAACCATCCAAAGACTTCTAGATTCACCCCCTATTATCCCAGACTCCTCTCTTAGGCACATATCTATCCCCCAGGGTCCCTTTCCCCTTAGACAATAGTGCCATAGGTTTGACTATAGTGTTGGGACTTAGGGTGTCCACTTTTCAATGTTGTTGTCCAAGTCCACAATAGCCTCAAATGGTAAGATTTTCTTGAATCCTTATCTTTTCACTAGTT
This sequence comes from Torreya grandis, assembly GCA_037957365.1. Classification (NCBI taxonomy): domain Eukaryota; kingdom Viridiplantae; phylum Streptophyta; class Pinopsida; order Cupressales; family Taxaceae; genus Torreya; species Torreya grandis. The sequence goes on along the minus strand of JARHVA010000812.1, from coordinate 2,977,326 downwards.
GGCCTAATGCGATTTCATCTAACCCAAGATCACTATTTTCCCTATAAAATCCCATTCAAAGGTCATTTAGAAGGGTTGGTAATCATCCAAAAGGTACAAACTATAAATATACTAAAGCACACTCAAGCAAATATTCCTATTCTCTATATACAACCAACCACTATTATTTCCAACCTATCCAAGCTCTCACACCAGTCACAATTCATTCAATCTTTCCCAAATTTGCATACATAGGATTGCATAATACACATTTAAATTGGGAGAACTACATTAGCCTTGATTCCTCTTCAGATTATTGGTATGTAGGAAGCATGCCCACACACAGGGTGTGTTTGCATGTTTAGTGCATATTACACATTAACCCCTTTTTCTAGTTAGATTCAAGATCATCTATCTAGTATGAAGAGGAACTAAGATCCTTGAAGACAAGATCAATTTCACAAGGAGCTTTGTGAATAACTAGGACTTGATATTTTAGGCACAGGGTCTCCTAGATAAAATGAATAGAATCCAAAAAGCTTAGACACTAAGGAATATAGTGCCAAAACTTGGACTACAGTACTGGACCTCCAGGTGTCCCATTTTTGGTGCTCTTGTCTAGGTATAGAATAGACTTATAGATCCTATTTTTGATAGTTGACCTAACCAAATCATTAATTTATAGCCTCTGTCTCCTTTGTCTCAGTGTAAAATCAACTAAGTTTTACTCTATATCCCCTTGTTTTCTATTTATAGAAATCAATTAATCACTTCCAAATTCAATAAATTAGTAGGTTAATTAAGGCACATTTATTTACTAGTTATCCCCTTAATCTAGACCCCTTTACTATTTAGGAAATTAACCCCTATAGTTTCCTAAATTTAGTAAAACACGTTACTTGTATACATCTATCACTAAGGAGAAAAATGAAAAGGGTGTCAGCATGATATGAGTTGAAAACCCACATTGGCACATGCATTTAGGAACCCAAAATATTAAACAAGTGAATATTACCATGCATAGTTAGAGGATAATCTCAATCTATCTTAAATTCTATTGAAAATTTTCAGCGTGAAGAACCATGAGCAAGAAAGTATCCTGATGCCCAGTAGTAGAAGGATGTCCTCAAATGTATGATAAATCCAAGGATAGATTCAATTCCTTAAAGACAAAGAAGCAATGTAGTGTGTTGTTGTGCAAAGGGTAGCTAAACCACAAAATGTAGTGCATGATGACTTCTAAGAACTGTGCAAGTGCATGCTAGATGAGGACATTGTCCCACAACTGAGTATTTGGCTTAAGAATCAAGCACAAGCACCACACAATTCTCAACCCCAATTCACTTGGTATACTAAGAATAATCACCTAAATCATTCCCATAGTAAGGATACTCTTATTCCCTTTTCCCCCTTAGAAGATAGAGAGATACTAGTCAATGTTGTCATCGATGGATGGGTAATCTAGGACATACTAGTTGACACTGGTACAAAATTGAATGTCCTCATCAAATATTCTTGGAAAAAAATGGATATTCCAATGTTGTAACCATCACTTCACTTGTTTTTCATGGCTAACAAGACTCATGGTTTACCAAGAGGTGTCCTCAATAATGCCACGATTGATATACTTGGAGTACCCTTCAAGGTGGATTTTAAGGTTTTTTAGTTAGCTAAGGTAGATGAATTCCTAGATCTATTGGGATGGCCCTAGTGCTATGAAAATAATTCATATTTGAGTTTTAAGAAGTGGTATATTAGTTTTGAGAACATTGACTAATGTGTTGTTATTCCCTTGGATCAAACACAGGGGCCACCTTATATAGAACCTATCAATGTGGAAGAAGATATTAACCACATCTATAATATCACTATAAAAGATTATGAACAAAGGGATCCAAATCCTGATGGCATTCTCATATGGTTAGAAACTTAGTCCCTCTCTGACACTCAAGAAATGATTTTAGTTATTGGGCACGTAGCAATTACAACCTCACTAGATGAGTGTGTAGTGCAACTGAAAGTTGGGAGACCATTCAACACTAGTTTCATAAATGTCATATGTTTGTGTACCTTGTCACCGATCAAGTCATGAGAGAACCAATCATAGAGGCACCTCTTGAAATACTTGATGAGGCTCCATGGTTCCATGGATAAATGGAGGAATGTGACTTCATACAATGCCTTGAAGAATTCTATGACATTGAAAGTGATTGTTTAAGGTCATTAATTCATCTCTTTGATGGTACAGTTACAAGATAGTGGTGACCACATCATGGTTGAATCCTTTAATAGGACCAAGTATGCTCTACCTTGCATCACTAGTTCTATCATGACAACAAAGTCAGGGGAACAATCAGCTATAGTGGAGTAATAACACCTAAACCCCATATAAAAGCTTACGAGAAAATATGTAGAAATGAAGAGTCATACCTACCAAAGTACTTATGGGTGCATGAATTCTATTGAACTTTATGTACCTAGGAAAGGGCATGGTATTTTCATGAATAATGACACATGGGAGCTTAATTTTAGCATATCTTGAAGGAAAACATGAAATCAGCCCTATCTTATTCTTCTCTAAGAATGGATTTATGCCTCAGGCTCCAAGCCATACATGAATCAATTGTTGGTGATCTAAGTCCCATTTATGATCATCTAAGGATGATCCATCATTTTCTTAAACAACCTCTACATATCTTCAATTAATCATTAGCACAAGTTATTTCCACCCCAAAACTAGTCATTAATCAAGACCAGTGCAAATAAATACATCTAGGTAAACAAAAGCTAGTGTTTCACGTGGAAGAAGGTGAAGCATCCAATCCATTTGACCCTTTGACAACCCATTTAAATGTCCCTATAGATTATGGGACATGAGATGTTCATGATACCAATGCTAATCTAGACAAACCTTAAAATGGGCCCATTCAGATTGTTCAACACAACATCAGCACAGAGTAAGAACCAAAGATGGCTATGATAGGAAATTACTGGAATAAAATAGATATTCAAAAATATTTGAGTTATTAAAGTAATATCAATATGTATTTCTAAAAAATTATATCAAAATGAGGGAGTCCATCCATCCTTAGGAAAGATGCATATCAAATTGATTGATGGTGTTCAACTAGTCAAAAAGTGGCCATATAGAATGAATCCTAATCTATGAGTGTGTGTCAAAGAGGAAAGCAATATTATGCTACACATGGGAGTAATCAACCCCATTAATGAATCTAAATGGTTTAGTCCCTTGGTGATTAATATCAAGAAATATAGATGTATCCATATTTACATGGATTATCAAGTACTTAATGCATCCTATGTCACTGACCCATTCCCAATGCCTTTCATAGTGGAAATCTTTGAAGGTGTTGCTAGATGTGAGATATCTACCTTCACATATGGCTTCTTGGGATACCATTAGGTATAGATAGTTAAAGAGGACCAACCTAAGACAATATTTACCATCAAATGGATATCCTTTGCATATAATGTCATGCCCTTCAGGATGAATAATGCCCCATATGTGTTCTCACAAGTAGCTATTGAATCCTTTAAGGATTCCATCCATAATTTTTTTCAAGTTTACTTAGATTATTGGATACTTTATGGTTTGGTCAAGGACCATTGTTCTAACCTGAGGCTTATGCTTGAGCACTATTAGGTCTTTAAAATATATTTGAACTTAAAGAAGTGCCTATTTGCTACACCATTTGGTGTGTTATTAGTACATATTATTTGTAAGGAAGGACTTCTAGTAGACCCAACAAAGGTGTATATTATTCTTCACCTCCCAGTGCCCAAGACTTAGCACAAGGTCCATGCCTTTTGTACCATACCAGTTACTATACAAAGTTCATCCATAGATATGTAAATATTGTCACACCCCTGAAGGAACTTCTAAAGCATAATGATCATTTCATATGTAATTGTTCTTAGAAATAAGATTTTGAAACACTGAAAGACAAACTGGTCACTACTCTTATCCTCTAGTTTCTTGATTAGTTAAAACCATTCCACGCCCATGTTAATGTATCTAAATGGTCGTTAGTGCAATCCTTGCATAACCAATTTAAGGTCACCTAGATCATCCAATCTACTTTTTCAAAAAAAAAATCACTCCAATTGAAAGGAACTATACCACTATGGAGCATGAAGCATTATTGATGGTCCATGCTCTATAGAAGTTCTGATTGTACTTTTTAGACACTTCTTTTGTTTTATATATAAATCATGAGGATTTGAAGTACCTTGTCAATAAACTCATACTATATGGATAGATATATTATTAGATAGTGTTGTTCTAAGAGTTCTAATTTTCCATCATGGTGAAACCTGGGAAAGCCAATTGTGGACTTGAGCACTTGTCTAGGATTGAGTCTAAAGAACCTCTACATGCCATTGAATATGAGTTACCTAATATTTAACTCTTTCATGTCACCTATGTACCTGAGTATTTCAAGGGTATTATTGATTTTTTGATGTTTGGTTGAGTTCCTAATTGTCTCACTCCTCAGGCCAAAAATTAACTCATCTGTGTCATACTTTTTCAACTCATAAGAGGGGATCTTTACAAACTTGGTCATGACGGTATTATTTGACATTGTGTTATGCAACATGAGAATCCCAAATTACTTTGATAATTTCATGAAGGTATTATTGTAGGACAATATGCCAGAAAGGCTACCACACATAAGTTTCTACTAGCTAGATTATGGTAGACTACTCTCTTTCAAGATGTTAAACTATATGTTAGATAATGTGACATATATCACTGCATAGGAAAACCTAACCAGAGAGATGCCATGCCTCTCTAACTAATTCCTTCTCAAGAACCATTTGATAAATAGGCCATTGATTTTTTTGGCCCCATCACTCCAACTGGATGAAGAAGAGGTTCTTAGTACATCATCACAATAACCTTCTACATCACGCATTAGGTTAAAGTTGCACCAATAAAAGATTGTATTGTTACTACTGTTGCACATTTATTTTAGGAGAATATCATAACTTGGTTTGGATGGCCACTAGTGATCATAGTACCCATTTCCTAAATTAAATAATTTGTGTCATACTGAATGAATTCATGATTGCATACCATAAAATAACACCATACCACCCTCAAGCTAGTGGCACTACTAAGGCTTTCAACAAGATCCTAGGCACCACCCTAATGAATATTTGAAATATTGGTCGAATGAACTGGGATGATAGGGTATCTATGGTCCTATGGGCTTACCTAATAACTTACAAGCACTTGAATAAAATCATCCCATTTAATTTGGTATATGATAAAGATTCAGTCCTTCTAGTTGAGTTTTTAGCACCATCTCTCTGTATAGCACGTGTAGGATAATTAGATGAAGATGCATGATTGAAAGCATGATTAGATGATTTATTAAAACTTAATGAATCCCATTTCCTTGCTCATTAGAGTCAAGATGTGGAAAAATGCAAAAAAAAGGCATGGCACGACCGCTACTTAAAGCACAAACCATTTACTCCAAGCATGAAGGTCTTACTATACGACTCCAAGTTTTCATGCCATCTTGGAAAACTTTGGATTCACTGGGATAGTCCTTTCATTGTTCATAGCATTTGACCTACCAGAGCATGTCGATTAGAAAGGTTAGATGGTTAGTTCCTTCTTGGGTATTATAATGGAAATTGGCTCTAGCCATATTTCACTTCTGAATAGCTAAATTATTGTAATCAATAAGGCTTTTACCATTAGTTTAGGATTTCTTACTTACAATAAAAGTGCTACCTTTGTTTCATAGAAACATTTCTTAATGTAATTATATTTAATGTATTATTTTTCTTTTTGTGGAGGATCACAACTCATTTTAGTGTGGGGTAAAAGAGATTTGAAATCTTAATTTAAAGATTCATAAGCGCATGAATTACATAAGTGCACGAATTACATAAGCACACAAGGTTCTTAGGGTACATAAGGAATCTAGGCATGCAAAGTGTTAATGGCATGAAATTCGTTTAAGGCACATGAAATATGAAGCCTAAGGATAGGTTCTTTTAACCATTAGTTTGAAATTTGAAAAATAGTTGTCTTCCACAATAAGTAAAGCATGGGACATAGTTGTCATCCACTTCAAAGGAAGACACGATATGGGATGTGCCATTAATTAAAAAATAATAGTTATGACAATAAATGTGCCAATACAATGTTGTGGAAATACCATTAAAATCATTAAATGCCAAAATAAATGATCAAAGTGTGCCAGCCATTAAAGATTCGCATTAATGACATGAAGTGTTGGGTGAAGGGAAAGTAGTAATGATGATAAACCCCCCTTGAGCCTATAAATTGGCTAGTTAAATTATTTTTACTCTTCACCTTTATGTTTAATTATGATCAATAGAGCTGAAGAGCTGAGAAAAAGCAAATACCAAAGCCAAATAAGTGAATACTAGAGCTGAGAATAAGTGAATACTAGAGCTCGAATACAGAGAAGTCATGATATAGTAAATGTATTGAGGAAAGAATCACTTCTCACAAAGTGAAACATAGGGTGAAATTTGAGACATAGCCATGATAAAGAGAGCTTACAGGTTTTAGTTTACAAAAGTCTACCATTGGAGGGTACTCAAGCTTGAAAAGCTAAATTCATTAGCTATAACCATGTATTCATTTGGAAATTTTGGATGATCGTGCATCAACCTTTAGGCTCTATAAAGGGTGATGTGGCCTAAAAAAAGGCCTTAAAAATTGAACCATTATGTATGATACCATAGGAATAAAAGGTATGTGGGGGAAACACAATTTTCATTAGGGAAGAGAATCTAGAAGAGCAAGTTCAACATGTAGAGAGAGAGGAAGCAATCATGACATGCCAAGCAAAGAAGACTCAATAATCCCCACCCCTACCTCTACTAATTGAGGAAATGCAGTATTTAGAATTAGTGTTATATATGGATAATTAGGTCTCCACTTGCATAATATTTTATTATAACCATCGGTAACCTAGAAACAAGGTTGAACTTCAAAATGACTATCAAGTTGAGCACCAAAACACCAAGAACCAAGTGGTGTTTGATCTCAATATCTTCAATGCATTGAATGTTGTAAGGTTGTTCCAAATTTTCAATCTTCCATACTTTATAAATCCCATGGAGGTGGTTTATCTCCTCCTCTCATGTATCCATAAGGACTATATCTAATTTTTTAGGCATAGTATGAAGATCATGCCTGAAAGGATAAGCAAGGTTATAAGACTACAATGCTCAAGGTTGGATGTGATCAATGACATGGCAAACATAGAAGAGGTCCAAAATATAGCTATAACACTTATGTACCAAAAGTAGGGCCATGTTATACACATTAATAACCTACAAGATCCTACCCTCTAGGTTATAGCATAGATCATTATGACCAAAATTAGTGGGACTAATTGGTGGAAGGAAGTTGACATGGTACACCTATATATTGCCTACCAGGTAACCCAAGGCTTCAATATAATTGGGCCATGTATTTTAGCTATAAGATTGTTGAAGATGTGGATAAAACCCATTATATCCCCAAACATAGGTTTCCATGGGGAGTATATCTTCTTGTATTGGTCTTTGATAAGATTGGCGTACTTAAATACAACTTAGGAGCACTGAAGTGGACATACCACCCATGCATAGGTTCCCTACTAAGCACTATAAGGCATTCATATGCCCTCAAGACATCACCCCCTCCTATAAAATTAAGATGAGGTACTAGTTTGATGGCATGAAGGAGGAATTTGGAAACGAGTGGTGCATCCTAAAGGATTTGCCCCCTTTGGCTATTTAACAAGCCTAGTTTGTAATGAAGTAACACTTCTCCCTTGCACATATAAGGATGATCCCTTCTAGAGAGTTATCTGCACGGTTAAAGTTATTGTATGCCTTCTCAGCATGGTACTTCATAGACTCCATAAAATAGATCTATGATGCACAACCCATTACCTTGAAGGCTGAGAAGATAGACTTGAAGATTCACACTCTTTAAAAAATGTTTATATATCTAGGTAAAAAGGCCTATCGAGAGAGAAATGAAATGGACCTAATGGACATAAAGGTCAAATAGACAATGGTGGGAGAGAAAGTGCACAAATTTTTATATATTATGGACCCTCAAAAGGATCCAAAAGGTGGAGACCCCAAGGAAAAGCTTCCATCAGCACCACCATTAAAGAAGAAAAAGAGGGTTGAGCATGAGTCTAGCACAAGTGGTCAACAAGCACCACCAAAGCAATAGAAGACTATCAAGGCTCTAAAACAAGGCTCCTCATCTCCACACCCATATCCACCTCACCCTTCTCTACCATTCCCATATTTACCTTGCTCTTCTCCACCTTTCCCTTCTCCACCTTACCCTTCTCCACCGTGCCCTTCTCCATCATGTCCATCTCCACCTATCCCTTTTCCACCATACCCATCTCCATTATGCCCTTCACCTCCTTGAAAATCTCCACCCAAGTCACCATCATTACAAGTCCCTCCACCTCTACCTTCTCCTCCAAAAAATTTTCCCACTTCACCCTCACCCCCTCAAACATCATAGCCATCTCCCCTAAAAGCATCATTAGGAGTTACATAGCAACAGATCATAGAATAAGCACCTCAGTAGGAAATCCCTATAGTATAGGTACAAACATTGGATTCTAACTCTGAGAAGACTCCCTCCCTAATATAAGAGAAGGATGTTATCTCTGATGACTTGTTGTTTGATGTAGAGTAACTTTATGGTGAGGAGGGGGATGGTGAGTAAGAAAGGAGCGAAATGGCCTTTGGTAGAAATTTTATGGCTACCAATGTAGGGGTTAATTATATTGTGACTCTACTAAAAAGAAGGAACTAGTTGGGTTTGTGGAAGAGCTTCATGATGATGTAATTGCCAACCTACATGAACATTATCAATTTGATGTCCTTGATAGGATGTTATATATGTGGTTATCCTTTGTTCCTAAAGATACAAACTTGGAAAGAAGGAAACATGTGTCTTTTATTCTGGGCATGTATAATGAGAAGCAAGAATTTGAGATCACCAAGATAGCCTTTCTTTGGGACCTGATGCTCCTACACTACCCAAGCCACTATGGGTGGATCTAGAAAAGATTCCCCCTCTTCTAATGAGTACCACATTTTTGAAGCTAGCCATGGAGGTCATGCATCAAAACATTCTATAATATTTTGATACACACACTGCTAAGAGGAAACATGTCCAAATTGTGGGTATGTATAATAAGGAAGTCACTGCCAAATAGGCACTCACTAAGGAAGTGGCTACTCTGAATCAATAGGTCAAAGAGGCCAAAGAAGCAAAAGTGAAAACATTAAATCTTTGAAAAATAATTTTGGAATAGGATCCAACATTGATGGATCATGTACCTCTTGATAGGGATGCCACAAGTAAGATGGAGACCCTAGTGAACCTCCTACTAAAGTGATGTAAAGAGCAACCCATGCTAAAATATGAGGGACTAGGGATAATAGAGAAATTCACATAGGTAACAAAAATATGAAATCATACCCTAGAAAGGGTTGGGGAATTCATCCCTACTTTAGATATAATTTCTAAATGCTTGGCATGCCCAAATAAAATCTTGGAGGCTTAGCTCCAAGCTGAATAATTCTTAAGGTAACAGATGACTAATGTTACACTCTTAATAAGGGATCATACCAAGCATGCTAAAGAATTCAAAGATGTGGAGATGATGGAGGAAACCATCAATACCCATCATCAACAACTAAATGTAAGTTTTGTAACCCTCCAAGGACAAGTTGTTAAGGAAGTCTCAACACGTGAAGACATCTAGAAAGATGCCACCACATCCTTGGATGAACTAGTAAAGAAGGCCAATGATACCTCTAGCCAACTCAAGGAGATTAAGAGATCAGAGGAGGCCATATAAGAATTAACTACCAAGTTACTCGAGGCATTTTCACATTGGGACAATGTTAGGAAGGACATCAAGCAGGTGGGACCTAAAATTTTGATAGAGGCCACTAGCACGACTTAGTGTAGGATACACTAAGAGCTTAGTGTGAGGTAATGTTGACCCTAAATTTTGGCTAAGTATTTTCCATTTTGGTATGGGACTGACATGGTACAGAAGGATCATAACATGAAAAGACTACGGCATGGAACTTGATAGGTGCAGAAACACCATGGTGTAGAACCTATAGGGCATGAAAGGATGAAGGTGTGGAAGTTCCAATGCGAGATGACCCATCAAATAAAAATTAGTCATGAAGAACCCAAGAACATAGGACTCAAAACTGAAGTAATTAGTCACAAGGAACCCAAGAACATAGGACTCAAAACTGAAGTAATTAGTCACAAGGAACCTGAGAACATAAGACTCAAAACTAAAATGGAAGACTTGGGGAGTGCATGGGAAGAAGGAGTAGTTAGAGAGCGATTCATATAAAACACCTAGCCCTTATTGATCTAAATTTTTACATTGGCTGTGAGAAGATGAACACATGGCAACAAGGATCTAGCATAGTTTGAGTATAGAGGGGGTGCAAAGGCCCAGGTCCTTAGGCAAAGATAGTTGATAAGAGCCATGAATCTTAGTATATTAAGAGTTTTTTGGTTATTTATTCTTGCCATTAATAATGTAAACACTTGGTTAGGGATAAACAAGTATAAATACCCCCATTGTAATGGATGGATGGTGGTTAATTTTTGGATGATCACTCTTAATATATGAGTTACAGACATCACATAATTTTCTTATGTTCATGATAGTTGAATGTGTTATGTTAAGTTGAGAGTAATAACTAGAACTTAGTATGAAACCTAACCTACCTTTTATTTTTCTAAAGTAACAATGTTAACTAGTGATGGCAGTAATTTGTGTAATCATGGTGGCCGAGCTTGGAAACACTAGAATCAAAGTAATTTATTTTATGCTTATACATAGTATTTATTTAAATACATAAAAATAAGAATATGACTAAGGCAATAACATTGAGTAACAAAATCTACAAGAAATGATCTCTAGTTATGCATTTCAAATGAGTGTGCAAGACCACGCTCTTGCATGAAAGGGTCAACGTGCTAGCTTGTTGGGCTAGACTCCAGCATTGAAGCTATAGTAACAATACAAACCCTAATAAAGACCCATATCTCTCTTAGCATGTGTACTTTCCTAAGATACATCTAAATCTCACTTCTCTCCTTGTCATCCAAATTTTATAGTTTCCTCCCTCAATTAAGGCACATATAGGGTCATAACTTTATCATCTCTCACTCCCTCCCATGCATATGTGCCAAGGGAATTATCAATATCATAGCTCATCAATTGGTAGTATTAAAAAACATCCATCACTATCATTCGCATCCAATGCATCTATTATGTCCCTTTCATTTGTTCTTCATCTATTCTCTCATCATCACCTCATTATTCCCTCTTAGGGATAACTACATCATCTTTAGGTATTTTGAGACTATGTAGGTAGCACTTGGTCACTTCAAAATACCTTAAGACAACTCAACTGATCTAACAAATTCTTTTATTTTTTTATTTGGTCACTCGATCATATCATTTATCCACCCATTATATCTCTACTTGGTATATGCCTTAAGCTACACCTGTCAAATATTCAAAAAATCGTATCAAGTCATTATCTTATTTCAATTGTAACTCTCCTTAGCATGTGTTCATTCCTAGGATACGTCTAAATATTATGGCTAATAATCTAATATCAACCACAACTCTCCCTGGCATGTGTCTTTTCTTGGGATATGCATAAATGTTGTGACCTTTTTTCATCATTTTTTTATGGCTTCTTCCCATTTAAGGTATGTCTAAAGCTGTGACACCATCATTTTTGCTACCTCACAAGTGTATTTTCCTGGGACATAGTCAAGTTATAGCTCATTTATGACTTTAATATTCTTCATCATCACCTCTTCCCACCATCATCCTTTCTCCATATCAACCCATTTTCTCTATTCATGCATCTCACCTCTCATTTCCTCTTTTGAATGACCATTTATCTCATTCTTCTCCATATGTCCCCTCGATAGGGAATAATTTGTCCTAACTTACTAACATTCATCTACAACCGTCTTTCTTCTTTGAAAGGCCATATTTTCTTCTAGTTTTAATTCCCTTTTAAAGAGGAGCAAAATGTATACATATAAATTTGGTCACTCATCTATCATTACTAATTTTTTCACTATTTTTTTCTAATTCATCCATAATTCATCCTAATGTTTTATTGCTAACCCCTCCTAATCATTATTCTAACATATTCCCTATATTTATTCATATTACATACTAACTTTATTCCTCCATCCCATATCAATTAATCTTTTATTTATTTGATAGATGATGGCTTTTGATCGAAGCATGGACCAGTTCAGAACACAATCAGGGGCCTAGATCCCCATGTGATACCACTTGTATACCAAATATTACCAAATATATACCAACTATTACCAATAATAGTCACCATCGGCCTTGAGAATACCAATGATCATTAACAGCCATGAGAATACAACCAATGGCCACAACTAGACTCAATTGCCTTTTTAGAGATTTGAACCTAGGTGGGACTTGAAATAACCAAGCCCTTAACCAACTCACCCATATCTCATTGGTTTTAATTAATCATATATTATCATCTTCTTATCACTCCATTAAATCATGTGCTCTAATATTTGCAAGTTTAAAATTAACTCCGACCTACCTTTATCTACTTATTACTAGTTTCTCATACAAATCAATTTTTAATCCCTATTTAATCAACACTTAATCATCATCAATCATATTTAATTGAATCTAGAGTATTCTACACTTTAGAACCCTTCACACTCTTCCTCTAAAATCCTCCAAGGAATTTTAAATTCTTTGGAAATTCTCTCCATTTCTCTATAAAAGTATGCACACCCCCATGTACAAATAATGAACTTCAATGCTAAATCCTTCATGTTAAGATTAAATTTTTCAAGGTTTAATCATATGCTTCCAACTTATCTATTGTTTATCAAGCCATTCATCATCACTATTACTTAATGTTGTCTATGTTCTGAGTCACAAGACAATCCAACATTTCATATCAAGTATCAAGCATTCTACTTATTATCTTAGGGCACATCACTACAATTTGGAGGTAAATTGGTTACATATTGAAAGTATAATTATCTTATTTTAATTGTTGTTTGTGTAGTTGAAATTTTGAGCAAATGGATTTAATTGTGCAATTACATCAAAATATCCAAAAAATCAAACTATCATGAGATCTAGAGCCATTAGGATAAAAATGTAAACACAAATGGATATTCATAGCAGTACTTAAATCCTAAAGCTAATTGATCCAAACCAATATTAAAGAATAAAAGACTAAAGAATTTGGATTGAGATTTGCTTACAATAGACTTAGAATTATAGTATGATGATAGCTTGATCAAGGGAATTGGATGGATTCATAGATTGATTGATCTTATAGTTGTTAATTAGTTTGGCCATGGGAGAATGGCATGTTTAAATAGACTGAAAGAGGGAAGATCAATGGTCTCCATTCAAAGTTGGATCCCACAAGATAAATGGTGGAGGATTATCCAAGGAATTACAAATTCTTTGGATGATTCTAGAGGATAGAAGGTTCTAGAGGTGGAAACCTTTAGAATCTCTTTAGAGATTTAAACATGATTAGTGGGTTATTAGTCATGTGATTAGGGGATTCTAGAGAATCTATGGGGGCAGGCTTGTAGGAAAGTCTAGGAGTAGGTAAGTAGGTGGGTCATAGGAATTTTAAATTCCTAAATAATGGAAAAGCGGAATTAGTTAGTGGATAATAAGGAGTTAAGTGAATTAATTGATTTATGAGGAAGGGGTAAGGTTAGTATAATGAAGAATAATGGAGGATGGGATTTAATTATTTATTGAGGACTGTGGTTTCCGCATTAATTAAGATAAATAGTGGGATTAACAAAATGGTTAGGGCGAGCAAATTTAGGTGCATACAGCTTGCATCTTTTTTATCTACCTTTCCCAATCAAAGTATTTAGATTAATTTAGATTGATGTTTGCAACAATTTGATTTACTTAAACTATCATTTTGCATTTGCATTATCATGTCTAAGTTTTTTCTAATACACCATGATTATTAAAAGTATATGAGGAAAGAAAAATATCATTAGATTGATAATTATTTATAAAAGTTATCTTCAAATCACTTAAAATATATATAAGTAATTTTTTTTATAAAAATAAAAAATATATTTTAAAATAATTCGTGAAAGTTTTCAATTCCCTAATACAAATATATAATTGTGTTATAATCTTATATTAATAAGAATTATGAGATATAGCAATTTATAAAGTAGTATATGTACCAAAATCTTTACAATAGAAAAAGACGTTGAAACATGAGAATCCCAAAATGATCGTTAATAACTATTTATAGAGATCATTTTGAAATGATTTAAAACATACACACACAAAAATGAATAATATAACTTTTCCAATTATTTTTTTATTTACAACTATATATTTATATCTATTTATCACTTAATTTTTATATGCAATCATGCGTTCCTAATTTACATCAATTCCATGGTGTCTTACGCTTCTTGCACATAATAGACTCTAACTCACTTAATTTACAAAGAAAGATATAAACAATTCTAGACCTTATTTTACAAGCCCAAGGTCATATAAAACCATAAAATCGCAGCGGTTGACAATCATTTCATTTCTATTTACAATTATTTATATATATATATATATATATATATATATATATATATATATATATATATATATATATATATATATATATATATATATATATATATATATATGTCACTTAATTTTTATATACAATCGTGTGTTCATAATTTATATCAATTCCATAATATCTTAGGCTTCTTGCACATAATAAACTATAACTCACAAAATTTAAAAATATATATATAAACAATTCCGGACCTTGTTTTACAAGCCTAAGGTCGTATGAAACCATAAAGTAGCAGCGGTTGACAATCATTTCACTTTTATTGTTGTTAGGTCAATAAAGTTGTAAGAAAGGGAAAGATGCAGTCATTGATCACCTTACAATTTCTCTTATGGTCCCTCCTAATCCTATAAATGATTATGTTGATGGTTTTCATGAAGTGGCTCCTTAGGTCTCTAAACTAAGTATTGTGATTTCGTCTTCGTCTGCTAATGAGTGGTTCAATGCAACTAATGGGGCTAAAGCTCTTGATGTTTTGAATATAGCCAATAAAAATGATGCTTTTAGAGGACTTCTAGTTGGTAATCCCACATCTTCTAATGTGGACCCTGGTAATTCGTGTGCTCTAGACGAGTGGATTGTAGTTCAAAAGAAGAAAAAATGGTGGTTTGCCTCGAATTCGTCTTCTATGATTATTCGTTATCACCAAAAAAGAGGGAAAGATAGGGCATGAAGTTTGGGTTTCTTGGCCTTTCCTTATTCTTTAATTTGAATATGGTCACAGTTTTTAGCCTCGAGGGATGAAATCTTTTCCTTGCATTATGTGTTTATTGGTGTATCGAGTATGTATGGGTATTTTGGTCTTTAACATGGTTGGATTGTTTTTTATCTTAGGATTTTTTGTGTATTCATTGGGTTGTTTGTTCTCCCCTTGGTGGATTTGGACTAGTTTAGCCAAGTTTTGATAACATTGTTCCCTCATGGATTTTCATCCAAGGTAAATGGGTGATGTTTTAGATCGATCCTTATTGTAGGTGAGCGACCCTTAAACCCTCAATTATCTATTAAAAAAAATCCCACAAAAAATAATATCTTATTAAAATTATTTGTAAAATCCTTAAATTTAATATTAAAAGTAAGGCTTTATTAGCATACAATAATTGAAGCACTGCAACAAAATGTGTATGCCCAGAAAAAACTAGAGCTTTAGCATGTCTAAGGAGGGTTTTTGACACTATGTGCAAACCCTATGAAATTTATTTTTCAAGATTATGTAATTCAATTGCCTCTCTAAGACTTCAATTACTTAACATATAAGTAATAAAGTTATAAATGAATTAATCTTATATATACAATACTTGTGAGAAAATGACCAAATGGGGTGGTGATGTCAGTTTTAAATATACATCCCGGGCACATTGTATACAATTAAAGAACAAAGGTGGTTTGGGAATTATTGATTCCAAAATCTAAGGGATTTGTCTATCAGCTAAATGGATCATTAGAACTAGTCGGGTGATGAATCTTGGAATATATTGGTCCATCATAGAATCAATTCTACTTTTGTTCATGGTAAATGGTAGGCTATCAATTGGTGGGATAAGATTCTTCTTGCACCTTTTTTCAAAATTTGAGCCTCTTCTCCTTTGAAATCCATTTGGATAGCCTGGCAACATGTTTGTCAATTTTTAGAGTGGAGAGAAGCCTCCCTACAATATGGATTCAGTTTTACATCCTCATCCATATGGTGGAATAAATTATTTAAGTATCAAGGCAAGCCTATTGCCATTACCTTCCATAAACAAGCATATTACTTGTTTAAAAAAGGTGTGAGACAGTTTGGCGACATGTGAGATTTTTCTCTATTGAACTGGATTCCATGGCATAACCTTCAAAGAAATTTTGGATTGAACAACAAAGTCAAATAGTTTATCACCTTTGTTCAATCTCTGATTCTAGTGGAGCTGTCCATGAAAATGTGTACCCCTGATCCATGCAGTTTTTTGGCAGATTGGAGATGGTTAGCACGTTACCATTTCAATGCCTTTCCATTGAAGAAAATTTGTATTCATCTCCTACCTGATGTCCTTTAAAGTCCTTGATTGAATCTCAAATGGAAATGTAAATTTAGCGAAAAGCTTTGGTCCAAATTGAGCACACAAATTTGGAAGTCTAAAGCTGGTGTAGATGCTCAAATCATGGCCTGGAAAATCTTTCACTATAAACTGCCTATAGGAGAGAGATTGAAAGACATCATGATCCAACCCATTAACTGCCCATTTTGTCAATCAAGAGAAGAATTAAAACATGTGTTTTAGGACTATGTATATGCTTAAAAATAATGGAAGGCCATTTTCAATTGCTTACCTACTATATTTAGTCATCATTTAAACTAGAAAAAATCACTTCTGGGGATGGGCATGAGTACAAATATTGTTGTTGATACCATTAGACAAGTTATTTTATTCCAAATATGGAATAATAGATGTTGGCAGTTTTCTCTAAATCTTATTTTCATCAAGAAACGTGAATTTTAAAGATTTACTCTAAGTTTTTCTCTATATTTTTTTTCTTTTTCCATAGCTATAGGGGAATTAGAGAAAAACTAGGACATTGTTCTCCAACTCTAGTTTATTAAATCTCAGATGCATGTTACAAACTGGATCAGTGACAATATATAATAGTGTTATGATAGTCTTTTTGCTACAAAGATTGTTGTGACCAGTTGCAGCAGTGTATGCTTTAGGGTCCTTGTGCTTGTTATTAGATATGACAGTCTTTCATTATGTTATGTTAGTGAAGGCATGGAAAACTACATTCAGTGAGAGGTAGTTTGTGTTAGTCTTCAACTTTTGACTATGCATGACCTTTATGGCATTTCTTCTCTATTGTTTTGTTAGTTCTTATTGTTGTCAGGTTTGTGATGCATTATTTTTCTATTGCAGTCCTTTGACTGATTTTTATTTGTAACTCAACATTTCTTCAATATAAAAAAAATGCTTGTGAGAAAAAGATGACTTATTTGAAAAGCTTTGTAAGCGAAAAAGAGGTTAGAGGATGAAAAGTTTAAAATAGTAAATTATATTTATTGTTAATCTCCAATTAATAAACATTTTAAAATACTTACATGTTAAGTGGGTTACTCATCATTAAATATTATTAGAAAAAATAAAAAATATTATTAAAATAATAACTATTAATTAAAATCACCTTAAATGGTTTAAATATATAAAAATAAAATCTAAAAGATAATAATAATACGTAAATATTATTTACTACATTTTCTATATTTTTTAATAAATAGTGGAATATGAATATATCTTATTAGTTGGTTATATATATATATATATATAATTAGAATTTTAAATTAATTGGTGTATTAACTCTAATTAAGATAAAATGAATTGACTAGTAGAAAATGTTATAAATGACTTGCAACTAGCAGAATGAAAGTAAAAATAATGAAATAAACAAAGCACAAACAAAATAAATGAGCTAACTATGAAGAACACAATAAGACTTCACTAATTTTTACATGTAAACTATTTATGTGTGATTGAAAGATGACTAGAATGATCAAAATAGATTTAATTATGCATGTACAATTGAAACAGGGATTACCATTATTTTGGGTTAGGATTGGCTAGAATGAATCAAGATTATTTGCCCTTACTATCCTTTGTGGATCTTGACCTTTGCATAAAAATAGGAAATTGAGGACTTAGTCACCTGCCCTTACTTAAAATATGCATGTGTGCAAACAATTGACCTGTAATTATACACATATGATCCTCAAATGACTTCTTCAAATTTGAAAGCCTAATAAGGGTACAATAGTTGAAAACCTATAAAAATAAAGGGGGGAGTGTATTGCATTGAACTGACCCCAATCACCCCTGTGATGATTAAATTTTGTCTCTGAATCTAATAATATGAGGGAATTTAAGCCCACATAGGTCTCCCACTAGATTGCTTAGTGAAATAATGTTACTTTTGCTACATGTATGCATCTAAATATGGCTTAAATACTTGATAATACTTTACTTGATTTGGATATAATAGGATCTTGACTTGGGTAAGGGATACTTCAAGTGAATAGAATCAAATTTAAAAATAACATGGAAGCTTTGTTTAATGTGCAATAATATAAGTGTGCCTCAATAGTGAAATTGCCAAGTGGTGGAATAGGCGGTTTAAATGTGCATTTATAGCAATCCAAAAGGGGAAAATTTTATGCTACTTATCCCAAAAATATAAACCAACTTGTAAGGGAGGGTTTAACTTGAAAAAAACTTGTTGCTAAGGAGAGGGGCACTATCGACCCATAAGAACATGATCGACTATCGATCCTAACTCGTGTGGGTCAATTCTGACTTGGGAAGTTAATGTTCTTTGTAAGAATTTGTAATGTTATATATGTTTAAAGATATTTTTTAATGATTAATAACATTATGTACACATAACATAATAACTTTAGAAGGGATTGGCCCACATTAGTACTTAGGAGAGAGTTAGGTGGTGAAATGGACCAATTTAAGTGCTTAAGTCAATTAGAGTAAAAGTGATCTAAAATTGATATTATTAAGTATCTATTACCAAATTTGAGTGTCTAAAATATTTCAAAAAACTTAAATAAAATATTTATAATACCACCAAATAAATCTTCATACAAATGATACTACTACCAAATGATTTGGTATTTAAACTACATAGTTTTATTGATATGATATGGATATATGAACTATAATTAAATGTAAAGAAAATAGCCCTATCATATTAATTATGTTAAAAATACATGTATAAAAAATAATGATGGATAATTATTTATAATTATTCTAAATTTAATTGTAGGGCATTCATATATGGTTTCAATACTTTTTTTTAATAATCATGATTTAGTGATAATCATTTGAATTTGAATGTTGAAATTTGCATCCAACAATGCTAGTGACCTCGCCTGAAAAATAAAAAATTGATTGAATAAAAGTATACAAAGAGATGAGATTGCTCTAGAAAGTTGACATCCATGCCCATAAATGAATTGACAACTTTGTGTGCCTAGTCTTGATCCCTTGTTTCCTCACTCTGATATATATGTGATGTGAAATATATAACATCCAAAACAATTTCCTTCTCCTTTACCTATAAATATTATGATATATAACTTAGGAAAATAATGTGAGCTTTATGGGCCTGTGTAGATGGTTAACAAGGCTCAATAAACATTGTTTAACTATCAGACCTGTAAATGGTTTAAAATAGTCTATAAAAGTATGTCTAAAATCAATAAATTGAAAAAATGGAAATAAATTTAAAGATATACAAAATCTTAGGTCATGCATCTAAAGGGCTTCCTGGAAAATACTTGCTTCATAAAATGATAAATGATCCAATTATTGCTTAATCTCTTTATAATTCCTCTAAGTGCTCAATAATTCTATATGATTGTTTTTTGTTTGTTTAACACTTTTTGGAAATAATGATTAAAAAAAGAGTAGCCTATTCAAACAAGGATCAAGCTAATCTTTAAAAGCAAGTTAATTAGTGAATTTATATTTTGTAAATATTTTGATAAGAAATAAGGAATCTAAGCATGTGCCAAATATAGAAAGTATAACATTCAATATTCTAACAATAGCAATACTAAAGATAAATTTTACTTGACTTATACACTAATACACAAGTGGATCTGAGTAAGGAATATGTATAAATGGATTGTTTGAATATTCTGATCTAATCATCAGATTATGAAAACTAGATTTCAATTATCATGAAACTTATGTCACCCTAGGGACACTTGGATTAATGCTACTAGTTATGCTTTAATGCATCTATCCTATACAAAATATTAACTATTGACTAAAACTTCCACTTGGGTTTTTCTAGGTTTTCTATCATCTTTTAGATTGTGTCTTTAGATCATACATAGGGGCTCTCGATATCAAAACATAAATCAAACCCTATATCTTCACCCTAAGTTAGGTTATCTTTCAAAAAATGGATTAGTGGGTTCATAGTGTTGAACTGACCTCAAAGACCCCTTTGCCAACGAGTGTTTCCTACATAGATACTACTCCGAAGGGGGGCTCAAACATATGTAGTTTTATCCTATGTGTTAGCTTGTGTGTGCACAAGGGTGCAATATACTAAATGTAAGTGTATGTAAATGATATAGCTTATAACTTAACAAATATGTCCCATGGGATGCTATTTGAATGATTTAGACTATAGATATTAAAATATGATTTATATAGTACCTAGTCTTATACACTTGGTAAATACTTATCACGACTATAACTTTTAGTTCTAGACCTTCCAGCTACCAAAAAGATTGTGTTCACTATTTCTTTGTGCCAAATTTATTATCTCTTAGTTTGACCCATGTTATTTTGATGACCTAGGCCTTTTATGCTATGAAAAATGCTCTAAACCTGATGTTTATCCTTCACTACCAGTTTTGGATCTATACCTATTTTCTAGCTCCCCAGACACTTATGTCTTAGATGGACACATGCATCGATGTAATTATTCATTTTCCTACAAAGTGTCTAGTGCCTGAAAGTCATCCAATTTTAAAAATAAATGTATCTAAAAAGTCAGCTTAAGTGCTTTAATATGAGATAATTCCACAAGTGATTGGTATATATACAAGATCAACCCTCATTCATTTATCACTTAACAATCACGTACAAATCGCAAGGAAATATACAAAGAGTCACACAATCAAGCATTTAAGTGAGTAAATCTACCTTGTTTGTCCCTATTTACATAGCAATCATAGGAGAAATATTTCTATAGGTCTAACTCATTCAAAGAGTAGCCCATGAGCCATATTTGCCAAGTTACAAGCTAGGTCATTGCATGTCTTTACTTATCACACATTGCACCCTTTTGCACATATAAGGCATCACATAGGGGAGAACTACATTAGTCTAAGCCACTCTTTGGATATGTAGGTATTTTCCATCAATAGAGGGGTCTTTGGGGTCAACTCAGCACTATGAGCCCACTAACCCATATTTTCTAGTCAATCTAAGGGTGAAGAGCTATGGTTTTGATCATTTGACAAAGAGAGATAACCTATTTACATGATATAAAGACATTAAAATAAATATGAATAAAACATATAAGGCTCCAATTGATAACATCTAGATCTAGTTAATATTCTATACATGACACTTGAGATAGAGTTAGACACCTACATCAACATAATTATCTAGATCCAACACAAATATCTAGGGCCACAAAAATGATATTTACAAAATCTTATGATAGTTCTAGGATCATCATCCAGTCCAATTCCAACATGTTCCTAATTAGATTTGCATGGGCATAATAAACTAGCTAAATATCATTGTTTCTAATTTCTTGAAATAACTATCAATAGTTGTAATTTAATATTTTTATCAATCTTATTTGTATAAATTCAAAATACTATTTGTCTAAGTTTTTATATTAATTAGCCTACTATAGAGGTAGTTCATCACTCTTATGCCCTAGACTACCTTATATTCTTAACCCTAGATACCCCATATTTCAAATTTAGGAATAAACATTTAGTGAACCCTATCTATGAGTTTTATTGTCACATAAGCATTCTATATTTAATTTTTTTTGCCTTTTTCCCCTAATCTTTGTTTTTTTTACTTCCCTCATCATGGATGATATAGATTGTTTTGATGACTATGATTATGAAAATATCTAACTTTAAATCAAGGAAGGAGTGAAAATTAATTACCTTTGTCTTCTTACAAAGACACAAGCATGTCGTCTCAAATATTTTAATGGAGGTAGCTACCATCCGTCTAACCAGGGACATGCCACCACCATCATAAGAGATGAGTTGAATAATCTTAAGGAAGATAGACAACCTTTCTCTTTACCTTCTACAACCAAATTGGCTACATATGAGAAAAATGTTCTTTCATTTGATCGTGATAACTTTCATCAAATCCATAATGACATCATGGTTGATTTACAAACTAATTAGAAGGGAGATGTTATTACAAGCACATTGATTCAAAATACCATAATTCCAAAATTTACAAACTATATCCCCCTCATTAAGGGTGATGATTCTTTTCTTTCTTCATTTAATATTGAATTTTTTTGAAATGTAAATAAATACATCATGAAATATTTATCAAATAGAATTGAGGAACCAAGAAGAAGGGTACATTACAAATATAAAGTGTCAAAACCTCCCAATGTTCCAAAAAATGCACTCTTACCAATATCAAAAAAGGTATCTAAACAAAATGATCTTTATCTTTCAAAAGATTCATTCATGCCAAAATTTCCTCATATACCAAAAGAAGTACCTTTACTAATGATACCTCAATTTATAATTTATATATCATTATCAAAGGTGTATGAACCTTCAAAGGATATAATCATATCAAATGTTTGAAACACTCCAAAAGATATGCCAATGGTTCCAAAATTAAAAGATTTAATACCGTTACCAAAGTATCCTAATTTCAGTAATTTTGAACTTACACTTGTTATTCATGAGGATGATGATACTAATATGCCTAAATTTTAAAAATGTGGTAGATTAGAACCAATGATAAAACCTTTTCCAAAAAACACCATTCTTAGTGATTATCCCATTTCTATGATGAGTACTATTGGGGATATTCAAAGACAAGTATCTATATTTCAAATGCAAATGACTTCTCATAATGTTAATGCCAATATTACCTCATTCAACAACCAACCTCTTGCATAATGTGTAATCTAATATCATTATCCACAAGGTTTTGAACTACCATATTTACCTATCTTTTATCATCATAAATATCCCTTTGATCACATGATTAAATATGTACATTCTTTTGGGCAACGGACTAAAGATGACTAAATATTGCTAAAATATTGTCAAATGAGCATTATTGATGAGGCTCACAATTGGTTATATAACTTACTAAAGGGTACCATATCCACTTTTTCACAACTAGAAGATGCATTATTTATGGCTTTCGATATCCATGAGGTACCAAGACTTACATTAGAAAATTTACACAATTTCAAACAACATGATGGTGAGTTCATTTAGGATTATGCTATTTAATTCAAAAGCACACCATATGAACTAGCATTTAGACGTTCGAATTTGGAATTAAAATTCATATTCACTATAGGTTGTATATACATAATATTTTTAATTTTTATCAAATACTGATGCTTTACATCTTGCAGGAACCCATCAAGACTCAATATCTCTAAGTGCATGGCCTAATGGGTGCACCAAGAAAAGGGTGGGTAGACCTTTGGTTCTTTGCAAGATTGTTTTCCCTTTTTTTCACATTATTAACAATCTAACTAATTTTGAAAACCTTTCCCTAAGCTATTTCTCCTCCCTTGCATAGTATTCTAGTCTTTTCCTCTTTTTATCCTTCACTTCTTTGCTTGGCACCATTTTGACCTATTCAGTATACTAGGTCGACCTGGTTGACCTAGTACAATTTAGGGACCCTTTTCTATCTTTTGGTTTGTTGATCTTCTAATCGACCTATCACAAACCTAGTGAGATAGCCTAAAAACATGCTAGGTCAATCGAGTTGACCTAGCATAACCAACATATCCAAATGATTTTAGGGTAAGTTATACCTATAAATACAAGGTCATTTCATTCATTATTGATATATGCAATCAAGAGTTATTATTTTCTCATGTTTCTTCACAATATGTTCTTCCACCATTCTACTTGAGGAGACTTAGCTTAGGTTTCTTATAATGGAGAATCTAGTCTTGTGGATAGGTCTTAAATGCTTTGGCCTAAAAAAGTGATCCTTAAGAAACACATAAACCTCTTGTGAAGCCCCATTAGCCAAGGGAGATATTGAGTCTTGATAGGTTCACATTTAGGTAAGTATATTCTAACTTTGTTCTCCTCTTTTTTAGTAGATAGAAGTATCATAAGTATTGGCTCGAATAATATTACTCTTCATATTCTATGTAGCAGGGTGTTACTCATACTTAATTTATTTGAAGTTCCCTATACACATTTTGATTGATTTTATTTACTAACCCCCACTTTGTGCCACAAGCTTTGGTGTGCACTAGATTAGATTTATTTTTCTTGTTAATAGATTAGTGAAATATTAAATCATAAGACTCTTTTAGGGTTGTTGTGTGATTGTGTTAGGTTGTAGGCTTTGGAACCCTACCTCACATGGTGTGTTATGACAAGTGATCCCCTAATTAGGTCTAGCATATCCTCACATTGGTCATGCTCCCACTTAACAATTATATGCTTCCCAATCAAAAGTGTAGGTGTGTTCTATCCCATCCAATCCAAGATTGATTTATGGACATGGTGCATTTCCCATTGCATACATCTAATTACTAACTCACATCCTGATACAACCCAACTCTTAGCTCAAGTTATTTAACAAATGAACATCATGCAAAACTCTAATAGCAACCAAATGATGCAACTTCAACAACATTTAATCAATGTGACTAATTAGCCTCCAACTATTCACCCTCAAGCTAATCCTAATTATATTCCTCCATCTCTTAGGGATGCCCCATGTAATGTCATTATTCAACCCATAATTAATAATAAGATGCTTCAAACCATTCAAAATGATCCTTTAGCTCCCTTCATTGTATCCATTGATATTGGTAACATAACTCCAACTATCAAATATCAAGGGACTAAAGACCTGCTTCATTCCTCAAAGCCTTTGGTAACCTTTACAAAGAGTGGATCCAAACTAATACATTTTCCACATCTAAACTATTAGTCAAAACTTTCACTAGTGATGTATTAGAATCGTATAATCAACTTCCTCAACATTCTATTTGGCAACTTGAAGATTTGGTCAATCCTCTGGTTAAAGAGTTTCAACATAATGACTTTCTTAAAAATTGTCTTAGTCACTTCATAAATGCTAAACAATCTCCTAATGAATTAGCTTGTGATTTTATTAAAATATTGAAATCTTTAATTCATAAAGCTAATCATAATATGACTGATGATAATTTATTCAAACTCTTTATTACCGCTTTGACTCCCACTCTTCAATACAAGGTTCAAACTTTCACTCCTCAAATTCTTAATGAAGATCTTGACCAAGCTAAGTGTCAATAATTTCTTATGAAGCAATTTGAACCCAATCATAAACTTATTAAAGGATCTTTTCAAACATCTAGTGCTATCACTATTAATACTCTCTAAACCAAACCTGGAGTTGCCAAATCTGATGTTCCTTTACCATCTCACACACCTCTTTTGGTTCAACAAATAAAATAATTTTTACCACCCTCAAAACCTTTCATTTATCCCAATGCTACTCCTAAGTGGTATGATCCCAATCTATTCTATTGGTTCCATGCTAACATTGGGCATTCCCATGAATCTTGTAGAGGGTTCATTAAGTGTGTCATTTCTTATATGCTTCGTGACTCATTCAACCATGATGCTATGATCAAACTTCATCATCAAGAGTATGATGTTGCATCTCAAAAATGACAAACCTTTAAATATTCTACTTCTAATAATAAAAAAAGTTTTTCAAAAAATAATCAATCAAATGTCAAGGATGTTTGTGCCATCGATGCTGATAATGACCTATATTATAATAACTCTCAATATGTTAACACTTTCAAGGTTAATTATCATCATAAATCAGTGCACAAAGATCGTGTTACCAAGCCTAAGAAAACATATTTAGAATAACAATTGCTTAAAGATACCACTAACACACATGATGATTTGGAAGCACTTGAGGAACAACTTCCTCCTTCCAATCCTCCTACCACATTTATACCTCCTAAATCTAATTTGCCTTCTAAATTGCATGTTGGTTATTCTAAATCACATTGGAATTTTCTTGAAGAACTTAGCTCTATGCCTTATAAGATTCCTCTTATGGATTTGGTTTTCACTTCACCTTATCATCATAAATTTCTTATGCAATAACTTTAAAAAATTGAAGATCCATCTTCCATAGATGAAGAACCACATTCTATCGATTCTCAACCAACTAATGTCAATACCATTGAGACTATGTGTCCTTCTTCCAAACCTTCTATTGAATTTATTGAAGAGGACATGATCAATGAAAAAATTCTTTTTTACGCTGATGATCCACCTCTCTTTATCAAAATAGCCATTAATACCACCCTTATCCAAAAATTTCTAGTTGATGAAGGTTTTGATATTAATGTCACATCCTTATGGCTCATTCAAAAACTTGGTTATAATAAAGATCATCTTAAACAAACCCATCTTAATTGTCTTGGCTTCGACAAGACTAATCAAAAGCCACTTGGTTGTATTTGACTTCCATTCACCATTGGACCTAAGACTATTAGAACCAAGCTTATTATCCTTGATCTTCCTTTATCTTATAACATTCTTCTTGGTCATCCATGGACTCATCGAATGAGGGCCATCACCTCTTCTAGTAGTTAGTGTATTAAATTCTTATATAACAAAAAATGTTACAAACATGATGCTGATCCCAACCCATGGAACATCCAGCTTCCCAATCCTAAGCCTCAATATTGAATTCCTACAATTTCTAAAATCAATAGTGCTCCTTTACCTGAGTTCATCAAGATGAATCTTAACCTTCAAGTTACTCTTGTATATTCTGATGTTGATGATCCCAATGAATTGTAACATACTTGTAATACTAAGAAGCTACCTCCATATATTATGAATTGGCTTCCTCCTTTTCTCTTACCCTGAGATCATATTATTCCTATCATAGATGAGATTACCAATTTTCCCCCTCCATGCAATGCTCAGGAGCTATCTTTACCTAAAGATGCCTTCACTTGAAATGATTTTGGAGTGGCTAAATTATTCCAAGATCCTCTCATCATGTCCCCTCATATATTTAGAAACATTAAGATTTCACCTTTTGAAACTCCCCCAATTCCCAAGTATGTACAATCTCTCCAACATATGATGACAACTATATCATGGCCCAAGCTCACTCTAGATACTTGGATGTCCATCACTATCAAAATATTTTAGCCAAAATTCATGCCTTCAATCAGGATGTACATACCATATCTACACATCATGACTTAGATCTTGAGGGTCATGTACCTCCCGTCAATTCTCTACTAATCGATACTCCTTAGGTGGTAGAACAAATTACACCTTCTAAACCTACAGACGTTCTTACATCTTCTCTACCTCCTATGGATCCTATCATTTATTTAGATTCTTATCCCATAATTAAATCTATCAACACTCCTATCTCTTCGAATCCATCTTCTTCATCTACTTCTAAAATTACACTAGATGACAAGGCAACCAATGTCTATTAGATTCATTTTGAATATGATAGACATGGCAATAAAATTCTAGACCTTGAGGTAAATGTTGAATATTATGGTCTTCTTACAACCTTGCCTAGTGAGGAAGCTATTATTGAGTTACTTCATGCCTAGGAACCTCAATTTCCTCGGCAACATCATAAACTTGGAAATTTCAAGAATAAAACTCCTTGCTTTAATAACTTTGTTGCTAGCATTGATCCTAAAACAAATCCAATTTTAGCCTTGCCTAATGTACCATACCATTTTCAAGATGGTAATGCCATGCTTATCAAAAAAAAAATCTTGTATCAAATATGGTACCCCATCTTCTCCTTGACCAATCATAGTTTATTGAGAACTCTCACCATTTAAGCATGACAAATTTAGCTTATTCTTTGATAAATATCAAGAGGAATTCACTTGGTCCTACCAAGACATGTCTGACATTGACCCTAGTATTATGGTTCATAACATCATCACTTATCTTGATGCTAATCTAGTGCATCAAAAGAAATGAAAATTCCCACCTGAAGTCACTAATCTATGTCATAAGGAAACCATTAAACTACTAGATGATAAATTCATTAAACTAGTGGATTGTTTTGAATGGATTTCTAACATTTAAACCTTGATGTGATAGATAAGTGAATAAGCTAAATTTTATGCAGATGACATTCGAAAAAGCCCTTGGTATCAAGATATCATTCAATTCTTAGAAAATCAAACTTATCCTCTTGATCTATATTCTCATGAAAAGATATGCATTCATAAACAAACTTTCAAGTATGTATTTTGACATAACATCCTTTACTATTGCAACACCGAAGGTGCCTTTCTTCATTATGTTATGTAAGATGAGGTTCCTACTCTATTTGATCAATCACATGGGGGAATTTGTGGTGGTCACTATAGTAGACATGATATAGCATGCAAATGCCTACATATGTGTTACTTTTGGCCTACTCTTGAAAAAGTTGCAATTGAATATTCTAAAAAGTGTACTTGTTAGCTTCATAGTGATCTTATCCATTCAAACCCTATCGAGCTTAAAACTATCAAATCTCTTTGGCCATTTTCCACATGGATATTTGATCTCATTGGTAAACTTCCTCGCTCCCAAGGTGGGCATGTCTTTATCATCATCTTTACCGAGTACTTTACCAAGTGGGTAGAGACATGCCCTTTGTTAATGTTACCAGTCCTACCATTCCAAGTTCATTCTTAACCAAATTATTTGCCACTTTGGCATTCCCTATACCATCATTTTAGATAATGGTGATAATTTCAAAAATAAACATGTTAAACAAATTTATACCAAATTTAAGATCAATCACAACTTTTCCATGGCTTACCATCCATAATGCAATGGTCAAATTGAGGCTACCAATAAAATTCTCAAGTTAATTTTTCAAAAAATAATTCATAAAACTCATATAGATTGGCATATTCATCTTTATCTTGCATTTTGGGTCTATCAAACTAGCATTCATTTGCCACTAGGGCAACTCCATTTTTGTTAGTCTATGGTTTTAAGTCAGTCCTATTAGAAGTTGAGTTTCCCTCTCTTTGTATATCTCTTCATAGAATTATTATTGATGAAGAATTACATGAAGCTCACCTTCATTCCCTTGATCTTCTTGATGAATGTCATCTTTCTGCATTACAACATAACCACCAATACAAGGCTCGCATCACCCAACAACATAACAAATATGTTAAAATCTGCACTTTTAATGTTGGTGATCTTGTCCTTAAACTAGACTACACCCATGACAAAGAAGGCAAATATACCCAAAAATGGTGGGGCCCACAATTAGTTACAAATATTCTTGGTCCAAGCACTTATCATCTTCAAAATAATGAAGGCCATGTTTTCAAAGAGGCTACCAATGCCCAATTCTTTAAAAATTACTTTTCCTAAACATTTCCTTATCATATTTTCTATCTATATTTTTCTAACATATTTTTGTAGGTAACTTAAGCATAGGTTTCTCCCTTTATAGCAGTTCCCTCTTTTCACAAACCTTTAGTCCTCCCTTTTGGTCTTTTGGTTTCTTGATGTACCATAGTTTTCCTTATCTTCTTGTATTTTCTCTTGTTTTTCTCACCTCTTGGATATTTGTTTTGTGATTTTATTTGCAATATCATGGATAGGACCTGACATCCCTCACAAAACAACAATATTTTAATCATTTATTTATCTTTTTACTTCTTGCCAATGTTGTTTTGGCATCCTTTGGGTCTTTCTTTGTGAGTTACTTTGTAAGAAGGCTCCCTCATTTTCTTTTCTCTTGATTATCAACACCCTCGTGGGTCTCTCTTTTATGAGTTGCTTTATAAGACCATGGATAAGACCTAACCCTCCTCATAAAATTACCATCTTTTCATGTTATTTATCATTGTTCTCAACTTTAGCTTTTACTTCTTTTGGTAGATGAAATCTGCACAACAATCTATGTTAGCATGTTTTCCTTTGTTTCCCTTATTATTATGATAAGGAATCACACTTTACGATCATTATTACCCTTCTTTTAGCCCTCTGTCACATTTTTTTCAATTTTAAGCAATTCAATTATTCCATGTGTCATTCCTCTTGATTTACTCTTTCTTTCATCTCCACATTAGATAAAACAAGGTCAAAGTCAAGATAGAAATTTTATTTCATCTAGATTTACAAGACTCTTAGACCCCATGCTCTTTGAATTTTATCTCTCTTAGCAACCTTATCCCAAGTTTTCAAATGAAAATCATCTTTAGCACCCATGCTTTGTTTTCCAAATCCGTATGGAGGAAGAATAGAAAAAGCCATCAAGAAAGTTAAAAGCCAAATCATCTGAAACAAAGGCAATGATATATAAAAAGCAACATACAAATCTCAAAAGTCAAATTCACACCAAAAGATGTGATTACAAGCACATCTCCTATCTCCAATAAAAACTCAAACTCCATAGTCAGCTTCACATAAAGCCAAAGTCCTTTGGGGTGCGGTAGGTCAGTAGATTGGAATAGGGGATTTCAAAATACGTTATGGTGCTACCTATTTTCTCACATAAGTAACCAATCTTTGTAGTAGACTAATGACTCTTTAAGGGGTCCTAAAGAGTGGGTAACACATCATGGGGAGATAGGTCCATTTTAATTTTCATGCATATAGCCTTCATGGAATGATCTATATACTCCATTTATTTACCCAAGATTTATGTTGCTAAGAGAAGTTATTCATAGTTATTAAGGTCAAAAGTCCTCTTGTTTTGACAAACCTAATTTGAGTGTCTTGATTTCAATAAAGAGTTCTCTCTACCTTGGTTTCTCCTTCATTCTCCCCTCCACCCATTTCATTTTCCCCCCTTGATAGACAAATTGTGATTCTAAATCTATTTTCCCTCTTATTTAATTCATTCTTCTTCACCTCTTAAAAACATGTTAGCAATACTTTGTTTTAGTTTTATCTATCCTTAGAGCAAAACA
The DNA here is from genome assembly GCA_037957365.1 of Torreya grandis. Taxonomy (NCBI): domain Eukaryota; kingdom Viridiplantae; phylum Streptophyta; class Pinopsida; order Cupressales; family Taxaceae; genus Torreya; species Torreya grandis. The sequence continues at coordinate 2,945,910 of JARHVA010000812.1, read as the reverse complement.
ACATGTTTGAGTAACTTTGGATCATTTTCTTTACACCAATGATTTACATTTACTAGACTTACTTTACTTTATTTTTACCATTTATCATGATTTTGCTATCTTGTTGTTACGAACACTTGATTTCATACCCTTTTTCATTGTTGAATGAGATGTGGATTGTTATTGCTCACTCATCAATGTTGTTTTCCTTTCTATGCATCTTTTTCCATTGATGATTGAGATGTGGATTATTACTGCTCAATCATCAATGTTGTTTTACCATTTTATCTTTGTAGTTAGTTTTATTACCATTTATTTTGTTTTTATTTTGCCATCTTATTTGACAAGTATCCTTGATTTGATTTGGTGAGTTTGTTTTTCTTACTTTAGGATAGCTTGTTTGATTTTTTCAGTCTTTAGTAGTCTTGGATTTTCGATTACCCAATTTACTCTTATTTGTTTGACTTGGTCATTTGGTCTAACATAACACCTATCACTCCAACTTGCCAAATTTCCTAAGTACATCCCATCCTCATCACACCAGCTATCTTGGCTTTTCTTATGTTTGTTTGTTTTTTATCTTTAGTTTTGTATTCTTAGGTTTGTCAAAAGCAGTCTATGCACCCTACACAATAAAAATTAACAATATAGCAGACAACCATCCTATGATAAAAGGTAAGTCAAGGTATGCATCAAATTTAATTTTTAGTCATTTACTTTTAGTTATTTTATGCTTTTAAAATACTGCAATTTTTTTTAGCATTAGTGTTGTGTGTGTCCTTATGCTTTTTCTCAAAGCACCATCCCCTATTACACCTTAGTAACACATGATAATCTTCAAGTGGGGCATATGTATACACATACTATTTTTAAATTTTATAAAATACTGACACTTTACATCTTACAAGAACCTGTTGAGACCCAATCTCTC